>JBBIGC010000125.1:20896250-20911792 GCA_037576955.1 Lepidarchus adonis | reverse complement strand
TAACAAAGTGTAACTCTCCCAGGTGTGTGTGTGTGTGTATACACAACAATACTCACATAAATATACACACATATACACACACAACATATATAGGGACTTTATATTTAATTAATTAATTAATTTGCTCTAATTCTTAATCTCTTACTCGTTTGTTATAATCTTTCCAGCAGACATATTCTTCTACAAACTGTTTGTCGAAGGCGCCTACTTTCTCCCGTTGTGAAATCAGCCCGTAATTCCGCTGCCCAAACCGATTGCTCCGAAATGCAACTTCTAATTAGTTTAGTCTTTGTTGTTGTTGTTTACTCGGCAGGTGGACGTGACGTCACACGGGGTCGCGGTACTCCAAAAAATAACAAAATCCCCCTCCGCGGGGGAGCCTCTTTTTGGGGGGGGGGCTGCTTTCTAATCAGCTAGTCCCAAATACTCGGCGGAATACATCTTGATGTACTGAATCGTAACGCAAAAAAACAAGCTGCCGCTTCGTATTGCGCCTCATGCGAGAGCATTGTAACAGGACTCAGTGTACTCGGCGTGCTTTTTTTCCTGCCTGTGTTGCATTAGTAATAACAGCAGCGCACTCGCTGAAGACAGGAGGCAACGCGTGCATCTCCGAGCGGAGGGATACCTCAGCTTTTTATTTACTCTGCGGCTTGTTGTTCATTTTTTTAAACTTGCTTTTCTGATTAACTTGTCCGCGCACGTGTGTTAGCCTGTTTCCCCACGACGCCGGAAGCTAGTCACACTTTTGTGTGCTTTTACCCAAACCTCCTTTTTCCGCGTTCTACGGAGGAAATAAGCGACTGTTTAGGTGAGTTTTCACTTCACTGTTTTATCGCCTTCTGTGCGCGCGTGCGCGCGTGTGTTTTCTGGAGTTTCACTTCACTCGCTGCTTATCGATAAGTAGCCAAATCCACACAGAAGTTCAGAGAAAGAGTTCAGAGTGAGGAGCGCGGCTGCTCTGAAGGCTGCTCGTGTGTGTCTCGCTAGCTGTTGGTTATTGTGTGTAGTTTGCTTGTAAAGACCCTGAAGCTGTTCGCTGCAGCCCCGGCGCGCGCGGGTCACCCAGGAGTCATTGCGCGGAGGACTGCGCGAGACTCGGCTCCGTTCACCTTCAGCCGCTGTGGACGTGACTTCAGTTCTGAAAAATGACCGCAGTTTTACTTCGCTGCGCTCTTACCGAGACCGTCCGTCGGCAAAGGGCTCACCAGAAGCAAAACTAGATATATCCGAGTAAAGTTTGAACCCGAAACATTAGAGAATAAATCACTTTTCGCTGTTTGACTTTGAAAAAGTGTCTTATAAACGCAGCATTTCTGAAAGCGCGCGAGGGTGCTGCGCAGTAAAACGCAAAACGTTACATTTCCCGGAATTATTAATAATGCAGGTAGTATAACGCATAATTAGCATTTATAACACATTATTAGCAAAAGTACTTGTATATTTGGTTGTGGATTTTCCAGGACTTTATTTATTTAAAAAATAGAATCGTTGTTGCTGCCCTAAATTTTGCACTCTTTAAATTCTCTGTAATAAATGTTTTTTTATAAGCTGTAGTTTGTGTATTTAGTGTTATTCTGCATAGTCCTCTTGCACTGTTCAAAATGGTAAAAATGTTTACATTGTATTATTTAGATTTTTGTTATTATTATTATCATTATTATTATTTTTATTATTATTATCATAATCTTACCGTGTCTGCTTGCTCCCATGCCATGGTCCTTGTGAAATCTCCATACTGTGAATACTGATTGTAAGTGCTAATGATTGTAGGTAATACTGAGCAGGATAAGGCATCAGCGCTCCTCTTTAGATCCAGGCCCATTTTTACGACAATTTCTGAGTGCCTTGGTGTGCAAAGGATGTCTGCTAACTAAATTAACAGAGTAGGTGATTTTTTTCCCTTTTTAACTGTGTAGTAGCACAGCTCCAGTGGTGACCCATGATTAACTTTCGAGCTTTCACCCCTGTGTTAGTTGGGGCTGAAAGTTCTGCTTTACTCTGGCAGCTGTGCAGGTGAAGTGCAGGTGTGTCTCGCACCATTTCATCACTCAGCACACGGGCGCTTCAAAGCAGTAGTAAAATTTTGCACAGCACACCTCGACCTCTCTGTGCAACCTGAAGCCTGGCCCTTCGTTAGCCTCGCACAGTCTTCTCCAGGTGATTTTAATTAGTGCCGTTTCATTGCGCCCACTGTGCAGAGGGATGGGGTGCGCACACAGTGCCAGCGTGATGGTTTGATGGGGGACAGCTGACAGCTGACCCGTGACTGGGGCCCAAGCCCACGTTCAGCCTGGCATTTTGCATACATCCCCCAGATTGCACCATTCATCACGGCCGCTATGTGTGTGATGCTGATAGGAAAATGTATGGGCTCCTCAGATTAATGTGCATGCATTTTGCTAAGTTGAGATCGTTTGTCAAAATTAAGGGTTGAGTTGACTGCTTGTAGGTCAATGCACATATCCATATTCTGTTCATAGTGTTTGTTTACTTATAAAATCCAGTTTGTTCTTTTAAAGATGGACATATTCTGTTTTCAAGTGTATTTGTTCATTTTCTTTCAAATTCATTATTGTGTTTAGTAATATTGAAGTTGTTTATCCATATTTGTGTGGCTCATTTGTCAATATGTCGAGAAATTGCTCTTTATGTGTGTTTACTCAATTGGACAGATTTTACTGTACTCATGCCCAGCCCCCTACATCGCTTTTAAATCGAACAGTCCGCTTGCTCGCTCTTGGGATGTTGTTCTGTTTCAGAAACCGTTCCAGTGATCTGCAGTTTGCACTCCCTGATATCTCTTTTAGCCTCCTAATAAAACCTATGGATGCCTAAACAGGGTCCAAAAAAACGCTAATGGAAATTAAGCTCGAAAGCCTTCTGTTTTTATCCACATTAACTTCACAGAAATGTTTCCATGACAACCTCCATGCAAGTTAAGGCAACCAGAGGTGATCAAGTTTTTTTTTTTTTTTTCGTTCTCCCTTCCTCTTCAGTAAGAATGGAATTTGTGTTGACAGTTCTGGCCTTTAATGGCACTTTTGTGCCGCGTGAAAGTATTTGTTTATCAGGATCATATGCTGCTAGCTGTCAGCCTCGGAGAGATTGACTTCTTTAGATAAAAGACTGTATTACATGCTTAAGAGGCCCTCATGCGCCATAATTATCCACATCATCGTAATGGTGTTTTGTGTGCTTCAGTAACTAAGAGGCTGAGAGCTAAGGCTTTTTTAGTTACGGTCTGGGTCACCTATTAAGCCTGACTAGGGCTGCTGTTTTCAATGAGAAAATGCTGCGACTTCTAGCCAGGAAAAAGCTTTTAGGGTGGGGTCAGCGGATATGGATTATATGTGGATTGTGAATAGACTCGAAAATGTCCAGTGTCTTGTTTGAATAAAGGCAGATTCCACTTCAGTGTTTATTAGGAACTTCATCTAGGGCTTTGGCCAGACAACCCAAACCGTTCTGCTGTCCAACTGTCTTTCTGGCCACAGTGTTTGATGTGTTTCAAATGTAGAGATTTCGCGTTAACTTTGTTGGTTCAGATCTTCTTCCTTTTAGAGATTATTCTTCGTGAACTGTGGAGAGGTCTTTAGCCCCAGCAGAAAGTGAATTACCTTTACATTTTTGTCAGGTTTTAAGCATGGTTTATGTAGCGTCCCTCATGTAACGCTTGTAGAGCTGAAAAATGCATGTGTCCTCTTGTGTGGTGTGAAGGCATTGGTCTCAGGCTGAGCTCACAGATTCAGAGCAAGGTGACAGCACGCTGGTGTGAAAGCATCTTGGTTTGAGGGTCCAGCCTGAATGAAAGATCGGGTGGAGGGGTGTCATTTGTAGTAAACGGCAAGGTCGCCAGCGCTCAGATCACACTCGCCCCTGGCCTGGCTGTGTAGTAACCAGCGAGCCGCATCAAGGAAGACGAGAGAGCTAGACAGACTGTGACCTTTTTACTGAACTTATTGACATTGTTTTGTTTGGTACAGCAGTGAGTGCATTGCTGTTTTATTTAGAGTTCATGTATTTGCCTGTGTATGTTTTTATTCATATTACGGGAGCAGGAATTTACCACTAGTGAGCAAATAGGGCCATATTTAAAGAAGAATCAGTATACGTCAGTGTATGTAGTGAATACACTGACCACATTTTGAATAATTTTATCCAAACAGTGAAGCCACATGACGACCTTCCTTTTACTCAGATCTCTGAGGACAGTGCTGTTACGAAAGGGAGAAAATATGTTTGTTTGAAATCGTACAAAAAAAAACCCCACACAAAAAAACATAGGATTTGTGATGGTAACATCTCCTGACAGGCGTATTAGGCTGCAGAAAGAGCATCGGGCTTGGGGCTGGGGGCATATGGTGCTGCCTTCTGCTGGCATAGCTCTAGAACAAGTTGCAACACTCTGGCAGGGTCACGACTGTCTCAGGTTTGTTCCTGCTGCTTCCCTCTAAATAAAAACAGGGCAGAAAACAAGCACATTAATGCTGCCGTTGTCTTTCAGAAGGGCATAGCAAATGTTTTCTGTTTGACTCCTTGGCCTCAATTTTTTTTCTGTGTTTTCATATATTTATTTATTTTTCCTCTCTGAAAATCAGAGTGCTGTGTTGTTGTTTGTCCTGTTGGGATTTATTTTCACAATTTTATGAATTAAACGAAGAGTCACAATATTTTTGTTGAATTTAATTTTTTATTTTAAGCTATAAATAGATCATGTTTTATACTCTGAAGCAAAATAAATGCACTTGCAGTAATGTTAAAAATTCTAACATTTCTTTGTTTGTGATTGTTCTGTAGATGACTGATATCAACCAGCTGAACATTGCCCTCCTAAGAATGATTGCAGCAACTGTTTTGTAGACTGCGATTCTTAATTCCTGTAGAAAACTATGTTCCCTGCTATGCACAAACTGATAGTACACATTCAGGGGCATGGAGGAATGCGTTTGTGGATAACACAGGAGCCATTGTTTTGTTTTGTGCACAGGGATGTCTTCAGTTGGCAGTGTGCTGCGCATGGAGATGCAGACTGTATAGAAGGTTAATTATACTCTGAGTATGTACCTGAGAGGCTTTTGCCTTTGATAGGGCCACTTGCAACATATGGCCACAGCAATACAATGGTTTATTTTTATGATATTTGATGAGTGGTTTTTAATTTAGATTGTCACTCCTGGCAACCAGCAGGGCAGATGGTGCAGACTTGAATGCCCATCAGAGCCTAAATACCCTCTAGGCAGCTGTTGCTAATAAACTTTTTTTCTGTTTTTTTGCTGTTTTTTTCCCTCTGCGTGGTTTGGGTCAAGAGGAGTCAAACCTGTTACAACACCTGTTTCTGCATATGTAAATCTGTTGTTTTGTCATTTCATTAAACAAGAAAAAAGGGAACAGTCCCTCGTGGTTGCAAATGCGACTGGCAGTGAGCCCACTTGGCACCATGCAGGCAGAAAGGAAGAGCGAGAGAGAGAGAGAGAGAGAGAGAGAAGGGAGGGCAAAGAGACAGGAAAAAGACAAGAGTGGTTCATGTGGCATGACCACAGAGCCACTGAGTGAAGCTTAAGTTAAGCTTAATGTCATTTTTAAAGGGGCTGCCTGCAAGAGGGGTCCAAGAACAGGAAACACTTCCTCTCTTTTCTTTTTCTTTTATACATGGAGGGGGGCTTTTGCTTTTGGGTCTATATCAGGCTATGCCCAGGAGCTGGTACTTGGCCCATGAGTGGCTGCCACGCGTTGCACACCTCGTCCCTGAGCCCCATCCGCTCCCCTTATTGCCCTCTCATCATCTGGTGGTCTCCCACAGCCGTGCTCCAGGCCACATGTGCCAACCCTACATCTGCTCAGCCTCTGGGGCTAATTGCTCCCCACTAAACGGACTGTATATAGGTTCTTAACCCACTCCTGAGTCCAATAGCATCAGAGATTTCTTCAAACACTCACCCCCCACCACCACCCCACCCCACCCGGTCCCTCCGCCTCTGTAAGTTTTGGGATTTGAGTTGTAATCCTGTCTGTGTACGCAGGATGCAACAAATATGCCGTGAAATTAGAGGTTATTCCCAAATATTACGCCCAAGCTTTGAAGATTACCGTCATTATTGTGGCACCTCCATGAGAATCGAGCGCCGGCTGAACTCTTGTGTCCCTGCACACTGTACATGCCCCCAAATAATGCTCTCTCTGCGACTCCTCAGTACACAGACATGGCAAGAAGTCCTTGTCTGTCATGGTGGCAGGCTGGGTTTTATTACTTGCGCACAGCGCTCCTGCCTTCAGGCCTTTTTCAGTATACTCTCCAGCGCACACTGTGCTACCTGAGTGTTTTTAATTCTGTGGCTAATGTACGATGGAGAGGTGTAGTGAAAAAAAGGGCTGATCTCGTCTTGGCCAGGCCCATGTGGGGCTTCAATGAGGGTCCCTGCAGGACGTTAATCTCCCTGGGCCACGGAGGTATCCTGCCTCTATTTGCCTCCTCTGATTTAACGTCTCTCCCTCTCCCTGTGCCGCTTTGGAGCGCCACACACCCCTTCTCTGATATGGAAGTTCATTAGGGATGTGCCTTTGATGGGCCGGCTTTTCATGTGACGGCGCTCTCAAATACCTTGATGTAGAAGCTTAAAAAGCCATTGTGCTGTAAGCCCTCCTTTTGATGCGTCTTATTTAGATCTGCATAGTAAATCAAGGAGAGTAAATAACGAGGCAGCAGATGGAAGCAAGGAGATAAGAACCAGGCGAACAATCGCATTTGTATTTTGTTATGATGTTGACAGCAGCTAAAATTCACTAATCTAGCGCCACTGATCTGCATTTCAAAGAAATCTCATTTAGCAGTGGGAAGGATAAAGTTCTTTTCATTGTGCTCTTTTTTATTGCATTCTTTGCTAATTTATCTGGTGCAGATTTAACGTTGGGCTGGGTGCAAGCGGCATGCATGTTGCAAAGGGGGTCTTAAATACTCTGAAAGCGGTAACGTCTAGACTGTGAACCGGGGGTAATTACACGTCCAGTGATGAATAGAAGGAGTTTGAAGACCCATCTTTGTTCGGGGGCCTTGAATTGCTTGACTAACACAGATAAGGGGCATTTGGCCTCTGTCAAAAAATATTGCAGCGACTTTCCCTGTAATACGGGAATGGTATTTACTTTTAAGATAAAAATGATTGTATACAGTAATCTGACTTGTTAGCATAATGTCTTCTTTCGTCCTCACAGCCCGGTATGGGGCTGTGGAGGTATTCCTTCCCTTGATTTGAAATAGTTTATCTTGACTTAGCGCAGCGCTTCATGTAAATATCAGACTTTGGCATTATTAGAGCCTATGAATGGCTGATGGAGTGTGTATATATAATTTGATAGTATTTAGAGATCGCTTTGTATGGAGAATAGAAATGGCTGTGGCATTGTGTAAACTCTCGATGCTGAGGTCACGCAGACTAATAGCATTGGCATTGCATTGCAGCCATTTAAATTGTGAGTTTTCACAATCCAGAGGTGTTGCGGTATTAAAGTAAACTCTGAGGCCATTTAAAATGAACGGAACATTAACAAAAAATAATGTTTTGCCAGGATAATTATGCGGTGGGTTCATGTTATATTACATTTCATTACAGAGTTTATTTACACAAGAAAGGGTTGAACAGTTTCAAATCTTATTTTTACAATACATCTTTGGTTCAGATGTTGAGAACGACTTTAACCATAAACCAAACAACACACAGTGTGAGCATTAGTCTATTAGTGGGTTGAAAAATCTGCTGTAATCACAAACATTCGAATAATAAACACTTGTATGCATGTGGAGAGTAAAACGTGTTGTCTTATCAGCTTTCTCCTGATGGCTAGGCTGATAAAACAGTTCACACTCCTTTCTTAATGCTCAGTAGCTGAAGTCTTTGCAACACCTCTGTGAACTCAGGCAGTAAATGTAATGGCACTTGGCAGTTTTTGTTTGCAGCAATGCTCTCCCGCCCCTTTGTACAGTTCAGGGAGCACATTCCACAGGATCCAGCAGTTGCTAGTTGCCTACAGGGGTCAATGGAATTCTGAGAGAGAAAAAAACACAGGGGTATCCAGGCCACTTGCTTGAGAAAGTGCTTATGCGTCTATGTGTATGTGTCTGTTCTACGCCACAAATTCATGTGTGAAATGTTCCTGACAAAAGACAGTCATATGCTACAACATGACAGCTTTTTTGAACTGTTATGAGCTGATCTGTACGTGCACATATCTGTTAGTGTCAGCAAAAATGAGAACACTTAGTGAAAAGTTTGCCTTATGAATGCGCAGTTGCTTTTGTGGCAGAGAAGGCCCTTTTTAGGGCAAAACATTTTTCTTCTCTCCTTCACTTGTAACTCAGATCATCATTATTCAAAATCTGATGCATTTGAATGTAGACCTCAGGTAAAGAAACACTCATGCAATTATATTCTCACATGGATGCAGTGTCCTCCTTTATATATATTCATAAAAAGTTTTGTATAGTTTTTGCTTCAACATGTACAAGTTTAAAAAAGTAGTTAATTTATTTAAGCAGTTTTGCAATATAAGCAAGTTGAATCTTTTGTTGTTTTGTTTGACAGATCCTTTGCATACCTGACGCTTCCAAAGACGGACATCAGCTTAGCGTTTTTTCCCTCAAGGTAAGTTTGTGAAGCACAATGTCTTTTGCACATCTGTCAGCAATCTCTTCTTTTTAGCAGATATGTTTTTTTGTAAATGATTATTTACACACAGAAAACCAGGCTTACATATAGCAAGTCTTAGCAATTTCCTTTGGATAATAAAAGTATTATGATTCTCTGTTAAATTCCTTTATTTGGTACTTTGATGTTTCAATGAGACTTTGCTTTAATTCCTTTCACAGTGAACTACCTGCTAAGTTAAAAGAATAAAGATTCTATAAATCTGTAAAGAGTCTGATGGGTTTATACCCTTTAAGATTCCTTTCTAACATTACTTACTAGAATCGCAGACTTTTGAGTCATTGCTGTGTGCAAAAAAGCAGACATAAAGGTATGAAAACAATTTGGATTTGGAAAAATGCTAATATGTTCATATGTGAATCTCTGTTGTCATTTTTCTCATTCAGCATGAGATCTGGTATGGCAGTTGCAAACTGCAGAGCCAGAGCACTCTGAAGCCAAGGCAGAAGTGGTAAGTAAAGGCACTCTTAAAATGGTCATTTGCATGTCCCATCGTCTTGTCTCATAATTGAGATGCATTCTCAAATGCATTACGTATTCCATCAACTACAGCAAGAGAGTATCTCTAATGATACATAGATGAGAGAACCGAAAGATTCTACATGCATCTTCATTTGTAGAAGGTCCTTCCATCGCTCTTTCCCAAATTTCCAAAACTCTCCCAACAGTAAGTGGCCACCACTCACCCTGGAAGTGCGTAATGTTAATGACAAAATGGGCTCATTCAATTGTACATAGTGTCTGAGAGCAGTTGCAGTAAGTCCTTTGGCCCTGTCTCACAACAGTAACAGCAGCAGTTTTATCACCAAGTCAGTGCAGAAGAAGTGCGAGGAATTTCCTCACCCACTGATTATGTGACAGCAGTGGCAGAGATCGTCATTAACAATATAGCTCCCTACAGAGGAGGCATAGATGCCGTCATACAGACACATTGCCAGACACTGAACTACAGTTGTGATGGGGAGAAAAAAGAGAAGCTCTTGCTTATATGCTAACAGGGTTATGTGATTCTAAGTATAAGTTACCAGCTGGGGTAAAGAAAAGCATGAGGTCATAAAATCATTTAGTTTGCCTCCATAAAATGGCCAGATTATCATGGTTTCTAAATGATGACATAAGACCTAACGCAACAGAAAATCTGGAAAGAACATGTACCATTTATTGAATTTTTACAGTACTCATAGCATTCGCCATAAACCACAGTCTGGTAAACACTTCACAGTATCTGGCTAGTTTAAGATAGAGTTCATTGAAAATTTTAATTTACACAAATTTCCATTAATCACATATCAGTGGTTGATTAGCCTATATTTGTTTGGGCTCCACATTTAGTTTTCTTTGCTTGCACTGGAGGTATGAGGCTAATGTTGCAAACGGCGCTCAAAATCTTCAAGGAGGATCTAGGGGACTTACTAACCCTCATATTTATTGTTTACTGTTTACTCTGTAAACCCAAAAACAGGGTTGTCAAGGTTTTGTTATGGTGTGTAACTTTGCTAGTGGTAACTTAGTAAGATGACAGTTGTTGATAGGTTTGACTTTACAGACGTGCGTTAGAAACCACTGTTGATTGTCGCTCTGGATAAGAGCATCTGCTAAATGCTGTAAATGTGAATGTAGTCAAATAGTCAGATTATTTTTGTAAATACATTATCTAAACACACATCCAGTTTAGGACACAATATGAATTCCTTTTAGCTATAAAACTAAACTCATTTTAAATGTATCTGTTTAGGCACCTCAGTAGTTGCTGTAACTTGTAACTAAACTGAAGAAGCAAAATTTAGATTTTACATATGCTAGTAATAAAGTACAAATGGTGTGAATTGAGGGTGGGAATCTCAGGGTATCTCACTATACGATATATATATATGTGTGTGTGTGTGTGTGTGTGTGTGTGTGTGTGGTCCACAATAACGAAAATATCGCTATACAGTGATTCTGTGATAATCAATATTTATCGCACGAGACGCACGAGAATGTCATAGCCACAAACACAGGGATGCATTGTTAATTAGCATAAGTAACAGCAATGCTATCATTACCTTTCCACGGTCGTAAGTACAGAGAAACCGCTACTTCAGCTTCAAGGCTTCACTTCTGTTCCCCTTTGTCACTTGGTAAGTTAGCATTGTGCTACCAACCGAACTATAACTCCTATATAGCAACTCTTTCCACCTATTTTCCTGCACCAGACACTACATAGTCCACAATGCATTGCTCTCCATGAAACACACCTTCCTCTACAGCTTCTAGTTTAACCCTTGGTGTACCAGTTTTTTGAGTGTTACGTTTTTATGATCTAAATTATTGTTGAGAACAGTTTGGCAAAACACTAGACAATGGTGGGGACAAGCAATTCTGCACACATGGATTACTGGCTCTTTCCCCCTTTTTCAAAGAAGCTCTCCAGCGATGTTTATTTACTTACATTGATGGTTCACTTGGATCGTCTGTGAAACAAATAAGAAATACAAAATAATCCACGCTCTGTTTCATCAATATTCTTAGAGTCAGACATTAGATTTAAATGCAGCTGGGGCATCACTCAGCTGTCTAACTGTTGGAAAGTTCCTCTTCAACTTTCACCTGTGTCTTGCACTCCATTGAGCAGCGCCACCCAGAGGAGAGAAGTAGTGACGCCGGTGAGTCAAATTAAAGACGAATGTTTATTAATTAAAACCTCGATAATGCCATTGCATCGATTATCGTATTGTGAGCGAGGACGACGGTATATTACCATATCGATATTTTGTCACACCCCTAGTGTAAATGGGCAATTAAGTAAATACATTTTTAAAAACTATTGCTTTAAAGCTAGACCTTCATAATGAAAGATTTGAGCTTACATGGAGGTAGTTGATGGGGAAGGAAACAGCAAAGAAAAAAAAAGAAACAGTAAACAGGAGTTCATGCAAACCAAACCCACTAATAAAGCCTGAATCTGGCTTTTAAGTTAATTGAGTCATAAGTAAAAAATCATGGTTTTGAAATGCGAAGTTTAAAGAAAATACCTGAGCATAGTTGTGGTTCTAACTGTCTAACTAGACATGATAGAACTGCTGCCAGTTAAGTATCCCTCCGTATCTAAAATCAGCATTTCTTTAGTTAGTGGAACTGGGATTTTGTTTCCCAGCACAAAAAAATCAAACTAACGATATTGGGCAGATCATGGGCAGCTTGATTAGACCAGTCCTGTGGATTTTTATACTAGAGAAGCCTTTATCCATGTGGCTATCCCACTCCTCGGCTCTGCCTCTGCCGAGCTGCAGATATGATTAAAGTTTGCCGCGAGGTTGGGTGGCTTGGCTGTAGGCCGAAGCTCATATCCCATGAGTCATCGCTTCACAAGATTTAGCAGAACCCTGCTTCCCTTTTCCCACCTTAAAGAGATTTGAATATTAGTTTTTAATTTGTCGAGTATCCAGTTAAATCTTCAAAGATGAACTCTTAAAGCAGATCTGTTCTGGAACAGAACTGCTCACATCAAGGCAGGGGGAAAAAGTATAATTGCCCCCTAACTTTACCCCACGAATGCACACACGTTGCAAAATCTGCTGCAATTAAGCGTATCTCGTCCAAAGTTTGAAGATGGCAGCTTGAACGGACAGCTTTGCTCATGCTCCCCCTTTGAAAATTGATTTCTTGTTCTGGCAGAGCGCCTGTCGTTTCCTTCCCAAATGGCTCTTTGAGAGCTCTTCCCTTCCCCAGTGTGGAGAAGTGTAACCTCCACGGAGCTTTGCTCTGGCCACTTGGAGCGGAGAAGATGGGAGATATCAAAGGCACGGGGCTCCGTCCCCATTGGCAGGTCTCATTGTGTGGCTGATTTGGGATTGGAGGGTAAGGTGGATGGGATGGGATGGGATGGGGATGAAGCTAATCTTTATCCCCCATTAACCCTAGCACCCGGAGTGCTCCTGGGATCAGGTCAGTGGTCAATCCCCCTTTCACAGCCACCCAGAATATTTTAAACTTAAGCCTTTTCCATGACAAAAAAGTCCTTGTCATCAAAGGTTCACTTTTTCCCTCCCAGCGGTTCATGGATCTGGTGTCTCTCACATTCTTAAACTTTCTCCGGTTCATTGTTTTGTCTCTGCATTAGAAGAAAGTGGAGGGTTTTTTTGGAGCTTGACCAACTTTCCATATTCCTTTTAAAGTAGGTTTGGTTAAGGTCTGATAAAGTCATGCTGTGAGCAAATTGGATCTTAAGTGGCTCCTTGTCTTCCTCTCTCAAAGAGCTCTCTTCAAATATGCTAGTAAGTGCTTTTTTAAAAGAACATTTCAGACGAGGGCTTGCTGTAAAAATATGTATTCACACACATTTACAGTTTGCGTTTACAGGAGTAAGACAATAGGTAAGGCAGTTGATTGTGCTTCTCCATTATTAGAATCTGAATCATTAATTTGCTTGTTTTTATAGCTGCTAGAATGTGGTAAAGAGAGCAAACATAGAGAGATAAGTATAGAAACAGAGGGAGTAACAGGGATGGACAATTTGATTATATCCGTATCACAATAATTACAGTAACAGTATGTTTTCAGTGATTTTTACATAAAATAAGCCTCGGGGGACCATTGGGATGGGCTGGTTTTCAAGTACTGAAACTGATCTCATTATCCTTATTTAATTGGGTATTCAGAAACCTTTTAATAGTTTAAGGTTGTTTTTTGTGGATTATGCACAGTACCCCATGTGTAACTAATATTGCATTTCTGTTATTTTTTATTTTATTTTCAAATTTCATGAAAATAAGATCAATTACATAACGTAGTGCGTTGTTGGAAAAAAAAACCACATTTCCCACCTTTACGAGAATGAGCAGTTGCCATGAGAATAAAGTTACAAAGGAGAGTCTGCTCCTTACCGCCATCATGATGGAGGAGACAGACTGACTCAATGAGGTTATTGATCCAGTGCGGAGCTATGCTAATCACCGTCCAGAATGGGCTGAGATTCGGTGTCCTTCACTGCGGCTTCTAATCCAGCTCCCTCTCTCCTCACCCTCATTCCCATTACGCTTCTGCAGAGAACATATCAGACCACAATTCTGTCAGTAATGTTGATAAAAAAGCATCAATACTGCACACCATTGTTAACCGGATAATATCCTGTTTCTTGTGTTATTCATTAACTTAATTGGAAAAAGTGTGGGCGCAGAGTCCCAAACAGTGGAGTTTCTTCAAGTACCTGGGATGGTTGTGAAACGGGACCCTGCTGAGGCATGACATCAGAATTGCCTGACACAGCATTCACCCCGTTATTCCAGGTGGGGGGAATTAGAGAGGAGCTTTGCTCAAAGGTAATCATGTCCAATGCATTGGTCTCGCGCCGTTTCCCCTTCGCTGTGTCGTCTAGTGTTGATTATCTCAACAGCGCTAAAGTCCCCTGTGATCATGAAACTGTCTGCAGCAGACATTTTGTTTGTTGAGTTCAGGTTTAATTATATAGACTTATTTCAACAGTGTCATTTTGACATATGATATACATTTCAGTTGAAGAAGCACCATATTATACATACTGATGATGCGAAAAACTGTGTCAAGAAAACAGTTATATTAACATTGAACTAAACCTTAATTATTACATAAAGTGTATCATATAATACGCACTTTAATAGCTGCAATTGGTTTCTTAGAAACAGTTTTTATCCACTTTGAAGCAACTGAGTCTGAGGGATTTTGGCCTCCTGTGGAGTTGTAAGACTCTCAGATTATAGGAATAATTGGCCACAAAGAAGTTTCATATAAATGTAAATTAGATTAAATTAACCCACTCTGTCTTCACAATGCAGGATCACAATAGTATATAACTTTTTTACACAAATGCAATTTAGATGTTTTTATGTAAAGAGTTTAAAACACATTTTTGTTACGTTAATCAATCACTTTATTTTGTGAAAATACTCTTTCCCTGAGCTGCTTTGATAGGGCTGTTTTGATAGTGCTGTTTTTTTTTCATTTTTATTTGAACGCTTCGAGTCAAGTCACAGTCATTCAGAAGATTTTACTACAAAGGAACAAGCCCAGAGCTTTGTTCTCTCTGATCATTTGATCGGGGCTTGAAAAGTGATACAGCGGAAACAGTAGTACTAGAGCTTGGAATTTGGCTTCCCGACCACAAACCACAAGCTTGTACAATGCGACCGCGTCACAGCTACCTGGCTTGATGGAGTGGTGTGAAAGTGTGTGTCTACGGGATGTCGTTGTCAGAAGACAGTCAGGAATGTAGAGTTGTGAAAATGGATTTACTTTAGTGAAAGTAGTGTATGTGCATAGTTTGTGTGTGTTTTCATGCACACGCCTTTGAAAACTCCAGCTACCTTCTACATTGTGTGAACTTTTCATAAAATGGACCAATAGAAATGAACTAAAACTGCTTAAAATTTCATCACATTGTGGTGCAGTAAGGTTAAGAAGCGTTCCTGCATTATAGTTATGTTTGTTATAAGACAGTGATGATGATGATGATGCTGTGTGTGTGTGTGGGTGGGTGTTGACAAACTAAGGGAACGCTTGAAATAGGGTTTCTGATTACTCTTGTCGGCATGTACTTCATCCCCCCTCCCTTCAAGAAAGCAGTGCCTCCGGGCCAATTGTGTGGTCACACTAGCTGACTCTGAGGCTCGTGGAGTGATGTTGACTGGAGCAGCCAGAGGGGAGTCATGTGAGAGGACTCCAGTCTGCATAAACATGCCGTTTCAGCAGCACACACAGAGACAGGGTGTCCTCTGGCCCAGCTCACCTGTGAAGACCTGTCCTTTAAAACGCTTTCTCTCTCTCTCTCTCTCTCTCTCTCTCTCTCTCTCTCTCTCTCTCTCTCTCTCCCTCTCTCTCTCCCTC
>JBBIGC010000125.1:20877737-20892380 GCA_037576955.1 Lepidarchus adonis | reverse complement strand
CTCTCTCTCTCTCTCTCTCTCTCTCTCTCTCTCTCTCTCTCTCTCTCTCTCTCTCTCTCTCTCTCTATCTCTGTGCATCTCTGCATGCACCATGTTAAAATGAAAAACAATCACTTTGACCTCCAGTGGCCCTTTTTGACATACAGTCAGTTAAATGGTTTGTAAGACGTTTAATTACCAAATGGTATAATCGTTCTTCATCTCATGATTAGATGTATAATATTAAGTGAATCTCCTCCCTTGAGTACAGTGTTTCACAGATCAATAGATTTCGAGGTGGGAGGGGGTTCTTCTAGGCCTTAAAATGAACAGGAAATCTCCCTGTGACGCTCAGCAGTTCTTCATTTATATATAATTAGCTTGTATGTGTTTAATTAAATGCAAATTTTTATTCCTTGTGTAGACACAATATGGAGTCTGTTTGCTGATGGTCATTCCAAGGATTTTATTAGAATTTTATGTTTTTGCTTTTATTTAAACTAAGTATTCTCTCTTTGACTATGTTCCATAGACTGAATTAAATATTGAATCTTCTGAATGTTTCTCTATTCTCTGCTAGTTACATACACTGTAACTGGAAGGTTGTTTTCTTCTTGGTGGTGGTAGTAAGTCATTATTAGTAGTTTACCCACAGTGTTACCTCAAACTTGAGGCAGCACAGAAAACATACTGGATGCTTTTTGCCATTTTTGAAGCAGAAGGTAAATATTGACCCCTGCACTTCTCTGAAAAGAGGAATTGCGCTCGTAGCACTTGAGGAATGCTCTGAAACATCACATGATGGCACTGTTTCCTTTTTTCCTCACCTAGCCCCCTTGTCTGTAGCAACAGGGTATGTTTTATGTAGGCTGAGTGCACTTGAAAAGGCAGGAACTTCAAGAGCGCCAGGGGCTCCTCAACCCATGTCCCAGGGCAAGCGCCTCTAAATGCACCCAGCGTGGAAGCATGATGCTGGACACAGAAGGCACAAAACCATGGCTCACCCACTTCTAGCTCATTACAGTGCCTGTGAGAATTTAGAGGCTAAAGGAAGCAGGAGGAGACTGCTGTGAAATCAGTTTTCTGGCACCGTTTGCTGAACACTTTGTTATATTTGTTTTATGCAATCACCTTTGTCTATTTTGCCATGCTTTATGTTTCCCCATAATTGTTTTCTTTTCATTTGTAACTATAGGAAGCGTGTCGACCCTTTGTGAGAGTGGAATTGTTCTTTTATTTGTGTAAAATGTGTAATGCATTAGGGTGTTTAGCCAGATTACACTTGAGTTGACTGATGACGCCAGATTATTATTTTTTTTTTTACATAATCAAAACATGATATCAGCAAAGCAAATGCTGTATATTGCAATTGTACTGCTGAAGTAGGCAAAAAATAATAAAAAGAAGCCCCATATTACGCTTCAGCCCAGTCCATTTTAGATCTGAGCTGTTAATTTTCTCACATTTCTTACAACAGGAATTCTGTGGTTATTCACCCGGTTTAATTAATTAAATCAGATTCCTCTGATGCTGCCAGGCGTTCTGATGATAATTGCATCAACACGCCAAAGCATAATAGGGCTGAAAGTGTTTCTAAGTTGACAGTTCATTTCAGTCTGAATCCAGCAGGGAGACTGTGGCGAGAGAACCCTCAGTCAAAGGGTCTCAACTTGTCTGGACTGCGTTCAGGCACTGTATAATGCACTGGCAGATTCAATTAAGAAGTAGTATCCAGAATCATTGCATTAATAACTAACCTTTTCCAGCATCATCCATGCCAAATGGTTGAGAATAGCTCCAGTTCACTTTTAACTCAGAAGACGCTAATGCACATTTCCACTGTAGTTTCACTTCACTGTACACTAGACCAAACAGCAGTATGAAAAACCACTGCAGCTATGTTTCAGTGCAGTGCTAATCATAAATAAAGGTGGGAGTGTAATTGAGTGGCGTGCATAGGGGAGGCTGGGGAGGGATGAAAAATGGAACGCTGTGTACTGGTAAATAGATAATCACACAAAAGTAATTGAGGTTTTCAAACCCCAATCTACTCTGCCAGCGTGAGCTCGTTTGCATGTTAATCACGAAAGCGATTTCCTTCATCACAAGGAAGTCCGCAGTCTTTTATAACCAGCTTTTAATTGCATTTAAAATGTCACAGAGGTGGAACACGTGTAATTTAGCCATAACTGTGTCCAAATTAATGGCCTCTGCACAGACGTTCCATTCAATAGCCCCAGATGAGTCAGGCTGTTTGGTATTTTTATGATTTTATTTTTATTTTTTTTTATATTTACTGAAAATGCACATGGCTGTGGTGCACTCATTGCCTTACAGTGATGCTGCTGGAGTCTCTTTTTAAGAATTGCCTCACTGTTGCACTCTGTTCTGCCTGACAAGCACACGTATAGATTGAAGTTAACGATATGTTGAGTAACGATTGTCGAGAAGTTAACAAGAGGGAAATGAAGGAGATTAAAGGAGGGTGAAAAAGTCAACGGACTAGATTTAAAGAATAAAAAAAAGTTTATTTTCTTTCATCACCAGGTGTTCTTGCACATATAAATTACTGAGATGATGTTTCCATAACACAGCTTAGGGCACTCCAGAGAGCCAAACCTGCAAAACAGACCTATTTAATTTTTCATGGAGGAGGACCATCAGGAGCAATAAGCCAATATTCTTCTTCCCGTTTTCCAGATGCTTTCTCGAGCCCTGCATCTTTCCAAACCCCAGCCCTTACTCTTCCCCCCCCTTTTTCAGGAAAAAAAATGCAGTTCTGCGGAGACCCACATGAAAGGGGAGAACTGTTGAAATGTTAATTTTACCATCTGCTATTGAGGCCTGCTACCTTTGTGTGTACGTGTGTGTTGGTGGGTATGTGCATACATGTATGTGAGTGTGTATGTGAGTTTGTGCGCGCGTGTGTGTGCGCTTGTGCTTGTGTTTTCTCGCTCTCTTTAAATTCCCACTGGTTCTGTTCTGTTTTATGAATGTGCTGGTATTTTGGTTGTTTGAAGTTTTGGATCAGGGAGCTGGAGAGTCAGACTTAGAAGAGGAAGAATGCCACGAGGAGTGACACGGCGATTAGCCTGGCATCATAGCCCTGTTAGTGCCTGTCCCTCTCCCACTCCCACCACGCTACCGTCTGTCCCTCGCACTTACTGTCTGTTCTATTTCCTAGTCCCTCCCAGACACACCAGCACTCCCACACACACTTAGTGCTCACCACGACTCAGCGAAACCCTCCTTCTCGCATATTTCCACTTGGCCTTAGATAATGCTGGTTTCTATCAATACAATTCAGTATCAGGATGTAAATGAATCACAGTGCCTGAATACTTTTCAGTCTACAATGATTAATCTTAAGTATATGAACTCATGCTTCCTGAGTATTAGCACTGTTAGGTAAAAGTAAGCTGACACAACTTGTTTTGATTGGACAGTCTTGTTCAGTTTCTGTTAAAATTACACCGAAGGGAGAACAGTATTGGAAATGTTACCCAGATACAAACCACATTTCTATAAAGGAAACTCAGTCTTATTCAGACTGGCAGGTCACATCCAATTTTTATCATGTCAGATTTGAACAGAAGAGATTTTCTGCCTTCTGAAAGCCATATGAAATTGAAATTTTTTTGTTTAGATTTGTTGGTGACTTCAGTCGGATCTTCTTTCCAACAGATTCTTATGCATTCTTCCTTTTTTCACCATTCAGCTTTGATTCTTGATGTCATGATAGGTGATTAAGTTGGTGCTACGCTTCATGCTTATGGCTAAAACTTGGCAAATTGGTGTTTTTAATTTGGGTAACATGCAATAAAAATATTGTGAATGCTGTAGTTTTAAACTGACTTTGAGTAAAGATTTGAAAATAAATCTATTTATAAACATCAATAGTAAAGCCTTTTAGCCAACATTATACACTTATAAAATTATCTTACTTTCATTTAATGTTTTTTAATGTTGTATTTGCTAAAATATCAATGTTTCAGTAGATTGATTGCTCTGTTACCTAGTTGTAGTCATTAAAGGAAGGTGCACACCAAGATCTATGTGCATTTATTTTGCACCATGCTAGAAAACAAACTGAATTGAGTTATTTCTTATATTGCTAAATGTTGTTTTGCAGTAGCAATAGTTGTGTGGGTGATGTATAGGCACTAGCTATAGAATAAGTATCCTTGAGTTTACTGGGTTAATACTGAAATTCCTCCTGCTTAAAATGCGTCTACAAGTTGTCTTTGCTTCTCCGTCCATTGCTCAGACAACTGGCAAAGAAATGAAAGTAAGAAATAAACAAATGGAACAACTGCTGCCAAAGCTGTGTTATAAACTCTTTCGAACGATTACTTCTGAACAATTTTCTCCTGACTGTGGCCTAAGTTGTCACTTTTTTTGGTTTCAACCACGTTTTATCTGGTCCGCTAGTGAGGCCCAGGCCAAATGGACAGATTCCATTGTGAGATTTGATAGTTGGCAATTAGGCTGAGACATCCTGTAATGCGACTGTGTGCAGAGTTGCAGAGCATTTGCCTTGGCCGGGATCTGATTGTTTAGTCTGCTCTCATTGTGAACCCGCACTGTTTCTGAGTAGCAGTTGACGGTTGTTTGCAAAGTGCTGGGGAAAATGTGAGAGGCCACTGCTTGCCTCTATTTATTTATTTTTCTCTGTCTTTGGGACTGGAATCTGATTTGTGTTCATGTTGCCCGATTCCTTTGGAGCATATTTGTCTTTTGTAAATGCGGCTGCTGAAACGTAGACTTTGCATGACCTCACTGTGCAGCCTGTATTTCATTAATGACCAGCTCTGTGGTTTGGGGAGAAGAATATTTTTCATATGACACCGCCTTGCATTAGTGCAGAGCAGCAGCTGCACAAAGCCCAAAAGCAGCCAATTTTGTGGCTTTGAAAGGTGTGAAAAGTTCAGCTCCCCATTGCAAGATCCTTGCATTTATAATTTGCGTGTGTGAATATGTGTCTTAAATCGGAACTACTGTAGACTTGTTAAAAAAAAGGGGTGGGGGGGAGTCACCTGCTAATGAAACATTTGCCTTTCATTCTTATGGCAGCTTGACAAGGAAATTTGGATGGTGGCCCATATAATAGTACAGCACACTGACATTTATGCTGAATGTGTCCAGATGCTGTAAACTTAGTTGATGTTTCAAACAATTACAGCATGGTTAACATTGGAAAAAACAATTGTAGAAGTGCATTTGTACTGATAAACACGTTTCTATGTTAAATATGAAAGTTTTTGCCCAACTACATTGGCATCTGTCCCCACTTTGTGTTCATATTTCTGATTAATATATGTTTTGCTCTTTGAGAAGAATCCTTAGCTGTATTTGCAGCATCCATTCACAGTAACTTGTACTGTAGTAGTAACTAGGTTATACTTCTGTAGCCATTTCTTGCTACTTGCAGAGTATTGAGTGTCCTAAAGGAAAGCCCAGATTTGTCCGGGCCAAACAAAAGAACCCTGTTAAGGCCCCACTCCTGCTCTTTCACTCTTCTTCTGATGAAGTCCTGTCATGATTACTAAATGCAAGTAGCAAAAGCGTTGTGTTTTTCTAACATGAGATATGTCACATATTTCCGCGGTCATCCTGGTTATTTATTTTGAGCCTGTTTGTATGCTGGCATTCAGTCTAACCGTTGTTAGTTTAAGGCTCCATTCGGAGCAGGGGGGAAGATGGAGGCTGGCCATCAAGCCTCAGTGAATCTGAACAAAGGAGGGATTACCTAATAGTCCAGCTATGTATTTGAAGTCGAGTCTTCTGTTTGTTTGGGGAGGTGGATGGTGTATGTGCTTTTAGATGGCCCAGCAGCAGCTGTTGGGTACTTTTAAACTGTCAGGAACATCCCTTCTTTTTTCTCCATCACTCTTCCCTTTTAGGGTAGACTTAAAAAAAAAGTTGGTGCTCAACTTTTAAGTGGAGTAACAGAAAAAAGGTTGTAAGTGTCTGGTGGTGGGAATAAGCAGTGTAGCCATGGAGTGTGATTGAGTTTGGATGTGAAAATTTAAATTGCCCGAGGTTATAACTTTTACAACTTTTTCAGAGGCTGCCTCAGGCTCTGGGGTGATTCTTGATTTTCTTGATTCTGATATGCCTGTTATGAAAATTTGTCTGCAATATATATGTACTGTATGTGCATACATGTGTATGGGAGTGGCAACATGCAGTTTGGCAGCATGTAAATGACAATAGTAACTACTACTATAGTATACTACTACAAAAAAACCTGAATGAAACCTGAAATGGAAGATTAAAGATGGCTTCTAGAGCATGGAAGTTATCTGTTAGGTAAAATAGTATTCTGGTGTGTAGCATTGCCCACTCAACTTTATTAATTGGATTGTGTTCATGAATTTGTAGCGTGTGAATCATGCGTGATCCCACTACAGTGTATCGCATGCATTATGCAAACGCACCGCCCAACTGCTGAGAAACCTTATTGCACTAAACAAATCCTGCCCAACACTGATCTACAGACAAATACATTTGTCATTAGTAAAACAACTTTGTTGTTAAAAGAATAATTCAGCTGAAGAATTAATCGGCTAGAGGAAAAACAAGTATCTAACCCTGAACATGTGTAAGTTTTCATCGTGAGTAGGTTTTTCTTGTTTTTACACCAAAAACACTAGTGCTTCACTGCTGTAAAAGACACTGTACTGAAGGGGTGTTTTGAGCAGATGTAGCTGTAGTTTGTTCAGAGTGTCGCTTTTAATTCCAGTCATGACTTTCTAGATGATTTCTGTAGATTAATCTTGAAACTTGACATCTTTGTGAACTTTGTTAACAATACATTATGATGTACCTCATTGGGATTAAGCAGTCTATAGTTCGAGAAGGTGGGTGTTGTTTTGGTCAAAATGACAATGAAATGATTTGATTACTTGTTGTTTGAAATGGAATCTGGATGTTTTTTTGCATTTTTGTCCAACGCCTTTTTTGGCATAAACAGTTATAGTTTCTGCTAGTCTGGCAATTAATAGAAGCCAATTTGTACATTAGGTCCTGTTTTTTGTGTCACCAAAGACTTAAATTGCGCTTAAATTATGGAATATGGACTGCTTTTAAGGTAGTGCAGCAGCAAACTGATAAGTGGCTCATTTCACTTTCTAAACCCTTTTTATTGGAACTGTAATAACTGCTGTATTATAATTTATAATGTATTCCTCCATTCGCTAATGCCCTTCAATATAGCTGACTTCCGTGGCTAAAATGCGGTCTGAATTTTATTGTGGCTACCTTTTCAAAGACAAATCAATTACATGTTTTTGGTAATGCACCGCAATTCTGCTGTCAATCCGTTTATGGGCGGTCGAATGGGTGGGCTAGAATGTGTGAGGGAGAAAAGAGGCACATGCACTGTCGGACCCCATGGAATGAAAGTGTTTTTTTGTTTGTACGGTATGTCATCATTGGTCCCCAATCAAGAGTATGTATTCTATAACCACTGCAGTCTGAGCCTGAGGCCTTTGAACCAATGGCAGTGCTATTACGGTCATTTCTACCTGATGGAATACGGACTTTTCACCCGCTGTCCGACTCGGAATATCATTAAAGCAATTGTCGCAAAAAGTTTTTCCTCCAACTCGACAGTGAAAGAGTTCGCCGTCTCGGCCAAATTGCAGAGCACAAGACTGAAGAAGGATATCGGTGGGGGGAATCTTTGGGAAGTAAAAATTGCCACTTGCATACTGTCTTTGACCAGGGTGCAAAAGCTTAACCACTCCTGAGGAACATGTGCCGTTTAGGAAGATATAAAGGAGTGATTTTATTACCCGGTACATGTCCCCTCAGAAGCGATTTCATTTCTCCTTTCAGACTCCACAGGAGCCTTTATTTGATCTCATATTCCTGAGTTTAACTGCCTCAAACCAGCCAGCCTCAGTTTATTTTCATTTGGAAAACACATTTTCTGTTCACCTCAAGAGGAGGTGAAGGTGGTGGGGAGGTGGGGGGGCTGCCAGGCTCTGTATCGAATGTAAATGTCTTTTTTGAGCCACTTTTCACTCTGGATTATTGGATCCCAAACTTCTCATTCCCCTCCCATCTGGATCGGCAAGAGTGGCGTGCGGCTGGCGTCCGTGTTCGCCACGCTTGCTGTCGAGGCAGCCAAGACATAGTCTCACGTTTCTTCCTCCTGTAAGGCCATCATATTCATGAGCTGCCTTTTACACACTCTATGACATTCTTTGTATGGATTATGATTGGGTTTGGAAATCATTGCAGTTTTCCAATTTTAAGGTGGTTTGATAATCAGTTAAAGCATCCCAACTGTTATTCTTCTTTTGCTAAGCTTGTTGATTTACAGTGTACAGTAATACAGCCTACATTGATTAGTCCAAACTGCACTGGTGATTCCACTGGGGGTTGGTAACCAATGAGAGATTCTCAGAAAGTGTCATATTCATTAAAGTATGCCGTTTTAGCTAGTTGTACCTGTTTTACCACTTAACTTAAGCTTTATAAATGGAAGCTCTCGTTCCAATAACCTGATTACTTTGTGCAATGACACGCTTAGGACATGACACCTAAATATTTCAGTCTTTAGCATTTTTCTATAGTTTACACAAAACTTAATAATACTTGTAGCCTTTCGACAGCAGACGGGATTAAGACAAAGAGAAAACAACAGCCAGGAAGAATGCACGTTGCTTTCATGCACACCCACTTGAAGGATCATATTACAAACAACATGGTTAAAGGTAAAAGGTCAAACAAATGGTGAAGAAAGAGAGCTGATAATGGGGAAAATGTTCTACATCAAATATACTTTGATAGGTTTTTGATTTATTTTTCAATGATGAAATATGCGATTAATATATGTTCCTTAACCTGGTAATAGCCTTGAATAGGCTTGAACTTTGAACAGTTACCATTTGTGTACAATAGGTGTAATATACACTTTGTTCTTGTTAGATATGGAGGAAAAAGTCTAGCTGTTTGCTCACAACAGCACAACACTTTAGATTTAGCAAACCCCTCTCCAGGGTACAACATAGCACTGTAAGGGGACATTCAAGGGTGCAATGCCTTTTGTTAACGAACATAATTTCACCATATTCTATTGCTTTTGTATTTTAAAGATACATTGGCTCAACACAACCTGTCTTTACTCTTGACTTAAGATTTTAGCTTACATTTCAAACTCATTCAAGGATCATATTTGGACTTTCTGGACTATTTGAGGGTACATTTACAATGTTCATATTTTACGCAAAGATTTATCAAGACAGGACGTTTTTCTAACAGTGTAGTTAGCCATTTTGTAGGTAAAATTGTAGTTAATAAAAAGGCAGTGAATTTCAGGAAAAGAGAAGATTGTGGGGGGAAAGGCCACACATTATCTGCATTATCTTTATTCTTCTTTTGTCAGTTTATTCCATGTCTGTTGAAAGTATTTGGTGGTGTCGCATGGTGAGTATTAAGTTAAAACGACCAAGTATATTTGCAGTGTTCTCAAAATGGTCATTTATAGTTAATGTTTTTTTGGATGTAATCTGTCTTGATAAATAATTTTGAATATTACACCCTAATTATTGCTATTATTACTATTATAGTATTATAGTATACTACTATTCTGCCTTAAATTGAGGTATTATTAGTAGTAGACTAAGTAGGCTGTCTTACAGCTGTCACAGTGTAGTTCTGCAACTTTTGGCAATTGATATTGAACATGCGTAACTACATAAATGCTGTTTGAAAATGATATTAGATTTAACCCACTTGCGCCACCCTCCTGTTCTCTTCTAGTCTAAACTGGCCTTTGCCCCACTGCAAAGCAGACAATGCGCCGAACTCCTCCCAGTCTGTTCCTACCCATTTCTCTGCACATGCAACACCTATGTCTGCTCTAAGCTCCATCCGATGACAGCACCATGAAAACATTCTCCAGTTTTCAGAGACCGGAACCCCACTCCCCCAACTCCCCTCTCTCTCTCCTTCCTCTCTCCCTCTCTCTCTTTCTCACTCTCTCTGGGTAGCCTCCACTGGGCTCAGTTCCATGCGGTGAATTACCTCCAGATGTAATTCCTTTCCCCGCCCTCACCGAATTAGTGGCTAGTAAAAATTAGGTTTAAATTAGCACCGCATAGAGAACTGTTAGGTTTGAAATTTCCATATAATGAGTTTATTATTCTTAGGTGGGATGCCATTTTGCTGAATTCATTTTCTTTCTCTCATTTTTTTGGTTGAATTTGTGTCTGTTTGAATAGCCTTTAAGTACTGAATGGATGAGGGTAATGCTAGTGCAGTGGCCTGATGTAACATGAGACTATCCTGGATTCCCTTTCACTGCTTCTCTCACTGTCTCACTCTTTATTTTTCTTCATTGCATTAAACTTGCACTTAATTTCTCTGAATCAAATGGCAACTGCACAAGTCTATTTTTTAATGTCACTTACTCTGTCTTGGCTGTAGTTTCTCTCTCTCTCTGTCTCTGTCTCTCAGTCCCTTTTGTTCTGTTTATTTGAGAGTGCTCAGCCAAAGTGGATGAGTGTATTTTGAGTTTTTTTTTGTATTATTTGTCATTGAGGTGAATATGTCGAGTGATTGTTATACGGTCCTCATCACATATCCTTTCATCTGATTACAAGTTTGGCAGCCATGAGCGTATCAAGTCCTGTCACCTACGTTTTCCCCCAATGTGAATTTAATACAAATTGCAGCCTTTACAATATGATAATATCTTGTGTGTGAAAAGGGAAGTGGGCTGTCATGCAGCATGCTTTCATCTTGCTCCAATCTGCTGCATAATAGGTAAACTGCTGTGAGGTGTACTTGCTTGTATAAATTTACCCACACAGTCAAGTCTTTGATTTCATCAACTCGCCTAATTCAAATGCGCTTTTGAAGAAACCCACATTTTAAGGGAAGGTGCAGAAGAGCCAATTTAACCTGGAGTGTCTGTCGCGTTCGCCAGGGCTTTCTGTTTGAAGTGGCCGGTCAGCTTGAACTGTCTGACTTCTATCATTTCTTTCTCTTTTATTTCTCTGCTGTAATGTATACTTCAATTCTCCCTGCAGCTGCTGGAGTGGTGCAGGTATCATTAAGCATGAGAGAGGGAGCAAGAGAAAGAGAGAAAGATAGAGAGAGGCCGAGCACTGCTGAGTGCTATATGTGGCTCCCGCTTTGTGCGTGTTGATATTCCAGGCTTTATAAATGTGTGCTGGTTTATTTTCAATAGGAACTGAATCAGGGCCCTTCCCTGGAGCTGCTTACTCGCCCTGTTGATATTGAGTCGAGCAAACACTCACTCGGGGATGTCCTGTTGGGCGGCCGGCCAGAGTCGCAAATGGAAGTCACATGTGCGAACTCCTGTGTAGGGATCCTGCGAGGCGAGCGGAGAGGAGCAGGCCCCGGCTCCACAGGAGGCCTCCTCACACTCGCGCCCACTGGCCTTAATTAGCGATTTAATGGCGCCGCTTATTTACCCGCCCAGATAGCGGCTTATTTTGATGTGCATTGTGTCTGTCTTGAGATTTGTCTCTTGCTCCTGTGCTCCAGGCTTCTTACGTTCCAGATCAATGTTAAAGATTAAGTATACACACGCTTACCGTGCTTATTGTTGAGCTTTGCTTTTCCCCCCTCCCCGCCACACTCTTCCCCCTATCGTTGTCTGCTGAAATATAAATGCAAATATATTTTACACTATCATTATAGGCTACTTAATAGGGATTTCATTAAGGCTATTCCATGCAAGGCAAAGGCAAGTTGCCATGGATACCCCAGAGCTTAAGTACTGTATATTACAATGTTTAGCTCTCCCTTATATCTGCACTGTGCTCTAATTGTCCATTTCAGGGCATGTTGATCTGTGATGAAGAACATTTAGCTGAAGAGATGCTGGTCCTATTAGTTTATTAATCTTTTTTGTATTATTAGTGTATAGACCTCTGCACAGAGGATCTATTTATGGACATTTTCACAACCTTGCAGTATAAGTAGACAAACATTTTCGCTCCCTTGGAAGTGGTCTGAGTTTTTTGTGTAACACGACTGGAGGGATCCTCTGGTAAAGATTTACCATAAAGGAGGAAATGGGTTCTTTGTGTTTGACTATAGCTGTTGACTTGCACTTGCTTTTCCAGAGGAACTTTTAATCGTTTCCGTAATTTTTTTAATTTGTGGAATTAAGCTAACACTCATCAGTTGGGCCTCATTTAACCAGTTATACTACATTGGCACTGCATGTGTGGCTTCTGATGCACTTGATCTCTCTGTGATGATGCTGAAAATGTTTGATTAGACTGAACTTAGTGTGGTTAGTGGCTGAGGTGTATTTGAATTTGCTTTGTTCAAATGTCACATTCTATTGAAATCCTATACATGTGCAAATAAAGGCAGGTCTATGGGCGAGAGACAGGCAGCAACACACCGGCGAGTTTATTAGGGCCATGTTTACAAGCGGCGTGTGCATTCTGCTCCGCTCGGACATGGGCTGCAGAGGGGGAAGGGAGAATGGAGGTGGAGATGAACTCAAGTGGATAACTCCTCAACCAGAGAGAGAACAGCTTTGATGCTTGTGGCAATTCTGCGAGGCCTGAAACACATCAAATTCTCAATGACTGCACACGAGCTAAGCTGCATGGCTAGGTCTTGCTCAAGAACCGTCCATTCATCTGCTTTTCATGATGTACTCTATACCATTAAATCTATGGTAATTGTTAACACACCATTGGTTTCTGCACTGGTGTGCATATGACTCCGGCTCTAAGTGATCAGTTTAAGCGAGTGCTTGGCAGAGCTGTGTGATTGTTACTGTAAGACAGGCTGGTGGCACTGGGCTCAGGGAGGCCACATCACCCCCCATGAGGGAGCGAGGAAGATAGAGATGGGCTCTTGACACTGTCTGCTGGCTTGGGGCAGCACGTTTTTGTGTCTGCTTTAATTGAAAATGAATCGTTAGAGGGGGTTGCTATGGAAATTATGCCATCGCTTGGAGACGGGAAAGCTCCACCGGCATGGCGGTGACCACCGCGTACACACAGCGCCCTGTTCCCCCCAACCACCCGCCCGCCAGCCGCACGCTTTCTTCTGCCACCACTCAAGTGCCGCTGCTGGGATTGTTTGTCCTCATTGACCTTGGCAGTCCAAAGCTCTGCAAAATGGAGAATAAAAGAGAGACAGAGAGAGGGGGAGAGAGAGAGAGAGTATTGCAGGGAGAATATTAGCACCACACATGGATGAGAAAGCACTGGCTACGTCAGGGATGAGGGTTAAAATTAGGGCTAGACTGTGGAAGGGGACCTAGTTTAGCTGAAATGTTCACTTATAAACACTAGCCAGATGAATGTCAATGGCTAAGAGCCATCAGCAGCTGCCATTTGATGTAGCAATCTTCGCTTTGCCTTGTTTAGTGTTTACCCCATTGCGCAGGGTGGAGGCCAATAAAAACTGTGTTACAGTTCTTGGCCTCAGCTCAACAGTTCTAATGATATCATACTGGTAAAATATGCTCCAGTTCAGCTGGTAGATAATACACTATTCAGAGCCTGTTAAATCATGCCAGCAGAGCGCTCGAAGCAGAGAAGTGGTCTTGTGCTGCGTTGGAGGCTAGATCTTTAACTAAATAAATCTGTCATGCCTGCCTTGGGTGGATCTCACACAACATGAAAGTTCTTGCTCACTACACACTCTCATGGTGTTTGTGTGTGTTCGTGTGTACGAGGTGAATGTGCGTGTTAGCTTGGCAGCATGTGCACATGTAAGAGGGATTATGGATTTCATGAGTGGTCCGGGTCTGTGTTTTTATTTCATTTTAATATAAATTGTAGCTGAAAATCCAATATTTTGATCCATCTAAACTGTGTTCACTCCCTTTTCTCTTCTCAGCAATGTTTTAGAGCTTTCTCAAACACACCCAGCACACACACACACACACACACTTTTTGAATATTCCGTTCACAAACAGCTGGCTTCCTCGCTCCTATTCCAGTTGTGTTTACCCACACACCCAGCCAGACAAGCCTCACTCTCTTCAATCTCCCCAAGTCCATGTGGTGGAGGGAACTGGTAGCAGATGGACTTGCTTTTTGCATCTGCTGTGTGCAGACTGGCCTTTGTACTCCACTCCTGGGGGAGAGTGAGGGCTTTCTTCTCTGCAAGTAGATTCCTGTCTGTTGGAGCGACTTAGAAAAACATCTGTGGCATGCAAGTGAGGGAGAGAGAGAAAAAAGGCAGAATTGACAAAAGGGTTGACAAACACCATTAGCTGAAGATGTTCCATGTCATTGCTAGTGTGTACTGTTTACAGTACGGCGCATATGTCAATACATCACTATGATGGCTGCCTGGCAGAAACCCCAGCTCTACGGTTCTAATTAAGGCTAGCAAATGGAGGAATCTGCAGCTCAAAAGACTGGAGCTTGATTAACATCTGTAAAGACAAATTTGCCTTTGTGAAGTGGTTTTCGAGCTTTATCTGACACAGGAAAAAGCTGTGAAAAAGCCTGTCTGGTTTGCGTTTCCCCTCCACCTCCCACTTCTTCTTCTCCTTCTCCTTTCCTCCACTCATATTTCCTCTGTAAGTTTTCTTCTTTTTTACTTTCTTTTATTCTTTCTTTCTTTCTTTCTTTCTTTCTTTCTTTCTTTCTTTCTTTCTTTCTTTCTGTCTTTCTGTCTGTCTGTCTGTCTGTCTGTCTG
>JBBIGC010000125.1:20816876-20819406 GCA_037576955.1 Lepidarchus adonis | reverse complement strand
GAGAGAGAGAGAGAGAGAGAGAGAGAGAGAGAGAGAGAGAGAGAGAGAGAGAGAGAGAGAGAGCGAGAGAGAGAGAGTGATAGGGGACGAGGAGAGAATGGGATTTGTAATGCCAGGTTTCACTGCTCCCCATCAGCCATGACTGTGGAAGACTGCAACGACAGCAAGTGCATTAAATCATACCCTCAATCTGAGCCAAAAAAGGCCCAGCGATTATGGCCTGATGGCTTTAATACTGCAAACAACCTGTTGTTCAACTGGAGCTGTTACGCTTTGTGACCTAAGGAGCACTTAAAGGAGCCAGAGTCTGTAGAAGACATTTCACTCTGAAAACAAACAGCTCTAATGATAGATGGAGACAAGGGAAGATGATGTGAAATGGAATGACCAGTCTGTAAACAGACAATCTCAGAGATTTTGTCTCTGTAATAAGGATTAATGGAGAGAAGGAAAGTTGTATCTAATGTTAAGTTGCATCAAACAGGATTATGAAATATGTAATTGTGGATTTCACAAACTATTTACAAATAGACTTCAGCAGAGAAACAAATATTTGTGTCTAAATTATTTGTCCCACGTTCAATATTTAGCAATTTTTCAAAGGAATACATGGTGTGTTTCTACTGCTTAGTAAGTGCCTAATTTCAATGGCATAATTTTCTTCATCACCTCCCACCATATAAAATAGATAATCACAAGATAGAATAATTATCCCGTAGATCCGCCAGGAATCGGCTCTGCTCCCCTCTGCCAATTTATTATTCAATCTCCCCTTTTTAATCTTCAAAACTCCAGCAGCTTGGTTACATCTACACTAATAAAGAATTTCAGCCTGTAATCCAATACTGCATATGAATGAATAATATTAATGAAGTATTACATTACATAAACCACACATGAAAGGGCTGCTAATTGCATTTGATGGTGAGCAATTAATGGCAGATTTTTAAATGAGCGAAGATGGCCTCAGTTTTTTCCCAGTTTCTTTTGTCTGTGTGTAAGTGTGTGTGCCTGTGTGTGTGTATGCCTTTTCTTTGCATGTAGCTTTTCGCAGCTGTGTGTGCACTGTTGTGCCTGATATTTCCAGTAAAGGGAACACGTATTCTACACGCTACATCCGCCCAAAAAAGTATGTCCTACACAAAAGAGGAGTGGTAATAAACATCATGGCATGGATTTCCACCTTCGCACGCATGAAGCTAAGAGGGAAGCAGCCCACACATTTGATAAATATTAATAGTGTGAATTTATTAGCAGGACGAAATGAGCCCTGTTGGTTCATCACTGCACCTTTAACAGCTATCAGTAGCCCAACACAAGGTGCAGACACACTGTCTATTATATGACCCCATTTACGCCCTGAATGGCACTTCATTAAATGTTACCTTTTGGCCATGCCATGGATGGCTGAAAATCAAAGTTACCAAGGCTGCAAGTCCTGAATAATGAGGATTTTTTTTTTTCAACCTCTCTCTCTCTCTCTCTCTCGCTCTCTCTCTCGCTCTCTCTCTCAGCCAACCTTGAATATATATTCAGATGAGCGGAGGTGGCAAAGTGCTCATCCCAGCCTCTCATTCGCTCCTGCTCAGTTAGACTTTAATAAATTCCATTTTGCAAATACAGGATTGTGTGCCTGCAAACATGTTACGCTTGTTGCCGTAACCAGGTGAAGAGAGAGGGGAAGAAAATCTTGTCTTAACACTATAAATATACACGACACACACACATACAACCCACACACACACACACACACACACACACACACACACACAGACACACATGCTCACTCTTGATAGAATTTATTATGAAGTGCCTTTTTTGCTGCGTTTGACGGTGTATCAGCAGCCTTTGTTGGACCCAGTGTAGAACAAGTAGCGCATAATTACTGGTTGATATTGTGGTTTTGCGGCACACAGTCTGCAGCAGTGAATGGAGGATTAAGAGGGAGGCTCTTCAAAGTGCCGGCCCGTTGCCTTGACCTGACCTCGGCTCGAATTATATGGAGATTCCTGTATTATGCACATCAATGGAGTGTTAGCACATGGAGAAATATGACACCAATAGATTTACAACTGCGCATTTTCACTCGTCATTGGAATGTCATGCCCGTCGCAGTAAGAAAGAGACAAGGACTGTTGTTTCACGCAGCAGAGTCTGAATTTCACTTGTAAAACGTGTGGATCGACATAGTAAGAGAATAATCCACCTGACAGCATGAATACATGATTATTTTTAAAGTTGTATGAAAGAGGTAAACAGGTATTTAGCCATGGTGCAGAGTCCCTCTAGTGGAGATATTGATTTCCTCTGTATAACTGAATGGCCAAACAGCGCTGGCCCCCTTTCTGATGCCAGTGTCTCATTACCGTTAAGTAGAGCTGTAATTATCAATTGCGAAAGCACCCAGCCGTGAGGGAATGGGCAACTTGACATTTCATACTATTTATCAACACGTGCCACAAATGATTTTTGATGTCTGATTCCTTTCCTTCTCCCTGTGCCATTTCTGATTTCCATTCCATTTCATTCA
>JBBIGC010000125.1:20809376-20811876 GCA_037576955.1 Lepidarchus adonis | reverse complement strand
GCCACTCCTGTTGTGAAGGCTCTGTAGGGAGGGGGTTAATGTTTGTTAATCTTTAAAACATCCAACTAATCATAGTAATTAGACTTTGCTAATTACTGTACACTATAACTGTACAATAACATTTAGATGTAAGGATGTGCAGTAGGGAGTACAGTTATGGAAGTGAGCAGTTGAAATGTGCACCCACATGAGGATAGCTGGGGTTTAAGGGGACATGCTTTGAGGAAGTTGATGTTTTAACCAAATAGAATTGATCTAAATAAACTGGTTTGTGTGTTATTGTGGACAGGAGCCCGACACTGGTGAAAAACCTGCCATCCAGTCTGGGTTATGGAGCAGCTCTTAATGCAAGCTTGCAGGTAAGCAGCTTAAAGGCATACAGCTCAGCCTGTAGGAGTGTCCCCATGACCTGTACACATAAACTAGTCGAAAGGGCAGTTTCACTGTGTATCTGATGACACAGTTTGTGTATGCTTCTCCAGAGAGAGAGAGAGAGTGAGCGAGAGCCAGGTTGGCATAAGCAGTAAGAGTCTAGAAGGACACCGTGTGGCAGAGGCAGGTAGCTTCTCTGCCAGTCTAGTTTTTCTGCGTGCCTGTACTTCAGATTGATAGCAGCCTGCACAAATGCAAGGGCATATGCATTAATATTTATCCAAGCTGTCATAAATGATTTGGCTTCATAGTGTTGGCCAGTGAGGTGCTCATGGCAAAAACTTTAAATTTTAATTCGCGTATATAACTTTAATGTGCAAGAGGCAAAAATGTCAGGAGATTTTTTTGTATTATTTTCAGGTAAAGTTTTGAGCAGGTTAATAGTCATGTGGGTGCTGTCGTCTCCAGGCTGAATTTTTGCAGTTCCACATGATGTCATCAGAGGTGCAGACAGTCAGTGACAAAAATCAGAGTTAGTCAGTGAGTCGTTGAACAATCTTAGCATCGTCATGGTTGAAGGAAAACAGAATTTCTTTTTTATTTGCACTATTTAAATTATACTCTTATTTTCTCTCCCCCTCTCTCTCTCTTTCTCTCTCTCTCCATCTTTCACTATCAAATGTCTCTCTCTCTTTCTCTTTTTTCTTTCTCTGTTCGTATCCCAGGCAGCACTGGCGGAGACGTCTCTGCCGTTGCTGGGTAATGTGGGGTTGATGAACAGCAGTGCATCAGGGCTGATGGGGGGCAGTCCTCCTGGTCTGCTGAGTGGCAGCCCACCCATCCTCTTACATAGCGCCCACGAGGAGCTCAACGGCACGCTCGACCACCTTGACACTAACGGTCACAGCAGCCCTGGGTACTCCCCGCAAACCCACATGTGAGTCGACACACATACACACATACATACATGGCAGATCAGTCACCTACAGATTAAATTTCAAAAGACATTCAGGCACTTTACCTTAATATACCTTAATATTCAATAATGTTTATTGAATACACTTTGATCAGCATTGCTGTTAGATGATATACAGTTACAGGGAGTGTGCTTTTCTATAATTGAAATTGCACTGGACTGGGGCATGTTATTTTGCTGAAATATAACATCACAATACTGCAAGACATTTCAATGTCAATGTATTACATTGCATTATGGTATATTTATTTTATATGATGAGTTTATTTAGGTTTTGATAAGTTGTTAAAACCAGTAGTGCCACATTTTTAAAAATATGAATACACACACTGCACTGCAGTAACTCTAATTAAACAAGCTTAATTATGCTGTTAAGTACTGATCATTTTCACAATGAGGGTAACTACCATTATATTGCCCCCTTTTTTACTGTACTATGAATTAAAGTAGAGTCCCAGGAAATGCATAAATGCATATCGTAACTAAGATTTCATGCTTGTGGGCATTATTCCTCAAGTTAAATGTACATTTGGTACTAGAGTTTCACCTCTCACCTATAAATAGGGACTGTCCTAATTACAGATTCAGTTTTAATTACTCCAACGTCTGCATCATAGTGGTTTAGGTGTTATATTTTATGCAAGACTGTTCCTATTAATATTTAGCAGCTAACTGTATCATTAATTACTTTAAAATCTTTGCCTTTCCATCTTTTTTAATGGTGCGGAGAGAGAGCGAGAGTCAGACAGAGAGAGAGGGAGAGAGAGAGAGAGAGAGAGAGAGAGAGAGAGAGAGAGCAGGTTGATTAAAGATTCATGTGGTGTGAGTTTGAGGAATGTGTATGTAGAATATGCCCTGCACTAATCAGTGATGTCATACATGTCATTGTGCAGTGTGTACCAGGGCAAAGATAGGACACTTAGTACTGTCACACATGCATAAGCACATGACACAAACATACTCTGTATTTTTAGTTTCTTTGCGTTCTCACACAGAATCCCACCACAGTGTTGCAAATGGTAACCTATTACCCCTGTAAATTAGCAAATACACCCAGTGTGGCCACATATATAGTACAAGCGTGTGTGTGTGTGTGTGTGTGTGTGTGTGTGTGTGTGTGTGTGTGTGTGTGTGTGTGTGTGTGTGTGTGTG
>JBBIGC010000125.1:20755843-20768343 GCA_037576955.1 Lepidarchus adonis | reverse complement strand
TAACTTCAACTAAGTGAGAACATTTTGTACAGTTCTCTACACCATTAAATTATGTTTTGCATTCGGTTGCATTTTTGTTTTTTTGTTTGTTTTCACAGACATATGTCAAAATGATACTAATGAATCGTCCGATGTCCGACCTCCATCGTCCAGAAATCATTCCACTGATGAACAGGGGGATGTTTTGAGGGAGAAGCACACTCATGACGATCTTGTAAGAAGTAAGTTTTACATTTATCACTTAAATAATGACCGAGCAAATGCATTACACAGAAGTATGCAAACCTGAGTGTATTTATTGCAATTTGATTAGGAAAATCATTGAAAATGATTTATAAGGGATCCAAGACTTCTTGTTTGTAAATAATTATTGATTCTGTTATTATCAGATCAGCAGCTGCCGAGGGGTAGGCAGCAAGAAAGCAGTAATTTCGTAACTTTGATGTGATGGAAGCAGGAAAAAAATAGTGTAAAGATATGAGTGACTGACAAAGGCCAATGAGATTGAGAATGTGATCTGAACATGCAGTCAGGTGATTTGGTTTCACTGAGGGATGTACAATCCCCTTAAAAAATGGGAATTATTTGTTCAGTGTATTTGAACAAGCAAATTCTCCTTCATACAAGTATTTTTTCTGTAAGGAAAACTGTTTACACGTAATAGATTTCAAACAACTGCCAGTTTGCCCAGGAAAAGCTGCCCCAGCAAATTCAACTGAAGAGCAGAAACTGTTGCAAAACTATACTGGTACCAGTAATGAGTTTCACAGTGTGATGAATAGCTAACTCATCTGTTGGTGTGAAAGAAAATATGTCTTCAGTGTGCAAGACCAAGGTCCAGATCTTTTAGAATAATATAGATCTAGTTGTTTAGCTACAGTAAATGAGCACATGTATAACATAAACCAGCGGTGTCCTTCTTCGGTCCTGGAGCACAGTTTGGTGATTTCCCTGCTGAGGCACACCTGTTTTTTGCCAGGTTTAGTTTTGCATTTGAGGAGGGTAACTACCAAAGCTTGCTGGACAATGGGGCTTCAGAACCTATTTTGGGCACCCCTAGCATATACAAATTACTGCTTTTCAGGAGTAGAACCCAGTACCAAGTGTAAAGCATGGTGTTAGAAATGCTGATATCCCTAAGGGACAGCTTACAATCATTGATTCAGTTTTAACATTCTGCATCATATCAAAGAGTTCCTGAATATAACATAAGGCCATCTGTCCGAAAGTTGAAGCTGAACTGGAGGTGGACCTTTCAACAAGATATTGATTATATTATAGATATTGATACATACTAGCAAACCCACCAACGACTTTACAATTTACTTCAGACGTTTCTGCAAGCAATGTCATGTGAAAAATTATTCAAAATGCAAATTCCTGTTAAAAGGGCAGAACTAGCTGCTGAGGCAAATGCAGTATTGTGTTGTTGATATTTTTGTTGAAAAAAAATACTTTTACAATATCACTACAATATCTGTAGGCACTATGTTAGAAAGGTGCGAAGTAGGCTGTGTTTTCTAGGATGTGTTGCTTATAAGGTACAGGAGGGAAACTGACACATTTAAAATCGTATAATGAATTACCACTTAACCTTGTTCTAACAATATGTGCATCTTGTGAAAATTTCCCTATGTTTTAGCTTTAGCTTTAGATTGGTTGTTGCCTTAAAGACAGAAACATAATCTGTTTTGTGGAACCTACACTTAACAGAGGACACACCCTTGTAATAAATTCATTTAAATTAGATGGGAAGTTGCAGCCGTTATCGAATGTGTAGTTGTGGTAAACTGTGGTTGAAGATCTACACAGTCAAAATGCATGGAAAGATAAAAAATGTTATCAGTCAAATAAATTATGTATAAGAAGCAGATTTAGTACGATTCTGTGCGTCGTGAGAGATACTGTGCCCGTAAACTACAAAGCATGCAAATTTTGGGATCAGATCTAGTAGAGAATTATCAGTGTGGATATGCAAGTTTGTCAGCATGTTTGACAATACATATGCTTCAGGCAACTAGCACTCATTTTTTGTCAGGAAAACAAATTGAAATAGTTTTTATCTTTGCACTGTTTGCTGGTAATTGATTTAAAACTTTTTTACATCTATTTACTTCAGTCCTGATATTCTTTCCCTCTGGCTGTATTTCTGTCATGCATTGAGTTTGATTATGCAAATTGTGGGTATAAGCTTAGATCTACACTCTGTATTCTTCATTTGGAAGATAATTTTAAAGGCTACAAACCATGTTGTCATCGTCTGTTTTCCCTATATGTTGGAAGGAAAGCTTTGCAGAAATGAACTGAACTGAACCTGCATCTTCATTCTGCTGTTAAGTTGGAGAACAGTTGACATATCTCCATGTGGTTACCGTGTCAAAGTCTCCGCTCAGACAACTGTGTGAGTAAGGATATCCCATTGTGGTTAGGCCTTAGCTGACATGGATATGTGAATCATAGTAGAGATCTTGTTGAATTGGAAAAGCTTTTTTTTTCTGTTGAAATTTTACACCTTTAGGACAGGTGTGCCCTAATTTTTTATTCCCCCCAAAGTGTTATGCTAATGGTGAGTGGTGGGCCAAATACAAAAATCCCATAGCCACCTTGGTAACTATTTAAATGTTTGCTTGCATAAAGTTGCTGACTGTTTTGTTGTGTGTTGACTCCATTTTAAAATAGATTTTATCCTCAAAGTCCACTTGGGTGATGGGTGCCCTATTATATAATTAAGCACATTTTTAATTGACTTTTTTCAGCTTCTCTTAATCTCTTAAAATTAATGCGGGTGTTTTTATTGTGTAACAGAAAGTCTTGTTTAATTTTTAATTGACTATTTTCAACTGCTCTTAATCCCTAGAAAATAATTAATATTTTTATTACTGTACCTGATATAAGAAAATGATGCATTGATCAGCCATAATATTAAAACAACCTGCCTTATATTGGTTAGATTCCCATTGTGCCATAAAAACAGGTTTGATTTGTCTAGACATTGACCCCACAAGACCTCTGAGGATGTACTGCAGGATCTGACACTAATACTTCAGGAGGAGATCCTTTAGGTTCTATAAACCTGTAAATTGTGAGATGAAGCCTCCATGGATCTGACTAATTAATCCAAAACAATCCAGCAGATACTTGAATGAACTGAGACCTGGGAATTTGGATAAGGGTCTTAAATGGCAGAGAGAAATAATTGGGTTGCCACCATTTGTGTACCAATAACTTATCATATTAACTTTTATGTGAGTCTGTTTGGCAAGTTTTAAAGAGGTTTTCATGCAAATGTGTCACAGAGCTCAGGTGGAAAAGATTTCTCATTCTTTAGTGCTGGGAGGAAATAATTGGGAAAACAAAGATTTGAAACAAATGTGATTGGAAAATTCTCACCACTTGTTTTTGGAGGGGGAAATTACTGACACACCCTCTTCCCACAATTCCATTATATAGACTGTAGCTTAGTGCAAGGAGCCTGTTTCAAGCCAGAGTATCTCATAGTTAATCTTGCTCTCAGCCTCACACACAGACTTGACACTGACAGTCTCTGACAACACCCTTACATTCAGATGAGCAGTATGTTTCATTGATAAAAAGTTCAGATGTCCTCAGAGAACAGTTTAATCCCTGTGGCACCAAAGATACTTGCGGAACAATCTTCATCCTTGTATAGAGAGAATCCCCAGACCTTCTTTTAACTGAAATTCAACACAGTTTTTTCTTTCTATAAATCCTGTTTCCTTGGAGGCCTTTGGGCTGTCTATTACTGCTAATAGTAACTGATTGCTTCCATCCATGTCAGTGTTGCTGAATTGCTTACATCTGACGCAACAGCTCTTTGTTTCGAAGTTGTAAAATTTTCCAGCTTAGTCTCTCCATCCATTCAGTTTCTCATATCTCGTCTTTTAATAACGTTCTCTTGATTGCTTGTTTTTCATGTAACCAAATCAAGGTGAGTCCTGCCATTTTTAGAGTTTCTTTTGAATAAATGTTCATATTTTGTATCAAGAGCAGGTGGCTTACAGCAGTGACCTGCTGCTGGATTTGTCTTGCATGTCAGGATGGGTTTCCGGAAGCTGCTTTAGTCTGTGTTGTGATTGATCACATCCCATTGCAGATTGCACAGCCAATGCATAAGAAACTGGGTAAGGTAGTTCTCCTTTGGGGATGCAACTGGACTACTTTTGTGATTCTTCATATAGTGATGATAGAAGCCAAATGTCTGCATTGAAGATGGGCTTCAGCATATGTGTCAGGTTGTAAAACGTAAAAGAGGCTGTCAGGCAAATTGACGATGATGGAAAGGGCTTTAGCTTGGTCTGACACGGTGCCTGAGGTACCGAGCGCGAGGGAGACGGAATGGTAGACACCGCACTGATTGGTGTGGGAAGTTCACCAATCAGATTGTAAGACGTGATAATTAGAATTCTCATGTCTTGGAGTAGAACAGGAAATCAATAGGAAATCACTTGACTGACCACTTTATAGTAGTTTATCTTATTTCCATTTTAATTTCCTGCTGGATGGGATTCTCTCAGACTCTGCATGGGGTGAGATGACTCACTTGTTCAAGATTTAAGACTTCCTCTCAGTGATGGAGCAATCGGTGCACTTTTTATTTCTCTCATTCGCTATATTTGTATTAAATTGAAGATTTTGAATAGTATATTTATAATTTTTATTTTATAAATATAATATAATATTTTCATATTACATCACTGTTCATAGCACAGTTTGAACATAAATACAAGCCTATATGTTAATTATTTTGGTTTCAATTCAAATGTTTTTGAAGTAAATTGAAGAGAGCACTGATCAGGGAATGTTGCTTATCAGGACCCGCATGGACGTGGTGTTGGCAGCAGGAGCGTGCCCATCTTTCTGGTCTTGTCTTTCTCCTACTTGTGCAATTTCACACGCTAATGTTCGCAAACCTACACTGCTCCAGGACGCTTTTCAGTTATGGAGAGGTTAATATTGCCTGAAGCGGTATTTATTATATTTCTATAATAAAAAAAAATTAAGAGGACTTCATACAGGAAAACTAGAAGCATTACATAAAATGATAAGTTTTGTGTGTTCTTACAGATTATGTTCTTCAGGAATATAAACATACTGTTTAGTATTTAAAATGCTTAGTAAATAATAATTCAATTCACTAATATAACAATTGTAAACAGTTTTTATTATTGGTCAGTCTGGTTATTGTAATGTCATTGTTTTTGACATTTTTATAATTTTTCATATATGAAATGGGATAACAGTGTTGCAAAGCATCAGTGGTTGTGAAAAATTAGTCATTGAGACTCTTGAAATCCTCGGACCAGACATTTTTGTTGTAGGTTGTGTGGGATCCCAAGAATATGAGCATTCTCTGACGTTCACAGGCAAACAGCGGCGGGTCATTTTGAGGTTCTTTTGAAGTTTTCTATTTTATACTGGATTGGGCAGTATCACTAGTTTTATGACCATTTAAGTAGATTTATTTAAATGAAAATATGTCATGAAGTCTGTGCAGTTTACTTGTACTATGTGGCTTCTTGTGTAACTGATTCATTGGAAAATTTCATTTAAGGCAGAAATAAAACTATTCATATTCAGACCAGAAATTATTTTGGGAAAGAATCAGATCCTGGGTAAATTTGTGTAATTCTAGTGCAATATTTATCAAATGATTAAAAAAGCAACTGACTTGATCATAGCAAATCTGTTAATGTGGAAAATGTCATGTGGAAAAAAGACTGCAAAATCAAATGTTTTCCTCACAGTAGAAATAATTTTTTATGTATTTCATCACTTTAGTCTTAAAGAATGGCTTGTTACACAAAATTCTAATTTAATGTCTGATCATGTGTCTACATTAGAACAGAGGGCTAATTTTCAAGTGATTACTTCGCAGTGGGTCATAGAATCAAAAACGGTATAAATAGGGTGAAACGCTAGCTCAGGGGTTGATTAAAATGGCCATTGTGGTTCTACCTCTGTGATAATTATTTCCTCATTGTCTTGGATGTAGATACAATTCATATGGAAAATTTCAAGCATTTTAATTAGCATTTTACTAGTGCCAAAGGCCCTTCAAATAATGTTGTATTTATTTCGACATTTTTTCTTTGTGTAAGTCGTGGTATTCTTTTCAACAACTGCCTGACTACAATGTAAATAATATGTAACCCTATTTCCTGTGATGACCAGACGGATTTTAGTGTTAAGCTGCTCAAATAAGTGAAGCACACTTCAGAGACATTTACATATGAAAATACAGTGTGGATCTGTGATCTACACTTTGGTGGGGTTTTGAGTATGTAGAGAGTTTGTATTCTGTGTGATCTTAAGTGATTCTGTGGCTTTATAGAAACAGAGCTGTAGCCCAGCCTTAGCAGTATCCCAAATCCTCCCCACACAACATTGTGGGATGGAGCCTGTCAGTGAAGGGGGGTGAAAACACTTCAAATGAGAGTAGAGCAGGGGGGATTACTGGCCTTCTAACAGGATTTTGGCTTCAACATTAAGGTTAAACCCCTTTTCTATTACAAGGATCTCTGGTGATGTGGCCCCCTCTGGCCCTGTGTGTTTGCAGGTTCACTGCTTCTCTGCTAGGTCATTCTGCTAGGCCTCTGATCACTGGGGGGTGACCACGGAGCTGAAGACTGGCTCCTTTCAGTCCCAGCACAGACGACGCTCCCCGCCACGGCGAAAAATCGATATGGCCGTCTCCCGTTAAAAAGCCACTCAGAGGCAGACGAGCACCTCTGTCTTTTAGCCTGATTTTCAGGCTTAAGGTCTTGATTGGCACCCCAAAGCCAGAACTCACTGACCCACAGCTGTCACATTAGTGCTGTTAATGTTAGAGATTGATACTGAGCAAATAAAGGAACCATGTCTATAGATATATTTTATGAACTCTAGGTCCCCTAGTGGATTGGACAGAATACTTCTTCTCCAGACATTCTTCTCTCAGCATTCTCCTTTTTTATAGTCTCTGACACAGGTCATACTGTGTTCAGTTTTGTTTGTGAGGCCTCCAGCAGATTCACAGAACAGTTGGATTTTTCTGCCCAGTTTGTTTTCTGTGAGACCTCAACTCTGTATGAAATATTTGGAGTTTGGTGGAATCTGTGAGTCATCTATGTAACTGAAACTGAAAATACACCCCCTCCTCCATCTCTTCCCCATCTCCCGTCAGTGTTGCTGGGTTTTTGTTTTGAGTCGTTCAGGAGGCAGGGTGGAGCACTCTCGGCACATGCAGTCTGGCAGTTCCCCCAGGCCTGGTCTGAGTCACGTCATAATTGATCTTTTGAGAAAATGTGGTAGCTGTGTAAAAAGGCTAAATCTGTACAAGATGTGCATTTTATAACTGCAGTCGTGAAGAACTTTTGCATTACTGCATTCCTCTGTTCCCCCAGGGGTGGAAATATATTGTAAGAAAAAGGACTGAGATCGGCCACATGAAGAGTTAAGGTTAAGGGAAGGTACTGAATGCGAGTATTCTTGACTTTTGAATCAGTGTGTTCTTGGGGGCTCTTCAATTAGCATTGTAATGATGATGGCACAACAAAAAAAAACTTCAGAGCCTGGTATCTGGCTCTTGAAAGCTGAAAATGATTTCACTCACACGAATGTCTTTTGACACAAATTCTCTCTCATTGAATAAGGTAATGATTTCTATAGCAGTCAGACATGTTAATCATAGTAAATACAGTTTGGAAATCAAAGAATGATTGATGATTGCCTCCACTTCCCCCTGGAGCGGCAAAAGATTCTTTCCGCAAGAATTCCTGCTCTTGTCTTTCAAGTTGCTTTCTCCACTGTAAAATGTAATTAAGCAGAACATGGTCCGAAGGGGTTATTTTTTCCACTCAATCAGCAGCTAAATTACCAAATTTGAAATAAGTAAATCCCAGACGCCTGGCTCTCCTTGTCATTGTTGTAGGAAGAGAGAGAAGCAGGCAGACTGTGAGTGAGTGTGGATGGGGCTGACTTGGAATATCAAACACCTTTTCTATTGCTGGACCTCTGTAGCAGGATTGATTTCAAGAACCAAATTGAAATGATTGTCACAGAGAATTAAAGTATTCTGTGGCATAATAACAGCTGAGTAGTAATGACTGTTTCTTTTGGTAGACGCTGGTATATGAAGGGTGTTTCTCAGAAGTAATAATGTAAAGCCAGAAGAATGTGGAAAAGTCTTATCATAGTTGTATATGTTTCTGATGCCAAACAGTAGGAAGTTTACTTGGACCAACGACACACAAGAAACTAATTAATAAATGTGTGCAGCTTATAAATAGATTCTTAATTGTACTGGAAAATAACTGTATTCTAGTTAGGGGTTTTATCTTTTTTTAGTTATATCTTTGCTGTCATCACATGATCACATCATCAAATGATCATCTCAAATGGTAACAAGCAGAAATCACCTGTTGCAAATCAATGTAAATCAGGTTTTATTCAAAATATAAATATTTTGGGTTCATTTTGAAATGTTTTATGATACGTTTTGATAAAACTGTGGCAATGGTGTTGAACAGCATTTTGAGAGAGAATTGCATGAAATAAATAGCTTTTCTCTTTCAGACCTCTACTCAATAAAAGTCCTTGCCACAGAGTTTGATCCTTGGCCCATAAATCTGATGTGTCAAAGAAAACTTTCAGTCATAAGCTTGTGTAATAATATTCATTCTACACTTTCTGCATCACAGTTCTGCTAGTTTTGTTACTAAAGACAGGAGATTTATAGTTTGTAATGAAAAGGTATATTCCCTTGGATTGAAAGGTGTGAACATGCCATAGGTGTTTGTTTGGAGGAGAAATGCCACCCCAGGCTATTTTTTGCTGAAGATGGACCACTGCACATTTACAAATTAGCATTTCAATCAGGTCGCCAGGTCCACAAGAGCATTAATGAAGTATTTATATTATAGTTATATTATGAAACACATTACCAAAGGAAGACATGTAAATCCCATTTGGTATGTTCTGTTCGTCACTCGAGAACTTCTCTCAGACTTTTCAATCAAAGAAATAAATTGTTTTTGAGTGCCTGTATACCAAAAAGGCTATTTTAAGGTGTGTATTTGCATATGGTAATGCATTTTTTTGAAGGTCATTTCTTTGAAGGCTCTTTAAGATGCAACATTGACATCTCAGAAGTCATTTTTCTGTGATACTTTTGTTATCTAACCCTTAGGCTATTTTCACATTACCTGGTTGAATTGGCACAAATCTGATTTTTACCTTAATGTGACCCACCACTGATGTTTTCAGAGACACACAAATCTGATTTTATAAAATGTAATCTGATTCACTTTGTGATGCTATCCAATTCTAGACCATGTTATGTTAACATAACCAATTCAGTCTGATTTCCTTTGGTCCCCCCTCAACTGTTCAGCCAGATGTGTCATCATGTTAAGTTCTGCATGAAAATATTTGACATTTTTATATCCTCCCCTAATCATGAATAACTGAGAGCTAATTAAGAGTTAATTCTTTGCAGTGGAAGCTTGTGCTTGTAGTTCACTCATTTGTTGTTGTTCATGGTTCATTCATGTAACAGTACTGGTAAGAATATGTGCACAGGTTGTTTATGCTGAAAATAGACTTGGATCATTTACACATACCATCAGAGAATAAAGTTTGCATCTAAGAAAACGCTAAATAAATTGTGCAGTAAAGCCATGAATTTGAACAAAACCTTAGCTGTTGCAGTTATCACCATGTGAAAAAAGCATGGCATATTCAGTATGAATGATTTCTCACTCATAGCTCATCAAAACAAGCAGAGAAATTCTATCTAAAGCATTGGAACTTTCCAGTTAATTTCATATTTTATTATGGTATTATTTAAATGTGATAATAGTTTGTTTTTTTGCATATAACTTTTTTACATATTTGTCATTATCATGGGAACAAGTGGGAACTTTCTCAGGCCAATGTACAATAAATACAATTTAATTTTAATGTAGGTTATTGAATACCTTTCTGTTCAAATAATTCTGTGTTCTGTGTTATTACAGTTTAACAGTATTAGGAACACACACACAATAATTCCTGACTTATTTTTTAAGGGGTTATTAGGAGATTTCACTTGTAAACTCTGTCACTGAAACATAGCCTTATTATAAAGCACTGTTACTCCTCAATTCTTTAGTTTACTCCATGATTAACTTGATTAAGCTTAATAGGGTTAAATAGGATGTTTGCTGTGCTGTACCCTTTTTAATCTTAAACTGGTAAACAGTGAAAAATGTTAAAATGAATGTATTATAATAATTACTCCTAAATATTCCTTTTGACTTGTGCACTAATCTTTTGTTGCATTCTAATTAGCATATTTTGCACTTTATATGAGCATGTATATTTGTATACTTACAATTATTTCACTCTAATTGCTTACTTGCCTCTTTTGATTTTGTTCTCAATGTAAAGCACTTTGCGCTGCCTTTAATGTATGAAGTGCTGCATATATTGATGATGATGAATATTATTATAATCATTTGTTGAGTTTTACTTTTGCAAACAAATGCGCACACTCAAGACACAACAGCAGATGAGTGGCAAAAGACAGGGATTTACCTTTCCCCCTCTTTTCTCGTGTGTGACTCTTTTTACCCCAGACTTTCCACTGAGACTAGTGCAAATGAATGTGTGTGCCTGCCTTGTCTCACCTCTCTTCTACATCCTCCCACCTGACCGATTTTTTTTACAACCTTGTTTATGCTGCTCCTGGCCGTTGATGTTCATACATATTCGTTCTTGGGAGGTCTGTGACGTTCTCCCTCTGTGTCTTTGGGGTACAATTTTGAATTCTTCCAGCGGAGCTATTTTCTGTGACACAAAAGCGAGGGGTGTTTATCCACAGTTTTACATAGAGAGCGGTGCAGCCACACTGGCGGCTCTCTCTAGGCGCCTCGCTGCACGGTCCCTGTGTGGGGTATCCACCGAACGCACGGTGACAAATGGCAATTATATTTGTGTGTTCTTCATGAATCCATCAAACACTGGCCTTTTAAAAATGCTCCCAGGATATTTCAGCCTGTCAGATACAGGGGACCAAATTGGGATGCTGCTTAGACAGTCAAGAAGCACTCACCCCCAGTTTGCCTGTGATGTGTTTGACAGAGTGTGTAGAAGAATACCATGTATTATTCAACTACAAATGTACACTCTCAACAGTTGTTGATGTGTTGGAAACAGAGCGGTTAGAAGTCCAATTTGAGCTGTTGTCCTCCTCCTTTTCTCTTCTCCACTATAACACCATGCTTTAATGCGACCTGTCATCTTGTATACTATCACATGTTTCAGGATACTACATGTTTTTCTGGTTAGCTGCATCTCTTCAATTTTAATCACCTATTATACTTTAAAGCGTAAGGCATTATTCATGTTTCATCTAGGTGATGCTTGTTTCAGGCTTGCCATTTTTACATTGCTTACATTGCTCCTGTTCTTGTCCTGTGGAGTTTTGTTACCCTGTAAATAATCGATGTAAAGTTGAACCATTGTAGTTTTCTACTATATTTTTTAAATATCTACATTGGTATAAAAAATGGAAGATTCAAGGAAAATACAGGTAAAGTTTCTTGACAAAGTTGAATATTTCAATAATTAACTGTTATTTATGAATCATATTGGGAGCAGTGCTTTATGCAGTCCTGAGCAGCTTGTGTCAGAACATAGTAATGGATGTGTAACTTTTCCACTTTGCTTATGATTTGTTTAGTTTTGTTAATTAGCTATTATTTTTATCGACTGTTCTTTTCATAGGATATATATTTGTTTTAAGATTTTATTCCAACCCATCACATGTGCACACGTGTAGCAGCAGACAGCTATCAACAGTGTCCGGTAGGGGTGGGCCACAATATCGATATTGCGATATATCGTCGTCCTTGCTCACGTGATACGTTAATTGATACGCCGGCGGCAATATTGATATTTAAATTTGCCGCCATGTTAACTCACCGGCGTCGCTACCTCTCCTCTCCTCTGGGTGGCGCTGCTCGACTTGATTGATTGATTGACTTGGAGAGCAGAAGAAGACGGTTGTTTTGCTCTAAACTTTGAAACTGCAACAGTTGGAAACCAAAAAGCTCGATTGAGACCCCAGTCTGAGTTTGGCTTTTAGAACATTGATGGAACAGAGTGGATTATTTTGCAACGACTGAGTCTCTGTGCGTCTCTCTCAACCAGCGAGTCATTCAGCGTGACTACACATACACACACACACATCGCTGGAGAGCTTCTTTAAAAAGGAGGAAAGTTTTAGTAGTAGTAGCGTTTGCTGAACTGTCCTGAACAATAATTTAGAACTGAAACAGAAGCATATTGCTGCATAATTTGTCCGGGACATACAGGCTTAAAACCATCGCGCTGTAGCTGAAAGCGCGTTAGTTTTAACCGTGTCTATGTCGGACAAGATGAAGCAATACGCTTCTGTCTCAGTTCTATGACTAAGAGAAATGTGTCGAACTCCTTGTAAATCTCACATTAGTGTTGTC
>JBBIGC010000125.1:20710565-20721891 GCA_037576955.1 Lepidarchus adonis | reverse complement strand
CTCTCTCTCTCTCTCTCTCTCTCTCTCTCTCTCTCTCTCTCTCTCTCTCTCTCTCTCTCTCTCTCTCTCTCTCTAACTTACGCCCACTGTCCTTTGGAATATGGAAATGCTGCTTCTTCCTCCTTGTCCCTGGCCTCTGTGCTCTAGCTGTCTGCTTTGCCTAATTGCACTAGCAGTAGCCTGCATGCTAATTGCACAGGGCCCCCTGTCGTCACATCATTTACATGGCCTGCTTGATTCTGAATTTAATCTGCTTGAAGGGTTTGTATTTCATGCTTGCTTTAAATTCAAACACCCTGTGAGATTTAATAAAGCGTGTGACAATGACAAGTAGGTATTATGGTGGCAAATATATTTTGTTTATGTTTTGCATGTATAATTTGTTTAGTGTGCTTAGTTTCCCTGCAACATACAGCTTGATTGTGAGTTTACTGGGGCCGAGAACAAAGCTTTTGTGTGAAGTTATTGTGAAGGCTACAGGTAGGCAGCTCAAAGGCATCTTCATGCCACTTCACTTTTCCTTGTGGTGAAATATCAAAGAGTGGAATAGATAAGCTGGTAGATGGAGCCCTCAGTGTAAGCTTGTAGAATACAGGCGAGTTTGTGGTTCACAGGGTGTGTACTGTAGGCTGCTCCTGATGGCCTTTTTGATCTGAAGGTAAAAGAAGGCAGTGATACAGTGCCACATGAATCCACGCTGTGCTTTGCAATCAAAGGCAGACTTATTTCAGATTCACTCGAGTTCAGCTGATCCTACAGCAATAGTATTTTGGAGGCTACACACTGGTGTATTTCTGAAATGACAGCTATGGCTGTCTGTTCAACCGAAGCGATTGCTTCAGAGGGAGAGAAATGCCTCATGCTGTAGTTCTCAGTTATTCCTGCAGTCTGAACATGTTTTTCTTTCTTCTGTTTATGGAAAATGCCAAGCTCAGACCTGTAAAACACCCTTGAATGGCCCAACCGATAAATGATGGTGAACGGAGTGTTGTATTTTTCTGTTTAATGGAGAAGGTCCACACTTAAAGTTTAGAGCCCTCTCTCGCTCTCTTTCTCTCTGTCTCTCTCTGTCTCTTTCACTATTATATTCTTTCGCCTCATTTTTTGTTCTTGGTCTCCACCCATCCCCCCCCCCCCACACACACACACACACACTTGCTTTTTCTCTTCTACTCCATCTCTCTGCCTATCTGTCTCTCTTTTGTGCTTTCTCTCCTTCTTTCTCTTCTTGTCCCTCTCTCTTTTTCTCTTACCCGCCCTTCTTTCTCTCTCTCTCTGCAGAGCGGTAGAGGTAGACAGGGCGGCTGACAGCTGTTCAGCGAGTATGTGTGTGCAGCTCCCAGCAGGCTGAGCAGCAGCAGAATAATGAAGCCATTGTGGTCGTGTCCAAATTCCTCACCCCATGCCCCCCTACAGAAAAATGGTGCCCACTGTTTAGAGCCTTTCTCTGCTGCCGTGTTCAGAGAGGACTGTGAACTCTAATAGTGAGCTGGATGTTGATGTGTTGATGTTGGAAGGCTCTGTGGAGGTTGAATGGAGGGGAAAGTGAGGGAGTTGCCCTTGTCAGGCTCTATATAGCCTACCTTTGGACCAGTGTAAAACACACTCCATCTGGATAAAATGTGTACGCCTTGGCCATCCTACCATACTCAGTTTAAGGATGTCTCAGTAAGGCTCAATGACATGTTGCTAGCTAATGGTAAGCAAAGAAGCAGAATGATGCATCCTAATACTTCAGTTGATGCTTGATATCCTATATCTTTGTCTTATATTAATTATTTAAATGAGTCATGTTTAGATCGGCTCTTTTTCTGTAATATTGTTGCCATAATTGTGTATTGGTCGGCACTGCACTGTTCGTCTTTGCATTGTCCTGCAATGTTTGTACAATTTTCTAAACAATTTGCCCTGTCTTGTGTTCTGTTTTTTTATTTATCACTTTTTCTGTTTTACTTTTATTAAGTTGCCCTGCAGGAATGTTGTTTCACTTTGTACTATGTGCAAACTGTATATAGTTGAAATGGCAATAAAATCCTACTTGACTTGAACGGACTACTTTAATGGGTCATACATCATAAGGTCTTGTTTGTTTGAGAATTGAGAAATAAGATGAATTGTAGAGTATTATCCAGGAAAAAGTTGTAGCATGTTTGAGAAAGTTTCTGTAAAATACACAGGCTGGATTTTACAAATCATTCCAATAGATTAGAATCTATCCAGCTACAGTTTTCACAAGCCTCTTCATTTCTCTGGAAGATTAAGCATCAAGAAGTTGACAATGTGATTTATTTATATGATTTGTATAGTATAAATGTCCATTGCTACCAGGTAGAAGAGAAAGGTATTGCATTTCCCTCTTGACAGTTCCGGTCTTGTCTTTAGTATGTAGTAGGTCTTTCATTTAGGATCTTGTATTTTTTAATTATATTATCTTAAATTGATGACTTCAGAATAATTACTGCCTTTTTAACATGTTAACATTTTTAAATTATTTCGTTTACTTACATCATTTTTAGCATTGACATTGTTTCCCGAAATATTGATGTAATATCTCAAATAGTAATTAATGCCCAGTTATTGAGAAAATAAGTAATGAGCTGACATACTGCAGCCAGTCACAGAGAAAAAAAACAATAATTTTACACCAAAATTTCTTTGCCTGTTGGGAATAATCAGTCAAAGCATATTCTATTAACTGTCCCAATAAAGTTATAAGAAGTGATACTATATACACTAGAGCATTGCACCAATTTCACTAACATTTAAGTTTACCTACTAAATAAATTTCATTTGTAATAACGCATGAGCTTGACTACAGGAAATGTTGATGAAACAGGTTGATGAATGTAGGCTAATCCAAAATCCAAAATCCAAGATTCACATAGTAATTTCCTTAAATATCTTCACTGCTGTGTATACAAATGCCAAAATCTTACCAGACTTCTCAGTCTCCATATCTGATGAAAAACAGTACAGGGGGTCTTTAAAAATATTACTGTATTTACTGTCATACACGGTTGTAGAATGCAGTTGAATGCCTACTAAATGCTTTATGGTAATACGGAACTGCCACGTGCTGAGCTGCATGCAGTGTGTGTGTGTGTGTGTGTGTGTGTGTGTTTGCATGTACAGGGATGGGAGAAAGTGAGTGCTGTGTTGTGTGCTGTTTAATGCTTTTATTGCTGTGATTTTTATGTTTAATTCACCGTTAGTGTTGAATAAGAGTTCATGTGGTTTGGTGGCTGAGATGGGGGGTTAATAGTGCACTGTGCTAAGTCACTGTTAGTGTCTCCAATGCGTTTACTGCTGTAATGGCACTTGGTTTCATCCACTGAGCATGTTTAAGCCATTTTTATCTGGAGCAACTTTTCCTAAATGCTTTACTGTAATATGAGACGGCTACAAGAGAGACTGGTGTTAGCTATATGTTGTTCAAAAGTTTGGGTATTTTCATTGAAAAACTAATATCTGATTATGTAAAATGTCATTTGTGTTGCAGATCACGGTCAGTTGTATTCAGTGTCAGAATTCACCTTGGTAAATGATGTCCACCCATGGCTGTTTAAGAGTGCCTGCTGAGGTCAAGGTGGAGTCTAAAAGTGTAATTGATCTCAATTTGTCTTTTTTATGATCCATACAATCATATCCATGGTCAACTCAGCAAAATTCACCATGATATTGATCACAACAGCACTTTATATTGTTGTATGGCCTACCCCCTTTTCTTAGGCAACATTCCAAACAGTCCTTTTTTTGGTATTCTTGGGAACCTTTGGATATCCGGTTCCAGAACGCCATACCAAAGCACCCCCACTCTTCCTCTGTCACCTCCCATTATGCAAGTGTTGGAGAGCTCCCGTTGACTTCCCCCTGAACCCATGGAGCGCTGCACAAGTCCACTGAGGACAGCACCACACGTCAACACTGACAGCTCAAAACTGAAATAGCTCCACTCATTAACTCCTGGAGAAAAAAAAACATGGCAGTACTCCTCAAAAGCCTGGCTTATTTATCGCAGCCCTGTGCCATCTGCATGCCATATTGTGCTCCAACATTTTTTACAGTGCTGTCTCTCTGTCTCTCTTAGTTCCGTAGATGCACTCGGCAACAGTGGGCTGCTGATATCAACCCAATTATAAATATTTATAATCTGCACATTTTAAAAAAAAAATCCTGTCAATCACCAAGACAAGGCCAGATAAGCTCTGAGTATATCCGGGATGCAATTTGCATGCCACAGAACTTGTGATCCATTTTGTTTTTCAGGGCTTTTTGCATGCATGCTTCTCTTTTTCTCACAGATTAAATATAGAAGTTTTGTTCTCAGAGAGCTTGACTTATTTTCTTGTTCTCTGAATGTTGATGCTTCGCTACTGCTGATTCATTATTGAACAGCAAAAATCATCCTAACATGGCTCAAGTTTGTTATGTGTGCTTTGTTCTTATCATCCATTTTGTATGGCTTCGTTGTCAGTCAGCGCTGTGAAATGGCTCTTGTGTTTGTTGGAGTAAGTGTCCTCTCATGAGGGTGTGTGTTTTTGCGTGGAGGCGCTGGAAGAGGGAATGGTGATTAGATTTCAGGCGGCGAGATCATAGAATGGCATGAATACTGGATCAGTGAGTTTGGTTTGTAGCATATAAGTTTGGTTGGACTTCCTCTTATGGCTTCATTATGAACTTTTAGCTTCTTCTCTGCTTAACTTTACAGTAACTACAGAATTAGTTACAGATTCTTGCATCAAACTTATAATGTACAGTATTTGGTGTCGAACTGATACTGCACACTGAAGTAGTGTCTGAGATGTCAACTTAGCTACATTAGACGCTGTAAATTAGGGACGGGCATTTGTGGTCTTATCATGGTACTTGAGTCATAGTATGATTATACTCTGCTTTTAAAATATTCATAACAGTAGAATTGCATTGTTTTGTGACACATGGCAAACAGTTCGCATACAGTTCTCATAACAGTTCATTATATTTGACTGTAATCAATGCTTCCAACAGAAAACTTCCTCTGTTAAAATGAATTTAAAAAGTTTAAACTTTCTTCATGTTATTCATTTTGCTTTGTTTTTTTTTTTAAACAAAAAACTATTTTGAGGTTAGGAAAAGGAAGAATGTGGCTGTATCTAAAAATGTTTTAAGATATATTGAAACCTGTTACAAATAATAAATCAAAGCAGAAATTAGATTACTTTTTAAACATAATTTAAATGTTTGTTACTGATTATATATCTTTAATGCAATTTTCTTCAGCTCCAGATTATTTTTCTCAAGAAATCTTTGTTATTAAATTATGCTAATCTCTTTTATAGATGTTTTGTACTTTATTCTTTTTATTCCTGATGCCCATTTGTCTACTTGTTAAGTACAGAAACTCTTGCAATTCATGACTACTTATATTTAAATAAGCTGTTGTTATTTCTATTTTCTTAAGAACAATATGTAAATGACCTACTGCATATTTTATTGTAATTATTTGCTGTATTTTCACTATTTTTCACTATTTGACTGACTGTCCTATATTATCTTTTGAAAAAGAAAGACTGAATTAAAAACACCTGCATTTGAAGCTTAATGTACTTCTATGGTGTCTATGGACTGGATGATACGTTATGAAATTGACAATGTTTTTACATGCTACAGGTTCCTTATTATAAGCACTTTAATTAATCTACTCAACCCTTTCTAGAAGTCTGTAGTAACTGATCCACATTCTTAAGTAACAAAAGAGATACAACAGATGACTTCCAGTTGCTTACTTATGTCAGTGTGACTCTAGATAAATTTGAGTACCTCCACTTGTTGGGAGTTAAAATGCATTTAGAGGCTGTGATTTGAGTGCGGAGGCAGAAGTGGCTCTTGTTGTGTGGTGTTCTCTACTGATTTCATGCTTTACTGATGGAAAATTAGGCCCCTGCGTATCGCTGAATGAAGATAGTGGTGGTGGAAAGGGGGAGTGGGGGGCTGTTATTGCCTCAGGACACTCCACCCCAACAACAAGAAAACTAGAGCGAGGGAAGCTGAGTCGCTGCCTGCTAATGCACTCTAAACAAGCTGATGAAGTGCATGGAATCCCCACGTGGAGCTTCTCTCAGCTTCAAAAATATCTGTAAGGTTTTTTCCTCTCTCTCTCTCTTTCTCCTTACTGCTCCTACAGTGTGTTGTAAACTACTGTTATGTGTCTGGCCTTTTAAACAGCCTCCAAACGTGTCGATGCCTCTGAGGTGATTTGACTGGCATGTCATTTGCATTCTCTTTGGCCAATGAAGCACTAAGGATAAAGTACTTAAAATACTTGAGGCACTTCTGCTGAATTGTTTAGATGTTATGAGTGTGTGTATATGTGTGTATGTGTCAGGAGGGGGTTAGGTAGTTGAAATGAGTACGTGTCTTGGTATTTGACTGAGAACGATTGATTTATATTTAATAGATAAACCAGGAGAGATGGCATAATTTGCTATATTCGAATGTGCTGTGATATTAATGGATGGTATCTGCACACTAGCATTAGTAATTGTACTCTGCACGCTCTTAAAAATGAAGGTTCTTCATTTGGTTGTATTGTTGTGGTGGAACAAACAAACATTGTTATACAACCTTTACATTACACTTCTAAAAAAAGTTCGCAAATGGTTCTTTGAGCAACGCTTTTGAATGTTGAATGTTCATTTACTGACTAATACATCCCACTCATTTGGGAGATCCCATTATATTACATATATATATATACATATATTGATAATCATTGTTCACTTCAGCTGTCAGTGGTTGAATGTTGTGGCTGATTGGTGTATGTTTCCAGAAGAAACTTTCTGATCTTCTAAGTTATGCTTTGTTGATCTTACATTTTCCTTCAAGCAAAACAGGAGTTTTGAAGTAAACAACATTCAGAAAAGTTTCTTACATGATCTAACATGATTGCTTTAATCCTTAGCAATTTACAAAATTAAACATTCAATTTTTTTTTTACCAAAGACTCTCATTGCTGCATTAGAATGATGCTCCTGATTCCTTTCTAAACTTGACAAGCAGTATGTCATATTTCTTTATTTTCAGTTCATTTTTATTCTGTTTGATTACATTCATAAAGTGAACAGAAAATATAAACACAGTGTTGCTAAACATTCATGTGTTTGCATCTGGCCTCATTAGTTCAATAAATTAGAATTTACAGTTCATAATTATCTACAGAAATGTGTTTTTTCCTGTTTGTCAGGTAAAAAAAAAGATTATGCATTGAGATATTTATATATTTATATATATTTGTATATATATGCTTTGGGGCTACTTTTCTGCAAAGGGGACAGGACTACTAATCTGTAGTAAGAAAAGAATAAATTGAGCCATGTATTGTGGGATTTTGAGCAAAAGCCTCCTTCCATCCATGACTGCATTAAAAATGAAACGTGGTTAGATCTTCCAGCATGATAATTATCCCAAACACACCGGCTACGTAAAAAGCATTTCAAGGTTCTGGAGTGGCCTAGCTAGTCTCCGGACCTCAATACAATAGAGAATCTGTGGAGAGTTGAAAGTCTGTGTTGCCCAGTGACAGCCCCAAAACATCACAGCTCCTGAGAAGATCTACATGGAAGAATGGGTCAAATCGAAGATAAGCCGCCCATGTTATTAGCTGAAGCTAATAAGCTAGTGATCTTGAATAGAAGCATCAAATTGCCCTGGAGGATTTTGCAACTCTATACAGGTAGTAACATTATATGTACATTATATTATATATATATATATATATATATATATTATATATATAATAGTTAAGCATAAACAATTAAATTAATAAAATTTGGAAGTAACCTATATCATGCCGCAATGCAAGAACTAAGCTGCAGAATTTAAGCTCCATGCAATCTACAATATCCAAGATGAACGCGTGTTCGACATCAGCGACAGCAGAGCAGCACAGGTTGCAATTGACAATGTTTACGGATCCGATTTTGAAGAAAGGTAAGCCTAATAGTTTTTAAATTTCAGTGTTGCTAATTTTATACAAAAGAATTTACATGTAGATCAATGATTTTCATCTCTGTACTACCGTTCCTGCACCCACCCTCTGGTCGTTAAAATGAAAAAAAAAACAAAAAACGAATCTTTTCTCAGCCAGCAATAAACTTTTGTTCCTTTTATTTTTGTTACATTTAGCTACTTCCTTCCTAACTTGTATTATACACTAGGATGCTATGTAATTTAGCAATGGGCTGAAAAAGAGAGGCTGGATACGGCAGTTGTAAGTGAGTGAACATTGTCATCTATCATATGCACAGAAGTGCGTTGTAGCAGTAGCGTGACAGAGCAGTGAGTCATTTTCCAGCACCAAAGAAAGGGTTTTCTTCTTTATCTCTCATATTTATCTTCAAATTCATTTGTTGTATTCAACCAGATTGTGAGGTTATACTTTACTATGATTAATAAAGCTAATCATATGCTGCATTTAGACCAGATCAACTCTACAACTGTGTTTATTTTACAATGCACAGAGAGTCTGCATATTTTGGTGCATTAGCCATGACGGCTAGGCAAACTGCTAAACAATCTAGTTTCAGCAAACAAGTGGAGGTAAGCAATTGTGCTTTCCATGTTCTGCATTTTATACTGACTTGTCAATGATCTATCTTTGCTTTGCATTGCTTTGAACTGTCCACTTAGGAAGAAACACTAATTGACTGATTTCACATGCTGTTGTGCAATGGAATAGACAACAGGTGGAAATTATAGGCACTTAGCAAGACATCCCCAGTAAAGGAGTGGTTCTATAGGTAGTGACCACCGACCACTTCTCAGTTCCTATGCTTTCTGGCTGATGTTTTGGTCACTTTTGAATGCTGGCGGTGCTTTCACTCTAGTAGTAGCATGAGACGGAGTCTACAACCAAGTACAGGGGTCTCAGGTAGTGCAGCTGATCCAGGATGGCATATCAATGCAAGCTGTGGCAAGAAGGTTTGTTGTGTCTGTCAGCATAGTGTCCAGAGAATATAGGTGCTACCAGGAGATAGGCCAGTACATCAGGAGATGAGGAGGACCAGGAACAGGAGGCACTGCAGGAGCCCTGCAAAATGACCTCCAGTGAGCCACAAATGAGCATGTGTCTGTTCAAATGGTCAGAAACAGACTCCATGAGGGAGGTATGAGGGCCGGACGTTCACAGGTGGGGGTTGTGCTTACAGCCCAACACCGTGCAGGACGTTTGGCCTTTGCCAAAGAACACCAAGATTGGCAAATTCGCCACTGGCACACTGGCACAGATGACAGCAGTGGAGAACGTTCTGCTTCCTGCAACATCCTCCAGCATGACCGGTTTGGCAGTGGGTCAGTAATGTGTGGGGTGGCATTTCTTTGGGGGGCCACACAGCCCTCCATGTGCGCACCAGAGGTAGCCTGACTACTGTTAGGTACCAAGATGAGATCATCAGACCCCCTGTGAAACCATATGCTGGTGCAGTTGGCCCTGGGTTCCTCCTAATGCAAGACAATGCTAGACCTCATGTGGCTGGAGTGTGTCAGCAGTTTCTGCAAGACGAAGGCATTGATGCTATGGACTGTCCCGTCCATTACATCAAAGTTGGACCAGCCTGTGGTGTGTTTTTCCACTTTAATTTTGAGTGTGACTCCAAATTCAGCTCTCCATGTGTTGATAAATTTGATTTCCATTGATAATTTTTGTGTGATTTTGTTGTCAGCACATTCAACTATGTAAAGAACAAAGTATTTAATAAGAATATTTCATTCATTCAGATCTAGGATGTCTTATTTTTGTGTTCCTTTTATTGTTTTGAGGGGTATACTTTTCCACAATCTGTAATCTGGCCATCCTGTTTTGTGGTTTGTGTCTTGCAATGTACCCTCTTTACTTCTTATAATAAAGTCTTCTGTGAATAATAGTTTTTGACAAAAGCACACCTTCCTCCCGAAGAGTGTTTCTGATCTGTTGGACAGGAGTTTTGAAGATTTTCCTTTATTATAGAGAGGATTCTTCAGTCATCTGCAGTGAAGGTCTTCCTTGGCCTACTTGCCCCTTTGTGATTACCGAGCTCACCAGTGCATTTTTTCTTTTAAATTATATTCCAGGCAGTTGATTTTGGTAATCCTAAGGTTTGACCAATGTCTCTAATGATTTTATTCTTGTTATTTTTATAATATCTTAATAATAATAATATCTTCCTTGGCTCCAAACAACTGGCCCTGAAATTAAGTTAAGTTTTTTAATGTCTTAAATTGCTTCTTGTTTTGTAATCTGTGGTCAGGGCGGTCGCCAAAGCATTTCACTGCACATCATACTGTGTATGATTGTGTATGTGACAAATAAAATTTGAATTTGAATTTGAATTTGAAATTAGGTGAGCTCAAGATAAAAAGTGCAATTTCTACATAATGGTGCACTTCTTAAACTCTTTTGAATTGTTTGACAGCTTTTGGTACCTTTGGCTTTATCTTCATAAAGCTTGTCAGCAAAAGCAAGCATACACACAGAAAACACAGTGACCAACACCATCAGATGACATGGCCCCCAAATCATCACTGACTGTGGAAACTTCACACTGGACTTCAAGCAAAGTGGATTCTGTGCCTCTCCACTCTTCCTCCAGACTCTGAGACCTTGATTTCCAAATGATATGCAAAATCTACATTCATCTGAAAAAAGGACACTGAGCAACAGTCCAGTGCTTTTGCTTCTTAGCCCAGGTAAGACACTTCTGATGTTGTCTATGGTTCAGGAGTGGCTTGACACGAGGAATGCGATATTTGTTGCCCATGTCTAGGGTTCGCCTGTGTGTAGTGGCTCGTGATGCACTGACTCCAGTCTCAGTCTGCTCCTTGTGAAGCTCCCCCAAATTCTTGAATGGATTTTGCTTGGCAGTCCTCTCAAGGCTGTGGTTGTCCATGTTGCTGGTGCACCTTTTCCTACCACACCTTTTCCTTCTACTCAACTTTATATGAACATGCTTGGATACAGCATTCTGTAAACAACCAGCTTCTTTAACAATGACCTTTTGTGGCTTACCCTCCTTGTGGAGGGTGTCAATGACTTCTAGACAGCTGTCACTTCTCCATGATTGTGTAGCCTCATGACCCAAACTGAGACCATTTAAAGGCTCAGGTATCTTTTGCTGGTGTTTTGAGCTGATTGGGGTGTGACACCATGACTTTCCATGATTGAACTTATACAATATTTACATTTTCTGAGAGAGTGAGTTTTGGGTTTTATTATCTGAAACCCATAATCACTGAAATTCCCAGAAATTAAGGCTTGACATATTTCACTATTTTTCAATATGTAACTTTTTTATGATATACAATTATATAATAT
>JBBIGC010000125.1:20628412-20640043 GCA_037576955.1 Lepidarchus adonis | reverse complement strand
ACACACACACACACACACACACACACACACACACACACACACACACACACACACACACACACACACACGCACACCTGAAACATTTTCTTTCTTACACTCATGCGCACCCATGGAAGTGGGTCTTCTCTGTATTCTCAACAATGGCTTATCCACTGTAATGGAAAAACACTGCTCCGCATTTAAGGGTCAAAGATTCTACTCTCCGGCTTAACCTCCATGTGAGAGTCCACCCAGTTCTCCATTGGTGATCCAGTTTATTTGCTCAGTCTGTCCATTTCTCAGAAGACAGAAGCCTGGTTAAATTTAACACTGGCAGCTACAGAGTTGTTCCCTCCTGTTTAACATGCACTACAGTTGTAAATCCCATGCTCAGGTTTACCCAAAACATTATAGAATACTGTATGATTGCTTTTATTTATGCTATAATAATTCTAAAGATATTTCAATTTAGAGGCTGCTCACGTGAACAGATGAAATTACTTTTCAAAAAAAAATACAGTGAAGTTCTTAAATTGAATTTTTAAAAGACATCACTTTAGTTTGACTATGCTATTTAAATCTAATATATCATTGCTTTTGTAACAATGTCGTATATCTATCTTACCAAAATGGTAACTTGTTAAAACACTTAAGTTAAAACAAGTCCTTAACACAAGAAACGGAAGCTAATATAAACTTCTTTGGAACACAGTCCATCCATGAAAAATGAACACAATGTGAATTGAATTTAATTGAGATTTAAGGTTTTGTCCAAATGGTAATGATACATTTTACTGCAATTAATTACATTTACATTCTGACAGGTTTTATCTGTTTTTCCATTTTGTTTTGATGTCTAGAAGTGACATGATCAAAATGTTTTGCAAATGATGCAAAAAGTCTTGATTGCTTTTCATTCAATTAAAATCAAAATAGACTCTCCATGCTTTCTACAGTATTTTATTTTTTTTCCTTCTTTCAATAAATTACAAATGAGAACTACCTTGTATGATAACACATCATACTTGTGTTCTTTACAGGCAATAACTTTAGTTAAACAATTTTTGAAGGCCTGCGTTCAGCAAGTAGTTTTCAGCAGCCAGTAAGGACTGTGAATGTGCATCTTCTTCAAGTGTGTTGGACAAGTGTCCCTGGTGCATCCTCATGAAGATACTGGAGAGAATGTTAAGAATGCCTCCTCCTTTGAATTCCAGTAAACAGCTACATTTTACTTGGCGCGTAACTAGTGCATGATTTGGTTCTACATAGATTGTTTTACCCAATGATCTGATATCTTCAAATTAGAGATGTAATTAGGTTCGACACTGGGTTCTGTGGAGATATAATACAATTTTACACAAACTGCAACATTTTCATCAACTGTCACATGCAAACACATTATAATTTGAACACAAACTATTAAAGATACAAATACAGCAGTCTAGGCTAAAGCAACTTCATAGTAAAAATCATTGCCTACAGTAAAATGAAGTAAATATTTAAGGAATGAACACATCGATTAATTGTTAAACCTCTACATTTTACAAAACGTCCCGCGTTTTCAGTAAATGGGTTTTGCAGGAAAGACTTGTTTTTGTTGATCCACTTTGTTTAGAGTAAGGACTGATCTTTTTGTAGTACTGAAAATTAACTTTACTGCTACTGAGCTCACTCCTCAAAATGAGTGGCATGCAAACTGAGCTTTATTACTGGTGTTACTTGCGCTTAACCATAAGGATATTAAGGGTGTATTTCTTCGAGATTTCCCTCAACCCTCCCAGCCTCCCACTCAAGCTGCATTGAAAGTGGCAGGCCAAATGAATAAACAGCATGTATTTACCCAGCATCATCTCACTGTCAAGCGCACTGTTGCGCTAATGTCTCCCGCCGCTGTATTTATGGCACTCATCCTGGGCCTGTTATTTATTATTAGCCTCGTCGCCTTTATTATCTCGCAGCCTCTCACTAGCTCTTGATGCATGGGTCCTCCTCGGAATTTTAATTTCAGAAATGTGCGATTATTCCTGCCAGGCCTCTATCAGAGGCTGTCCTTCATGCTACACTCTCAATGATGGATTAACACTCAGCCGCCTAATGAATGGGCCTCATAAGATGTTAATGCTGTTTTAAGGTGCAATTTCTATTAATTTTCTAGCCAGCGAGACCCGCACTCTTTTTATTTTATTTTCTTCTCACACTTTTTTTTTACGCACACATCATTTCCCAGTTTATTTCAAAATCACTGCTTTAACACCTTCCATGTGAGAATGTATCATGATTTGTTTAAACTCATGGCAAGGCCTATCAATAGAGATGTGAAGTCATCAGAGGCGTTCTTGGCACAGTGGTCCCCATGGGCTCACCTTTTTCTTGCTTGAATTCGAGTGGAATGAACACTTAATCAACAATTTGAAAAAGGGTGAAGAAATGGGAATTTACATCTATGTTACACAACATCACTCCTAGCTTATGTTAGCCAAGTTTAACTTGCTTCTGGATCACTGCGTCAGATCGAGCACCTCACATTACTGTCTGTGCATGGAAAAATGGTTTAAATCCAGGTCAAGGGATTGGTGAGGATTGCGGGGTCAGTTTTAGAGGGCACATTCTGTAACATCTCCCTCTGGCCAATGTATTTCACACTGTCTTTCATTGGTAAGCACTGTAATCTTCTGATCCTCACAATAGGAACCACGCACGTGTGAGCTGTCCGCCCAAGCCCATTTACACCCAGGCTAAATTACAGCATGGCGGGCTAAGCAAAAGCCTTGGTTATAAAGCGCCATGCTTCAGAAAGCGCAGGCTGGATGGCTAATTTACTGCACCAGCTCCATGCCAAGGCGCCTGGATCCAGACAGAGAAGACGCCGCACCTTGCCGCTCCACTGGGTAGATTATTCTCAGGTATCAGGAGCCAAGAAAGAGGATTATTCCTGTGCAAATAGAGTTGTCAGTTTGGAAACTCCAGATGCAATCATTTCCATCTCGGCATAATTATGGGATCAGCAGTGCGGTTTGCTTGAAAAGCTGGCATGGGATGAGCAATCACTCCCTAATGAAGGATTTCACCCGCCGAAGGTGAGCGAGGTTCTTTGAGGTGCTGGCTAAACTTTACCCCCTTCGCACCATCCCTGTATGCTTTATCACTCTCTTTTTTTAATAGTGGCCGGCCTGCTTGACCCCTCATAGACGAGTGATAATTGTATGCTTTATCTACTTCTCTTTGTCTATTAAAGAGGTCGAGAGGGAGAGTGAAGTGAGTAGTGTTGACCTCTGAACCAGCTCACTAAAGATACACTCAGTGCAAAGACCCTGTTGGAAGCATGAGCTCCATGCAACGGCATTATTGTGGTCACCTCCACTCAACACTGAAGTGGCTGGTATCCAATTTTAATGTGGCACGCAGGTTACTTTCCATTACTGTGAATAGTGTAATGGCCTCAGAGTGATAACATATTCATTTGGGAATACAATGTACTGTTTCATTTTGCTTTTGCTGTGGTTGGTGGATGTGAATAGGTTTGTGGCCATGCCTCTTCAATCATGAACCATTTGCTTAGTTTGGCACAGAAATAAAAAAACATTTTGAAGGCAAATTCATAGCAAACATTTAGTTTATTTAATTGAAGCAATTTAATTTAGTTCTTTAGTGCTTCACTTAAAAAACAAGGTTATTTAGTATTTCAAAATATGCAAAAATGAATTTAAACCCTTATATTTAGATTTTTATTCAGTAATTTTTGAAAAGCAATGCTGTCTCACTGACTTACTATCAAATTATATAGATATAAAATAAAAGAAAAGGTTAAATGAGAACAAAACGGAAACATCTGCAAATGCAATAAGAGACCCTGAAAGTTAAATAATTTTGTTGTGAGACCCCTTTACAGAAACAATCTGGTGAATGGTGATTTTGAACAGTATTTAGGTTTGTAATCATGTTCTGGTTTCTGTTGAAGTTTATGGATAGATTTAACTGAACCTTAAACATTCAGTGGATTCAGCATCTATATAAATCTGCAGTGTTTCTAATTCATTAATAAATGAAGATGCTGACAAAATGGGCTAGCCTTCAGTCAGGTCTGTTTTACATTAGAGCTTAAATTTAATGTGAAATCACCAAACAAATGGCATCTTTTTATGTAGAATGCAAAGATGGAAAATTCCTAAAAGGTTGGAACACTTCGTAAAAGGTAAATAAAAACAGAATGCAATCATTTGCAAATCTCATAAATCAAATTTGTATTTAAAATAGAACATATCAAATGTTTAAATTCACTAAATGTACCATCTATCCATCCCTTATCCATACTGCTTAATCCAATCCAGGTCCTGGGGGAAGCACCCCGGACAGGAGGCCAACCCATCGCAGGGCAACACAGAGACAGACATGACTAAAGGTACCATTTTAAGGAAAAAAACGTGATTTTGAATTTGATATCAGCAACGGGTCTCAGGAAACGTGGCTGTGTAGCATCCCCTCTTCTTTTAACAATGGCCTGTAAATGCCTGGGGACATTTGGGAGAGGAATGCTGTCCCATTCTTGTCTGAGATGCGATTATAGCTGCTCAAAAGATATTTTTTGTGATATTTTTCATCTCATGATGTACTAAATGTTTTCTAAATGTTGGAATATCTGGATTACAGGAAGGAAATTTGAAGATCATTACATTCTATTTTTAATTAGTGTTCCAACATTTTTGAAATTAAGGTTGTATTATATATACCACTTGGCTAACAAGCCTGTTTTGTGACTGCTTGGTGACAGCAATATTATATCCAGATAATCTTATTACATCCAATTCATGAACTTTAATGTGCACCAACTGCTGACCCATGCGTTCAGGTGCAAACACACACAGACTGTATGATCGCCATGAAAAAGCATGGGCACTATCACAGGGATCTTTTCCTGGTGCCAACCCTATAACACCTCTAACATTTAAGATCCAGAGCTAATTATCCAGCATCAATTACTGACCTTGTGCTCTTATGCCTCAAACCCATCAAATCCTCACAGCAATGTTTCAAAATCTAACGTAAAGCCTTCCTGGAAGAGAAGAGGCTGTTAGTATTAATGCACATGATTTCAGAAGAAACTGGTGCCTTCAAACTTCACCACAAAGTAAGAAGTTGAGTCTAGTTCAGGACTGTGTTTCCTTTTCAATGCAGAATTTTCCGTTTGAATATTATGTCGTCAGTACTATGCTTAATTCTTTTCAGACAAACCGACCCCAGGTGTATTATCAGATCACCCATGAAACTCATTGTTCTTTCTTTCAGCATCCAGTTCATTCTTCCACACTTCCTGGAACTCTCTGGGGTTTGTGTAGGTTGAATGAAATTGTCTTGTGTCTGAATTCAATGCCAGTTTAGCAGTGAGGAACCAAAGTGTGTGTGTGTCTGTGTGTGTGTGTGCGTGCGTGCGTGCGTGCGTGTGTGCGTGCGTTCGTGCGTGTGTGTGTGAGTGCATCAGATGAGAGGTCTCCTGCCAAAGCGTGGTGGCTGGATATACCACGACGGGGCGTGCTCGCTGGAAAAGGTCGTCCGTTTGAAGGGATGGCCATTATGTTTGTGTCACTGTATGAAGATGTATCACTGCAGCCAGGCTCTACCTGACACACGGCGAGCATGAATATGATTTCAGGGAGCATTAAAAATTCAACAGGCTGACCTAATTATGCTCTAATATTCAGATGCAGGGCAGCGGCACCCAGCAGAAGCTTATTTGGAATCAATTCTAATGTTATTTAGCTTGAGCGGTCAATACGGTATGGAGCGTAAGCTCTGACGAACGAAGATGCAGCACTTTAATTGCGATCCTACATTGTTTGTGCATGCTAGTGTCTTTGTCAGCTCTGTATGCAAATACGTCTCTCGCAGATCCAATCCACTTTTTCACCAGGCCGACAATTTATCAGTGTGGTGTGTTTTTCTAGTTGGGGTGTAATAAGTTCTTCAGCTGGCATGTGTGGCATGTAAAGTGAGAGGAATCCTTATTTACAGTGCCTGTCTCGCCCGTAGGCCCATGGCTTTCACTAAAGACACAGAGAGAAGCTGGGATTACACTCAAGATAAACACTATCTCTGCGCACAGGCAGCCATGGAGAGGAGCACTGAGCTCTTCTGCATTGTTCTTGAGTTAAATCAATTCCCCCAGGCATTCACTTCTCCTTTCTTACCCCACTGATCAGGCCCAGTTACAAACAGCAGTCATTTGCATGAGAAAAAAAAGCCGCTCGGATGGCGAGGAGGGCGCATTATCAATATTACAAAGTGTTGCAGGTAGCTCCACTGAAGTCAACAAGGAGCAGAGCTTTTCATGTCTTTGTGCATTGATTTAACGCTGCTTAAAATGAATTGCAGATCAATTGGATTACCTAGAGGCAGATTTAATGAGCTCCACACCACAGAGGATGTTGTGGTCCCCCCCATCATCTCAACAGAGAGACCGATCATTCTCTGTGAAGTGCGTTCAGCTAGTGACGTTCTTTACTGCGGTCAGTGCTCAATAACTTTGTGTGAAGCAAAAGGAAAAATCATTTTGCTTCATATTTGAGTTAAGCAGGATCCGCTTATCCAAAAACCGCATGATTGTGCTTCAGTTTCAAAGCTTGTCTCCTCAAGGCCGTCTCATTCAAGCTTTTGCCTCAATTTACCTGCAGTATTTTCATAAATGAAGCATGCTTGACCCATCTCCACACCCTTCAGAAATAAAAGTTCTTTAATAGTTGTTGGCTTGGACATACAGTTCTAGGAAGAGCTTGAATTAATAGAATCATTGCTTTAAGAAGGTTCTTTGAACTTCAAACATGTTCCTCACATAAAAATGGTTATTTAAAGCAATGGTTCTAAAACCAATCCTCTTAGACCCCAAGATGGTCAATCACCCAACTGCAATCCATAGGGATAGTTTAGAATTGTGAATAACCTAGGAATCCAGGAATACAGGGCAGAAAACAACTAATTTAATGAAATTTCTTGACAATACATAAATGGTTGTAGATTCTAACCCCCTATTGCAAGGCATCAGAACTATTTGCACCTTTATTTACAGGCTGATGAGGAAACCCTCCACCTCTTCACATCATTTTGTGTCTGTTCTTTTCTAGTCATGATTCTATTCGTCCTCTAATCTACTTCTTGGCAGCTTTCCATCCCTTGCTCCTTTCCCTCTACAGTTACAGCCAAAGCTTGGCGAGAAACTGAGGGTTCATCTTGACGTTGGCATACACATGCTTTGTTTGACAAATGTGTTTTGAGTGTCTCTTTGCTTGTCAAACTGAGAGCAGGATAAATATTTATCCTTAGCTGCTGATCCACACCTGGGATCAATAAGGCTTTTGCCATACGCTAATCAGATTGCCTTAGGATCAAGTAATTACTGTTTAATATCCCATTACAGTGTACAAAGGGGGTGGTCTAGGCCCAGTTGCCAGATTCTGATTCACAACTGTGTCATCAGAGCCATGTTTATACCAGTGGGTTCTGACTGCAGATAGCCGGCCACTCCTGCAGGCCAGCTGACCTCATGGGTTCACACAGCAGCCATTCATCTCCATCCTGCCAGAAAGTGGGGCTGTGAGTTCAGATTGGATTCCTGTTTAGACTGTTGTGTGAGACACACAGGGAACAGTACAGCAGATACAGAAATTGGCTTTGATATGAAATTTGCATTGACTCCTGGAGTCTAATTGGTGTGCTCTAAGCAGAACCAGTGTTTTAATGTTACTGTATAAAGTTTTTAAACTAATTAACTACATTACAGTTGTATTTTGGCTATAGGGAGACATGCATGTCAAAATTCAAGACGTCTTCTTTACGTATTTGCAATTGTTTTTGAGAAGCTGCAAATACACAGTAAGCAAAGGCAAACCGCTGATCCAACATGTCATAACTTAATGTAATCCCAACCTTCCTGTATGAAGCATGGATCCATTTGACCTGTTAGAAGATAAATGTACCGTATTCAAATCAGACAGCGGGGTCTAAAGCATGTTACCACAGCAGATACCATAACCGTTTCTTTGATTAAGTGAATATTGCCTTTTACATTTGCATTGTAACTAGTACTGCAATTCACCCATATATTGCATATTCTCTCATATTTTGGCGATCACAGCCACAGCCCTGATGCTGCTTTTAAGTTTATAACAGACTTTGGAAATGGTTAGAAAGGAAAGGAATGTCACCTCTCTAGCAGTGTGTCATGTCTCACTTGTTACCATATTTCCCCATCGATAGGCTGCCCCACATTATAGGCTGCCCCATTCTATAAGAAGCAGAAAATGCTCATTTATTTTTTAAAAAATTAGCCACTGAATTTACCAGTCTGAAGTAAAAGCATCTAATTTGGCCCCTGGAGGCCTTTGCAGCTCTATTCCAGTGGTTATTGTAGTAACATATTGTAGTTGTGTGTGAACATTATCGATAACGTGCCTCAATGCAAGAACTACGCTGCAGAATTTAAGCTCCAGGTCATTGATTTCATGAAGCAACTTCTGCAATATCCAAGAATTATACCAGTGACGAGAGCATGTCTGACATCAGCAACAACAAAGCAGCACAAATTGAGTTGTTCGGTGGTGACCACGTTTACAGGTCTAAATTTTGAAGTATCTGTAGAAAGGTGTCTTTGCTCTGCGCTGCTTTTCGAACTGTTTATTGTTGCAGTATTGTTGCAAATTCAGCTAATTATTTGGGGATGTCTTCTTTTTTTGCACTGAATTATATTTTTAGTGAATGTGTTTTCATGTTTTTAGGTAGGCCGCCCCATTTAACCAAGCTGCACCCAATACACTGGTTTGTAAAATGTATGTATAGGCTATGGCTTTTTGTTGTGAAAATACAGAACTACTTTAATTATTGTTAAAAAAAGAGCTTTATTGATAAAAAAGGAAAACATTCCACCTTGCCTTAAATATAGTGGATTAGCCAAGACATAATTGGTGTCCCAGGTTTACAGCTTAAATTTTGCACTGGATCTATGAAGCTATTGTTAAAAAATAACAAGATATTATTGTTGTTCTACTATCTTCTAGTATTGTGCATGATCTACTTCATTTACAGGACCAGCAGCTGCCCAGTTCAGGGCAGTGTGGGGCAGCCATGGCCTAATGATTAGAGCAGTGGCTTTGTGAAAAAAGGGTTGTGGGTTCGATTCTCAAAACCAGCCAACAGACTGAAGTGTAGACATCTAAGCGCATTTGCTCCCCTGCGGCTCCAGATGTGTGTGTTCACCGCTGACGAGTTTCCCCTTAGGTATTTAAGACATAAAAAGTAAATAAATATATTTACTAATACATTTTTATGTACTTCAAATACTACATATTTTTGTATGGAGCCCATGACCTAATCCTAGTTCTGTCATAAGCTTAAATAGAAACGCTTATGTGGTTTCTGAAACTGTATGACATACTGTAGATATAAAAAAATCTATAAAAACAGATCAAATTTCAGCCTTCGAATTGACAGCAGTGCAGCTTATAGCCTCAGAGCTCCAGTAAGAAGTAAAGAAACAAACTTCAGACTCAAAGCATGTCATGGCTGACTGGCTACACATGGACTAATGGGAAAAATGTAGATATTAGGTTTGTTTCTGTCTCCATAATTTCTTCTGGGATAACCTAACTGGTGATGCTCAGTTGCTTTGAGAAGCTTTGTGAGGGTTTTGATCCATTGAATTGATTTACACATCACATTTCAATATGTAGTGATGACCATATTGTCCCTTCCTTGCTTGTGAATAGGTGAAGTTGTGTTAGTTAAGGAAAGTCTTACATTTTTACAGACCAGACAGATGCCAAGCTAACCAGGCCTTATGAGGCTCATATGAAGTGAATTTGCCTCCTGATGAGTGGGTGCTAGTCCTGTTCTGAGAAATCATGGCTGGGAATGTACAAATTGAAATTCAATCATACAGTAGTCCTAGCCATGTTCATCACACCACCCCCTTGTTGACTTGATTAAGGTAAGTGGAATCAGATCGACACTTTCACATCCATATGCATTTTCCTGCACATCAACACACACATCTGCACACCCACAGACACATAGAAGCCTAGGACACAAGAGGAGCTCATGAGGGTGGGTGTGAATTCAAAGCCTAATAATTGGTCCAAGGTGTTTTTGGCTTGGTGTAGGGGCTGCTGCTCATTGTTAGCCTGATTTTAATGTGTAGCGCGTGTGCTAAAACCCAGCGATTATGGCATGAGGGTCCATTTAAAGATCAGCCATGCTCTGAAGATGAAGAAACCACATCAACAGCACATGTCGTACCCTGCCATTATCGTTTCGGTCCCCACTCCTATCCTGCTATTTGTTCCCATTAGAAAAAGCCTAGTGGAAGGGCTGCAATTCATTCAGTCCTATTGTATGGAGTAATGTACACTATTAAGTGCCAGTATATCGAAACAAACCTTTGATTAAATGTATTTGAATCACAAAGAAACAGCAAGATCTCTCCGTTGCCTTTGTTAAGGAGGCCCTCATTGTGCTACCTGTGCATGCTGACTTTTATGCCTGCGGTTTCAAGAGGCCTTTTTGTGCTTGTTCTAAGAACTCTCTACTGACCTTAGCTAAGAGTTAATCAAATCAACTTGAATAAAAGACTTTCCCACTAATTTCAACATAACATATATATATATATATATATATATATATTCTTTCAATAATAGTAGAAGGGGCATATTAGGATTTGCTTGTCCTATTTGTAGATATTTTTCTCTTTGAAAGGACTTTCAGTGTTTAGTTTTCAATGGTTAAATCCCAATTATATGTGTGTGTGTGTGTGTGTGTGTGTGTGTGTGTATATATACATGCGCACACACACACATATATATGTATGGTTTTAAATTCAGGAGCTCATGAACAAATGAAAATACTTACATCCTAGACTAACAAAGATGTTAGTCAGTCACCAGTTTCATTTTTTAGATAAACGTCAGAGATCTGTGCAAATAACTGTACTTCTAAAAGAGAGGAAGACGAGCTTTTTAAAAAACCCGGGCATTGAACCTACCAAATTCTGGAGGATTGTTCAACCATGCCAAGAAAGGCGTGCAAATCTATGTTAGTATCACACTGTTTGCATAATAGATTAGAAATTAGCATTTTTGTTCATTTTCCATGTATGCACAGCGCCCTGGAAGAAAAACGCTCCATGCATATCAGATCAGCCTGCCTACCATTTTGCGCAGTATATTATTTGACAATCTAAAATGTGTAATTTGCATGAAATTGCTTAATTAAAACACAGTCACTGGGGGTATTAATTTCTTTGTCTGCCGGGCGGAGTGCGGAGCAGGCAGATGTAAAAGGCCTGTCAGAAAGGACTGTCAGCCAGAGAGGAAGGGGAGATTGTCCCAGTACGGGCCGTCAGGGCTGGGGAGGGCTCGGGCACGCCTGGTAAATGCAGGCCACTGCCTTGAAAAGATACAAAAGGAAGGATGGAAGGAAAGGCAGGGGGTGAGGGTGCTGCTTGGCAATGTGCCAGCATATGAGCTCTGTTAGTGTGTGATAGCAGCCAGCAGACGACACGTACATATGCCTGGTGTACACACTGTAACACCCAAAGAATTGTACACACACACACACACACACACACACACACACACACACACACACACACACACACACACACACACACACACA
>JBBIGC010000125.1:20591808-20606837 GCA_037576955.1 Lepidarchus adonis | reverse complement strand
CTCTCTCTCTCTCTCTCTCTCTCTCTCTCTCTCTCTCTCTCTCTCTCCCTTTTCTCTCTCTCTCTCTCTCTCTCTTTTTTGAAGAGCATGGTTTACTAATCACGTTGATGCACAAAATCTAAAGACCTGCTGCACAATGGCCTTAAATCTTTAATACAGCTTGCTGTGAAAGGCATGATTCGCTAATAGGGTGTAATGCCTTTTGTCGCCCCGAAATGAGAGGAATCCGTATCGTCAGTAAAAACAATGCATCAATTAAGCAATTAGCCGGGAACAAACTGGGCAGCAATCCAAGCCACCCAATAAGGCACAGTGCCAAGGGGCTTGTAGCATTCATTACGAACATCAGAGAGCAGAGGGTTGCCTTTCATTCGCAGAGTGGAGGCATTTGTCTGCCAGCAAGGAGATGTTTTGTTCCACCAGATGTGCTTTTAACGGGGCCACATGGTCGGTCAAGGCTGGGAACTATGGGGGGACACTGTGGCCTCTTCACTGAATCAGATTAATTAAGTCATCAAAAGAGCCCAGTGGCAGTCGGGCTTAATTGTGGTAATTGAGGTTAATAAGGTGCTATTAAGCATTGATCACAAGAATTTTCTCATTGAAGCTGCAAATTGAGTTCGGTTTAACACCCATAGAGAGAAACTACAACTTGTTTCCAGGTTACCTTTTTCCTCTTTCTCTAAAGGAATGTGGTTTTTCATAGTATATTAAAATACATATGTTGTGATGTGAAATCGCAAGGAACATCGTTTTAGAGAAACACAATTAAAGGGGTGAGCAAGAGAAAATAAAATAAAAGATTCTGTTTCCCAGTCCAGTCAGTACATGAACATGAGCTTCAAACGCAGCCCATAAACTATTATTTTTGTGATGTCACAAAAACCAATTGCATCTACATAGGATATAGCTGTCTGTTCAACCTACTGCAGTTTAGCCCCACCCATTCAGGTTGGGGTTATATGAGGTGTTTCCATTTTCAATCGTAGCACAATACAATAGTGTCCTTGGTTCTACCTCCAGATCAGCCACAGATGCCTTTTTGTGCCATTTACAAGAGCTTTTCGGGTGCTTCTGTTTCTTCCCATCAAATTGCCCATAGGGGTGAGTGTGTGTGTGAATGGTTGTCTCTGTGTCGTCCTGGGATGGGTTGGCCTCCTGTCCGAAATGTACCCTGCCTTGGCCAGTGTTCAGCTGGTATTTTCACCTGAACTGGATAAGCTATAATATCCATCATCATGGATCAGGATTTCACATGATCAGTAGAATAATCATGTAAAATTGATTAGGACTGTTTTGGTGTTTTGGTGCATACATTTATAAAATGTCAGCATGCCATGGAGAAAAAATGCAAAAGGCATGGTCTCTTTAAATTTATCTTTTATGTAGTTCAGGTTTTCTGAAGCATAATAATGACACAGCCCTGTGCGGTTCCATTCCTTCCCATCAAATCTTATCAGCACTATTATCTCCTTAATTAAAGACAAGGAATTATGAGCATAGCAAATCTAAAATCAAAGCAAACCTTCGTTCTTCGCCTCCTCACATGGCCGCATCATCTTAATAGGAAGTCATCGTTCATGCAGAAGTGGTGAGTTTAGACATGCCCTTCTCGAGCACTCCAACATCTTCCTTTAACTGTGTTTCCAAGACTGTGGCAGGAAAGAACATTGACACCGCTTCCTTCGGTTAATAAATGGACTTTGCGTCTGGCTAATTTCATCCACACACCTCCACCACCCCTGTACATCATTGAAGCTTGATGTGGCTAGAGTACGTGGGCTGAGAGTCAGAGGACACAAAGCAGAGTAGGTGCTTGATGGACAAAGTCCACAACTGTAACAAGGCTACGGTTTTAAGCTGAGAAAAACGTAGCACAAGTAATGCCAGCTTTCTCCTGTAATTCCCCTATTACTGCCCTTGTGGAACAGCCATTAGCATCTTTTAAGTGTCTACATTAGCTCCTCTGGACTTATTGCAGCAAAATGAGCTGCATTAAAAGAAGAAGATGCAGCTAGTGGTCTGTCCTCACTCACCATTAATGGTTTCACATGGTACTAGAGGTAGAAGCCAGTGTGTGTTGAAAATTACAGTATCTCACAAAAGTGAGTACACCCCTCACATTTTTGTGAATATTTTATTATATTGTTTCATGGGACAACACTGAAGATATGACACTTGATAAAATGATGCAGAGTAAAGTAGGCAGTGTACAGCTTGCATACAGTAACAGTATAAATTTGCTGTCCACTCAAAATAACTAATGTCTAAACAGCAACAACAGTGAGTACACCCCTAATTGAAAGCTTCCAAATTGTGCCCAAAGTGTCAATATTTTTGTGGCCACCATTATTTTCCAGCACTGCCTTAACTCTCTTGGGCATGGAGTTCAGTAGAGCTTCACAGGTTGCCACTGGAATCCTTTTTCACTCCTCCATGACAACATCATGGAACTGGTGGATGTTGGAAACATGCAGGCCATTCTTGGAGACATGTTTGAGGCCATTATCATGTTGGAATACTTCAGTATGTCACAGTGCATGTTGGCATTCATGGTTCCCTCAATTCACTGCAGCTCCCCAGTGACTGCAGCACTCTTGCAGCCCCAAACCACGACACTCCCACCACCATGCTTGACTGTAGCCAAGACACACTTTGTCCACCAAACCTGGTTGCCACCACACGATTGACACCTTCTGAACCAAATACGTTTATCTTGATCTCTTCAGACTACAGGATATGGATGGTTCAAATAATCCATGTCCTTAGTCTGATTGTCTTCAGCAAACTGTATGTGGGTTTTTTGCGCACCACCTTTGGAAGAGGCTTCTTCTGGGGCAACAGTCATGTAGACTGGTTTGATGCAGTTTGCAGCACATGGTCTGATCACTGACAGGCTCAACCCCCACCCCTTCAGCCTCTGCAGCAATGCTGGCAGCACTTATTTGTCTATTTTCAAAAAACAACCTCTGGATATGATGCTGAACTTCTTTGGTCGACCATGGTGAGGCCTGTACTGAGTGGAATCTGTCCTGTTACACCACTGTATGGTCTTGGCCACCGTGCTGCAGCTCAGTTTCAGGGTGTTATCTTATTTTCTTATAGCCTAGGCCCTAGGCCATTTTTTGTAGAACAGCAATTCTTTTTTCAGATCCTCAGAGAGTTTTTTGCCATGAGGTACCATGTTGAACCAATGACCAGTGTGTGAGCGATAACATCGAATTTAACACACCTGCTGCCTATTTACACCTGAGACCTTGTAACACTAACAAGTCACATGACACCAGGGAGGGCAAACGGCTAATTGGGCTACAATTTTGAGATACTGTAGATGCTTATGGCTGCTAAAAGGCTTGATACAAGACAAATATTTCCAAACGTGTGTTCTAGCAAGTGTGTTTCTCCTAAACTGAATACAGCAGCATGATCTGTTTTGGATGGAGCTCCAGTGTCTGGGCTTCATCCGTCAGGTAAATAAAACTACTTACCCTCTAATTGACTGTCTCTCTCTCTCTTTCTCTCTCTCTCTCTGTATATGGGTTTAAAATGATAGCTTGAATTTGACCAAGATAAACACTTTCCAGCTTACATCAATTACAGTTGATCAGCCAAGACATTTTTTGGGGTCTGAAGTTAGTTACTAGTTTAGCACCAGAGGTTGCTGTAAAGCTAGTGTAACAGGCACTAAGGCTTATTTGTCATCCATTAAGCTCTGCACACACTGCACACCTGAATCATCACACATCGATTTGATAAATAATCTCAAAATTACTTGCTTATGTGGTTTAAATGACGTATTGTTAAAAAACATGTCCAACTACAAGACTTTCTAAAGCTGCATTTACTGACCTTCTATAAGAGAATTAAGCTTGGTTGACTTACTGTGTATAGAGAGTATAGAGAAATTCTGAGTCAGTTTAATTTTTTTGTCATACCACCTATTTTGACACTTCAATTCAATTCAGTTTTATTTCTACAGTGTTTTTTTACAACAGATGTTGTCACAAAGCAGCTTTACAAGGTCTGTACACCTGAAGTCTGTACTAGCTGAATTTCAGATGGTTTTCAGAGTTAACGACTAAATTGCTACTATGTTAAAAAATAATTTATTGTAAAAGCAAAAGAAAAGGGCAATTAAATCTGAAAGGTTCGTGCCATTTTTGAGTCCACTTTAAGAACACAAAATCAAGGGACTGAAATCAATACAGCCCAGAACTGAGAGAAAATCTCCTGTTACTTTGGGTTAAAAATTAATAGCATGTCCATGTAAAACAAACTGATTAAAACATTGGTATTACAACAGTGGTATAAGGTTTCAAAAATATTCAAACCTACATAATGGACTCTAAAAACTGGACCAGAACACTTCCCACTTTGATTTTGCAGGTAGTAGACAAAGCTGATTCCTATACGATATCAACAGTCAAACATATATACAAATGTATTACACTTCTTTAAAACAGGGTTGTTCAACTCCAGTCCTGAAGGGCCGGTGTCCAGCACAGTTTGTGACAACCCTGATCAAGCACACCTGGATCAGCTTACCTGTTCATTTCCAGGTTTAGAGAGTGTGTTTGAGGAGAGGGAATACCAAACTGTGCTGGACAGGACTTTGGGCACCCCTGCTTTAAAATAACTTCTGTTTGCATACAAGTTATTTCACCAAACACCAAAATACTAATTGAACAGTGGAGTAAAACTGATGTTCTGTAAATCAGCTAGACTGACTATAAACACACCCCCAAACCAAGATTTTAAAATATCCATTTGACTGCTGTTATGTAGGTAAGCAGAAAAATCTATATCTGTCTCTCAGTATCTTTCTATCTATTGTTAAAATGAATGTACACATGTTGGCTGGATGGACCCAAAGAAGAAGCAACCTCAGCAAGCCGAAGGTTTTGGAATGGCCATCACAGTCCCCTGATTTAAACATTGAAAATCTGTGGGTAGATGTTAAAAAACTATGCTGATTTTGATTTGATTCTGATTCTGATTCTGATACTGATTATGTAGGGTGTCCAAACTTTTGCACAGTGCCATAATTATGTTTTTATTTTTTTATTTTTGTTCAATTGATGGCATAAAAATGAACTATGCATCAATGTTTGCTGAAAATATTGTGTATTTTTTCCATGACCTAGAGAGGCTGTGTTAACATCTTTTCAATTCCAAAATCACCAAAATCTGTCATTTATCAAGAGGTGCAGAAACTTTTGCATAAGACTGCATAAGAACTAGATACCCCTGTTCTAAGTCTTCTGAAAGTTGTAGTTACATCAGATGTGTTTCAGTCTAGTGGTAAACAGCAGCACCTCTGTGCCAGGACCTGCTGAAGGTGACATACTGTAAATATGTGTATTAATAAAGCTTCAAATTGAAGATGGAAAGTCTTTTACAACCTCAAGATGAGCTCAATTTAAAACTGCCCAAAGATGTTCAGTGGCATATTTTAATATGTATATGTATCATGCAAACTGAGGGTCTATATCTAATAGTTATGATTCACCACTGATACACATAATCTGTACAATACATAGAGACACGAGTACTGTACAACTCTACAGTAGCCGCGGCATTGTGTAGCCTGAATTCTGTCTGTTTATGTGTAAAAGAGATTTTTGACTACATACATGCATGTGTAATCATGTGCAAAGTTCTAAACACAACGCTGGTATACGCATGAGAAAGATGACACCAAGTTGCACTTTCTGAATATATGATAGAACAGACACATAAAAGCTTTCACTGTGTTTTCCAATTAAGGAAGCGGCGATAAAGCGGATTCTGAACAGCAATCGAGAAGAAAAATGAAAGCTTATCACACTGTTTAATCAAACCCGTTACTCAAGGCTCCAGTACAGAGGGAGGTTTAAAATAGCATAGTGTATCTTTAGTTTATGTTTTTCAATTATATTATCAGACGAGGGGGGGGATGGTGAAGACAATGGAGAAAGTAAAAATATGGGGGAGAGGGAGACAGAGAGGGAAAGGAGAGAAAATAGAGGGTGAGAGAAAAAATGAGAAAATAGAGAAAAAGAGTATATAAATAAATATATATATATATATATATATATTTATTTATATACTCTTTTTCTCTATTTTCTCATTTTTTCTCTCACCCTCTATTTTCTCTCCTTTCCCTCTCTGTCTCCCTCTCCCCCATATTTTTACTTTCTCCATTGTCTTCACCATCCCCCCCCTCGTCTGATAATATAATTGAAAAACATAAACTAAAGATACACTATGCTATTTTAAACCTCCCTCTGTACTGGAGCCTTGAGTAACGGGTTTGATTAAACAGTGTGATAAGCTTTCATTTTTCTTCTCGATTGCTGTTCAGAATCCGCTTTATCGCCGCTTCCTTAATTGGAAAACACAGTGAAAGCTTTTATGTGTCTGTTCTATCATATATTCAGAAAGTGCAACTTGGTGTCATCTTTCTCATGCGTATACCAGCGTTGTGTTTAGAACTTTGCACATGATTACACATGCATGTATGTAGTCAAAAATCTCTTTTACACATAAACAGACAGAATTCAGGCTACACAATGCCGCGGCTACTGTAGAGTTGTACAGTACTCGTGTCTCTATGTATTGTACAGATTATGTGTATCAGTGGTGAATCATAACTATTAGATATAGACCCTCAGTTTGCATGATACATATACATATTAAAATATGCCACTGAACATCTTTGGGCAGTTTTAAATTGAGCTCATCTTGAGGTTGTAAAAGACTTTCCATCTTCAATTTGAAGCTTTATTAATACACATATTTACAGTATGTCACCTTCAGCAGGTCCTGGCACAGAGGTGCTGCTGTTTACCACTAGACTGAAACACATCTGATGTAACTACAACTTTCAGAAGACTTAGAACAGGGGTATCTAGTTCTTATGCAGTCTTATGCAAAAGTTTCTGCACCTCTTGATAAATGACAGATTTTGGTGATTTTGGAATTGAAAAGATGTTAACACAGCCTCTCTAGGTCATGGAAAAAATACACAATATTTTCAGCAAACATTGATGCATAGTTCATTTTTATGCCATCAATTGAACAAAAATAAAAAAATAAAAACATAATTATGGCACTGTGCAAAAGTTTGGACACCCTACATAATCAGTATCAGAATCAGAATCAGAATCAAATCAAAATCAGCATAGTTTTTTAACATCTACCCACAGATTTTCAATGTTTAAATCAGGGGACTGTGATGGCCATTCCAAAACCTTCGGCTTGCTGAGGTTGCTTCTTCTTTGGGTCCATCCAGCCAACATGTGTACATTCATTTTAACAATAGATAGAAAGATACTGAGAGACAGATATAGATTTTTCTGCTTACCTACATAACAGCAGTCAAATGGATATTTTAAAATCTTGGTTTGGGGGTGTGTTTATAGTCAGTCTAGCTGATTTACAGAACATCAGTTTTACTCCACTGTTCAATTAGTATTTTGGTGTTTGGTGAAATAACTTGTATGCAAACAGAAGTTATTTTAAAGCAGGGGTGCCCAAAGTCCTGTCCAGCACAGTTTGGTATTCCCTCTCCTCAAACACACTCTCTAAACCTGGAAATGAACAGGTAAGCTGATCCAGGTGTGCTTGATCAGGGTTGTCACAAACTGTGCTGGACACCGGCCCTTCAGGACTGGAGTTGAACAACCCTGTTTTAAAGAAGTGTAATACATTTGTATATATGTTTGACTGTTGATATCGTATAGGAATCAGCTTTGTCTACTACCTGCAAAATCAAAGTGGGAAGTGTTCTGGTCCAGTTTTTAGAGTCCATTATGTAGGTTTGAATATTTTTGAAACCTTATACCACTGTTGTAATACCAATGTTTTAATCAGTTTGTTTTACATGGACATGCTATTAATTTTTAACCCAAAGTAACAGGAGATTTTCTCTCAGTTCTGGGCTGTATTGATTTCAGTCCCTTGATTTTGTGTTCTTAAAGTGGACTCAAAAATGGCACGAACCTTTCAGATTTAATTGCCCTTTTCTTTTGCTTTTACAATAAATTATTTTTTAACATAGTAGCAATTTAGTCGTTAACTCTGAAAACCATCTGAAATTCAGCTAGTACAGACTTCAGGTGTACAGACCTTGTAAAGCTGCTTTGTGACAACATCTGTTGTAAAAAAACACTGTAGAAATAAAACTGAATTGAATTGAAGTGTCAAAATAGGTGGTATGACAAAAAAATTAAACTGACTCAGAATTTCTCTATACTCTCTATACACAGTAAGTCAACCAAGCTTAATTCTCTTATAGAAGGTCAGTAAATGCAGCTTTAGAAAGTCTTGTAGTTGGACATGTTTTTTAACAATACGTCATTTAAACCACATAAGCAAGTAATTTTGAGATTATTTATCAAATCGATGTGTGATGATTCAGGTGTGCAGTGTGTGCAGAGCTTAATGGATGACAAATAAGCCTTAGTGCCTGTTACACTAGCTTTACAGCAACCTCTGGTGCTAAACTAGTAACTAACTTCAGACCCCAAAAAATGTCTTGGCTGATCAACTGTAATTGATGTAAGCTGGAAAGTGTTTATCTTGGTCAAATTCAAGCTATCATTTTAAACCCATATACAGAGAGAGAGAGAGAAAGAGAGAGAGAGACAGTCAATTAGAGGGTAAGTAGTTTTATTTACCTGACGGATGAAGCCCAGACACTGGAGCTCCATCCAAAACAGATCATGCTGCTGTATTCAGTTTAGGAGAAACACACTTGCTAGAACACACGTTTGGAAATATTTGTCTTGTATCAAGCCTTTTAGCAGCCATAAGCATCTACAGTATCTCAAAATTGTAGCCCAATTAGCCGTTTGCCCTCCCTGGTGTCATGTGACTTGTTAGTGTTACAAGGTCTCAGGTGTAAATAGGCAGCAGGTGTGTTAAATTCGATGTTATCGCTCACACACTGGTCATTGGTTCAACATGGTACCTCATGGCAAAAAACTCTCTGAGGATCTGAAAAAAGAATTGCTGTTCTACAAAAAATGGCCTAGGGCCTAGGCTATAAGAAAATAAGATAACACCCTGAAACTGAGCTGCAGCACGGTGGCCAAGACCATACAGTGGTGTAACAGGACAGATTCCACTCAGTACAGGCCTCACCATGGTCGACCAAAGAAGTTCAGCATCATATCCAGAGGTTGTTTTTTGAAAATAGACAAATAAGTGCTGCCAGCATTGCTGCAGAGGCTGAAGGGGTGGGGGTTGAGCCTGTCAGTGATCAGACCATGTGCTGCAAACTGCATCAAACCAGTCTACATGACTGTTGCCCCAGAAGAAGCCTCTTCCAAAGGTGGTGCGCAAAAAACCCACATACAGTTTGCTGAAGACAATCAGACTAAGGACATGGATTATTTGAACCATCCATATCCTGTAGTCTGAAGAGATCAAGATAAACGTATTTGGTTCAGAAGGTGTCAATCGTGTGGTGGCAACCAGGTTTGGTGGACAAAGTGTGTCTTGGCTACAGTCAAGCATGGTGGTGGGAGTGTCGTGGTTTGGGGCTGCAAGAGTGCTGCAGTCACTGGGGAGCTGCAGTGAATTGAGGGAACCATGAATGCCAACATGCACTGTGACATACTGAAGTATTCCAACATGATAATGGCCTCAAACATGTCTCCAAGAATGGCCTGCATGTTTCCAACATCCACCAGTTCCATGATGTTGTCATGGAGGAGTGAAAAAGGATTCCAGTGGCAACCTGTGAAGCTCTACTGAACTCCATGCCCAAGAGAGTTAAGGCAGTGCTGGAAAATAATGGTGGCCACAAAAATATTGACACTTTGGGCACAATTTGGAAGCTTTCAATTAGGGGTGTACTCACTGTTGTTGCTGTTTAGACATTAGTTATTTTGAGTGGACAGCAAATTTATACTGTTACTGTATGCAAGCTGTACACTGCCTACTTTACTCTGCATCATTTTATCAAGTGTCATATCTTCAGTGTTGTCCCATGAAACAATATAATAAAATATTCACAAAAATGTGAGGGGTGTACTCACTTTTGTGAGATACTGTAATTTTCAACACACACTGGCTTCTACCTCTAGTACCATGTGAAACCATTAATGGTGAGTGAGGACAGACCACTAGCTGCATCTTCTTCTTTTAATGCAGCTCATTTTGCTGCAATAAGTCCAGAGGAGCTAATGTAGACACTTAAAAGATGCTAATGGCTGTTCCACAAGGGCAGTAATAGGGGAATTACAGGAGAAAGCTGGCATTACTTGTGCTACGTTTTTCTCAGCTTAAAACCGTAGCCTTGTTACAGTTGTGGACTTTGTCCATCAAGCACCTACTCTGCTTTGTGTCCTCTGACTCTCAGCCCACGTACTCTAGCCACATCAAGCTTCAATGATGTACAGGGGTGGTGGAGGTGTGTGGATGAAATTAGCCAGACGCAAAGTCCATTTATTAACCGAAGGAAGCGGTGTCAATGTTCTTTCCTGCCACAGTCTTGGAAACACAGTTAAAGGAAGATGTTGGAGTGCTCGAGAAGGGCATGTCTAAACTCACCACTTCTGCATGAACGATGACTTCCTATTAAGATGATGCGGCCATGTGAGGAGGCGAAGAACGAAGGTTTGCTTTGATTTTAGATTTGCTATGCTCATAATTCCTTGTCTTTAATTAAGGAGATAATAGTGCTGATAAGATTTGATGGGAAGGAATGGAACCGCACAGGGCTGTGTCATTATTATGCTTCAGAAAACCTGAACTACATAAAAGATAAATTTAAAGAGACCATGCCTTTTGCATTTTTTCTCCATGGCATGCTGACATTTTATAAATGTATGCACCAAAACACCAAAACAGTCCTAATCAATTTTACATGATTATTCTACTGATCATGTGAAATCCTGATCCATGATGATGGATATTATAGCTTATCCAGTTCAGGTGAAAATACCAGCTGAACACTGGCCAAGGCAGGGTACATTTCGGACAGGAGGCCAACCCATCCCAGGACGACACAGAGACAACCATTCACACACACACTCACCCCTATGGGCAATTTGATGGGAAGAAACAGAAGCACCCGAAAAGCTCTTGTAAATGGCACAAAAAGGCATCTGTGGCTGATCTGGAGGTAGAACCAAGGACACTATTGTATTGTGCTACGATTGAAAATGGAAACACCTCATATAACCCCAACCTGAATGGGTGGGGCTAAACTGCAGTAGGTTGAACAGACAGCTATATCCTATGTAGATGCAATTGGTTTTTGTGACATCACAAAAATAATAGTTTATGGGCTGCGTTTGAAGCTCATGTTCATGTACTGACTGGACTGGGAAACAGAATCTTTTATTTTATTTTCTCTTGCTCACCCCTTTAATTGTGTTTCTCTAAAACGATGTTCCTTGCGATTTCACATCACAACATATGTATTTTAATATACTATGAAAAACCACATTCCTTTAGAGAAAGAGGAAAAAGGTAACCTGGAAACAAGTTGTAGTTTCTCTCTATGGGTGTTAAACCGAACTCAATTTGCAGCTTCAATGAGAAAATTCTTGTGATCAATGCTTAATAGCACCTTATTAACCTCAATTACCACAATTAAGCCCGACTGCCACTGGGCTCTTTTGATGACTTAATTAATCTGATTCAGTGAAGAGGCCACAGTGTCCCCCCATAGTTCCCAGCCTTGACCGACCATGTGGCCCCGTTAAAAGCACATCTGGTGGAACAAAACATCTCCTTGCTGGCAGACAAATGCCTCCACTCTGCGAATGAAAGGCAACCCTCTGCTCTCTGATGTTCGTAATGAATGCTACAAGCCCCTTGGCACTGTGCCTTATTGGGTGGCTTGGATTGCTGCCCAGTTTGTTCCCGGCTAATTGCTTAATTGATGCATTGTTTTTACTGACGATACGGATTCCTCTCATTTCGGGGCGACAAAAGGCATTACACCCTATTAGCGAATCATGCCTTTCACAGCAAGCTGTATTAAAGATTTAAGGCCATTGTGCAGCAGGTCTTTAGATTTTGTGCATCAACGTGATTAGTAAACCATGCTCTTCAAAAAAGAGAGAGAGAGAGAGAGAGAGAAAAGGGAGAGAGAGAGAGAGAGAGAGAGAGAGAGAGAGAGAGAGAGAGAGAGCGCCACACACATGCTGTGTATAAATCATGCCGCATTAGTGTTCTACAAACACACTAAATATGGCAGACGGCAGGCGCGGCCCGCAGCAGATGGAGATAAACGCTCATTGTTGTGTAATTTTGTTATTATTTATGTAACATGTGATGAAAGTGAAGTGGCAGTTGCCCATAGCGACTGCTGAAGATGCCCACGTGCCTTGGCCCGCCACACTGTTGATATTTACCGCTACCCATTTGCTGCAAAAGGAAATGAAGAGGCATTTGACTTCGTCGTTTAATTAGCAGGCTATGGGTTAATAAGTTCCTCCTCAGGCTGTGGAGTATCTCCTCTGGAGAGTTGACACTTCCATAATGCAGTCCTTTTTCCTCTTACACACACACACACACATACACACACACACACGCACACACTTGCTCGCTCAATCTCTCTCTACCTCTCTCCCTCTCTCTCCTCTTCCTACATATTCCCACTGAAGTCTGGGATAAAGAGTTGTTTTCCCCTATCTCTCTCTTTCTCTTTCTCTCTCTCTGTCTCTTTCTCTCTCTGCGGCATGTTTGTCCCCAGACCCTCAGAGAGAGTGTGTGTGTTGTGGAAAAAGGGAAAAAGCCGCCCGGCTCCTCTGTGCAACGCCGGATGAAGGCTTGCGCCGGCCACATGGAGACACAGTGTTACTTATTCATCAGCCTTCAGCGCTCGCAGGGAGGAAACAAGGCCCTATGTGCTGTAAACACACACCAGCACAACACATAGACTGAAATAACAAGAGCATAGCCCAGCACAGGGACTGACAGAGTTGGGTGCCAGGCAGGTTTGAGGTGGGGTGGAGGGAGGGGGGGCATGTGTGTATATGTCTGTGTGTGTGTGTTGTTTCGAGGTTGAATGACTGAGCAGGCCTCTTGATCATGCAGGGCTTTTGATATGCTAGGCTGTTTTGAGGGTGAAACTTGATGCACAATGCAACACATGGGCTCCGTTTTCATCAGCTCCTTCTCCCTTGCTGTCACAGTGACAAAATCCCCCTTTTCGAACGCCTCCAATGTGAACTGATTGGGTGAAAATGTCTGCCGCCATCCGCCGGGGGTGATTCCTGCAGGACGGGGAATAAGGCAGGCTGTAGAAATGTAAAAATAGCATCGTCCTCTAAAGTTGTCGGCTATTATCTCAACAAGGCAAGCAGCACACGCGCGTATGTCTCTGCCTCTTTCCCCCATGGCGCGACACACCGGCATTTACATCAGGGGGGAAAGAGGAAATTACCAGCATTGTGATTTTTGCTTGTCTGCTGCGATTACAGCATTATCATAATGTTACAGTGGGTGCGAGGCGTATCTGCGAGGGAGTCTGGCCCCCCTCTCCTACCACAGCTCCCTCTCAGGTGGAGGAGAAACAGGCCCACACAGGCTCACGTGGGGCAGGTGTTAGGACGCGGTCGAAGGCGCAACAACCCCCCCTCCCAACAAACCCCCCCCGCCCCGGGGAGCCGGCGGGTGCAGATGCTCTCTACAAAGCCCCCGTGTAGGCATTCAGATTCAATCAGTGATTTCTGCTACTGCAGCACGCCATAGCTCACCAGACTGTACCCCCAACAGCTGCTGCGGGAGTCCACTCACAACTCTGCAATGGAAAACACACACCTGATTTCAGCACACTAAGTCTGTTTTGCTGGATTGTATAAGTAATCACCTCATGAGGTGACGAAGGTGAACAGAGTCCAATGTCAGTATCACTCTTTATGGTTAAAAGTGTTTTTTGAAGTAAAATTCACTATCGTTTATAATATTTTAGCAAAATATCATTAAAGAATTTAAATTAAAGTTGAATTTTTGAAGGTATCTATCTGTCTATCCTTCGGTCTGTCTGTCTGTCATCATTAAATGTAAATAATTTGCTGGTACTCCGTAAAGTCACCAAAACTGCTTTAACACACTGTCGTGTAGGTTCTTACAACCGATTTATAGGGACGCAACACCATTTTCTTCAAAAGCCATTCTCTCAACTAATGGTTTGATAGTGGTAGCTGAGAGTACCATCTAACACATAATCTCCATGTTCTGTCGAGATCCAGCGACTGTGAAGGCCAGATCCTATTATTTACTCCATGTTCATCCCCCATGAATACAATAAAGTGAGCCCATGTGCCCTGTGGATCGGAGCATTGTCATCCAGGAAGAGAGCAGAAATGTTTCATCCCAGGAAAAGGTGATCTGTCCAAATAAATCAGTGACTCTTCCCCCTAAGGGCATCAAATTGTACCTCACAGTATATTAGGAACATCTGACACTCTCCTTGTTGTTCTGCTTCTCCATTCTTTTATTTGTCCTTTTAATTTGTCAGCCACCTATATGTTTAGTGTCTGAAGTGGTCTTCTTTCATTTTGTCACTCCAATGCAATTGTAGAAGTAACAGAAGCTTATAAACCCAAAAACTTCCCAAAACTTGCCTCACAAAGGAGGTTTCTAAAATTGTATGACACATGGTTGTCAATACAGTTGGAAACTTCTTGCATAACACATAGTCAATACACTTTTATTTGATAGATGGAAGTGTGAGAAAGCACATGACCAGGTCTATTTGATATGCAGAGAGACCTCCTAAAGCTGGGTAAACTGTAACATAGATATTTAATGCAGTTCAACAGACTGAAGTAATATATGCTTTAGGTCATCTTCTCCTGTTTCTATAGGAACATCATCTTGACGGCAATTTGAAAGATATTTCACACTCATGACTGTAATTTGGCATCAGTTTGAAGCATATAAAAACGCACAGTGAGAGCGAGCCTGGTTAAAGCCCATAGTGACTACAGCACTACATCTAAGTATTACCATATAAATAATGAGAATGTTGTACAAATGTATACAAAATACAATTTGCCCAAAGATATTGCTGAAGGCTTTTT
>JBBIGC010000125.1:20559637-20578706 GCA_037576955.1 Lepidarchus adonis | reverse complement strand
TGTGTGTGTGTGTGTGTGTGTGTGTGTGTGTGTGTGTGTGTGTGTGTGTGTGTGTGTGTGTGTGAGTGTGTGTGTGTACTAAACTCTTCTAATACTACTTGTCTTTGTTGCCTCTTGCTTCTTCTGCTCTGTCGTTTCTAAATGTGCCAAGCTTCTGCTGACATCAGCAATGAAGCAACTTCCCCTCCACCTGCACATCACTCACTCTAGCTTCAAATACTGCACCCTTATCGTTTTCCACTTCCTACCTGATTTGGAAGTGATAGATGAGTGCAGGCGAATTAGACCCAGTAAAAGTAGCTGAAAAGTTGCTCTTCTTATAAACTCATTCTCTCTAAATGCAGAGCAGAGACATTTTCTTAGGTGACATATAACAACCAACAGAGGCTGTGGATGACAGAGATTCCACTTCTTTTTTCCTGTAAAAGCATGTTACTGTGTGTTCACCCTGAGAGCAACACTGGGATTATCAATCTTCATTTGGTAATTTATGAAGGCCTGTTGTCAGGTATCCAGCAGTGAGTGGAACAGCTCATTCTGGCGTGCTGGGGGGTTTGAGTAACCCGAGGGAACGGCCGCCTCCTGTTGCCCTCTCCTCCATTCCACTGCTGTCAGCATTACGCTAGGTGCACTCAGGCATCTGTGTTAACCCTTGCAAGTCTAGACTTATTACTGTCATTTAAACAGTAAGTTATATTCAGTTTACATTTTGAAAAGTTCAGGTCTGCACTACTGATGTTTCCCAATCATTTTGAGGCCAAAGGAAAAAAAATATTGTGTGGAAATACAGGATGAGTGATGTGTTTCTTATTTAGTGACTCCGTTAGGTGGATTTGTGCTGCTTGTTCACTAAAATTGTATATATACATCACTTTTTGTGCTACAGAAAGTACTTCTGTGGGATCGGATTAGACAGTCCTCCTACCCATAACCATCTAGCTATCACAATCGGGCAACTATCACTTTTCCATTTTCCTGCTTCCAACACACCATCTTCAAGAACTGTCAGTTCACATGCTGTTGGAAGGAGGAGTTGTGTTTTACTAGGCTGTGAGCTAGTATTGCTGGCCATACTCATCATCCAGAAGTACAGGAATACAGGAATCATCCATTGGGTTTTGCTCAGAGATGATCACAGTTTGATTTATGCAACTCTGAGTCAAGTCTCTGGGGTTAGAGTCAAGTCTCAGGTGCAAGTCTGTGTGGAATTTTTATTACTTAATGCATGGGCATCTACGGTTTGATTTCTTTGCATGTGTGGAATGGGATGGGAGAATTTCATGTCAATAGCACCTTTAGAAATAGATTTACTTAGGAAATGTGAAATGTTCAATACTTATTTTAACCGCTGTGTGTGTGTGTGTGTATTGTAACAATTTTGCGGGCTGGATAATTGTTGAGGAAAATAATGGAGACTGACACCAAGGTTTTTATGCTTGAATTGGGCAACAGCCCCTAACTGTTTATTAGTTTTTAAAAGAACTGCAACCCAAGTGCGCCCCCAACTGGCATAGCACACACAAAGCATTCATGTATCAGAAACCAACATGCTCAGTATTACCGAACGCCACTGCACAGCTCAGTAAATACAGCGATGGTGAGCCCAGCCATCTACCCCAAAACACAACCTACCCCAAATGAGTCCCCCAACACACACACAAAACAAATTCCCTGCGTGGGCCCCCAGAAACCTCAGCTGCAATTTATATATATGGTTTTCACTTCACCTAATGTTAATGTTGAATTGTATATGACCTACGATCCTGAGATATATTTCAATAAAATAGAAGAATGTTGCACCATAGGGGATCTAGCAAGGTTACTTTATGCTCAGCGCTCATGTGCTTCCACACTCATCACAGGATAGGGCAGCCTGAACAAATGGGAAAACAACCATTCCCTGTGCTTCCAGGCCTGTCCCAGCCGAACCATGTCCCAGCTTAAGGGAGATACCAGCTGGGTCCAGTGTTATGCACAGTGATTTCTCTGCTGGGCCTGCATTCACAGCAGCCACATGGGTAATTATATAAACAGTGACGCAAATTCACCTGAGATGCCATCAAAGAAGCATTTGGCCCTGCACTGCTGCAGGAGCTGGCACTTGCTGGGCGCTGATGATGCTTAATGAGAGATGATGCAGGAAAACTATGCAGTTGTGTATTCAGAGAATATATATAATAACTGTTGTGGGCCTAAAACCTGAATATTTTTTTAGCTTTAAATCATTTGAAAGCACCACCATTCCCTTTACGTTGGTGTGGACATTTCATGATGATTGGACAATACAGTAGGTGTTGCTGGGAAGGTTTTTTCCCTTTCATAGATTCCATTCTGAAGAGGTTTTCTTCTTGTGTGTATGACTTTTTTCCCACACCAAGGAATCTTCTTTCTGTTAGAGCAGCTTCTCTTGTATGTAAAAGTGTGCCAACTATGAGACACTCAACAGATACCTCACTCAAAACCAGCATGGTAGAGAAATTGTTCTAACCTCCCCATTTTTAGGTTAGTTCATCTAACATAAAAGTTATTTAATGGCATAAGCACATATTTGATAACCTTCTAGCAGTATCTCCTATGTCATGGATCATTAAAAACAGTTTTAAAGTGGCTTACATCATCAAAAGATCAATTACTTTGAGTTTCGCCATTAAGATTTGGAGCAAAACTTAATTAGCCTGCATACCAAAGTGAAGCTGAAGCTCGATCTTAATAAATCAATCATTAATAAATCCAAATGCAAAAATCTGCAAATTTAAAAATCACTTTGATCGCGTCTCGCTCTCCCTCTCTCCATTTACAGACTTTTTTCCCCTGCCGTCCCCCTTTTTCTCCATCCATTAAAGATTGAGATGTGCTTTTTGAGACGTGAACAGCAAAAGAAGAACCAGGGCTTAGCTTCATTTTGGTGGAGTTTGAGTTTGTGGTGACCTTTTTGACTGTGAATAATTCACCCTGCTAAGCGGCTTGGTGGGCCTGTGTGTTGGCCTTTGATTGTGGAAATGGTACAGATTTGCTAGCGATAGCCCCAGGCATGCGCCCCGGAGCAACCTAAAAAGAGATGCCCCCAACCCCCCAACCCCTCATATCCCTCTTGCACTCCTAGTGTGTATCCCAATGAGACAACAGGCCAAACTCTGGAAGATTTGTCCTTGAGGTTAGCTAACTGCTAACTGCAACTGTTCCAGAGCTGCTAATAATCCTATGGATTATTTTATCTGTTAGCTAGCCCAATTTGATTGTTGACCCAGAGTGTACTGAGGCACATTAGTAGCTCATCCAGTGGGACAAATGGTCCTTTCCTAGGAGTGTTTTCCTTGAAGCAAGCTAACTACATACTGCTAACACGCTTCACAGATTGGGTGTCATTTTGCTGCATTTGCTGTTAGCTAGCATTGCTGACCATGCCCTGAGGAATCATCCATTACGATGATCACAAATCGATTATTACAAGTCTGAGTAAAATCTCTGGTGTCTGAGGGTTGAGTCCAAATTGGGTTTTGAGTCTTTGGAGTTAAGTCTAGTAGAAAATGATTTTTTTCTCATTCTACATGAATTATCAGTTAAGTATAAGTCTGAGACATGCTGTGATTATGTCATTTGTCGTTGTGAATACACCTCATCACACAAAGTGCACCTTAAGAAAATGTGACCTCTGCATTTAACACATCATGTTTAGACGTTGGTCAGCTTTCAACAGTGCCGAGGAGCAGTGTAGCAGGACGATATGTTGCTCAAGGGCACCTCAGCAGTACTTGGACCGGGACTTAAACCTGCGACTCTCTGTTCACAATGGCAAGGTCCTAACCACTAGGCCACACTCAGCCAGTCAGTCAATATGCAACCTGAAAGTGACTAAAGATCAAGTTGCTGATTTGAGACCTCATCTTTGGTTTAGCTAATGGCTAATTGCTAACACATTCTTCTAATGTTGTGAAGAGTTGGTGTACTTCTCTCTTTGAGTCTATCCCCACCTCCCTAACCCCTGGAAGCAGGCACGAATCCTTTGAGAGTCTTTCACTGATAGCTCTTCTGCGTTTGACCAGGAAGCCTCCATCTCCTCAGGCTGCAATTTGTCGCTCGACCTGCCAGGAGCCTTGAGAAAATCCACACCGGAGGACAATTCAAAAGAGGAGAGAATGTCCCGTCGGCTTTGTACCGGGAGCCAGGATCATTCTCTCTCCATCTCTCTCTCCCCTGCTCTCTCGCTCTCTCTTTTCTATCTTCTCTTTTTACTCTTGCGTGTGAAGAACGTGCCGCGAGGCTCTGGTGGAATACACCAGGAGGGGACTGTTAGTTCATGCATGTGTGAGTGTGTGTGTGTGTGTGTGTGTGTGTGTTCTGTGGCCATGGTAGTCAGTTAGGGGCAGCGCAGACCACATCTACTCTCACTCTCATTTTTCCTCTCTCTCTCACTCTTTTTTCTCTTCTTCCAGTATAGACATGTGTCTCCTTCACTGCTCATCAACCTCCCAGGCCTAATTTATGGACAGGCATAAAAAACTCTGCATTCCCCGTTACAGCCTCTGAATAGCAATGGCATGAGAAAATGGGACACATGCTGTTAAACATGTAAAGGTCTTTTTTTTCAGTGTTGTGCCTGTTTGAATCCCTCCATCTTAACTGACACACGAAACTAGAAGAGTTTGTCCAAGCTGCCATTAGCAACTGGACGTCCAACCAGGCTTTTTTGAGCAGGCAACTCTTTTCACACAAACAATTTCAGCTCTTGGACAGGAAACACTTTCAAGTTCTGCATGAAGATGCCTATCTCATAGATCAGACACTGTTCCTCGTAAAACGGCAGCATTTCTGGGTGACTTCCAAGGACAAACGCATACACAAGATCAAACAAAGGAAGGATCAGACGCAGCATGGAGCTTCTTCAAATCTCGCCCGTATCTAAATACCACCTGTCCGTTTCTTCTCCAAACTCAGCATATTTTATCTCGAAATTAATTTTGGTCAGGAGTAGTGCTCGCCTCTGTTCGACTCGGCTCTGCCCTGTTTGCCTGGAGTGCGAGCATCTTTAGAAAGCGAAAGATATGAGGAGAGGGATAAAAGGCACTTTCATAATCAACATTTTGTCCTTAAGCAGTCTTTTCTTTTAAAAACAGTTTTCATTATTTATAAGCGTTCGCGAGGTGTTACTGAGGTTTTTCTGTGAAACTGTGGTTAGAGTCGAAGCTTGCAAAATTGATTTGAAAAGCATAAAAATTATTATCTGCTTCACACCATGTACATGTTATACTCTCAGAACTTTGAAAGTGCTCTCTCTCTTTTGCCTTCTTCTCATTCTCTCTCACTCTCTTTTTGCCCCTCTCTTTTTCTCTTTCTCTCCTACATTTTTTCTCAATATCTTTCTCTTTCACTCATGTTTTTCTTTTTTATTATTTGTCTCTCTCAATGCTTTTTTCTTCTGTGATCTCTCTCTCTCTCTCTCTCTCTCTCTCTCTCTCTCTCTCTCTCTCTCTCTCTCTCTCTCTCTCTCTACCAATATTTTCCCTAATATTTCAGAAACATTCCTGTTTATTTATGTATTATATATCCTAATATCTAATTTTAACAAATTAAAGAAAGTTTTCACACATGCATATTTTACACTCATATTGTCTTGCAACAAGAGATTCTTGCATATTAACCACTCTGTATTTTCCACTCTATGAATATTTCAGTAGCGAGAAAAGCCAACTGATCATGAAGCCAAGAGTCAGAGGGTCAATGAATTTTTCGCTTTAAGAAAACTTTCTCTCTCTTTCTCACCACAGATTGCGCTATGCCTCTCCCTCTCTCTCTCTCTCTCTCTAGAATGTTAATGGCAAAGAAGAAGGAGAAAGAGGAGAATGACTTAGACATACGTGTCAGGAAAAGAGGTCATCTCATGGCGGTGGGATGTTAATTCTCCTCTATTAATGAAATTTATCCTCCTCACTGTCTCCTCTCTTCAAAAGCAAGGACCCTCTTTCAGAAAAAGAGTGGGGGGAGATTGAGGGAGGGAGAGTGGGAGAGGGCAAGGGACTTTTTTTTTGCAGGGATACAGAGTGAGGCCACAGGGGGCAGGGCAAAAGTAAGAGAATGACAATCGTCAGGTGATTAAGAGGACTTGGAGGCTAGGTAGACCTACAAAATGAATAACTGTGGACCCAAAACCACGCCATAAGGCTCAATGGTTTGTGATTTGCAAGTTGATAAGACAAGAAGATTAATAATGCTGCATGATAATGGTTGGCTGCGGCTCAGCTGGGGAGATGGTAATGATGTGATCTTGCTGCAGGAGCAGTTCAGCACGCCATACTGCTGTACAGGCAAGCGGGTGGGTGGGGGGGTGAGACAGAGAAACACTCATCCCAATTGGCCCTCAGGATATGGAGAGTTTGAAAAATGAGAATGCAGTTATCATTTTAATTAGATATAAAGTTTTTTTTTAATCAAATTTTTTGCTGAAATGAGGACTTCAAAGAACACATTTTGCAATGTTCAGCCTGCTTTCAATTCTTGAGTGACAGTTTTGGTTCATTTGCATTTTTTTTATTTTTTTTATTTTAGTTTTTTGTTTTTTTTTCTAGAAATTGAACTCTTCCTTCAGGCATATCTATGAGGGTAGTGAAAAGAAAAAAATGCCCCCAACAGCACTTTTCTGTACCTGGTTTTTTATCTTCCCATTGCTAGCGAAGGCCAAAGGGCAAATAGCTTAGTAGACAGTGATGTTCACCAGTCACTTAATGCAAGTTTGAGTGTTCTTGTGTTAACTACAAGTTGAGTTTTGAGTCTATGGTGTGTGAGTCTGAGCTGTTTTGAGTCTCTGGGGTGTGAGTCTGAGCTGTTTTGAGTCTCTGGGGTGTGAGTCTGAACTTTTTTGAGTCTATGGGGTGTTAGTCTGTATTCTTATGAGTCTCTGTGGTATACGTCTTGGTTATCTTGAGTTTCTGTGGTATGAGTTTTAGTTGTCTTGGGTCTCTGTAGTGCGAGTCTGACTTGAGTCTCTGGGGTGTGAGTCTGACTTGTCTTGGGTAATTGCGTTGTGAGTCTGACTTGTCTTGAGTCTCTGGGGTGTGAGTCTGCATTCTCTTGAGTCTCTGTGGTATGAGTCTCAGTTGTCTTGAGTCTCTGGGGTTGGAGTGTGAGCTGTCTTGAGTCTCTGGGCTGTTAGTCTGCATTTTCTTGAGTCTTTGTGGTATGAGTTTCAATTGTCTTGAGTCTCTGTGATATGAGTCTTAGTTGCATTGAGTCTCTGTGGTATGAGTCTTAGTTGTCTTGAGTCTCTGTGGTATAAGTCTAAATTGTCTTAAGTCTGTGCTGTGTTGGTCTGAGTAGTCTTAAATCTTAAGTCTTAAGTCTGAGTTGTCTTATGTTTTTGAGCTCCGGGTCTGGGTTTTCTTAAATCCCTGGGATGTGGGTCTAGAGTACTGAGTCCCTGATGGTTCAAAATTGTGTCCCCACATCTGTTGGAAGACAATGCTGGGATGGGTGAGGATGTCGTCAAAGGAACTTCTCTCAAATAAGAAAAAAAACAGAGCTTTCTCAGCTTTCCAAATGATGATGTTTTGTGGAACAGAGGAATGTTCTCCAGTGTAAAGTCTCTGAAGGCTTTAATTGTTTCTGCTGATGTGCGCTGGGGTTTGCCTCGCGGCCTCAGATGACGGTAATGGTGTCATGTACCCGCGGAGGTGTTGATATAGCACTTAATGTCTTCAAGTAAACAAATTGCTTGCGAAATGCAAATCATAATAAGTTTGTTCACAGCAATCTGGGGCTGCTGACACTAGATATGCCATGTGTTGATACTTCACTTGCATATGTTTGCACGTGTGTGCACTTGTGTAAATCTAACACAAACCCTTAGAGAAAGGAGACGCATATCACATATCATCTCAGAAATTCTTAACAGTTCTCTCTTTTTACAAAACAAAGGATGCTGCTTGTGCCAATGCCGCTGAGCTCATTTAAAACAATTCAAGCAAATTAGATCTCCTGATTTCTCTTGCTTTTTCTTTTTTAAAGTGTGCTCCATGGCTGACACACAGTTCCTCCATTTATATTTTAATTTGAAGCACTCTAGTTAATTATTGCAGCTGGGTTGTAATGACGAAGTGCACATTTGCATAGGTCACAATTAAATGAATGATTTTTTTTTGCCCAGAAAATATTCCACCATTGAAGTGTCAACTTTGCTAGAGGTCACAGTAGCTCCAAATGCTCCCCCAACGCCCTGTAATGAGTTAATAACTGCTATTAAACTCTAATTAAAAGGCCAACGCTGGGTGAGTGAAACAGTTAATAGAGCAATAGCTCAGATGTTTCTCTTAATGCATAGCAAACGCAGAGATTACCTATTCAAATTAATCCTAGCAGGGTTATTGTGTGCAGGAGCAGGCGCGATTGTGACACTTTAATTACAGCAGCGAGCAAAAGTTGCATTTTCCAAACCGTGATGTGCTTGGACAGGATTGCGTTCTGTCTTGCAAGCAGTCATCCTATAAAGCGATCATTTGCACTAATGATACATATGGCTCTCGTTGCTGTTTGAGAGTGATGTACTGCTGCCTGTGTGGTGGTAATGATTGAGTGCGTTACTTCACCATTCGGGTGAGTGTGTCTGCTTCTCTGCTGGTAAAAACTGTGTCGGTCATGCTGGTGGTGAAGGATATTTGTCCTGCGTTGGGACTGACACCCATTTGAGGCCAGCGGGCTGTCAGCTTGATGCAAAGTGAATGAGGCATATTAGACGCACGCACTTTCTGCCAGTTTACAGCCTTTAAGTGGCACATTGATGCACTGTGCGCCAGTAAGCAATGATAAGTGGCAAGAAAAGTGACAATGTCAATAGTCTTAATCTTCCTGGGCAGGCAATGATGAAGCATATGCACCTTGTCAGCGCAACATCCCCCACAATATCTGCTAATAAAATGAAGTGGAAATATTTTCAAGGAGCGGAAGGTGTAGGGGGCGGACAATCAATAAAGCATTGGAAGATAAATACAGAATTGGTGTATGGAGTGAATATATTTGCCTCCTCAGACAGATTACTAAGAAAGAGGCTAGAGAAGGCCCATTTGTATGTAAATGCAGGATTGATTATATTTATTTGCACTGGGAGACGGCTGGGAGATGGGTAGCGAGCCCTCGGTTTTTAGCTGCAGGGCTTTGTCTGGAGCTCACAAAAAAACGTCTGCTCCATGGACTGGCTGAAAGTGCATTAGATGCTGACTGTCCTTGCTGTTTGGCTCATCCTGTTTCATCTCTATTTACTAGTACATGTTTTTCATCTGCTTTAATGCATTTTGTTTCACTTTTCTTTTTTAACCTCTTAAATGCCCTTGACTCACTGATGGGTCCAGACATCTGGACCTTAATCCAAAAGTCCATTTAATCCCAGTTATTTCCAGCTGTTGCAAAACAACCCATATATGAATTTTATTGGGTTTTTTAAATAGGAAGTAATGATATGTGTTGTATAATGTCTTCATTAGTCATCATGTCCATTTAGTCCAGATGTTTAAGGACAAAGAAAAACAAAATGAAGGAGCACAGTTTGTTAGCAGGGGGGGGGCCTCAACTGCAAGGACTCACCTGCTGTTCCTCATGGAATGTTATTATTGTACATTAATAGACACACCTTTGCTTAATTTCCAAACAAGATGCTCGAAGTGATAGATCTCACTTTTTAGGTTAGGTCTGTCTCTCTGTCTGTCTGTCTGTCTGTCTATTTGTTTTTGGTTTGAGTTTGGGTAGCCCCTGAAGGTTCTCATGCCTGGGGGCTTGCGATTCCATGAGTTATTGGATTATCAATGTGAAATATGAGCCCCTGTTCTTTCCCAATTTTAAAATTTCTTAAAAATATTAGACATGATAAAAATATAAGTTTAATTTAAATATACAGCTGTATAACTGAGGAAAAAGTGTTATTTTGCAGAAATGAAAGTAATTGTCCAGCTTAGTGTTGATACATTCTGTGATTGCCTAAGAACAAATCCCAAATAAGAAAGCACTGATGAATGTCAGCATTATTGTGAAAAGTGCATGAAGAAGTTAATGAAGCTCATTGACTTGGTTATTCACCTTTAAAGAGCAAATTCAGTTCTGATTGTGTAACTCATACATTTTCAGCATTCAAATATATTCCATTAAGGATATTAAAGAAAAATTGTACAGTTCAACTAAGGGACCTCCAAAACAGGCAGGAAATTTGGAAATTTTATAGCTGCTCGGGAAAAGGGATCATTAGCATTCATAATGGTTAAATGTGCTGTGTTGCTTCATAAATAGTGCTTTAATGCTTGCATGCCCTGTTTTATGTGCATTTCTCCTTATTTTTGGCTGTTACACCTATACTGATTTATGTATATCGGGCTGTAAGCTCTGCTATATGTGCATTTTCATTGTGCTGTGTTGTTGTGTTTGGCTTAAGCTTTTTTACATCTGGCCGGTAACAATGTATTCTCTTTTTCAGTCTATGATATTTTTATGGTTGTGTTGTTTACTGATGACTGTGATTTAATATAAGTAAATATATTATGAAGTTCATGCCCGTCCCTCTATCTCTGTACCAAATGCAGTTCAGTTGTGAATGTACTCCCCTATATAATCCCTGTGTAAGAATTTGAATGCATTGCTGTAAGTCATTTATTATTAATATTATTGATTTCCTCTGAAATATGGAAAAGAGATTGACGCGGAACCAAAAGCCGATTAATGTGCAACACTTTTGGATGCTTGACCAGCCACAGATAACACTTAGAGTGAATGGATCTATCCATTAACAGATGAAACCTTCTATAAGTCAGTACCCCCCTTTTTCCCAAATTATTTTAAAGTTATTTCAGAAAAGCTTGTAAATTTGTCATATACTGTACTGTACATCAAATATATATTAAGTATATATGAATATAGTTTATTTTATTGTAATATGTTTAAAGAATTTAATCTGGTGAAACTAGGACCATTTTTAAAGCACTACATTTCCCATATTTAGCCCACATCAGTCAGTGCCAAAGGCCTTGTCTCTTGTAGCCTATATTTAGCAGTGGCTGTAACCTGTAGACCACAGTGGCCATGAAGGCAGCTCGCTCTTACTCTGCTCGCAGTGTCAGTCCTGAAAGCTTGCGCCCAGCCGCTCTCCAGAACATTCTAATTACCAGTCCTTCTTTATTATGTATGCCATGTCATTGTGAAAGGGGGAGAGTAAGAGCGAGCAAGAGGAAGAGAGTGAGAGGAGAGGGGGGAGGAAAAAACTTCAAGCGATGTGGACCAATTCTGTAATTTCTTAATCACTTTTTTGGCAACCTTTTGCATGTGCCAGGGTTAATACCATAAATTGAATGTTACTTTGGTTTCCCCCTAAATAGGCTATCATGCCACTGCTTCGGTGCTTAGCGAAATCTATTATTGTAATTTGCATAGGCCTTTTTAGTGCACATATCCTACAAAGGCTAAAAGAACAAAGAGCTCATGAGGGAGAAAATAGGACAGAAATGATCCGGCATGGGCTTCAAACGTGACGTCAGCTCCCTAATGAAATCTTTTGACTGAGACCATGGCAAATGGTGGAATTCATATCTGACACTTAATGGTTTGCATAGAAATTAGAACGCCCCCCACACCCCTGTCACTTGATGTCCCTGATTAATTTACAGCACTTTTGTTATGTTGGCATTGCTGAAAATAAATTTGCTGGGTGGTGAAAGTAGGGGTCTCGGGGAGGGGGTTCCAGGGGGGTTGGATTGGGGGGGGTGGGGATTATGGGTTTTTAAAAAATGCAGTTCAAAAGAGGATTAAATAAAACACCTAATTGCCAGAAAAGTCGCCAAGCACAAGGCTGCATGCCATTTGGGAGAGCTGACCACTTGATTTTCTATGAAAATTAATCGGCTATCAAACAATCTTCGTCTGCCGAGGATGATTATAAAGCAGCGAGAGGGAGAATGCCCTTTGTGTAGGTGAAATGTGTCGGCAACTGTCATCGTAATATACCTCAGTGAAATGAAGGTTAATTCTGATGTACAGCCTGCATGGCAGTCATTATCAGCGAATCATGAAAATAAATTAAGCCACTGAAATAGATACGTCCTCCTCGCGCGCTCGGCAGGGGATCCAGTGAGGGATGGACGGATGAACTTTACAGATTATTATTGGAAAATAGTGCCGAATTCAATTAATGCACCTAAAAGACACCTTTATAGAGGGCAGCCATAATTTAAATGACAGCAGGGTGTAATTTTGCTTGTTATAAGTCAAATTTGCGGAGTTTCATGTTCCACATTTTTCATTTTTTTCCTTCTTTCGCTGCCATTCACCCTCCCACTTTTTTTTGTTCTTCTTCCCTGTCATTAGAATAGCTTCCTGAAAAGACTGATCTCTCCTTGTTCTCTCTGGTCCCTCTGAACTGAGACATTCGACGCATCTGCGGAAATGATACAATGTTAAAAATCCTTGGAGGGGAATGCTCTGTGTATATGAGGGTCTCTTTATAATACCCCATGGCAGACTCCACATGTGCTGGTCTCCTTTTAGCCTCAGCCAAATGAAGCCAGAAGTGTGTGTGTGTGTGTGTGTGTGTGTGTGTGAGAGAGAGAGAGAGACAGAGAGAGAGAGAGAGAGAGAGAGAGAGGGAAAGGGAGAGGGAGTACATGCTCACTCACTCAGCCGTTATGCAGATCGCTTGCACCACCTCTCTTCTGATTGAGGGCCCGGTGAACGGGGTAGATGGTTAACCTTTGGCCTCTCGACAACAGGAGGGAAGAGAAAGAGAGGGAGAAAGAAAAAAGAGGAAAGCTCAGGCTTAATCCATGCAGGCATCTGACAAGCTCCGGTTAGGCTGCGAGTCCATATCGGGGTGACCCCTGCACACCGCACCTTTATCTGCTAATCTACACCTCTCTTAACAGCACTGCTGAATTAACACCCAGGCAGGGTGGAAGGCATGCGATTAGCACACACACACACACACACACACACACTCACACACATACATACACACACTCTCTCTCCACCACCATTGTGTTCAAGGGACAATTTGTAAATATTTTAGGAACTACACCAGTAAATTTCACAGAAATAAATATATGACAAAAATAAATTATAGAAATGTTACAAATCTGAATATTCCTATACTTCCTTTTATAATTCTTTCCTTTACTAATAATAAAACGATTGTTTACATTTTTTTGAAGAGCTTGTCCCTACCTCAGTTCATTAGTCTATGCTTTATCAGTAATGCAAATGTGCATTAGTGTAAACATTAAAACAAACTGTATAATACATACAGATACTGCATAATTGTTAACATAAAGCATATGTTTTATTACTCAAAACTGTGAAATTCCAAACATCACCAAAATGTAGAACATGATTAAAAAAAAATATTTGTCATAAATATTTTTTGTATGTTTGTTTCTGCAGGTGATTTCTTATATCTACTCTAAATATCTAGAACATGATTAATAAATATGATAAATACTCAATGAAATAATAACACTTTTCTAAAAAGATTTCACTCCCAAAACACTAGTTATAAGCTGGGAATATAATCCCCCTTCTCCCTGGGTTTTTCATCCACTTTTCCTTCCTCCTCTTCCCAATTCCTACTAATGAAATATCCCTTCAGTATCATTATGGATATTGAACTCATATGTGAGTGGAGGAATCGAGAGCGGATGATCACTCATTGCGGCAGATAGTAAAATCAATAGGCGCAGTGTGAGCATGCGATTGCATGTGTGTGTGTGTGTGGCAAGCAATGTCTCCGAGCAGCCAAGTGTGTAGGAGAGAGACGAGGGAAGAATGAAAACTGAGGGAGTGGGGCCACCTTTTGACAACACCAACGCACAGTCACGCAGACTCCCTCACACGTTCGAGCCCCCCGCTCGCTCGCTCTCTCACATCCGTATGCATGCATACACACATACACACACGCCTGCATGTACACCGCTCAGACCGAGCAGGGACGGCTAATTCCAATGAGAACTAAATCAATCAAGTCTTTTTAATCACCACTCCACTTTTATAGTGTGGTGGTAATGATGAAATTCTATGTAGGGCGATCCCCTAAGAACTAAACGCACACACACACTCCCCCCATGCTCGTTCAGTACTCGAGGCGCTCACTCAACTCTGATGATTTTCATTTTTCAATTACATTATCCGGTTAACCAATCAATTGCCAGCCTTATCAATAATTAATGCTACGACAACTATTAAAGCCTCCAAATAAAACTGCATCATTGCGTGCCATCATTAAAATAAAAAATAAGCTGGGTAGCTGGTTTGTAGCAGACGTGACACATGGAACATTCTTTATGCTCATCACGTCATGTTGTGACACTATTGATGAACATTTCATCATTGTTTATGTCCGAAGTTGCTTACATCACACAAGAACACGTACCCCCTCATCCAAACAGTCAGTGAGGCCCAGCTGTTTTATTTCCCCCCACGTCGACTCATATTGTTGTTATTGAGCCGGACACATAGTGAAAGCCTCTTAGTGTGTGTAATAGAGCTGCTCTTGCCACAGGCTGATGAGCAAGCAGGCTAGCTGGGGCTGGCGCGCGCAGGGGTGTTAACGCGCGCGGTTATGGATCGATGTTTTACTCCGCTTCCCCGGGCTCATGCTGCCGCTCCTCGCAGAGTGCGCCTTTTGTGTGGTCTCAAGCCCAGCAGCCGGCAACAAGCTGTTTACACGCAGCTTTCAGAGCCGCCGGGCCTTGAACTGGGCTCCACCTCACAGTGGAGGTGCCTTTGATGGGGCTAATCTAAAGCGCTCGCCTCCACCGCCGAGCTCCAGCAATAAGTTCGAGCTCCCTCTGTCATGTGCATTTGGGTTCTTTTCTTCCTTCTTTCCTTTCCTTTCCTTTTCTTTTTCTTTTTGTTGAATTCTGAGGGTGCTCAGTGTCTGGGAGGATCTTCATGCCCACCCCCTCCTCAGCTCTTCATCATTGGCTAGGCTTAATCATTAGCTACTAGCATGGCGCTCACTGAAGGCTCTAGCACTGGGGAAAGAAAGTTCAGGGCCGTTCAGTGGGATCAGTGCTGTAGGAGATGTGTGTTTTTTACTCTTATGTTGTAACCTACAGTGCAATCTTCAACAGCTAATATGTTTGGGGTCAGAGGTTAGCTTCCTTGGTTTTGTGCTAATGTGTTTTTATAGCTTTTAGCATTGTGCTAGTTGAGTGCCTAAATCAGGCCTGAAGCTATTAATTTTAATTAAATTAATAAGTAATCTCATGCAAGGTTTGCTTATGTGGACACAAATAAATAGACTAAAACAGCTACACCACAAAACTCAAAACAGCAGGATGACTCCGTGTTTTTATTTATTTGTTTGTTTGTTTGTTTGTTTGTTTTATCATTGAATCTAAGGCAAAACATGCATTTATCTGTGCAACAGAAGTGTTAACTAATGAGAAAATATTTCATTTTTACAAAGTATCTAAAATGAGGAACAGGATTAAAAGTAGCAGGATTAAGTTTTGGAGCATGAGCTTCACAAATACACAAAACTAGCATACTAATTGCATGAAAATTGTATGAATTTATTTACCTAAACAGCATTTTAAAACAAAATCTATAAATATAAGGTCTGCAGAATACCACTGAAAATAAAGTGGGGAAATTATTCACATGATCCTAAGATAATATGAATCATGTAATGTGTTTTATGGAGCATTCCAGATATTTCACAGGGGTAAATGTGTTCAGGTAACATGAAGAAGTGAATGTTGAGGGACACAAATGTACATTTGTTCACTTATATTTGAGGCATCATAAACAGATATGTTTCAGGTTGGAGATGATAAATGGATTTATATATTAATACAAACAATGTTGTTTTAGTGTTTTAACCATTATATAAGGTTAAGTGTAGTTATTAGTGATTAGTGATTAGTTATAATGGACTGTTATTGCTTCAGTGAGGTTTTATTAATGTAAGTTTTAGGTTTTGCATGCATATTTATAAATGTAATATCACTGGGACACAAATTGTGGTATCACCCAATAGAAGTTTCTTGAAGCCTGAATTGTGTCCATGCTTTTATAAGACATATATCACTTTAGCATATGCAATTACCCAGGTGGTCAGTCAAAAAGATATCTTACCTATAAAGTAATGCTTAGGGTGAGACTTACCAAGACCAAATGTAAGAGGTCCAGATGTTGAAGATGTTGCTAGCCCTCTCTTATGGTGGAGGGTCGAGAGAGAGAGAGACAGAGATAGAGAGAGAGAGAGAGAGAGAGAGAGAGGGGCCATGCAGAAACATCTGTCAGCACTCAGTGTGCTGTGATGAGGAGACAGGCTGGTATGCAGCAGCTCAGCCCAGGCATCAGTGGGGCCGGTGAACTTGGCAGTGCTGCGTTGTTTATTTGGCCTGACCCAGCGTTCGCCGGGAGGTTACAGCAGCCGCTCACTGAAAGGGGCTTTTGTCCTCCGGCAGAAATCTGTTACAAATATTTACCATGGGGGGAATGCAAAGGCCTGGGCCTCCGCCAGCCAGACAGGGGCTATAAAATTCACTGCACATTCTTGAATTAGTCCCCTTTCAAACGGCACTAAATTTATACTCTCCTTTTATTAATGAGATCACGCTGTCACCGGTTATTAGCCATTTAGGCCGTCAACGTATGGATCTCAAGATCCCTTTCATGTGTGAGAGAATAGAGTGGCGCAATAATTTAACACGGCGAGAGAGGAAGTACGTATGGGCATTTTTAACCTCTGGATGGAAGTGCAATTTTAATATTTGTTGGCCATGTGTATGAAGTCATGCCTCCCACTTTGTCTGGGCATCACTGACAGCATCACTTAAAGGGTTTTTTTGGAGAAGAAAGAGGAAAGATCACATGATTTCAAAGGATGAGAGGGTCCTTGTTTTTTTTGTACTGTAGGATGAATTCCAGCCATTCATACTGTGGCTAAATGTAGTAACTGCAATAAGTGTGAGTGATGGCTGATTAACATATGTAATATCATTGCCAGAACAAACTCAAAACAGTAACAAGAGAAAAACTTTCAGCAGATGTTAATGTTAAAGGATTTTATTGTCATCCTATATGTATATACATATACATCCTACTGATCTGTTTCTTTTGAACTTCATTAAACTGACACTGTGTAAACAGTGTTAAAACATGCAAAAATGTAAAAAAAAATGTGACAAAATGTTAAGGAAATTCTGTTGCAGCATTTTACATTTACCTGGACATAATGTGAATGCTAAACAGCAGCATAGCTAGTGCCATAATATTTATATAATCTGTTGGGTTTTGGGCTAGTTCTTACTGTAGTACTTCACCTGCAGTGAAATGACTTAAACATTCATTTTATATTTTCATTTCTTTCATTATATAGGCAATACTTTTACAATCCACCAAAAAATCCTATCCTAATCACTCCGACAGGCTCATGTTTGGGTCGGTGAGAACAATTGCACTTACGAAAGCTGGATACGGGGAATCCCTGCCCCCACTGCTCCCCAAATCTATATGCATTTCCCTGTAAAATTCCACAGTGCTGTTATAACTTGACTACATCTGCCTTAACCAGCAAGCACGCCTTTTACCCTCACAGCCGGACCTTGCCAACAGCCTGGCGCTCACATTGACATGCAACAAAGCTAATGGTGCCCAATACAGGAGGGCCTAATCTCGACTAACTGACAAGATTTAAATTGAGGAGACATCTTCCGCTGATTAGCTCCCACACCCACAATTATCCAACTGGGGTGTCAAGCAAGGTTTAACATCTCCACTGATTCTGCTCTCTGGAGAGATCTGGGAGGAAACGCAATCGCTTTTAATAACTGCCGCCTCCTCCAGCAGCCTGCTCCCTCTGCTGCACCGATCCAAGCCATTCAGGCTCCCTTCAAAATTAACCTTTCCAGCGAAAATATAATTTCGCACAAAATGAACCACCGAGGCATTTTTTCACCTCTCTCTTCCACCTTTCTCTCATTCTTCCACTCTCTCTCTCATTCTCTCTCTCTCTCTCCCCCTCTCCCGCTCTCTCTCTGTCCTCCGAATAATTTATTCAAATTGCCTGACTCAGAACAGCGGAGCAATCTGCAGCCCCCGAGTGGACCCCCTGAATTCAGATTTTATTCCGGAGAAGGAGGAAAAGAAGATAACCAAAAAAAAAAAGTTTATGTACCTGCCTGTCTCCTGACAAATAAGGGACACTGTTGGGTTCCTCCAGGACGTGGCCTGTTCTTGGCATCGCTTGTTAAAATTCAGCTGATCTGTGTATTTTTAGTAAATAAGGTTTGATGGGTGCTTCTATCGAGGGATAGGACACATTCCTGGGACCCACCAGGGGCCGTGCACCTCTCTCCACTTCAAGTCTCTCCGCTTGACCCCGTCCCACGTACGCTTGGCGTCCCAAGCCCGGCTGTCACCCGAGAGGTCACATCGCATGACGGACGTTTCGGGTAATTCGCAGCCCCCGATTCTTCTCCGAAGCTCTCTCGACATCACCACGGGTTAAAGCGCCACTCAATCAAGCCTCTCTCCCTCCACTCTAATGAAGTGTTTCTTTTTTTCTGATAGTGATGAAACCAGGCCACAAAGCAAAACCATGAATTATTTACTGTTTAGCTTTACTAATTGATCTGTTTGGGGAGCGGGGATAAAAGTGCAGGTGCATCCCTCAGATCACAATGCTTTCATATGGCATTTATCCACAAGTCACAGCGCAGTCCCACAAGGTGCATAATGAACTAAACAAGATCAAATAATTATCGCCAGGGACTCACTGAACTCCCCCTACAAACAGCAGAATTTACCTCCGATTTTTTTCATCCGTCACACGACAAAAGTTGTGCAGTTTCCTTTTTTTTCTTCAAAGGTTTTGCTTACAAGAAGGGGGCACTCAGAGTTTGGCCTTGTCTTAATTTGATGTGCTTTAATGGTGTTAGGAAAAATAAAGCAGTGTAAAAGTAGGCTAAATCTACATGTGCATAAATCCCGGCCCTGTGCTTGTGTAGGAGTGGAGACTGCGCGTGTGTGTGCGTGAGTTTGTGTGTGTGTGTGTGTGTGTGTGTGTGTGTGTGTGTGTGTGTGTGTGTGTGTGTGTGTCCTCTCT
>JBBIGC010000125.1:20541617-20554090 GCA_037576955.1 Lepidarchus adonis | reverse complement strand
TGTGTGTGTGTTTGTGGGTGTGCGTGTGCGTGTGCGTGTGCGTGTGTGCGTGTGTGTGTGTGTGTGTGTGTGTGTGATTATACTGCCTCTTCACAAGGATTTATTTCATTCATAATAGATTTGCGGAAACTCTGGCTTGTGTCTTTCTGACAGTTTTAGGTTCTTTTTTCCCCCTTTCTCTCACTGAAATGGCCCTAATTTTTTCTCTGACTCCACAGGCTTCTAGCCCACATCCTTTTCACATTGTCACAGTTGCAAGGAGCTTGGAAAGCTTGATGGATTTCGCTAGGTAGCGACACAAACGCTAATGCATTCTGATGCCGTCAGTGGTATTCATATCCTAGCTGGCATGGTACAGTATGTGAAATATTTCACCACATGTATGAATGCAAGATTTGATTCACTCATTAGAAAAGAAGTAATGAAAGTAGTGGAACTTCCCTTTGTTGTAAACTTGGTATATACTGTAGTAAATGCTAGTTACAGACAAAACCTACTGTAGAACACATAAAATTGCATAAAAATATGATAATAATCAACAGCACAAGGTTAAGTTTGGGATTAGACTTAGATTTTATAGTATTAATTACTTTCAACATAATTATGAGTTTAATTTAATAAAAATCTTTATCACTGTTAGTTAAATTCAATGTGAGCATTTGCTTAATGTATGCAGGGACGAATGTCAAGGCTCTTAAAGTGGCCCAACGGAAGATTATTGTCAGAAGATGAATATTTTTGATCCCGCCAGAGCTTCCTTCTCTCTGTGTGTGGGAAGGATGACCCTCCCTCTCCACACATCACTCAATGTGATGCTAACCAGTTCAGGCAACTGTTAGCTAACATAACATGATTGAGGGTTAGCGCTGAGTTGTCAATTGAGGTGTTAGCATCCGATTGAAAAGATGCACTTCATGGGAGGAAGTTGTGGGAACAGACCACAACTAAAACGGGGATTAAAAAAGTAAAATAAATGTTTAAAAACATTAAACATATCTACTGCAATCAACATGATTTTTGCAGCTATTCTGCAATACAAATTTTAGCCACATGTGTAAAAACACATAAAGAAGTTATATGCATTAGAATGAGGGGTAGACCTCACTACTTGACAGGTAGTATTGCCCTCCCTCTCCTCTATCATTCTGTGTAATCTGCAGATCTGCTAGCTGAATTAGCAGGTCAAGCCAACAGTGTTCTCCTCTTAGCATGTTATGCTATCAATTGCCATTGCATTAGCAGAAGCTGCAGTGGCTTCAGAGGACGCATGCCAGCCTTCACCCCAAGTGTTGGGGGTGTCCTGTGAGGGTGGAGACCTAGCTAGTGGGTGAAACTAGAGATGACCCTTTCCCATCCCTCCCCACACACCACCAAAATTCACTCATTAATGAAACAATTAATGTTTTTACAAAGACTGTCCTACCAGCATGTCTTCATAGTCACAAACTGAAGCTCTACTGTAAGTTTAATGAGCAGTGGTCCTTGCTAAATGTCTATATCGTTCCCTGATTGTAACCATCGACTTAGTGATGTCACTGCATGATCCCCTTCAACCTGCCTGTAGAGCTTAACGGAGGAGCCAAGCTGCATCAGGTGGCAGGCCCCGGCACCCCACAGCCAGCGCTACCACTTAGCCCTGCTTATTTGGATGCACTCGAGGACACAATGGAAGTGCATTACTCGCCCTCCAGCCTCACAGCAGCTGTAATTTCATAGCAGTTACTGCATGCATTCTACTTGACACACAATTCACTCTCTCTGGGAGGAGAGCCAAATAATGGGATTTAGCCCGGCTGCTAGAGCGAGCATGCCACCGCTCCCCTAATTACCCTATCCAGACATGATCCAGTCAGCCCCGCATCAGCCCACATCCGCACCTAACGCCCCACTCCACCACTGAGAGGTCAAATCTGTTTTTCGGAGCAAAATGGATTAATGGATTGATATTTCCAAGCCCTTTTTTGCTGTTTTTGGCAACTTTAGGCCGGGCTATAAGTCATTTTATAACCTGCCCCAGGCATGGTGTGTGGATACTGAAGAGGTTACTATATGACACATGTAATGGTATGGGAAGAGATGGGCCATGAGGTAGTATGTGTAAATAAAGGGGAGTGTTTTACAGGCTTTATCTGCGCTATTTCTATCCCTGTCATCCACCGTAACCTCTGACATTCACTCAGCGGCCAGAAATAAAGCAGGCAGCTGAAATATGAAGCATTCAGTGCTGAAGTAATGTAAAAAAAATTGCATGAGAGTAAAGTAGAATAAAGCAAATAAAAAGAAGCCGGACAAAGCATCTGTGAGCGTGGCTGGCTGGAGCTGCATTAATTTATTCAGGTCGTCTGTAAGGCTTTAATAATTACAACCAGCAGGCTCCCTGTAATAGCCACCACGCTGTCTGCAGTGAAGCTGTCAAAAACACGCTGGAACAATTTCATCTGCTCCTGAAAGGGAATGCTCACGCGCTCTCTAATCAGCCATTGGGGTATTATTGGCTTGTTTATTTAGTGATAGGGGGAGCGGTAATGTTGTGGCAGGCCTTTGTTCCCTCCCTGTGACTGTCACACAGCATCCGCGAAAAAGATAGGGTCAAATAATTAACCAAATTAATGAGTTTATTCTGCGAGCAACCAAACACAGGGAGAGATGAAAACCGATACCTCTGTGAAAACACGAGACGCTTTTGCTTTGTGTTTGTGTTGGAAAGGCAAAGGGAACACACATCTCATTAAGCCTGGGAGCTGTTGAGAGTTATCAATTTAATTGCAAACTCTATTAAAAAGTGTAGCGCTATTAGAATGAGTGTAGGGTTCACTGATCAATAGTGGAATATGAAGGCTTAATACTATTGTCATAATTGTTTTTTCCCCTCTCTCCTTCGCTGACTGAGATCAATAAGCGGACGAGGAAATAAACAGAAACTGAGCTCAGTGCTGCAAATTAGTATGGGGAGATACTGGTGTTTTTCTAATTTGCACAACATCCAGTTGGTATAAACTCTGTATAAACATAGATCCCCCCCCACGAAGTCGCCTAAAAGGGGCTCTGTTTGATGCCGGACGCTGAAATGGCAGGCCTTTAATGAGGATCCATTTTGGCACTTAGGCCCCTTGCTTTGGGTTTCATTAGTTTTCCCAGCACCACAGAGACACTGACGGTGACACACGATCCCTAGCAAGCCATCGTCCCGGAGATGACACCCCAACACTGCAGCATAGTTACAAGGGTGGGTGCCACGTGTGTGTATGTGTGTGTGTGTGTGTTTTTTGTGTGTGCCCACTACAGGGTGACACCTCAGCCCTCTCTGATCAGTGTATAATTACCTTGGGACAGGAAGTGGTGCAGTGCAGGTTGGGTTGGGCCATGATGAATAGTGACCCCTCCTACCCCCCGTTAAAATGGCCCCCGCCGTGTCGGTGCACGCCACCCGGGGGGCAGGGCAGGAAATGAGGGCTCTTTAGAGGACACCAACGCCATTAGGTCACGGCAGGTGTCCACTCTTCTCTTGGCACATGTGTACACACACACTTAGATGCGCAGAACAGGTGTCATAGAGCAGAAGAATGACCTCGCTTTGCAGAGTAGCTACCACTATACCACAGGCCATAACAGTCCTATAGCCCATAAACCCCCATAATCTCTTGCTCTCCCCCATCTTTCTGTCTCACTCATTTTCATCCCCCCCCCACACACACACACACATACCACCCCATTGTCACGAGCAGACAATAAATATCATGTCACAAGGATGGCGATGCTCCTTCATGGAACACTGGCTGTTTATTAGCGGCAGGGCTAACTCTAAGAGAAATGCTAACAACGTTCATTAATGGGCCGCATCCGAGCCTGATGAGGCATGTCAGTGTGAGGCCCCAGCAACATCAGTGGCATATAATGGCACCCGGTAAACGGGGGGCCATAATTGTTCGTCCAAATTGTACAGTGAGGCCGTCCGAGGACTGACAGTGACAGAGCAATTATGGCAAGCCAAGCGGGCTGTGTCAAATTAGCGCCTCTGACGAGCTCTCATTTCTCCCGCCCCACTGACGGAGACGAGTGATAGCTACTTGATTGTGAGTGATAGGCGAGACGCCGTGGCTTGCGCACCCACGCGCTGATTTGTCAATTGGGCTGGCGTGTGAGCAGGCCATGTCAGGCCCGTGTATTGAGATGTTTGCGGCGGGGGTGAGCCGGTGGCTGACCTGACCGGGGGAACCGGGGAAAAGTCTTTCACTGCGAAGGTCATCAGTCACTGTTGCTGTCAGCCAGAGATCGCACGGTGTGCAGCCATAATTACATTTGACTGGAAGGAGGGAGATGTCTTCTTTTGTGGGGCCTACAATGACTGCATAATTTATAATCGACTGCAGTTAGACCAGCCAGAACGACGGGCCTTTGTTTCGAAGCATTCTAGTTCGTTAGCAGGCCGTAAAACCTTTATGACGTAACAGGGCGGTTCTTATGGAGCCAAAGGAAGGGAAAAATCCACTCAGGTCGTATCTGTGCACCTTTAAAATCAAGTGCATGGAAAGTAGAGTCAAATTATATGTTAGTGATTTTGATTTGATTAGCTTTTTTGGTGTAGTACACAAGGTTCTCAACTGCACTTACTGGCTGTTCAGTGCTCCTTTCAATGCACATAATTAAACAGCTTTTCTCTCTACATGAAGCACTTTCAAATGTTGATTTGTGTTGATTGTCTTCCTACATAAATAGTTTTTGTTCTGCATCTTCACCATTATTATGCACATAAATTAGGGCCTCAGGTTTACTTATAGTTGTAATATGAGTATGCGTTTGAACTTGAATATAATCAGCCATGTGTTCTCATGTGAAAAACACATTTGATTGTGTTGCCAGCCTTTGTGTGTGTGTGTGTGTGTGTGTGTGTGTGCGTGTGTGTGCGTGCATGTGTGTGTGTGTATGAGAGAGAAAAAATGACTGTGTGTGTGTGTGTGTGTATGCGTGTGTGTGTGTGTGTGTGTGTGTGTGTGTGTGTGTGTGTGTGTGTGTGTGTGTGTGTGTGTTTGAATTTGCATGTCTTAGTTGGAGTCTAAGTATATCAATCGCGTTTCTACCATTAATGTCACTTTCAGCTCATCACTCTCAAATTATGTTTAATAATGAATGGCTTTTGGGCATAAATGTTAATGCAGGATTGCGTCAAATTTTATGTCCTGGAAGTGACTTCATCTATTTAACTTCTTTCAGACTTGCATCCCACTTTTACACAGTCTGTGAGGGAAAAAAGGCAGAAAAACTAGGACCTTGATGCTTCCCCATGACTTTATACTCCAACTCGTTTTACTTATCCAAACACATTAATGGCATTTTTTTAAAGCCTCATGGCTCTTTTGGTTGAATGATTAGTTTTCTTAAATGTGATGAGTTATGGCCTCATAATATAAATGCAGTAAAACCAGTGGCCACGTTCCATTTTTCATGTCCTGAAATTTAAGTGGAAGGAAAAATTACTAGAAATCCAGCGGCTTATTTCAGTTCAAGGCTATGGATTTAGAGGAGTTGATGATACATTTATACAAGACAGATGTAGCTCCAATGTAACATTTTGAAATAGGACATATTCTTCATCTCTCAAGAAGAATTTCATTGACGTTTCAGAGTGTTGTTTAATCTTAAAATTCCAGCCATATCAATTTCCCAACATCTTTGTCTTGAATGATATTCAGGCCTCCAAATATGATGAAATAGCATGGGCTTCAATTGTTAGCTAGAGATATAATTCATGCTAAAGTGTTTAGAGCCATGTTATGGTGGTAAGTGAGTGGAGGAGTGTTTGCCTGAGGATAGTAGTGTTGATTTCTCACATTGGAGATGTCCAACACACACCCTTCTCTGTTTGGCCTGCATTTAAGCATCGCTGTGTATTCTTGTGAAACGAGATGAGTATGCCAAAGCAGAGCGGCATGGCCTTTAATTATTCACACTGTCCTCGGTACAACCCTTCTAAAAGTGTCTTTCTTTATTCAGGTTTTCCCCATCTAAAGCGTGTGCCTGCTTTACACACTGGAGATGCTGATGGTGGGGTGGGAAAGTGGGGGGGTGGGGTGGCTTTCTGACATGTTGGATTCACTTTGCCTTGGATGCATGTGGCATGTATTGGGAATTTAGTCAAAACCAATGAATGTCATCAGCTTTTAGCTCGCGTTGACTTCTAACTGGGTGGAAATTACTTTTTTCTTCCTCATTTTCATGCACTTCACCAGTTATGAGCTGGGGGGGCAGTCGAGGAAGATACTAAAAATCTATTGTGTTCATTGAAACACATCCCTAACTAGTGCAATGCTTTTGGGTTTGTGTAAAATTCATGTTGCGTTGCATGATTGAAGTGAAACAGCGCCGGAGCCACTTTAATAAGAAATAGAACAGGTCCGCTGCTTGTTTGTCAGCTGTTTTGGAGGTGGCACCATGAGACTCTGTGCCCTAATGAGATAGAGAGAGTTTGACAGGGACATTTATTTAATTCTCAGAGCTGAAGGTTCTCCCTCTGTCTCTCTCTCCTCTCCTTTTTCTCTCCCCTCTTCTTCTCTCTTCCTGACAGGGGGCACGGCGGCACATGGGACTTGTTTCAGTGGCCGGGCGTTGTCAGGCGAGACAGCCAATAAGCAATCAAAGTGGTGTGAGCGGCTGAAACAATGGAGCGGGGGCCTTCTTGCGGAGGTGCGACGCGCCGAGGCTTGCATGTATAATTAAGCGAGGGAAGGAGCCAAGGCCACTTAATCTTCCCCCTAATGGCGATTCTCTCCATCACCGGCTTTCTCTGGGGGGCATACCCCATAGACCGCTCCTCGGGTCACTGGTGTCCCCCAGTTGTCATTGGAGAATCTTTTTTATCAGCCTGAGAGGTGTTTGCTTGCGATCTGGCATTAATCCATTCATCATCGCTTTGTTCCTTTAAGAATTCATAGGGCAGACCAAGGGTCCGTCGCGCGGGCGATTTATCATCTGTGCAAAAAGGAGGAAAGAGATATAAGGGGCAGAGATGCATATTTCACACGCCTGCGCATGCGTACATGCACACACTGCCATAGAGAACTTCTGCTTTTTTTCCTTTACGTTTCTGAAGGTAGTACTTCTACAAGTCGGGTGTAAACATGATCTCGTGCTGTAATGGGCCCGGGGGTGAGAACAATTCCAGCACTGAGAGGGGGCTCTCAAAGTGATATGATGTGATTCTAAGGGCCCAGTATCTTATTCATTCATTGAGCTCAAAATTTCTAGCAGCGCCCCTGAGTGACATTGTTGTACGGCAGTAAAAATGTACACATCTCATGTAATTAACTCCACTCTCGCTCTGCACACCTCACACAGTCACTGTGGATGCTAATTAGACTGCAGCTTTTTATTTGACCTCTCTCTTTAATCATCTACAGTGCTCTTAGCACCGGGTGATGCTGTTTAACAGTGAAGAAATGTTTTTACTAAAGTGTTCATTCTCTCACTTCAGCTCACTTCCGTTCACTGAGCAGAGAAAATTCTTCAACTCTCTTAAAAACAAGCAAAATATAAAGCAAAAATAAAAATATTCTCACACACAGCAAAAAGAAAAATGGACTAACAGTGAAGTCCAGGCTTCATTGAGCTGATATGCAACATAGGAAATCCAGTGCAGTTTTAATGCATGGAAGCACTCTGATCATGGCGTCCTCCCACTTTTTGTATGCGGTCATTATACCAGCCATCAGCCTGCATATATATTGCTTCAACATTCCTACCTGCTGTGCGAAAACACACAAAAGAAACACCAGTGGATTGTTCCCCTCAAAACATCCCTAGAATTGTTTGGTCTAAAAGCACCAAGTGTTTCACAGTGACACACGTAAAGGGCCCATGTCTCGGGAACCCAAATTTTCCATGTTTTTTCCTTGAGTTTCAAATTCCATTAACTACGGTCCATACATCCCATAATTTTATCCATATCATTTTAGCTGTGAAGACTCTTGTTTGAATGAACTGTTGTTGTTTTAAAGCCAGTGCATTTGGATGCATCCTCATATTCAGCCTACAGCATTTTTAATTCCACCTCCACTGTATACAGTGTTTCAGCCCAAACTGCTTTTTGAATCAGGCATAATACAGTGTAGCGGTCATTTACATATATCAGTCTAAAAAGCTCAGTCTACTTCAGCTGCATTGTCCAGTTTTCTAGCTGTTCCCTAAGCAGTAAGTGGTACCTTTTAGTCCACAATGCGGTACACAGTAGCAGACTATGCTGGCAGGAATCGACTCATTGCGAATGCAGCATCGCAGCATCCACAGGCTTGTGTGATGGTAACTGAGAGCAAGCTGAGTAGAGCCCCGAGAGGCGGCAGCTTTCTCCCCGACACACGCATCCCTGGATGTAGGTGCTGGTGTGCAGGACAAGGAGCGGTGGCAGTGCCTGTGATTTAGCCCAAATGGGCCACACTGCTGCGCTCTATAATACAGACTATTATGTGGTCTCACCGCTGACACTAATGGGATGTTACAGCGATTTAAAATGATTTAATGGCTCCCAGGTTGGGCCCCTAATGGCCCTCTTTATACTGCAATGCGTATTATGAATGTGAATGACAGTGTTGTGAAGTGCCACTGTTTTTCTCCCACATCTGCTCAAACAGTGTGACAGGTGCCGCTTTGCCAGTCGGGGGAGACAAGGGATGGATCAGGGGAGAGCAAGCAGTGACATCTCAGCCCTATGCTTTTGATTGGCTTTTCCGCATTCTCCATCCACAGGACTGGACTTTATATAATATCAAGCTATGTTTGCTCCAATACAATTTACAATCAAATCTGTTTAAATCACACCCACTCATTTGTATAGCAGGACATATTAGTGATGTTTCAACAGAAATATTTTAACTTTTTTTTTTTAATCTCCCAAAACATCTCGAATTTTTTTATTTTTATTTAATGTTCTTGAAAAGCGGTTGTATTCTGGTTATACTTACTATCAAAAAGAATTGCATACATACATATTATTCACTTAAATGAGAAAACCACATAAAATGACAAAAATTCCAGTAAGATGAGGCCCATATCGTACAAATGTGGGTTTGTGCACGTAAAAAGTCATGAATGATATATCACGATCATTTTACAATTTCTTTTATCCCTTAGAGTAAAGCAGGCTGTTTTGTAACTGTGCCTTTAAGTTTTAAAATGACCTATGTTCTGACTGGCTACCCTGCATTATACCTCATTCAAAAATAGTCCAGAAACTCTCCTTTGTAACTTCAGCATGAATGGCCGGGGCTGAACTGCTGTAGGCTGAATAGGCAGTTTCTCGTGATGTGGGCCCTTTGAGATCTTCTGGGGCTAGGATGGGAAATGTGCAAAGAGAAAAATCCTGCCATTCTTTATAGTGTGTGGGCAAAAAGTAGAGGAATCAATTGGTTTCAATGACTTTAAAGCTTTTTATGAAAAGTATGATACCGCAACTGCAGGTCTACATGATTAGGTGATCTACAAAACTGTGAAAAAATCTGCACTGTCCAAAAAATTGTCCAAAGATTTGTACAGATCACTGACATCAAAAAAGTAATACTGTGTTTACCTGGTGGTTGCTGATGGTTTATTCCTAGGATTACACACCTAGTACAATGGTGGCCTAGTGGTTAGGACCTTGCCGTACATAATCAGAAGGTTGCAGGTTCAAGTTCTTGTCCAGGCACCACTGAGATACCCTTGAACAAGGTACTGACCCACTACACTGCTCACTGGGTGCTGCTGATAGCTGCTAACACTCCACCTGTGCATGTGTGTTGGGTTACGGTATTTCCCCAACGACAGGCTGTGGCTTATAGATAAATTTTGCAAACCTGGTCTTGGGTGCCGCTTGCTTTAATGGGGCGGCCTATCTAAAAACAAGAAAACACATTCAGGGAAAGCATAATTTTTGTACTTTTGTTACTGCAGCAATGAACAGTTCAAAAAGCAACGCAAAGCAAGGATAGATCAGTGACGATGTTCTGTCACTTAATCGCCACATCCAGCCTCTCTTAAACCTTTTCAGCCCGTTGCCATATTAAATTATATCCTAGTTTATACTACAAGCTGGAAAAAGCTCCTTTTAACAGAAATAAAGGGGGAAAAAGTTTATTGTTGGCTGGGAAAAGATGAGTTTTTATATTTCATTTGAATGACTGGAGGGTGTGGGTACAGCAGTACAGCAATGTCAGTCATAATGTCAATTATACATGTTAATTCTTCAGTATAAAATTTGCAATGCTGAAATGCCAAAATTGTTAGGCTTACCTCTCTTCAGATACTTCAAAATCAGATCCGTAAACATGAGACTTGATTTGTGCTGCTTTTGTTACTTGTATGGCTGTCGGATATTGCAGATGAAGCTGAAGCTTAAATTCTGCACCGTAATTCTTGTGTTGCGCATGATATTGGTACATTTTTTTATCAAGTTAATTGTTCATGCTCAACTATGGTATAATGTCACTACAAAGGCCTAAAGGGGCCAAATTAGCTTTTAGAATGGAACTACTTTTTATACTGTATATTGTTTACTGCTATTCATACACCATCCAAAGCAACACATTCTCCAACTTAGCACCATATAGTCTCAAAGTGCCCATCAAGGGTTTTATAATGTGCCTGAACTCCTCTTGATGAGCAGGTGTTTTGAGTGGAGGTGTAATAACAGGAGAAGAGAAGGTTTTTAGTTGAGTTTTAAAAGAAGATAGGAAGGAGGAGTTGCAATGGTTTAGGGGGGAGAAAATTCCAAAGTTCTGGGGCAAGGACACTTAACGATCCACTTCCCATTGACTCAAGGGAAAATTTTGAAACTTGGAGGAGGCCGGTGTCAGAGGCGCATAGGGAGCTGGTAGGAGTGAACGAGTGAAGTAATTCAGGAAGATATGGAGGAGCAGAGCCATAGAGGGCATTGATGGAAATGTATTGAACGTGATAAGACAATTAAGTTTATGAAATTGAGTGAAAGTGTTACCTCAGTGGTGCCAGAGCTGGGACTTGAACTTGGAACCTTCGGATCTCAGGGGCAAGACCAGTTGTTTTGTTTTCTTTCTTTTAGTGAACAGACAGGATAAATCCACGCAGGGCAGTGGTGGCCTAGTGGTTAGGACTTTGCCATTGACCCTTAAGCAAGGTTGCACTACCACGCTACAACATTGTGCCCCAGGTGCTGTTGCCAGCTGCTGCATGTGTGCACATTTCATCAGTTAAATGCAGAAGCATTTCATTGTGGTGCAGTGTGTGTGATGATGTCTTCACAATGACAAATTCATTTCACTAAAAACTACTGTTAAACATCAGCATATGAGCATGTGTGAAATCAAGCATTTCATTTTGACTGCCAATGAAATTGTGGTCTATTCATCATGAAATGATCACCCAGTAAAGCAGCTTTATTTTAGAAACATGTAAAAATAAAACAATGGATTTGATATAAAATGTGTTTATGGCAGTAATAGCATACTGTTGATTGCAGATTGTTCCTACAAAACCAGAAAAGGCACCAAGAAATGGATCAGAAATGAAGGAGAGGGCTAGAGAGGTTTAGCATCTCCCAGTATTTCCTGTCAAGACACTTCTTCTCAGTTTGAACATACTGTTATGAATCCTGAGCTCCTGAGATCCTTCACGCTCTGCCTGAGTCTTGGTGGGCTAACTTCCTTCCTCATATTCATCGCAAGCAGTTCCTCCACATTGTGCAGGACCACCAGCCTCAAGAAGCAAATTGAAAATGATGATGCAGTTGAAATTCCTTGTCTGCTCTTCTTTCACCTCTGCTTAGCTGATGTTTCCATCAACCAACTTCACTTCACTACTGCAGCTGCCACTGTAAGAGCAGACTACCTGATGAGGCAAGTTAGGCCTGGAAGACATTATAAACCATGAAGTCAAACAGAAGATGGTTTTCCTCCACTAGAGGTGTCACAATATTTTGGTATTGACAATAACTGTGATATTTTAAAAGATGATATATTCATATTATGGGTGGGAACCGTCATGTATCTTATGTTGCAGTATGATCTGATAGACAATATGTGACCCAGAATAATGATAATATTATATAATATTACATGACAATGATGTAGAGGTACATCACAGAAACACAGGGAAAGGTTATTAATTTACATAAGTAACAGCAATGCTGTTGTTACCTTTACAGTATTTGCTTTGCGACCATGGGGAAACCACTACTTCAGCTTCAAGGCTTCACTGCTGTTTCCCTTTGTCACTTGGCAAATTGCGCTATCATCGTGCTACCAACCGAACTACAACTCCCATAAAGCAACTCTTTCCACCTATTTTCCCACACCTTACACTACATACAGTGGGGCTTATTTTCTACACCATTATACAAATATATTCTTTAAAAATCATTGTCACACGGCCCCGGGTCAAGGCGAGTCACCGCCTCGCTCTAACGACGGGGACGGGGATAAACCAGGAAATAAACCCTGGGAAAAACCCCCGTGTCCGTTCAGAAAACAACG
>JBBIGC010000125.1:20530182-20541517 GCA_037576955.1 Lepidarchus adonis | reverse complement strand
CCCCCAAAACACACTCTCCCTCCTCTTTGCATATATGTGTGATCTGTTATATATATATATATATATATATATATATATATATTTATTAAAGAAATTACCCAAAAACTAGTAATAAAAAATGTAAATGAATGTGTTTCCATTAACTACTGTTAACTAAAGGAAAGTTTCAGTTTTACCATCTCTATGTTAACTGTACATTGTCACAGCCTAAGCCATTTGGACACACTTATAACAATATTATCCTGATATAGTATATGTATAATTATTATTGAGCTTATGCTGTAAACAATGAGAATTTGTCCAGTGCATTTAACCCATCCATAAAATCCACGAACATCTGTCAGGAGCAGGAAGAATGGGCTGTACACATCTGTGCCCAAGGACCTGTTAGAGGGTTAGGTGCCTTCAGCTGTGAATGTGGAAGGGGGAAAGCTCCATTTACTCATTTACCCTTCCCATATTTTCCCTGCTGGACAGTGAAAAGATCCCCTAAGATCAAAATGTTTTTATTTACCCTTTTAGTGCAAAACCAACTGCCACAAGGGGCAGCAGCATTAATGAGCACTGTATTAGCGTAAACCACACAGCTACTGGTATAAGAATAATATTATGGCAGTATTATTGTATGTGTATTAAAAACAAAATATGAATTAAGGGTGTGACAAAATATAAGACGATATATCCTTGCTCATGTGATCATTTATTAAATAAATTAATAAACATTTGCCACCAATGTGACTCATTGGTGTCACTTCTTCTTCTCTCCTCTGGGTGGCTCTGCTCTACTGCGTGCAGAAGACTTGGGTGAAAGCTGAGGAACTTCCCAACAGGTAGATAGCTCAGCTGAGAGACGCCCCAGCCATATTTAAATCTAAAGTCTGACTTTGGCTTTTAGAACATTGACGGAACAGAGCGTGGATTATTTTGCGCCGGCGCATCTCTGTGTCCTTTTCCTGCACTTTTTTCATAGCGATGGGTGATGCTATAAGGGAACCCTGTCAACGTGAGTAAACACAAATCAGTGGAGATCTTCTTTAAAAGGCGGAAATACTCAGTAAGTGTGCAGAATTGTGCATCCCCACTAGTATCCAATATATAGCATTTGCTGAACTGTCCTCAGTTGATTAGCTGAAACTGGGATGGGTTTAGATGGTTAAAACTGTGCTGGAAATGATTAAGATCATACACATCAAACAAAAATGTATTTTTTTTATCTGTGCTTACTCTTAGTCTGTTTTTTTTTGCCATCTTCACAACAGACAGTGTTGGTTACTTTGCTTATGTAGCTTTCTACTTGTTTTACCATGTATTATAAGCCACAGTGGTGCCTCACAGCAAGAAGGTCATGGGTTTGATCACTGCATTGGCCACAGGTGCATTTCTGAGTTTGCAAGCTTTCTTTGTGTTCCCTCCGGCTGCTTGGATTGTTACCAACTGTCCAAAGTCTTGCTGTTTATGTTTTATGTTGACTGGCTGCTCTAAATTGCCCATAATGGTTGTATGTCTGTGATGGTTTGGCCTCCTGTCCAGGGTGAACCCCGCCTTGTGGCCTAAGTCAGCTAGTCCCGGCTCCAGCTTCCCCCCGACACAAAATTGAAAAAACAACTTGCAAAATGAATGAATAAATCTTGACTTGAAGGATCAATATAGAGGGACCGGATTTAAATGATGATTAGCTGAAGCAGGACTGGATGGTAAATGTAAATACAGTTCTGCTTGGAGGCAAGCTTTGGAAATAATATCATAATATATTATTTGCATTTATTCTAATGTTAATGTTTTGTTTTACCAAATAAAAATGAGCTTTTTTGGACATTGCTATGATGGTCATCCAAATTCTGACACCACTGAATATTCTGCCCACTGTGCTCTGAAGCACAACACTGTGTTTGGGCTCAGGCTCCAGAGAAACGGGCCCATTTAAGATGCAAGCCCACAGCTTGTCCGGCCCTCACCAGCACAAACCTCTGGTAGATGCTCTCCCAGTCATTATGGACGGTTGAGTGACTGGATGAGCCCTATTGATCGGATTGGTCAAAGGCGACTGTGAGGGTTAAGCTAACTGAAATCAAAAGTCTCAAACAGCTGTGTGTGAACTTTTCCTCCCTAAAGCAACAGCTCTGCCCTCATTAGTATTAAACATCCATAAGCACTTTGGAAAGCCTTGCCCCCAACACTCTTCTCTCTCTTTTTCCACAAAGCTGGCAGAGGGCTGACGGGACCTCGAAGCATAAGAAGTCTGAGGGGCTGTAGTGCTTGGTAGAGATTAGAGGCCGGAGGAGGGTGGCTAGAACTGGACATGGGGCAAATACAGATACACCTGCCACTCATTCAACACCTTCTTTTTCTTATAGCCCCTCTGGTTAGACCCCACCATCCACAGGCATTTAGAGCGAGGGTGGGCGAAGGCGGGCGAGAGAAAGCCTACAGGATTGACAGCCCCTCGCAGTCATTACACGCTGGATTGAATACTAGATTACTCCAAAGTGGCTCAGGGTCAAGCGCCGGCGTGTTCCCTTTTGGCACTCGATGACTTTAATACCCAGCACTGTATTAGACAATTACCTCAAAGCCCAGTCCACACCCAGACTGCTTTGCTGCACTAGCCCGCCTGCTTTTTACAACTGCCATTTAATAAAGGGGGGGGCTGCTGACTGGGGTTTCACCCTTGTTCACACCAAGCAAACAGCAGCTCCATTTTGAGACAATCACTCAATCGCTCACTGTCGGCCATCCAAGATGGCCACCCATAGAAGACGCATCCCCCCTCCCAGCTGGAGCACAAGGGCCACAGTCACTCCGCCAGTCCATTACAGCTACGTTCCTCTTAACACTCACTTCACTAAATTACCCCCGTGAGCACGACTCAAGCCCCTGCCTGCCTTTCCCTTTCTTCTGGGTGAGTGATATGACCTTTAGGTGCTTTGGTGACAATTACAGGAAGCGAGAAATTGAATTATTAGCTTTTTTCTTTTTTTTTGCCATTGGAGGCTGTGTAGGCGTAGCTGCAAAATGCGGTAATTATTTAGCTAAATTGGCATATTATAATTCTTTTCTCCTCTCCTTTTGGAAAGTGAGTAATAAAAGAGATGGCGTGCTGGTTGTTGTTCTGAAGTCTCTGAAAGAGAGTAAGTGATTTAAATGGCTGGTGTAAGCTCCGCTCAATGTTGCTTGTCAATAGGCACAATAGCTGTGTTTCTGCGAGGTCACTGCGAGAGAGAGCGAAAGATGGCGGGGGCTGACAGGAAGTCGTACTCCCGCTCTCAGTTCACCTCAACCAGTTTTAGACAAGCCGATTAGACCCTAACATCTCTCCCTCATTCTCTCTTAACCCTTACTCTCTTTCTCCTCCTCTCTGTGCCGGCTCTCTTTCTGCCTTCTTTCTTTTTTTCTTACTTTCTTTCTTTCTCTTTCTTTCTTTCTTTCTTTCTTTCTTTCTTTCTTTCTTTTGTTATTTCTCGGTGTGTGGTTCTTTCTGTCTTTTTATCCCTTTATTCTCTTATGCTTTCTGTCTCTGCCATTTTATTCTCTTTGGTCGCATTTCTCATTTTTATCCTCTCTCTTCTTTACTCTCTTTTCAGTTTTCTTTCTTCCTAAATATAACTTTTTTCTTTCTTTCTTTCTTTCTTTCTTTCTTTCTTTCTTTCTTTCTTTCTTTCTTTCTTTCTTTCTTTCTTTCTTTCGTTCTGCCTTGTCTGTATTGCTTTCTATTTCTGCCTCTTACTCACTCCCTCCCTCTCTCCCTCTGTCTCTTTGATATACAGTATTTCAATACTCCCCTTCTCTTTTTCTTCTCTGTTCTTCTTTTTCCTCCCTAACTCAACATGCATTTTGCCACAGTTCAGATTAGTGTGTGCACAGAGAGGCTGTAATTATTTTTCTGCTGTATGGCACTGAAGACTGAGGCTTTTTTTGCTTGGTGGCTTGTATCAGGGCCTGACAGCGCTTGGTTTGATTATTGTAGCCCATGATTTAGCAAACCCTAAACCATGGTGTCGCTAATTGGGTAGCGTTTGAGTGGAATAGATGACTACAAGGTTCTCTCAAGGTCATCCCTGCCTCAGAAAAAGCCCAGCAATAAATTGGAAGTTTGAGCACAGAGGGGGAAACAAAAGGGGCCAGTGAATATGAAGATGAAAGTCCCTGGACTCCTCGTTTTGGTGCTCCCTCACTCGCGCTGGGGTCTAAGCGCTGTCATGTGCACTCACACGTCGGCATTAACCTTTTCTTTCCACCCCCCAACTCCTCCTTCTCTGTTTCTGTTCTTCTACTCGAGCCACATTTGTTTTTTGTGCCATGTGTATGACAGCTGTGCTCTGTTTGTATAAGTGCGGCGTGTGGATGGAACGTGATGTGATTAGACATGTTGCAGATAAATACCATGTTATGATTATGTTGCTGTTTTGTGTAATTGTGATTTATGTTTAAACTTGGAAAATCCTTGCTGTGATTAAAGATTTGAATGTACTGTCCCAGATGTACTAACACCCATTCATGAAAGTGACTGTTTGTCATTACGAACACACTCAGTCACACACAAAGTGCCCTCTACCTCTAACCCATCACACATGCCCACGTGGAGCAGTGGGCAACTATCAACAGTGTATCAGCAGTGTACTGGGACAATACTTTGCTCAAGGGAATCTCAATGGCCAATGACCTTCCAGTCGCAAGGGTAATGTCCTAACCACTAGGCCACTCAAACTCATAAGTGAATTAAAAGTGTTCTTAACTTTAACCCTAATCATATTTCTTTTCAGTGCATCTGTGGAACTGCAGATACTCTTGTCCTTGGAGTCTTGCCAAAGGACACTTCAAATATATTTCTACTGAACAATAAAAAAAAGTTACAGCAAGAGTTCAGTTCTGTCTGTTCTAACTGAAATGCTGTGATTGTTCTGTGTTCAGTCATTGTCTAGTTATGTACAGTGCTGAATCAAACAAAGCATATATTTTATACTGAATGTGATAAGAACGAAAAATTAACTAGTAAATAGAGTTGAAATAATGCTTGGTGACTTTGTCTTCCCCTTCAGTACAATGAGGTCATGTGATGTCACACCTGGATTAATGCAGAGGTCACATTTTGTTGTTTTGCACATTGTGTGTGATAGAGTGTGTTCATAATGACAAAGTCACTTTCACTTTCAAATCCTGAGCAGGAAAAATATATACCCTTTAATCGTGGACTGATGACGAATGGAAAAAGCCCAGTTCTGTTTTTTCTGCAACCAAAGGTGTGAAGCTGGAAAACACCCTTATTGTACAGTATGGTGCTCATCTAGGTGAGGAACTGAAATACAAACGTTATAACCTTTTACATTTTTTTAAAAACTAGACTCATAAGATTTTGAATTGCTGGATTCCTCAAAACACCAAGAGAAACAAATTTCTGAGAGATTCTCATGGCACACGATAGCGTGATCTATTTATTTTTATATTGCAGCTTTCTGTAATATAAATTGCCAATAATAGTAGAAGCAATATTTGAACTGATACATGTGTCTGTGAATGTGTGAATGCATTGTTGTTTGTCAGCCTGTGGATAAGTGTGTTATAGAGGCAGTGCTGAAAATCCCAGGGGATCAAAATCCCTAATTAGGCACCAATCAGTACAGTACACCCCCACTTTCATTTCCCTCTGCCACCTTAAAACCTAATCCAGCGTAAAAAATAAGATGCGCTGACCTTAAACTTTTTCTTTTCCCCTCTAAAGGAATACACATCGTCGTGATCAGTGGCCAGCTTTGCTGCAAGGACGGTCCGTAACATAGACTCTCCTTAGCGCCCCTACCCCATTTACTGTGGCACACAGAGAGCCTTCATTTACCTCCGTAAAGAAATGTTCCTCTGCCCACTATAATGGAGGCTTTTATTTCCATGCACTATAAAGGGCATTTATGGCCAGTGCATTATCCTGAGAAACTTCATTTCACTGTCTTAATTGGTGATGCTAGGCAGTGCACTAGGAGGAAGGTTCTGAGAAGTAGTTTATGGAAAAAAGGGGGCAATGCATTATAGTGTGTTCATTATTGTACCTTCACTTGAGGAATATTTTATCAGATTCTGCAAGACATAATTATTGCTCATATTCAAAAAGCTGGTGCAGCTAATAACGTGATGTATCATGAATATAGCTGAGATAATCAGTATTCCACACTGTCCACTCTGGAGTGCTTTTGCTAGCGTCTTGTTAATATAGTAAATGTATGACATCTTCAGCCTTTTGGGTCCAAAACTGGTCAGAACTGTAACTTTTGTTTCAACTTTTTTCATTGTAAGGTGTGCAAATAGATTAATTGATTGAAACCCAAGTACATTTTTTCTCAACTGAGCTCTATTTTGAAGTGTAGCACCTCACTCTTGGCATTAGCTTTGAAATAGGTTGTTCAAACTCTGTCCTCTAGAGGCGCTCTACCTTTGCGGCTTCTGTGCGGGATCTGGTTTGGCCATTATCTCTTCCTCAGCTCCTTCTGAAGTGCACAGCTGCGGAAAATGGAAGGTCACATCCGTTTGCAATGGGAGGCCCAAGCCTCAACCCAGTCCAAATATTGACATGGGTATGCTAAACTCGGGCAATAAAATCAACAATAGCTAGCTTTAACCACCAGTGTTATTCTAGCTTGGTGCTGTGTGGCCTTGAGTTACCGCACAACACAGGGGCCCTTCTTTCTCTTCTCAATAACACAAGTGTTCATTTCGTGGCAGCTTAGTTTCCCGGCCGGTCTCGTAGCTCTCCGTCTGTGCGCATCTCTAGACATTATAGTGTAATAAGAGCGGCTGGCCTCGCGCTTCCCTCCGCCTCGTGATATCAATAATAAAGGGCAGGGTAATGTGGGAGAAAAGCTCACGACAAAGCAGCAGGGGGGCTTCCATCCTTCTCCAAGGTCAGATGAAGGATGATCAGGCTGGTCAGGCGGGCCCCAGTCGGGACTCAGCATTTTTTAAATATGCAATGAGACCTGGAGACCTTCCGGCACTATGTGTGTAACCTTCCTTATGCAACAGGGCTGCAATCTGCATTGGCCATCATGTTAAGAGGAGTTAAATGATCGCCTGGGAGCAGATTTAGGAGCCCTGTGGCCTCTTGGAGCAGGGTCAGATAACACATGGGGCTTTTATTTCTGCCAGTGTTCATAAAGTGGAGGGCGCTGAACATTGGCAAGCTTTACCATGAAGCCTGTTTGTGGGCAGAGTCCTAACAGGCCCAAGCCTTATTGAGCCTGGTGTGCTTCTGAGTTTTGTACAATTTGCACACAGGAACAACTGCAATCAAATGTTTGGAATTTTGGCCCACTCATCTTTGTAGAATAGTTGTAGTTGTAGCCACATTGGAAGGTTTTCGAGCATGAAACGTCTTTTTAAGGTCAAGCCACAGCATCTCAATAGGATTTAGGTCAGGACTTGGCCACTCCAAAGTCTTCATTTTGTTTTTTATCAGCCAATCTGAGGTGGACTTGCTGCTGTGTTTTGGATCATTGTCCTACTGCAGAACCCAAGTTTGTTTCAGTTTGAGGTCACGAACAGATTTCCAGACATTCTCCTTCAGGAGTTTTTGGTAGACAGCAGAATTCATGGTTCCATTTATCACAGCAAGTCTTCCAGGTCGTGAAGCAGCAAAACAGCCCCAGGCCATTACACTACCACCATCATATTTTACTGCTGGTATGATGTTCTTTTTCTGAAATGTGGTGTTACTTTTATGCTAGATGTAATGGGACACACACCTTCAAAAAAAGGTTTTTTTCTTGTCAGTCCACAGAGCAGTGCTCAACAGTGTTTTTTGGCTTGGCACTGAAAACTAAATCCACTCTTTGGAGTGCAAAGAATATGACAAGGCTGAAGTATTTCTGCCAGGAAGAATAGACTTAAGATTCCGCCTGAACGATGTGCAGGTCTGATCCATAGCTGCAGTATGCGCCTTGTTAAGTTATTACAGCCAAGGGGTGGCCAACCAGTTATTAGTTCCAAGGGTTCACATACTTTTTCCATCATATATATATATATATATATATATATTAGAGACGGGCTGTTAAAAAAATTATCGCCGTTAATCTTCGTTTATTGTAGGAGTTCTTCCAGTCTCGAGTACGACCTAAACGCAAAGCATTTCTTAGCTAATGCGAAAGATACCGGCCCAGGCACTGAAGAAGTCTAGATTAATCTAGATTAATCTCAACATTACAGTGAGATTAATCTAGATTAAAAAAATTAATCTATGCCCATCTTTAATATTCTTTAATATATATATTACGTTCCCTCTTTTTTCCTGCTTCCAGCACATCAACTTCAAAAACTGACACAGGTTTGTTTCCTGGAACCCGCCAGGCTATAATGCCCTTGGACAATTAACATAACCCCTTTCTAATTCCTACTGCAATGGTTGGCCATGGCTCCAATGCTTCAAATGGGTAAAAAAATCTCTCTGGGATTAATAAGGTATGATAAATAAAAGAAATTGATGTAAAGTGTAGTTTTTTTCTTCCTTTTCATCAAATCCACAGTCACTAACAGACACAAAAGCTGCATAGATTCATCAAATCCTTAATTCTGGACGGATCAGATCAATAAGCCTTGAGTGAGAGATGACATGCTTTGTTGCAGATGGAAGTGATGAGGTAAAGCTGTAAGTAGTGGGTAGATTTGAGAGAAAGTGATTTTCCTGCCAAATGACAGACTTGTGTTTTCTTTCTGGAAATGAACGTGATGATTTTTTTATGACTCATTATCCTTCAAGCCAAGGAAGAGAGTCAGTATTGATTGTGATGCAGAATTCATAAACAGTCTGACACTCTTTTGCTTCTCTCCTCGTCAGACTGAAGCTGCCCATGCCACCGGCCAGCTGTAAACGGAGCGCTGCACCATTTTGTTATATGTGTTGTGTGCTCTGCTGTAGAAAGGATGAATCTTGCCTTTCAAACAAGCGTCCTCTGGAATTCATTTATCTTGGTATGGCTTTGTCTGCATAGTGACACACAAGCAGAAGCTTCTTTTGTTGCGGGAGGATTAATGCAGTGGACAGTGCAATAAAAACGTCTGAAAGTCAGGCCACTTTTGAAGCACAGAGCAGGGCTTTTGTTCCCATAGTACATATTGTATTAGAAGATAACTGTTCCAACACAGGTTAGCTTTGTTGTGTATGATTTACTAGGTATGGGTATTTTCAGCCATGCTGTCTGAGCCTATACACTTAGAACATGGGCGGTAAATAAAAAGAGCAATTCTTTAAAGGACCACGTAGTACATTTTTAGATTTTTAGAGATATTTAGTAATAATAATAATAATAAGAAGAAGAAGAAGCGTTGTCGTCTCACAGATCCTGGGTTCAATCCCTGGGTCGGCCACACGTGTCTTTTCATGGGTGTGTGCTTTAGGTTACCTGGCTACTCTAAATTGCCCATAGGTGTGAGTGTGTGTGTGAATGGTTGTCTGTCTCTGTTTTGCCTCCTGTCCAAGGAGCCTTGGTTGACAGTAAGCTGGGATTGGTTCCAGCTTCCCCTTGACCTGAAATGGATAAGCGGTTTGTAAAATAGATGAATAACAATACTTTTTTTATTTAAGTAGCACACAAACACACACACACACACACACACACACACACCATAGAATTAAACAGAGAATTTTGGTTCCTTTACCTACTTTATATAGCACTTCAGTAATGTGCTGCTGACTGCTTTCCATTGAAGTATACCTTCACATCTGTGAGATTTGGAATGTAAATACATTTTCTCATGTTTGGTTTCTTTTAATTAATGTCTATTCAAGATTATGGTCAATATGTCATCATCTTTAAAAATTGGACAATGCCAACCAAACACGCAAAACACAGCAGACCAATGCAGTGCAGAGAATGTGACACATGCAATGAACTTGCAGATCTTCATGCAAAACTGTATAACAAATCAACTACCAGGCATACTTGACATACCTGAAAACAATACTAGTTGTGCTTTTTTTGCTCATGGACCCTTTAAAATGCACTTTTTGACCAAACCATTTAAATTCACTGATGCATCTCAGTGTCTTTGGAAAATAATGGAAGATGGCACAACTGATGCTGACCAACAAGAAGAAAAACTCTTCCATGATCATGAAAGAGGAGTAAGTGTGGAGATCATGGAAACAGCTCATATTTAATCACTACAGACAGTCTTATCACGAGCATGGGCCGATAAGCATCACACACTGAGTTTGCCATCCTTCATTAAGCACGCTCAATGTAAACTGTGCACGAGGCCTTTGTTTGAATGCAAGCCAGGCTTATAATTTTTCCCCACCGAGGTGACATAACCAAATAAAAGAAGCAAAGCATGGAGAAGAGATTTTTTTTGGGGTCTCATGACAAATGATAACCTGACACCACTGAATTACCGAACTGTGTCTGAGGACTAATGAGAAAAATTTCCCAAGGGAATCTTTATCTATTGCTCCTTGGAGAGCACCTTGGGGACTCACTCCTATGTCTGTCACCCTCCCCAACACATACACACACACATGCATGCATGCACCAACTCTCAGTGACACTCTTGCTTCCATAGCACTATCATGGAGTGCAGCCATTCGACTTTACACCTCGCAATTAAAATCAGAGCAGGGGAGACAGACAGACAGAGAGTGAGAGAGAACAAGACAGACAGAGAGTGAATGAGATGGTGAGAGAAAGATAAAGAGAGAGAGAGAGAGAGAGAGAGATTCAGTGGCTTCTACAGCGAATACTCACCCCCTTAACAAAAGAACCTGCACAATTCCCCTCAGCTACAGCAGATAATATCAGCCTTTTACACTGTGCCTGAATGATGGCACGGAGGGATGTGTGCACCCCCCCAAACAAATGTATTCCTTGCTTGGAGAGAAACAGTAGGCTGGATAGTCGGGCAGTGTCTGGTAGTGTCAGAAGAGTGTGTTTCTGAAATGCTGACTTAACAGGAGAAAATGTTTTTGAGGTTAATGTACCTTAACGTAATGAGATTTGATTTGACTTTGTTTCTATTGGTCCATTCATCACAAAATTTTCACACAATGTAAAGACGAGCTGATGATTTGCATTTATGTAAAACAATCAAAACTAGGCAGAGGTGTGAGGTTTTGATATAACGGTGAGGATGTTGGGTGTGAGTGCAGTGTGAGTGCAGGGGGACTCAGCTTTACACTGGCTGAAGTTCTGCAGAGCTGTAGAGAGGTGCTACCAGTGTGCAAGCATGGACATTACTATTGTGAAGGAAACACTGTTTCATATGCAGTGTTACTATACTGACCTCTGCAGGATGTGTGTGTGTGTGTGTGTGTGTGTGTGTGTGTGTGTGTGTGTGTGTGTGTGTGTGTGTGTGTGTGTGT
>JBBIGC010000125.1:20509692-20522175 GCA_037576955.1 Lepidarchus adonis | reverse complement strand
GCTGCCGGCTTGCTGCGGTCTGCGGGCCGGTTCTAATAATAAATCAATATCATCTCAGGGGCCGTAGAAAACCTTCTTGACTTTGACATATGTGCTGTTGAGGATGAGACCCACGACTGTTGTGTCATCTGCAAACTTGATGATGTGGTTTAAACTGTACCGTGCAGTACAGTCATGTGTCAGCAGAGTGAACAGCAATGGGCTAAGCACACATACTTGCAGGGAACCTGTGCTCAGTCTGTCAGAACCTTGGAAGTGTTATCTCCTGTGAAGACAGACAGGGGCCTGTCCATCAAGAAGTCCAAGGTCCAGTTGCATAGGGGGGCATTTGTTCACAGCAAGTCCAGCTTCATATCAGCTTCGTATCACCATCTGAGGAATGACAGTGTTAAAGCTGAAAAGGGTTACAAAGTGATTTCAAAGAAATTCAAAATTCACAAGTCTACATTGCAGGACTGTACTCTACCAAGAAGTTGGTGTCCTGTCAAAATGACCCCTAAGAGTACAATAAATACTCATCAATGGGGTAAATACACAACTCTGAATGACAGCCAAAGATTTGAAGGCATCATTAGAATTGGCAAACCTCTGTGTTTATGAGTCAAAATGTAACACAAACAAGCATTGTGTCGATTTCAGGACACCATGAAGAAAGCTGCTGTTTTGTCCTGTACACACATTGCCGCACACCTGACATTGGCGAAAGAGCACCTTGACACTCCACAGCAGTATTGTTTTGTGGATTGATGAAACTAAGGTTAAACTATTAGGGAGGAACACCCAGCACTACATCTGGCATAAAAAAGCACAGCATATCCTCAGGAAAACATCATCCCAACCGTAAAGTATGGTGAAGAAAATATCATGATTTGGGCCTGCTTTGCTGTATCAGGGCCTGCTTGCAATCATTAAGGGGAAGATAAATTCCCAAGTGTATCAAAAATATCTTGTATATAATGTAAAATGTGAGAAAGTTGAAACTCTGTAGAAGTCAGGTGATGCAACAGGACAATCACCCAAATCACAGAGCATGTTTACAATAGTATGGCTTTAAAAGAACTAAATCCACCTTTTGGCATGGCCAAATCAGACCCCAGACCTCAGCCCAATAGAGCCATACACATGAGATGTCCAAAGAATATGACAGAGCTAAAGCAGTTCTACCAGGAAGATCAGTTCACATTTTCTGAGAAATTAATGCAGAAAACTATAAACTATAAAAACTATTTTTCTTGCCACTGTATACACACAACAAAGACATAGACTACATGCAATGCAGTATGACACTGGACTATACTGATGGAACCCAACAGGTCAGGTTTTGGTTTGGACAAATATTTCACAATGGTTACTCAGGTTCGGGTTGGGTTCGGGTCGGGTTCAGTCACGTGAGCACACAAATTTTGATCATTATAATAGTAAATGCTACTACACAGTGAAGCCCCAGAAGGTCTGTCTCACATGATGTAATTGTAAAGGTTTTTTTTTTATAAAACAAAACGTTTTAATGTTAATTAAAAGTCTTCTATTGGCAGCTGAAATCAATCAAATTCTCATAGCCATGTTCCAACTTCTAGTTAGTCTGTTACGGAAGCAAATGTGAGGAGAAACTCTTTAATACTCTTGATTTCAGAAGCACCGGAAGAGCACATGTCTATAAACTTTTGGACATATTATGATAATGCTATGTAGGTTATTAAGCAGCTTTGAGGAGTGACAAAGCTCCTACTGAAGTCCCAGGATGATACTAAGAGTATTATATTAATGTTTTAGATTATTTATTTGATAATGAAAGCTATCTTTTGTTTTGTGTGTATTACTTGTAGTTAATAAGGATCAAAAACTTACAGATAACAGAAGCCAATGGGCAGCTGGTACACAAGGTTGTTTTTCCCACTGTATAATATTAGTATGGTGCAGTTACCAATCCATGTTAAAAGGTTTTGTTGTTATTTTCACTGCCAGGTAATACTGGAATACCCATACTAACTTTGATGGCAAGTTTGGCGAGATATCGGAGGGCGAGCTTACAAGGTTTGACTGTATTTCCAAAAAAACACTTACATTTCAATTCAGCATAATTCAATACAATGCTGTTTTAATTCATTTTGTATCATTTCTATTGATTTGTTTGTCATACAATTATATACAAAATATAAAATACATACATAAGCAGCAGACATTTTCAAATTATTTGAATTATTGGAACAAAAATACATAAATTAATAAATAAAATAAAAAGATTTTATTCTCACAGCAAAAAATATATATATAAAGATTCTGCTCCTGAGATGTAAGGTGACAGCATACCTTCAGCAGGTGAATATTCCACATTTTGTGCACAAAGAAGTTCCATATTTCACACTGTACATGAACAAACACCATCTATTAGAGAGATTCAGCCACTGTTGATTTGAATTAAACACGCAGCCGCCAGAGAGACAGGCCTAGCGGAGTAAAACAGTGTTGCCCAAAATAAGTGAAGTAACATTAATTAGTTCTGGGGAGAGGTGAGCAGAATATATTTCTGTGAAGTTGTAATTACATGCTTAGTTTAACCCCTTGACTCACTTCTATTTGTTATGGAGGGAGACAGAAACATGCAGACGTGTCAGGACCTGCATTAACACTCCATATTTTAGAGCTTCCACAAGCTGCAAAGTGTTATAAAGCATCCTCAGCTGAAGGGGCTCTGGCTTGTTGTCAGCGTGGCTTTAGCACATCTGCTCCCCGTGGCATTCTCTGCAACTCTTTTGTTAATTCCAATAACGCCTCGGCTGAAATTGTTACATTTTTCTTCCTTATATTTGCCTTAGCTTGTATTTTCCACCCCCACCCCCAGTCATATCGCAGCCTGTTTGTTTAAGAGTTCTGTAATTGTTGGGACAATGTTTAAGTGAGACGTCAGCACTAAACAGATGTTTGCGGTTATGGCTGACAATTATGCACAGAGGAATCTCTGGGAAGAAAAAAATAGCCGGTGTTTATTTGAACAAAACCATTACATTGACTTCCATCTCAGTGGCTTGGCTCAGATTTATTTGAGGTCCGAGGACGTTTTGCTGATATGAGAGTTGCTCTCAAGCACAGGGAGCCATAATCTCACCCTCCTGTAGACTAAACACAAAATTAAAAAAGCACTCTTGCCATCTATCTCTCTCTCAGCCCCTTCTCCTCCTCTTCTTCTTCTGATTCTTTTTTAAGAGGCTGGCAGAAGTGCACACCAGCGACTTTGGGAGATAAAAGTGGCAGCGGTAGCAGCCAAGGAGGATAAGAGCAAATACATTTTTTGCATATGTTATGGAGCTTGATTAACAAAAAAAAGAAGAAAAAAAACTAATTATTTTATTGAGTCAGGAGACGGGATCTACCCCAGGGGGATTTGGCATTAGCTTTAGAACGGAGGCCGCTTTGACAGAGGGATGAGCCCCAGGTATGGGTGGTCTCAGCACATGTGTATCAATAAGGAGCTTACTGGCAGAACTGGAAAAAGGAGGGAATACAATACCCCAGCAATTTGATTTAAAACCCCTGGGGTCAATCCACTGATACCTCCCACCCACCCCCACCCAAGCCTTTTTTTTATCAGAGTACTTCCTGTTTCTCCATTCAGGACGTTTTGCATGGACGAGAATAAAGGCTGCTTACAAATGAATGTCTTTTCTGAAGTCTTCGACAGTGAGGTTCATCAGAGACACCTTGCCTCTCCAAGGTCATCTTAATAATGCAGAAATGAAGTGCCATGCACTTTTTAGTGTTATCTCGTCGTCCTTAAACTGCAAATGTAGCATTTAGCTGTGATATTCTCCCCCATTTTTTTAATTGTGTGATGTCACAACCATAATGCCCATCAGATTACCATTTTAAAATATAGTTTTTATTACTAAGCCTTTAAGACCTATATATGTAAATTACCTTTGTTCTGTTTGGCTGATGTCCCTTGTTGCCCATTTGTTTAGTGTATAGACATTTACAGAATTAGTTCAACATATTTATAGGTATTGCATATTTAGTTTAATTTATTTTTAAGTGTATTTAAGTGTGTTCTCTCTTTTATATATTTTTACATATTTAATGTATTTAACTTTACATTTTCTTTATAAATGCACCATAGATGGGGGCTGTGTAAAATGGCATTTCAATATTCAGTTTACTGTGTATACTGTTAAATAGACAATAAACCTTTCTTGAATATTGAATCTTGCCTCATTCCAAAGTCTTAACACTTCTTATAATTTCAACATGAGTTGGTCAGTCTAACCTGCAATGTAGAGTATGTAAATGCATTGGTTTTGTGACATCACAAAAATGTTTAAAATGGGCCACTTTTGCAATTAATTTCCCATATTCGCCCTGTACACTTTAATACTTTGTGCACATCCTGTGTCAAAATCTTTTACCAAAAACGTTCAGTTCCCTATGATACAGGCCCTTTAAAAAACTAAGGGAATTGGTTCCATTTCCCACCTTAACAATCCATATCTGAAGCTACGGCTCTATGACAACAAATTGCCCCCCTGTGCAGGTCTCTGTCTCCAAATGCTAAGGTTCGCCTTTAATTGTGACGCGAGGGGGAGAGTGCGGCGGTTATAGACAAAATAGCGACGCGCATGTCACAGGACGTGTTGTGAATAGTTCACTTAATACCACTGTATACACAGTGGACGGAGAGCGGCCACCTTTGCACCGCTCTCTGCAAATCTCTGAATAACAATCTGACATAAATTCTGCACATATAAAATTAGTAAATGCCACTGTAGCCGTAGTTAAATATCACATGGCTCCCTCGGGAGTCCCCTTGCAAGTTACCTTGGCCTATTTTGCAAAAAAAAGGAGAAGAAGAAAAAAGAGAAAGAAAGAGAAGAGGGTGAGCGAGAAAAGGGGAAGGAAATACAGCTGTATGCAGGTGGAGCAAGGCGAAGGTGCAGGAATAGGGAAGAGAGCTTGCATTTTGAGTAAGCCCTCCTCTTCTCAGGACTCATGCTGAAACTATCAAATAAAAGGTGGCATATAGAAAAGCCTTCGCTGGGCTTCTCCTATGGCTCATTAGGGGTTAAGTGCAGCCTAATCTTTTCTCTAATAAAGTTGCTTTGAAGTGAGGAAAGGGGGCGGGATGGGGGCTGGGGTTCTTCACACAGACCACTTTGTAAATGAGCTCAACCCAAAGCTGTGTGTGTGTGAGGGTGTGTGTGTGAGTGTGTAAGGCTGTCGCTTTGAACTGCAGTCAGGTTTAAAGAAATACACTCTGGAGTTTGTTCTCAACAATCTGGAATCCATCTCCATCCTCCGTTAAGCTTCAGCAGTGCCGCCGCCGGCTGGCCCTACGTGGGAGATTTCTCTCTCTCTCTCTCTCTCTCTCTCTCTTTCTCTCTCTCTCTCTCTCTCTCTCTCTCTTTTTTTTCCCTCCATGCCTGCCTGTTGCAGGGCTGGCATGGTGCCAGGCGCGGACGGGAGGGAAGCCCCTCATTAATTTGCCCACAGATTGCTGTTAACTTCTCTCGCTCGGGTGAGAGGTGTTTACAACAGTTTAGCGGCGAACTGTCACCGGCTGAGGCCTTAATGTAGCACTGTGTCACAGCACGGGACAAGCATGTTTGTTTTTTACGCTGTAGGCATTTCGCCTTAATAGGCAACGCTGGGCCCCAGCCAATAACGTGAGCCAAAATGCAACAGGTTCAATCCACTCTGTCCAGAGAGAGAGAGAGAGAGAGAGGGAGGAGGAGAGAGAGAGAGATGCCTGTAGGCCTCTATTCACTTTAGCAACACATCCCAATGTGGTTGTGATTCACAGTGTAAATGTTATTTTGCTGGTGCGCGTCTGTGTGTATGTGTGTGTGTGTGTGTGTGTTCATGTGTGTGTTTTCCATCCATTCCCTCCTTTTTTTCCTTCCAAGGGTAAAGGGATAGAATGTGCTGGAAGGGGTCTAGACTCTTTCTCCAAACGGATCATGTTAAATTACCCAAAACCATTTAACGTCCAACACACAAATGGCGTTTTTAACATATGGAACTCTTTATTTAATGTTTTCCTTGTTGATATACAGAATCTATAACAAATGGTAATGACTTGCAGCTGCTGAAGAGATGTGGCGTGGTGTCAGAGGTTTTCTCCACAGCCTGATGGTGGAGATGATGAAGTACTGTGAATTTTTTTCATGTATATCCGATTGGGCCGTTGGTTTGACTGATCCTACCCACTAAGGAGTAATGAAAATATAATTGAACATCTCAAAGACCACGTTATCGAAGTGCATTACTCCTCAACCTGATATATAGGAATCTTGCTGCACATAGAGGACTCTTTGTGGAGTTGCTTTATTTAATCTCAAACATTTCTTGAGTTTTTTTTGTCCTCTCCGTCCGTTCGTGACTTCACAGAAACCAAACCGCATGAAGGATGGATGAGGAGAGGGTAGAAAACCTTAAATGAAATCTTCAAACAAACATGCCCAGTGGTAAAAATGTCACTTCCTTTACATTTGTATGTATTACCTGGAGGAGTGCACGCACCTTATTCAGCATTTCCATGATTGCAGGGACCCCCCTTGCTCTTATACATCTCAGCCCTGGTTAACTCACCATAGCGTGTTTCAGTCTGTCATCAAATTGACTTGATGTAGCATAGCATGGCAGGGAGAATGTTGATTTTCAGAGACCTCAGGCCTTGATTATAGCTATCCAACTGTGACCAAAGCAAATCATAACAATAATCGCACATTCGCCAGTCCCTGAGGGGAGCACGATATGAATGCTCAGTCAGTACCTTAATAACTGATGTATGCACCTCCATATTCCACCAACAAATCAATGCTGATTGATATGAACAGGCATCATCTGGTAAAACCAGGCTGTGCCAGTCAACGCTAAGTGGGAGTGACGTTTGGGAGATGGACAAAATAGCGCTGATTGTTCAGTCACTTCTGGCAAAGTGACTTGTTAAAAGACCAGAAGACTGTAAGTGTTTACAGAGAAAATAGTGAGATTGACCATGACAAACACAGGCAGAATAGACTGAAGGTGTTATACTGTGAGCATCAGCTTTAATGTTATTACATTCAGGTAAATATCGATTTAAGCGTTTTTAAGGGTTGATTTTGTTTTACACTCTTACGTTGAAAGGTTTTCAATGATACTTAGCTTGGATGTTTTACTTTTGAGAAACCATTTGAAAGAGGTTCTAATGGTATAAAATATTTACATTATTTGGAGCTTTTTTTAAGGGATCATATACTACAATTTTTTACTAAAATGTTATTTTTCTTAAGCCCACTTAAGAGATTTATTGGGGTTAGTGTACCAAGAACCACTTTTACAAGACTGTTTTCTGACCTCTCTTTATCCTTTAGAGAAAAAAGCTCACTGTTTATGATACAGTGCTGTATAAGTGTTCTTTTCTGATTGGCTGTGCCTCATTCAATCAGTAGTCTGGGCCAAAAACAACCCTTACAATGCAGAGTGAAAGTGACTATTTGTCATTGTGAACATACCCCATCACATAAAGTGCAGCACAATGAAATGTGACCTCTACATTTAACCCATCCACACATGGAGCAGGGGGCAGCTTTTAACATCGTCCAGGGAGCAGTGTAGCAAGACAAAACAAGGGTACCTCAGTGGTACCCAGACTGACCCTCCTTTAACCCATTGGCTACTACTGGTCTTATGGGCGGAGCTAAACGGCTGCAGGTTGAATAAGTAGATATTTACGTTGCTTTTTGTGACTTCAACACAGCAATTAATTCACAAAGGATTGTTTTAGCGTAATTTCCATATGTAGTTTATATGGACTGGTGAGTAAATGATATCTTTTGATACTTTTGATGTTTGCAAACTATATCAAATTTATTTTTTAAACTGCTTAGGTTGAGGGGAAGTTAGAGCTGATCCCAGCTGACTATCAACATAAGGCAGGGTATACCCTGGACAGGAGGCCATCCCATCCCAAAACAGACCATTCACACACACACACACACACACACACACTCACACCTATGAGCAATGTAGATCAGCCAGTCAAGCTAAACCACAAGCGACAATGGAAGGAAACCGGCAGAGGAAATTCACATAAATATGGGGAGAGCTTGAACAGAGAGAAGTGGTTCTATGGTATCATTTTGATCACTTCATTCTTCCTTTTACTTTTTATAGTCATGTAACTGCAGTTACTTATCAAATACTATTGAAAGATGCACAGATGAATTGCATTCAAAAATGCATTGATCTCAAACATCAGTACAATGCATTTGGGCTGTATTGCTTGCACATTTTGGGTAATATTTATTTTGCGTTTTATTCATGACACTTCCTCAGCAAAAACATCAGTCAACCAGTGAAGAATGATCACAAAGCACTTGGAGTTGTCAGAGGAGGCTGTACCTGTCTGACTGATTATCCAGCTATTACTCACATGTGTTTGCTTGACAGCCTCTATCGATAAAGGTAATCTTTGATCAAACAGCATGTATCGAACCTGACACTACCTCGTACTGAATCCCGGGTAAACAACAGCTTCCTCCAGCTTCCCTGGCAGTGATATCTCCTCTGGTATCCGTTTCGAAGTTGTTTTCTGAGCCTTGACAGCTTCATATGGGACTGTTTTTCTCTCTTGAAAAGCTTTAAAGAATCATGAAGGCTGACAGCGGTGGAAGATGCTGTGTTTGGGGTCCATATTGGTATTGTCAGCTCTTTGTGTATTCAGATATTTACTCTGTTTTCGTTCCGTTCACCCTCAGCCTTGGCAATTCTCTTTCATAAGGCGCATGAGATGAATGATGCAGGCTTGATTATGGTTTAACAAGAGGAGCCTTGCTGTTGCAAAGGCAATATTTTGGGAAGGGGTGGCGTGGGCTGAGCCCGGGTTGTTCACAACTGTTTATTTTTTGTTTTGTTTGGATTGTGTGTGTGTTTGTCGCCCTACGGAGATTGGCGGCAACTTGGGAGAGCGCGTTGAATAATACAACAAATTACCAGCGCTTTCTGTCCTTTGGCAAGCGCACGCTCAATTAAATATCCATTATTCACAGTAACATCTTGTTGGCATAAGAGAAACAGTTTTGTTTACTAAACATGTGAATGTGGAGATGAAAGCGTGGCGCTGCATAATTCATGCATGCTGTGTTTGTGCGCGTAAAGCCTGGCATTGCGAAAATGTTGTGGTGTCAGGCTTCTTCCCCACACATTAAAAATACACCAGTGTAACGCAGTAAAGCTTCCCGTATTGTTATCATTTATTCAGCCGCTCTGACATTAATATTGCACTTGGCTCCTCGGCACGCGCCTCATGCCCTGCGAGGCTGTTTTTCCTTGCGACTGGAGCCATGGTCGGGAAAAAGCACAGAAGCCAGTCTGTCTCTGAAAATGAATCCTTATTATAATGACGGCATTGGGCACCTAGATTAGCCCAGGTGAGGGCCTCCCTCCAACCCCACCCCCCTCCTCCACCCCCTTTGCTGCCCTTCAGGGCATCTCGGCACGACGTTTAATCCAAATGCCAATTTGGCGTGGGTTTGTTTGGAACGGGGGTGGGGAGGGTGTGTGGTGTGCATGCGTGCCAAGGGGAGGCGCTCCTCCCAGCTTGGTGCGTCTCTAATTGGGGTGCAGGGAGCGACCAGGGGCTGCCGGGGTGTCAGTCAGTGTTTAGGATGCCCCCGGGCTCTCCTCTCCTATGGGTATCAAAGTGCTCTAATTAAATGCGGGGTTTGCAGCGCGGCCCTCCACATCACAGGTCGAGAGAGAGCGGCCCGTGTCCTCCTGCCTTTGACTAGCCACAGCCTCCGCTAATTACCCATTGTCCAATTGACTTGCCACTCGTACATAGCAATGACCCAACACCCCCCAACCCTCCCCCACACATGCTCTGACACGTTCCTGTCCGACCCCCTCCTTGCTATCTATTTTTATTTTCTTCCTTTTCCGCTCCCGTCTTTGCCCGGCCAGCCTAATTAATCTTATGGAGATCTCCCCCAGCCAGGTTGCTGCGTGCTTGGCCCCCTGTTTATAATTTGATTTGGGAATGATAAAAGTGTGCGTGGCTGTGAAAGGAACAGTGTCATTTCCCCAGTGCTGGGGAGATGTGCAGGGGCCATCAATCTTCCCCCACGTGCCCAGCAAACTGATATCCCAGAAAATTAACTTCAATTAATAACACAAATCCCCCGGCGCGGCCATGGAGGCTAGCGCTGCTTTGAAGGAGAACCTTCAAAGATGCCTCTCCGCTCCCTTTCATAGCCAGTCCCGGATTCGCGCCTTTTGTTTTTCAGGCAGCATGGGAAATATTTGCTGCATCCACACAAATATTCCCCCATCAACATGAAAAATTGATTATACTCTCCCAGCTGAATGCTAAGTAGCATGGCAGATCCTAACGAGGCTTTCAGGACACTCATTAATTCGTGCTACTAATACCTTGTCCTTCAGCGCCTTGAAGCAGCACTGCTATTGTTTGTTTGTAATAAGGAGGACTCTCTCTGGATAGGCTCCTTGTGAGTATATTCTCTTTAGGGAGTTCGGTTCTTCATGCCCTTACACCACCATTTGGTATCTTTCTGTAGAAATCTGCTAGTCTTTCCACTAGTCTTCAGACATATGAGCAGAGTGGCGATGAGTATATGTGTAGCCATTAGCCTTATTCATATAAAGGCCATTTTACTTATTACAGCACTCACAGAGTGCGAATTAGACAATTGGCCTGTTCATGGTGAAAGTATATTTGTAGACCCATTTTTTAATTTTCCAATGATTTCAAAACTTAAACAGGGGATACATGAAATTGGACAGTCTTATAGTCTACAAAATATACAAATATATGCTCTGCAGGGAATAACTTGCATATGCTGATTACATATTAACACAAGATGTGCTGAACTGTTTACATAGGTCACACTTTCTACGCAAATGCTCCCCCAGTGTGGTCAAAAAACAATAATCGTGCATTCACATGTTTAGAAGCTGGGGCTCCCAAGTGGTGCATGGCTTTATCATGTGTAGATCACTAGGTGGTGTTGATATCCTCCATGGGAGTCTAGAACAGCACAATTGGCTTCACTTTTTGGGGGTGAAAAATAGCTTATAATATTTCCTGGTTTCTAGTTGATAGTATTTATACCTGCACTGTATAACTTATCATTGAATAAAACAGGGGTCATTGGTTGTAGCCACAAAGGCAACAAGGCAGAAGCTCAGCTCACGTAACTAGTCAGTGGTCTGAACATGAATACTGCTTGTGAAATGCCAATAGAAATGCATAGGAATGGGCTGGAATGCAGTCTTGTTACGTTCCCATTGACGTCAGTTTCCATCAGTTAACATTTTGTTACAAAAGCATCAATGTCTTTGTGTTTCACTGTCTCTGTGTGTATACCCCTGACCTACTTGACCCCACTTGTCAGAACCCAGACCTCAGCATAGTGTTACACCTGAGGGGATGGCAGCTCAGCTCGATTACAGTCAATTCCCCCTGTAGACTGCACTCAAGCACTCCTGCTAGCCAGGCAGTACATGTCAACAACCAGGCAAGATGCACACATGCACACACTCGCAACAGGCATGAAAATGGAATCTAGATAGCGTGGCGGGCTTTTGAAGGGTCTATTAGATGGGTCTGTGAGGACGCATTAGGGGTGGGCTAAGTGTCGGCCCCACGCTGCAGGGCTGCTGGAACTCCGCCAGCTGTTTACTGCCTGTGCCTGCTACCATCTGATAGAGCTAGCTTCTCTCTCTCTCTCTCTCTCTCTCGCTCTCTCTCTCTCTATTTTCTCTGTAACAGAGGGCACCCTTCTCAAGCAGAACACACACTCAGCCCCAGACGCAGGATGCTGACTCAGAGAGAGGCAGTGTGACAGGAATGGCAATGGCAACAGTGTTTCCTCATAATGAGCTCTTAAAGCACACGGTGCCTTTATATAAAAAAAAGATGCCTTTTTCTTTCCCTCCGAGATGTCAGTTTTAGTCGGCCCTTGCCTTAAAACATCTTTGGAGCATTTCTCCATCTGCTGCTGAAGGCCTGACGGTGAGACAGAGTACACAGTGCAGAGCGTTTACAGCAACTTAAGCCACATTAATAATGAATGATGACAGTTCTTTATACTCCTGCAACACAATAATGCCTTTATTAAAGTGTCTTGAGAGCAGATGTGTCAAAAACCATTGCACACCTGCAGCTCAGTCAATGGGAATATTGTGTTTGTAAATGTGCAACAGTCCAGTATGTGTGTGTGTGTGCGTTTGAGTGTGCATGTGTGTGTGTGCGTGCTTGTATGTGTGTGTGTGTAGGTGTGTGTGTGTGTGTATGCTATAAGAAACCTGTTTCCTGCCTCTCTAACCTGCCTCAGGCACTGGCTCCATTGGGATGGTTTATATGCAATAGTGAGCTTCATCGTATTGATCAGTGCTAATGTCTCAATGATCTCCTCATGATGCCTCTCTCTCTCTCTCTCTCTCTCTCTCTCTCTCTCTCTCTCTCTCTCTCTCTCTCTCTCTCTCTCT
>JBBIGC010000125.1:20446118-20458830 GCA_037576955.1 Lepidarchus adonis | reverse complement strand
GAGAGAGAGAGAGAGAGAGAGAGAGAGAGAGAGAGAGAGAGAGAGAGAGAGAGGGAGAAGTGGAAAGAGATGGCTGAGTCTGTTATGGGTCTTATGGCTCTTGTTTTCATATTGGACTTTTTAAAAAGCCTATTAACTGTTAATTAACAGAGATGACACCTCATTTACAGTGTTTCTCTATGTTTGTTCATCAGTGTTTTTGGTAACACAGTACAAAATAACAGGTTACTGTAATATGAGTGCTTTTACCTGTGCAGAAGCAGAGGACTGCATTTGTTTCTTGTAATCACATTACAGTGACTGACATAACTGAGAGCTTTGTTATAGTGATACTAATGTCTGTAAGAGAACAATATTAATTAGGGGTTGAAGCATTGAAAACTGCAAACCTGAGTTATTTTGCCTGTTCATTTGAAGTTATTGTCTTGTTGAAATGCTAATGTTCTCCTCTTTCTTGTCTAGTAAGATTAAGTTCTCCTGGTATGATGTTCCATTTATGTTTCTTTTGAAATATATATGAGAATACATACTTCATACTTCATAGTGGGTGTTCTTGAGTTCCTGCACTCATTCTGCATTTTCCCAATCATTATGAGCTGAAAAACTGCTAAAGAGTTAGTAGTTTTGTTTTGCCTGAGATACAGTAATGGAGATGAGTATAGTGCAGTTTATTGCTTATGGTTATTTATATTGCTGATATTCCTGCTGCTTTCAGGTCATTCTGTTTGAGAAATCTTGCATCGTGCACCTGTCCAGAAAAGATTAGTTGTGGTTCCATATTAAAGGTTTTTGCTTTGGCTCTTTAGCTTTTCCTGATTTAAGTGTTAAAATGTTCTATCAATTATTTTAAACTTCTAAAAGTAAACTTTAACCTCCTTGCAAACTTAAAAATCAACTTTGAAAAACAAACACAATTTTAAAGAATAAGTAAAGTGATGAGATTACTTTTTCTTGGAAGGAATCAGTAAAGTAATCTCATTACTGTTTGAGAAAAGTAATGAGTCATTTGTAATGGATTATGTTTTGAGTAAAAAAATTCCAAGCTTTACTGATCATGCACATACATATGCAAACACATCATTTCATCACATTCTCCGCACTTCTCTCTAGCTAAACTCCACTGGCCAGCGCTCAAAAGTTAAACACAGTTGACCCTTCTGTACATTAAAGCTTCCTTTTCCCTTCATTTCCAACAGACAAATCAGTTTATACGCTGATCACTCTTGATTATTCTATAAATAATCACTTGCATTTTCTTCTGCGCACACAAATGGAGCATAGATAATGCACAGACTGTGCCTGAACTTTGTGAAGCTTGCCCTGGCCTTCATGCTACTAAACCACTGATGGTATGGCTAAATCAAATGGATAGTAATATTATCAAAGATCCCTCAAAGATTAATACATTAATTGTCTAGTCCACTTTTAAAATTGGATCACTGTAATTTCCCTACTACAGAGGCCTCATTTTCCACTTTCCACCCAGTCCCCTCACTCTAAATTGATTAATCATCTGGGCCTGAGTTTCATTTGAAAGTGTGGTGGAAGATGCCAGGACTGGCTCTCATGCACGGCTGTGAAAGGATGGCCTTGTCTGTCTGCCCCGGGCCTGGGTCTCCTCCTGTACTCTCTTGTATGGTGGCTTATATCTGTCTCACTGCCAATCCCTTGATCTGAAGCACATTAGATAAGACCGGGTTTTCTCAGATTGGATAAGTTAACTATGCAGAGATAGGAGAGACAGAAGACATCTACTGTATATGTTCAAGTGTTGGCAGGTGTACAAGGGTGATTTCAATAAAAGGAAAAAACTTTGCATTTTGCAAATTGTCATTACCTACTTTTTGAGGTTTTACTGTCTTATTGAAATTTGTGGTTAAAATGGCAGGTGATTGAAATTCTGTTCTCACTGAAGTTGGAAAGATTTTGGATTTACTAGATCAACTGGTATACAGTATAATATATTAATATTTAAATATTTGATATACTATCACTGTGCATAAAAAACAATATCTCCAAAATGGTGACTTTACATGAGATTGTTAAAAAAATAAGTAACGTTGAAGGATTTCTGTACATTGTTTGCAGACATTTAGGGTAATGCTGTGTTTAAATGACAAAGAAACATAAAATTCAAAAATATGGAGAGACATGTAGATGAATGCATTTTCAGTTAGTAATTTACTCACATCAGGTAGTATGCATATTAAAATGGCTTAAATGTATGTCACAAACATGCACTTTACCCAGTTCGCTTCCCATTTCCATGGTAACCACATCAAATATTTTCATACTTTTGTTTAAAAGGCAGGGGGTAATATTCTGGCATACCTTACAATTTAGTGCCCAAGGGACAAAAGTGTAATAGTGCAGTTTTTGTTTATTCTCTTTGAAATAGAAAGAAATCATTTGTATAATAGAAGCACTGTGTATAGCGCTTTCTAATTTTTTTTTTTCTTATTTCCTTTTACCTTTTAAAGAAAAGTTTCCACTTTTCCAACTCATAAGTTAAATGATCCTTATTTAAGATAATTTATTCAAATCTATTTGGATTATTTCATGAGATCAAGATCCTAACCCTAACTTCAACCTCAGTTCAGCACCTATAGCTAACGCTGGTTTTGGAAACTAGGCCCAGATTTTTTATCCAGTAAGATGAGCTACGGTAAAGCATGATCTATTATCTGTGGAGTGTGATAACTCCATAAATCACGACAGCATTCATCTCTTTATTCCCAGGATGCAGAGATAGCACGAAACAACACAATCAGTTGGAGGGAATCCCACATTCCTGAGAGGCTTTCACTCTCCAGTTGTATTCGTCCACTCCTTTGGAGCTGTTTACTCTGAACTTTGCACCTGCATGAAGCAAATGAGATGTGACATCCCTCTTTTCATCACCACAGGATGCTCCTCAGACCAAAGGCCCGATTTAACACATATTACCTGACATTGCTGCCCCAGGTATGGCAAGTCTATGAAGTTAAGCCAGTCAAGGTCCAAATTGGGGTGGGAGCCTGTGCACTGGAGTATTTAAAGCTTGTAGCAAATCGTGAGACATTTTACCCCAGTCACATGCTGTGAGCTTGTTCTCTTAAGTTAAGAAATTGAGTTAGGCATATATAGCTGGAATTATGAGCGTAATTGCACGTGATGCCCTGGGCCAAGTCCTGAACTGTGCTCTTTGACTTAAGAGCCATTCGCGGTCTCTAAGCATAGATATGGTGACCGGCTCATCGTGTCCACAGGAAGGAATGCCCTGTCCACACACACACTATTGTTTATGCATAAACAAGCTCTGTTACAAGAAGAACATCTCAGACGTGATTCATCTCAGACTCATCTCATCTCGCATTTCAGTACAAGTAGCTAAATGAGTTAATATCCATAAAAATTTGAAAATAAGTAGACATTGAGCTCTTTCTTCAGATGGGACAAGAAGTACTATACCCCATGCTCTGGTGTAGTAAAAAAATGTTTGTTTTGTATTTGTTATGGAATTCACTTCAGTAGAATGATGGATTTTACAAGACTGAGCTATAATGACAGCAAAAATATTTGAATAAATTTGTTAGTGAACTGTAAAATTACCATTTTTTTTAAAATGAGTGTGAAGAACTGTGTTAACATTTAAAGAACGTCCACATAATGTAAAAGGTCTGATAATGAACTGATAATATTATGTGAAGGTTCTTTATAGCTATAAAATCTTCATGCTCCCATATCTCATGTAAAAAAAATATTTCTTTAAGGAATTAAAGTTGTTCTGTTATTGTTTTTATTGCGTTTTAACCAGTTAACCGAACTTCTACAAATAAGTTAACATTAATCTGTGCTTTACATTCTATAAGTCCTTATTTTATTTTAAACCCATCTTTTTACAATGTATTCACAAATAAAAATGAACTGCATTGCCGCATGGCCTACAGTTGACCTTGAACTTGCTCACCCTGCGAGTGTGCTACACATCTATGACAAAACTGACTGAGCAAGGCTAAATTTACAGCTTACACTGAGGAGATTTTCAATTATCTTTTCTTTTTTAACACCAATTTGATAGAATTTGAGCAACAGAAAAATGCAGCAGGCATATGAATTTTTTCATCATTTTTGTTTTGGTCTTAAGTCACCAATGAGGAGTTTTCTTCGGTCTGAAGCAATATACAAATTAATTTCTACCATGTTAAGTTTCCAGTCTAACTTGCACTTATATCATGAGGCAGCTTTTCATCAGTACAAAAAGAAACAGCAAATGACAATTACTCTAAAAGTCTTCTCTGAGAAAAGCTTAAAGACCAGGCGGACTTACCTGGCCATACCAGCTATATTCCAGCATTATGAAGAGAGGGGCTTCTAGACAAATTGATTGGAAAAGGGACAGCCTTGCACTCGTCTGGGACAACAATATCGCTCGCAACTTTTCCTTCCAGCCTGTCGGCAAGTCTACGGGTACCAATAAACCATCAGCTACACACACACACACACACACACACACACACACACACACACACACAGACACACACACACACACACACACACACACACACACACACACACATACCCCCACACACATACAGCCTTGTTGAAGTTTTGCACTCCTAAGCTTATGACCTGTTGATAATGAACCTGAACCCATTATTTTGAGTCAATGAATTGAAAGAAATAGGGCAAGGAATGAAAACCACAGGGCCAATTACTGGCATTCTTTGATGTGTAACTCGCTCTCACTCACCCAAACCGCTCTGCGCCTTTTGTCTTTATCCTCTCTGTTATTCATTAATTATTCTGGTCGGGGTCAGAGGTGAGTTGCCTAATTGTGCAGACAGTCTAACTTTGAGGATGGTGGGGATTCGCCCAGTGCTGACACTCTCTCTAGCTGTGCTCAGCCACCTTGAATTATGCCAATTAATCCAATTCTTTGATTCTCCCCCCTCCTTTCTTTTTTCTTGTTCATTCTGCCTCCTTCTCTTTCTTTTATACCAATCCAATCCAATCCAACTTTATTTATAAAGCACTTTTATACCAGCACAGGACCAAAGTGCTGTATACTTCATAATCTCCTCCACTGAGAGTTGCGCTGGGGGTCCTGAACTGGTTATGGGTTTTGATGTGAACTGGAGAGGAGCTGACATGAGGAGCAATGAGGAGGTGCTGGGGTAGTTTGCCCTTTCCTGGTGTCTCAAATGACCAAACTATACCAAACGTACAATTCAATAAAAAAAAACAAGAGAGGGCTCCTAATGTCTCCTCAGTTTAGTTGTAGGGTCCTGGGTCCTGGATGCTTTTTGCAGTCTGGTGCACATACCCAATATTCTAATGATGACTACATTCTACAAGAGCGAGACTGAACAATAGAGATGCATCACACCCATAACAAATTCCAACAAACTCTAGTATCAATGTTAATGTTAAATACTGAGTTCTTTTATGTTCCTTTAGTTCAGTTGCAGTGTGTCTTATCTGCACAGGGCTGGTGTGCCAGTTGTGGTTGCAGGATTTCATTCCAACAAAACAGAAGCAAACTGAGGACAACTGATTAAACAAGTAGAATCAGGCGTCCTCCTGTTTGTTTGGAATGAAAACCTACAGCTAAACCAGCCTTAATGGCTAAGATCAGATATTACTATTTTAGTTTTGATGAAAACTGTAAAATTCTGATTTTTAAAACCATACAGAACAATTTTTTGCATCTTTAAAATATTTAAAGGACATTATTAAATATTATAGACAAGATGGGAATGACAGGGTATCTCATGATACACATTACTGTACATTGCCCACAATATCCATGTCACAATAAAATCATTCTGCGATAATCTATATATTGATTAAGACAATGATATAGCAATGCATCACAGAAACACATGAGGGTGCGTTATTAATTTGCATAAATAATTTTCAAAGTTCACATTTTAACTTTTAATTACAATAATGTGGTAATTAATGAATTCTCTAAATTAATGACTTACACAGAGGCAGTTTAATAAAGATATATTAACTTTACTTCACCTAGAACATATTTCTCATACATCAGAGATGCGTACCGATACAAAATAATATTTTGTCCCACACACATTATACACCATATTAACCAATGAAATTTCTAAGTTTTTTTAAAGATTTAAATGTTCATCTAAAGTTCTAAAAATGGCTTTTTACAGAGAGATGATATTCTCTATTACAAATAAGGGTGCAGAAAGAGTTATTTGCATGACACTATAGAAGACCCAATCATTTATTGGTTCTAAAGATAGCAGTAAAGAAGATGTGTCACTGTGAAGAACCATTTGAAAGAAATTTTACATAATGTAAAAGCTCTTAGAAGAACCCTAAAACTGATAAATAATCTTTATAATATGTGAAGGTTCTTTATACCTATAAAAGGATCTCATATTCCATTTGATAAATGGTTCTGTAAGTAATTAAAATGGTCATACTAATAACCATAAAGCGATTCAATGGCCAAGAATCTTCCTTGAAATCCTAAGTTCCACAATGATTCTGTATGATCTGTGCAACTAATACAGCAAGTCCAAGAAATCAAGATACCCCAGACCAAACTTAACACATATTTGACCCTGTTCTCTCAGCCTGGGGGCATGTTACTGTCCTCCCCTACCACCTTTTTCCCAGGACACAAAACTTAGCACCACAGGGTCTTTTCACAGTGTGAGCCATTTACACACACCTATTAGCAACTCTTGACCCTTATTATGGTTGTAAAACTCTGTTTTCTCACACAGGACAACTTCCCCTTAATGTGGGTTCCTCAACTGCAGGTCAGCACAGATAATGGAGTATTTGTTGTTCTGGACTGTAAGATGACCCTTTGCTCTAGACTGTATATTAATTCATTATTAATAATTTACTGTTAATAATAATTCAAAAGTTTGGAAAGACTGTTGCAGGTACAGTACACTAAGGGTCAAAAGTACTGGTAATTTAAATAATTTGATTACAGTGATTAACATTAAATTGTAAACTACCCAAGTTATAAACTTAGACTTAGACTTAGAAACACTTTATTTATCCCCAATGGGCAATTAAAAGAAGAGATTAAATTGCAATTAAATGAAAACATGTCACAATAAATTTTAGATGATTCATTAGAACATTCAGAAAGACATTATAACAAAACAACCATATACTGTAGTGGGGTGGGCATTACATCAAAAGTATCATATCACTATAATTTGAAAAAAACATTTTGATTTTGATATGCGATATGTCACAATATGTATTTTTCCATCATCTGATGAGATAAAGCTAATGAAAAAGAGCCAACAGTACCACATTTGAAAACAATCAATTATGAGTAGAAATACAGTGTTTCTCACAGACTAATTGTGCTCTATTTAAAATTAAACACGACAACTATGTTTAAGCTCCGATTATATCACAATATGCTCAGAAAATCATATTGTGGTCACAGTTTATCACAATAACTGTAGATATTGTCATATCACCCAGCTCTAATATATAGAATGCCTTATTTTTAAAAATGGAAACTGAGTTAGATAACTCACTACAGTCATGGCCAAAATTATCAACACCCCTGGAATTTTTTCAGAAAATGCACCATTTCTCCCAGAAGACTATTGCATTTATAAATGGTTTGGTATACACATGTTCATTTCCTTTATGTGCATTGGATCAACACAAAAAAGCAGAGAAAAAAGCCAAACATGACATCATTTCACCATAAAATTATTAAATATTTGACACCCTCAGCGTAAAATATTTGCTTGCACACCCTTTGGAAAAAATAACTGAAACCATTCACTCAATATAACCATCAGCCATCAACAATAGTTTTCTCGAAAAAATGGTTCATTTTCTGGAAAAAATTCTAGTGATGCCAATAAATTTGCCCATGACTATATATAAATTGAGCGTTACTATTATATATAATATAATACTAATATATATAATATATTATTTATCATTTAATAAACTTAAAAAAATGATTGTGGGTTTGGGCAGGTTAAATAAAAAGCCCACGTCAAGGGGTTCAAGGGGGAATCTGCCATGAAGTGTTTATATTGTCTGGTGGTTACTGTTTAAAAAGTAACAAATCTGCTGGGAACACTTAATAAATGATGCACTGTTCCCGTCCAAAAGATAACAGACTAAAATCGTATTATTAGGATTATTCTGGATGTTTGTCCTAGTGGTAACCTACTAGGACCTTGCCATTCTGAATAAACAGTTGGAAATCCAGGCCTAGGTACCACTGAGGTACCTTTAAGTAAGGTGCTGTTGATGGCTGCCTGCTGCTCCACATGTGATGGGTTAAATAAAGAGGTCACATTTTGCTGTGGTGCATTTGAGGATCAGATGTGTTCACAATGACAAATGGTCTCGTATAGCTCCTAGAAAAACTGGCAGCTCTTTAAAAAGACAACAGGGAAATTTAAAGAAGGCTGGCCTAATCAAGGAGCCAGATGTTTCATATTTGATTAAAGCAAGGGTTTGTGAGGGCAAGAAGAGCTTTAATCAGATATGAAATATTTGAATTAGACAAAATGAAATCAAACCTGACCAAACCCAGAGCAGTTTTTAATCTTAACATGACCCGAGTCTGTTGAAATCCTGTTCAAACCTGAATGCATCCTAACCAAATTTTATGCCAAGGTAACCTGAAACAAAAAGCAACTTCTTCTTCCTCTTGACTGCTCCTCTATCCAACTGCAACATCTGTAGACCTCTTCCTCTGCATTCCTCTACTCCTCCTGCCTGGCAGCTCCATTCTCACCATCCTATTCCCAATATACTCAGCCTCTCTCATCTGCACACTTCCAAACCACTGCAATCTCGCTTCTATGACTTTGTCTCCAAACCATCCAGCCTGAACTGTTCCTCTGATAAACTCATCTCTAATCCTGTCCACTCTCCCAGTGCAAACCTGGCATCTTTAACTCTGCATCTCTAGCTCTGCTGTCTGCCTTTCCATCAGTGCCACCATCTCCAACTCGTATAACATAGCTGGTCTCACTACCTGTGCTCCTGTACTCCCACTGATATCTGTCACAGATCACTCCTGCTACTCTTCTCCACCCACTCCACCCTGCCTCCACTCTCATCTTCACCTCTCTTGCATGGAAAGCTATACATTTTATTAATAACTACAGTTATTTACTCAATTCTTTTATTATTTTTATATTATTCTGTTTTATATTGTATTATTCTTTGCTGGCCCCTGTGCTGATTTGTCAAATCCACCCTAAGATTAACATGGTGGCTAACAGCTGAGCAAAGGATGATGGATGCTGTTGCTGCCAGTAAAAAAATAGTTTTATTCAGCATTTTAATGTTTGGCCAGTTCAGGTCAGTTTTGGGCAGAGTTATCTGGAGCTTAAAATTTGATGTAGTGGTTGGACAATATTCTGCCAGTCTTGGGTCTCCAAACGAGTTTCAGACTCAAAATAAGAGGAATGTTAGGCCGGGTCAGATCAGGCTTGTTTTTTTAGCTTCACTTAGGTTTAGAACAAATTTTCAGACACAATAAATACTCGAATGCAGGTCACAGTGATGTCTGATGAGCTGTAAAGCTGAGTATTAGATCTGAAAACACAACATGAACCTAACATGAATAGTCTTGTCAAAAGTTCAGGTAAATATTTCAGACTCTATGTTGTATATTGCTAATGCATAATAATAATAATAATAATAATAATAATAATAATAATAATAATAATAATAATAATAATAATAGTTATTATTATTGTTGTTGTTGTTGTTGTTGTTGATACTAATAATAATAATAATACCAACAACAACAATAATATGCATTATCATTGTTGTTATTGTTATTAATTTGGTCTTTTGAATAGATATTCCAAAGGCATATATTTTACCTATTCAAAAATTTTAACTATTCAATCATCAGCTTGATTAAAACACATTATACATTATAAAAAGTATATGCTGCAAAGCAATAGACACTTTACTCCTGAGAACACAATTGTTATTGGTCTTCAAAGCACTGCTCCTAAGCAGGAAATCCTCCTCTCCCCCTCTTATCACAAGCCTGACAGGTCAGCCTCCGATTACACCCCCAGTGCCATCAAAAGATATGTCACATAAAACAGACATATCAGCATAGATCTTTGCGCCAAATTATCTTCACAGGAGCATACTGCAGCCTAATCACTGTGGAGGAGCCGTGAGGAAGACATTCCAGTTAAAGGGGTTGTGAGGGTCCCTGGTGATATGCTGCATTAAAGCCCACAGTGGCCCAGTGTGAGACAAGCCTCTTTTCTCGCTTCATACACACACACACATCTACACACCATCTTATGCTAATGAGAGGCCAAAAGGTCAAACAGGACAGGAAGACTTTAAAGGCTAAACAGAGACAAACTGGTTATGTGACGCTGTTTTGTCTGAAAGCGATGAACAAAGGTCAGGATAAAGATGGCTGCTATTGCTGTTTCTTGCTGTTGTTGTTTATAGATAAAGGTGTGTTTCAGAAAACACATAAGCAAATCTATGTGGGATTGCTTAACCACTCTACACAGTTTGAGTCAAACAGCTGGAAGACATGTGGTTTTATAATGGAAAGACTTTGAATCATGCAGCTTCAGTCCAAATCTAAAGAGGGAAACAGATACAGATAGAAAGCCAGCACTTGATATCTACAAGACTAGAATGTCTGATGTTCAGTTTTGTTAACACAAAATATTCTGACTGGTACACACAGACTGTTCTTTAAAGAAACTCCACAGATCTTTGCTGTATTTTTTTATTTTAACTTTGGGTACATATGTTGCACCAAACAGATATTTAATATGGAGATTTTTTTTTTAAAAGGCTGATAGTATATATCTTAATTGACTTCGACATCAACATATGTTCTGGCGACTGTCGAACTGTCCTATACTTTTTTATCATTTAATTTTTTTTAAATAAATGAAATGTAGTAAAGCCCTGTGCGTAATAAACCCTCACCAAGCTTCTGTGGCCATTTCACACCCCTCAGGAGCCCTCGGGCACAAAGATGCACTCGGCTCTGTGCTAAAACCCCATCCTTGCACATATTCCATGCATTGGACCCTTTTTCTTTTGAATCTTATTAGTGGCTGAACTTGGTTTAACTGAAAAAGACTGCCGACTTCACTCAATTAGCGCTAATAGGATTACAGGGCTGGTATGGGCCGGGAGGTTTAAATAGGGCTGGAATTTTGGCAGACACCTGCTACATGTACTGCATTAATCTCATAAAGGAGAGTATGTGGGCTCGTTAACGGGGCCTACCAATGCCAAGGTACAGGCGGCCATGTTTCCTAGGGCAGGAGGGAGGATTGGAGCAGGACGTTGTCATCGATTCACTGGGACAATTTGGTACAACTTTCCCTTCCATGTGGCCCACCGCCAAAATGTCACAATCCTTTCAGCTTCTGCTAATTGAGTTGGTCTCTACATCTCGCCATGCTGTCCTTCTGGCTGCCTGAAAGCACTTCACCATTCCATATCAGGAGAGAGAAAAATCTTTTATTGGATGATGAAGTAATAGATGAAATGTAAAGTAGACATTTAGTTATTATAGCTGGTCTATTTATCTTTTATATCGGCAAGCCAGTCAGTACAGTATAATTGAGAAGAGGGCTGTACAACATTGTCAAAATAGCATAATGTGATTACATTGTAATATGTATACATATTGTGACTGCAATACGAATCAGAGTATATTAACCTTTCTAAGTTGAAATCTATTACTGTTATTTTGCTACACTAATGTAATTAAAAGGTTAAATTATTTTATAAAGTTCAGTTCTATTCTGCATCAATGTACGCAACTGTCTAAGCAATTTCCTCAGGGACAATAAAGTTTTTCTGATTCTGATTCTGATAACAAATCACAAATATAATAAAAGTTATTCTTCCTATGAAACAAGAAACAAGAGCAAGAATTAAATAAGTTAAAATAAGAGTTTTGTTGGTTGAAATGACTGCCTGTAGTGATTTTTGTTTTGTAATTATAGTCCATGTGAAGTCATACTGTGTCCAAACCACATCTACAAGTCTGTTCCACTATAAAGTAAATATGGATATGGTTTGAGAGTTGCTGCTTAGTGATACTTTTATGAAAGTGACATGGGCCGTTTGGATTATTATGTTTACATTGTTAACACACAGATTAACACACATTCACATTGCAGCCATTCTAAAATAAAGAAACATTTGGACAATACAATTGTATTAACTGTATTTCTTGGTACTGAAAGAATCCTAAATCTACCTGTTCAACAAGATTCATCAATGTGTTTCAATTAGCGAAAAGTGAGAACTAACATCAAAGCTGGAATCCCAATATTTATAACAGTATTACAAAGGACCCTCTAATGATTCTTCATTCATGACATGACATTATTTGTAGTTGTGTTTTGTTTTGTCTCAGCTGAGGAAAGACAGGGCAGGTCAGACTCCAGTCCTCATGGCAGAGCATTTAAAGGGGCTCTGCCATAATCCTATTAGTGGGGAACAACCCTTGTAGATCAAAGAGACTAAGAAAGAGGCCTTATAACAAGAAGCACCAAACAGCAGGGCATCATCATGCTTATAAAGCAACAGGAACAGACCCAGCCGGTCAGTTCCTCCAATCTGGGGATTGATGACTGGATCATGAACTTGTTTGTGTGTGTATGTGTGTGTGTGTGTGTGAGAGAGAGAGAGAGAGAGAGAGAGAGAGAGAGAGAGAGAGAGAGAGAGA
>JBBIGC010000125.1:20418137-20429735 GCA_037576955.1 Lepidarchus adonis | reverse complement strand
TTTTCCACCAAATTTAGTCATGGCAAAGTAATGTCTGCACACACACACACACAGCAACTAATCTCATTACGGGTTTCCGCTCGCACTGCAACGGAGGGACTTGCGTGTGTGTGCAGTGCACAGGCATTAAAAGTGACTGGGTTGCTGGAGTTTGAATCTGTGACTATATTAAAAGGGGGTAAAAGACCTCCCTCTCGAAATCCTGGAGTGGAGTCCGGTCTGGCCCTGGTCAGTGTCTTCTACCCTTACAGCAGACACTGTAATAATAAGCCTGTAGATAAAGGGAACAGTTATTAAGTTACTACTGTCTAGTAACTGTTGCATTACAGAAACTACATTGACAATGTAAAGTGCTACTCATAGATGTGAAAATGGGTTTAAGAGGTTAATAACTTGTTTTCTTTATTCACCATTCCCAATTTATGCCATAAACTGCAGACTTGTATTTCAGCAACTACAGTAAAGCATTTGGAATCTATTTGCCATGTAACTCAGAGAGTGTAGACCCAACTACAGGTCTTGGTAGTTTAATTTTAAAGCCTCTGAGCATGTATGTGGGCCTACACTTTAGTTCCTCACTCGTAACTAAGTAACATACAGTATCATAACAGTAAGGGAAGCATTTATAATAGTTATTGAACAATAACACCTCATACCTGAGAAATAAGTCTAGAATTAAGGTGTTAATGATGGAGACAGGAGAGCGTATTTTGTCTAGAACAAAACAGTACCTAGTTCCTGGTTTCTGTTCACAATTTCTGACACAAGAGATGAAGATACTGGAAACCAGCCATTTCCTAGCTTCAGTATTTTACCCCACACTGAGAATCATGAATGTGGTTTGAGTGAAGGTATGATGGTGCTTTACTGGTCTTGCTCAGTACCAGAGGAAGGACAGGTAGCACCAGGGATCCCATTTAAAAGTTGAATTTTATGTTTCAGGTTGTACTGGGCCATTGCAATAGTAATGTGTTCATTTTGTCACCACATGCTGAAGAGATATTTGCTCACACCAACAATAGGTTTAGCTGCAGCCCATACGGGAAGAGGAAATCTTCCATTTGTGCTGAATGTCTGTGCGGTCCCCCTGTCCCCGGGTTTCCGGACGGCTCCCTGCAGCAGGAATTCCTACCTTTCAGTTTGGGAGCGGCATTCCCAGGAAGACGCCCTTCAAAGGAGAATTGGAGGAAGTCCTGATTTAGACAGTTTTACGGTCGCTTAACGCAGATGCTCAGCTCCAGAGGATGCTAGAGCAGGAAATGGTTTTATTTCACCTCTTTGGGGGGTTGCAAAAAAGAGCACAGGGATAGTGTGTGTGTGTGTGTGTGTGAGAGAGAGAGAGAGAGAGAGAGAGAGAATGACAAAGAGAAGGATAGCACTGTCTGAGGAGGATAGCGACTCTAGAACGCCACGGGATTGTGAGCCAGCTCAGGTTTGAAGGATGTTCTGTAATTCTGTTTAAATGTGTGTCAAACAATGTAAGTAAATGGGAATGAATGTGCGTATGTGTGTGTCTCAAACTTCCTGGTAAATATCTCCAGCAGTCTGCCTTGGCAGAGTCTTAGTCCTTCCTGACCACATCCTCCTTTGTCACCGTGGAAACATCCTGGACTTAGTTGGGTCTGGCCTGTGTGGGTAACTCTGGTCGAACAGGGTGTGTGTGTGTGTGTGTGTGTGTGTGTGTGTGTGTGTGTGTGTGTGTGAGACAATTACTCACTCTCTGTGGTCTCCAACAGATAACTTTAGCATTTAGCTAAAACTATCACATGCCAGTAATACAGCGGAACCTCCAAACCATTTGCTGTGGTAAATGGTCAGCTAGTCTGGGCGATGGGGCACAAAATCTTTGGTATTATAGTATATTTGGGAATTTTTAGAACTAGGGTGAATGCAGGAGAACATTTCAGAACCATGACAATTGGCCAGAACATTCTAGAGCAGTGCGAACAAGGGGAAATGTTTTGGAGCAGTGAAAACGGCATTTTTCTAGCACAATTTGAATGAGAGAGAACATTTTACAACAATTTTACACAGGTATGGCAAACCAACTAAACGTTTGTGCTTGTTGATATAACATTTTATAGTCTCCTGACCATCACACACATTTTTCCAGGGTTGGTGGCATTAGTTGAGTCAAGAATCATTTCTAAGTAGTAAGAAATAGTAAGTAAGATGTACTAGAGTACAGCAGAATGGACAATGGGTGTGCTGGTGTTTTATTGTCTGTCAGAAATATGACAAACACTTTCCTAAAATAAGCCACACAGCAGTCAGGGAGTTCCTCTCTGCCAATAAAGCATGTTCAGTGTCAGGGTTATCCACACCCGTGAGTCAGCCAGTCAGCCGGGTTTTTTGGTCTGCTCTTTTTTTCACTCTCACTCTCTTTTTATCTCTGTTTCTCACTCAGTTTGCATCATCATGCAGTTGACACATGTGTATGGTGCTGATTGCACTTACTGTACAGTGATTTGAACTATCATACCCTCAGGTACCTGTAACTTAGTCAAACGATGGGCTGTCTTTACATTTGTCTTCCTGCTGTCTGAGCCAGCGTACTCCCAAGGCAGAGTGATGGATGGAAAAGGGATTTAGAAAGAAAAGAGAAAGAGTAGTTCTTATTTTGCCTGTGTGCTGTTACAATATTTCTGCCATTGGGCACTTGGCTTGTATTTTTTTGTGATTTAGATGCAGATTTCTGTGCTTTTTTGGCATTACACCTTATATACAAATACAATTCATTTTTATAAATAGGACTGAATTAGCTTTTTAAATGTCATTTATTGAGTAATTATATATCAAACAATGCAATTTGACTGAACTATCCATAGTAAGGAGTAAGGAATAGAAGAATTTGCTTTTACAGGTTAAATATGATTCTTAAATATCTCATACTTAATGTTCTATGTACTGTCTTTTGACAAGTCTATTATAAGTTATAAATTAAAGATTAGCTTATGGTATTGGAATGACTTCAGAATTAGTAGATAATTGCTTAAATGGTAATGGTATTGGCTAGTTGTTGCTAGTTGTATTTCAATCTTATGTATGATGATGTATTTATCAGCCCCAGACTGTTTTTTAATTGTTTAAATATTATATATCATATTGTATATTGTATATTGTATATTAATACTGTATATCAGCTACATCCCACAATTCCCATATTTGTGCTTCATAAGAAGCATCACATAAATTACATTAAACTGCATTAAATGCAAGTCTTTCACCAAATGTTCTATACATTGTAAATGTTATAAACCCAGGTGTATTTTATTATACCATGACTACTATTTGTACCTGACTGATCTTAGTTTGTCCCATATGTATAAATTGGTAATAATAATATTGTAAGGTTTATCGATGCAACTTTCAGTCACATTTTGGCCCCATCTCACATCAGGGAATTTTCCTGTTCATAAACTCCACTTTCTCATATTTCTTTAAATAACTCATCACTTTGTCATTCCTATCCAGAAATCAAAAAAGAGGAAATTCACAAGCATCATATTTTAAGATTATAAGATTATTTTAGAAATTAATTGATCAATGAAATGAATAAATTTATGCAGATTTACACACACTTTTCTCAATCTCTCAAGCAGTGTTCATTGTTATTTGTCTTGGACATTTCATTTATATTCAGAATGCCTTTATGATGAAAGTAGGATGTATTGTTTTAAATGGACAATTAAATAAATGTAAAGACCAAATTATGTTGATTGTTTTATTTTGAAATCAAAACTCTTGTTTCCAAATAGACAAACATTCAAGGTTATATATGGTAAGCTATAGTTACAAGTATGCGTTAAATGATTTTGGATTTAAACCAGTATTAGAAGATAATATTTTATAATATATTAGAAGATATTGGTACTGGGCATTTGTTTAGACCAGTATTTTAGCCGTAGGTGTGATGAATGTATTGGATTCTAGAAGAGCTGAATGTTTATGCAAGGCTGAGCTTTAGTATTAAAATATGTGTATTTCAGGCATTTTACTGCATCTGTAACCTTACAGAAATAAATGTTGATTTCTTTAGGATACTAGTTCATTGAGATCTAGTCCTGTCAACTGTCAGTCACATGTTTGAGATTTAGCAATGCTTACATAGGTAATAGCTGTACTATACTCATTATTTGTCATTTGTTGCTTTATAAAATCCAATGCTATTTGGACTGCATTGAAAAGCCTATGTGGTGCAGTGCCATTCCAGGTTTGGGGCAAGATTAGATGTACCTCAACATCTCCCCTCAGCTCAGTGGTGATGTATTTGTAGTGTTCATCTGTGTGCTGTAAGTAGTGAGCAGCTTGAACAAAGCAGCTAATGTTCTCTTCACTCAGACAGTAAATCACCACAGAGTCTCTCCTGACACTCAATAAGTCTCACTTACATACACACATCTTGCATCTGGTTCACACACTTGATAGACACACTATGATGCTTTTTCGCAATGAATCATTTAAACAGTTAAAATGCATATCCTCACTAAAACAGCAGATATTAAATTAATTCTCCTAACATTTTGATTTCTCACTGTATATTCAATTTACTGACTCAGGTTTATTGTTTTTCAGGTGAAGCTCTCAGAAACCATTACAAAGGCTAGGCATTATATATTTGTTCAGTTAAATCCATATCTTACGTGATTACTTGATTAACCATCAAAATAATGAAGATGTGATCACCAATTTAATCAATATCAGCAGCAATGGAGTTTTCTCAGCTTAGAAAGATAACTTAAGCCCACAGTCATGTATTAAAAGAGCTAAAGAACATTCCTATTGGACAATCCCCAACTTTGGACTTGTGTTATCCAGCTAAAGAGAAATCTTGCTTTGTTAAATACCTGCTTGACTGATACAAATCAACACACAATCAACAAGAATCAATCGATCAATTGCAGTTGCTGTGGATTCTTTGGTGAAACTGAAATCATGTTATCAGTTTACACAATCTGTTTTATTTACTCCTGGTTAGGTTTATTTGCACCAGTAGCATGGAGGGCTCAGACTTTCAGTGTGTGTTTGGGCTGAATAGGGGTTGGTGCTGTAACCTGGTTTGAATTTGAGCTGTTTTGAAGCGGTATCTGGACATCCTGTGGAGGCAGATTGCTGTCTCTGTCCTGTCTCGGACTCCGAGAGAGGAAAACAGTGCTGTGTCCAGTGCTACAATTTCAAGCTGAAGTGCCTCACTGTTCTTATCTCTGCATTGGGCCGCCTGCCAGCGATTTCAGTGAGTGTGTGAATGTGTGTATCGGTTTCTGCACCTCACTCTTCTCTGGCAGTTTTGTTCCAGTTTGGGCTCAGGCCACGTTAATGATTAAACTACCGAGACATCCTCCTGCGATCTCGTCTCTCGGTCAGTTCTCTTCGTAGACTCTTCAATTTCATCTTTTCTTGTTCATACTTGCTGGTGTTTTACTCTCTGTCTTCTCTAGTATCTGTTATTGTCTTCATATTCTGCATTTTTTTGCATTTCTTTTATCAGCACAGTACTAATGTGGGATCATATGCTCATGTTGGTATTTTATTTTAGGACACCCTGGTCAAATGACTGGTTTTGATTTTCTGTGTGCAAATATGTACACATCCTCTACAGAGATAACACATTATTGCTGTTGAATTGAACATATTAGGGGGGATATAAAATAGGAAAACAGGCCTGTGCAAAAGTACTGTACTTTTAATATGTTAAACAAAATAAACACAAAATGTGCACTAAAATTAGCATAAAATATGATATTATTGGTTGTTCCATGTTGATGATATGTACAAAGTAAGTGTACGATCATATATTAAACAAATAATTGTAGTTTTTGATAAATGTGATGCCATAATAAAGCTTATTCAATATGGAATTTGCTCACAACCACTCAGCTTTAGCTCAGCAACCTTTGCTATGGGATTTAATTCACATTAAACTTTCTTTCTTTAAGTCTTCATTCTTCATCACTCCATACAACCTGAGCTCAGGTCAGAGGTGGAGCATAGAGGTGGCTGGGACATGTCCATTTACAGCCAGCAGTAGCCTGCTATCAGGTCAGCATGGAGTTCCCCTGTTGTTGTTTATGAGACAATTAGTTAATATGCAGCAGAACAGGAAATACTTGTCGAGTTAGAGGGAGGAACGGGGGCTGGAACGATGTTCAGAGAGTGTTTTGTCTCAGAGTCTACCATTTGAATACTAGGCTAGTCATAGCAGTAGTATGTGTAGTTTTATCATATTATCAAAGATGGTAATAGACTAGCATCACTTTTAAAACATTTTAAGTGAATGCAATAATCACTGTTGTAGGATGCCAAGTCAGTTGGTGAAATTTCTGCCCAACCGGGTCAACTATTTATATCTTCTGTTCACTCTACTGAGTTACAAACTGCCTCTGGAACATCAGCAACATCATGTGCAACATCAGCACACAAACTGTATAGAGAGTGGATGGATTTTCATGACCGAGCAGGTGCACACAAGCCTAAGGTCCTTATGTACAGTGTCAGGCTGCCGCTGGACTATAGAGCAAAAGCTGCCTACCAGAATGAAATGCTCCAGATTTTCTGATAATAGGTTGAAGTCTGCCTTGTGAGACCAGATACTGAATAGTAACTATAGATCATACTGGGCTGCCATGAGTAGAGATATGGAAATGGATAACACATACATAAAATCAATAATTACTGTACTAATGTTATTTGTTTTTATTTCTGATACAATTTTATTTATTTCAGCAATTAAGTTTTGTAAGAAAGTTATATAGCTTATAAAATGTTATGTAAACTAAGGCTGTCATCACCAATTATATGAGTAATTGGGTATTCTAGTGATTAATCAGGTAAACCTTTTTTAAAGGCCAACCAATTCAAAACAGGCTTGACTGAAAAAAATAAAGCAGTGTTGTTCACTTTACAAACAAGTTTTAATACTACACCGGTCAGCGTGTACAATTTGAAGGATTTTAAACTTGTAACAGTAGAATATTCTTTATTTTGCTCTTTTACAGAAAGCCCTTCAGTACTCTGGTTTTTGTATGAATAGCCCGTTGACCTGACAGCAATGAGATCCTGCTTGAGTGGGTTTCCTCTCTTTCAGTATACAAGAGATGCTAATAAAATGCTAATAACTCCCCTTGTGGAGAATCATTTACCTGCCAAATGCATCTATAGATTCCCTTATATGAGCAAAACAAATGGCAAACTGATGACTGTTTCATAGAGAAAAGTGGTTATTTTTAAAATGGTGAGAGCCCTAGTATACACAGAACGTCCTCACCACACATGACATGGTAGTGCCACAGTGTCCCTAGTAAAGCTCAGTCCATTAAACCGCTTTGGGGTCATTAGACTGTGTCTTCAAAACACTTTTTGTGAAAATTCACACACGCACACACACACACACACACACACAGAGCAGTTTTAGACAGCTGGGTATTTGTGATAGACAAAAGAGTTCTTGAAAAGAAGTGGTAAAACAGTGTGAAATTACACAGTAGGCAGATCTTGCTATCAGCACATCTTTACGAAAACTCACTCATACACTCATATAAACTCTCACACACACTCAGAGTGCAATAGTGCCAGACTCTCCAGCAGCTCACAAAAGCTATTTAAGGTCATTAAACTGTGTCCTCACAGCACCTTTGCTTATCAAACAAACAGCGAATTGCACTTTTGATAACAAGTTAGAAGTTCTGTGACATTCTGTGTGTGCTGACAGGAAATCAGTGTTCAGTTTAACACAGAAATATTCAAACTCCTGATTACACAACAGTTTACTGTTTGAAATTCAAATCACTTGTTATCCTGGGTGTAACTAACCTTTGCAAGGAGAAGTAGATGGAGAGGTCTTAAAAAATTAACATGCATGTAATGTTTCTCTGTCCATTGTTTATGTACAGCAGACATGGAGAGTGCCATCACGTTGTGGCAGTTCCTGCTGCAGCTGCTGCTGGACCAGAGCCACAAGCACCTGATCTGCTGGACGTCCAACGATGGCGAGTTCAAACTTCTCAAGTCTGAGGAGGTGGCAAAACTCTGGGGCCTGCGCAAGAATAAGACAAACATGAACTACGACAAACTTAGCCGAGCACTGCGTTACTACTACGACAAGGTTAGACTGTGGCTGTGCAGTGTTTGGTTCTAGCCGTTAGGTTTCATGTTACTCATGTTATTTGTTTGCTTCTGAAACACCATAACTGTGATATGTACAAGGTCTTAACCCCTACAAGTCTGTGATTTTTAATTGACATCCTGTATTGGTTATGTTTTATCGTTTTAGTGTTACAAATACGATGATATAGATTTTAAATCCAATTTAAATATAAGCAAACATCTCTATTACTTATATAAACTCTCATATAAAATTAATAAAATGTTTAAAACATCCTTGGGACAGAATTTCTTTGCTTGATTCAATGAGCTGTAAATAACAAATCATTCAGCCTAGAAAATGACGTAGTCAGTTGCTTATTCGCTCATTTTTTTCTCTTCCAGAACATCATAAAGAAGGTGATTGGACAGAAGTTTGTCTATAAGTTTGTCTCATTTCCTGACATCCTAAAAATGGATCCTCAGGCAGTGGAGTTTGGGCGAGAGGGAGGCGGGGTCATGCTGCAGGAGACGGAGTCTGATAGTGGAGAGGGGGAGGAGTCTCCAAAACTCTCTCTTTCTTCACTCAGAAGTCCTACCTGCAGGAACGAATACCTCCACTCTGGCCTGTACTCATCATTTACCGTTAGCTCCCTCCAGGGCCAGCCTCCGCTGCTGCATCCCATCAAAGTGGAGAAGCACAGAGGAACAGAGCGAGGCGAGGAAGGACCAACCGTAATTCGTTTCGTCACCAATCGGTCGGAGAAGGTGGTGCCTCTCCCTTCGTCTCCTGCACCCGCCTCCTCTGAGGTTTTCTTCAGTTCGAAAGCTTCTCCACATTCCTCCCGCTCCCCCTCCCCCTCTCCAAGCCCATCCTACACGCGGAGGCCCGGGCTGAGCCCTGAGGCTCGCACGGACGAATCAGAGCAGAACGCTCAGCCTCTCAATTTATCGTCCGGCCACAGAGAGCGTGCCCAGGCCCAGGCCCAGGCCACGCCCCTTGAGAGGAGGACCAGCAACAATGGACTTCCTCCCAAAGCTCGAAAACCCAAAGGCCTGGAAATCTCAGCCCCTTCCATATTGCTTTCAGGAAGTGACTTAGGCTCCATTGCTCTTAACAGCCCTGCACTGCCCTCAGGGTCCCTCACACCAGCCTTCTTTACTGCACAGGTAACACACACACACACACACACACACACATGCACACACACACACACACACACACACACTTATATTTGCAGACTCCTTTCACGTACTCCCAAACAAATACAATCTTGCACACGTTTGTAGCTTTCTGCTATAATATCTTAAGCTAGTATCAGTCTAGATTAGGGGTGAAATGATTCAAAAAGCTCACAGTAGAGTATGTAATTCCACCAAGAATTTTTATTTTTCATGAAGAAGTAAAACTTCAGCATGATTTCTTATTCAGTATTTTGGTACAATTTCCAAAACATTTACCTGCAGTGCCAGGTAAAAGAATAATTAACCCAAAACCAGTTATTTTCTTAGAACACTTAAATGAAAGTATGACTAACGAGTAAATGGTATCAGATGCATTTTTGCATCTGATTTAGAAATATCATGCTGTGTTTTTATAGAACAGTGAAAGCAAATGCAGTTTTGGAACCTTAGTGACTTGACTTACTAACAGTAACTAATTTGCTCACTCACTCAGCCACCCACCCACTCTCTCGTGTTTAGCACACCACCATACTGTATCTCCACGGGGGTATTAAATGTATTCCATTTTCAGTACTAATATGTATGTAATATATACTGTATCTGATATATAAAAATGAATATGTGTATTGATAATAGATCAACACTGTGTAGTCACTAGACTATTTATTTCAAAGGAAATAGGTAAGTGACAGACAGGGCAAAAGAAAGACAGTAAGACATGAAAGGGAGTGGGAAGGAGGGAGAGTGCGGTAGAAAGAGAGAGAGAGAGAAAGGAGTTAGAAAGTGAAATAGGGAGGAGAGCAACCTGTAAGTGAATCCATATGCCTGTAATTCTGCACACTACAGTGGAGTGACATGGGACAGAAAGAGGGAGAGATTAAATTGATTTCATATGTCTCTCTACAGCCGGATCCTGATGATCCAAGGTCCCCGACCTCTAAGAAGCAACACACTCATATACACATAGACACATAGTCTCTCTCTCTTTCCCTCTCTCTCTAAATAGCATGGTTTGAAAAGATCAGTCAAAGCTTTGTTTCCTGAAAGTGTCGTAGCACAAAGCAACTCTCAACCCTGTGTGTTTAAAAGAAAAAAACGAGCCGACCTCGCTAATGCGGCTAAAAATGAATGGTTTTTCATTTCATTGTTTTTTCAGAATAAAGGCTGTTTGCTCTTCACTCATTTTAGTGAGTGAGAATGAAAGAGGAGGTTCTTAAAAAGCAGCAAACATCATGCATAAAGCTAATGAGTGCCATTCACCGTTCAGTATCATGAACATTTTTGAACTTGCACCAACTTTTAGGGGCATTGGCCCACACCTGTTTACCTAGTCTATCATTGGCATTGAGCAATTAAGTTCTGGTATAATTTTACGCCAGATTTGTTCATGCATTTTCCTTACCCTGATGAAGGGAATGATCTTTTGAAGTGTCTGCCAGATTGAGTATTAGGGAGTAAAAAACAAGCACTTTGATCCTGACCAACACTTCTCCCCTTATCAAAAACAAAAATTTATATGAACACCCACACACTCTTAATCCTTTTACTGATGTATGAAGAAAAGCTGAGGCTTCCCTCATTGACCTATGTAGTACTGATACAATACATTATTTTTTAAATTAGGTCATGATATCAGAAGTGGCATTGCGGTGCAGTGATAAGCTCTGTTGCCTCACAGCAAGAAGGGCCTGGGTTCAATCCCTATGTCGGCCACAGACGCATTTCTGTGTGGTTTGTTTGTGTGTGTTTCCTCTGGGTGCTCCGGTTTCCTCCCACAGTCCAAAAGCTTGTGGTTTAGTGTGTGTGTGAATGGTTGTCTGTCACTATGTTGCCCTGTGATGAGTTGGCCTCCTGTCCAGGGGGCCATAGTCAGCAGGGATTGGCTCCAGCTTCCCCGCATCCCAAAATGGATAGTGGTTTAGAAAATCTCACCATAAAATGATACAAAATGGAACATTTGCAATAAAACTTTTCAGTATTTTTCGAAAGTGATATTATTAAATTACTTTACTGTATATAATATTGTAGACAATATTTGTATAACAGTTATTTGAGAAAATAGTTAATTTGAAATCCATTGCAGTTAACTCAGACCCAACACTAAGTGACCTTGTACCTGGATTTGTGTCTGTGTTTGTGTGTGTTTGTCCCTTGCAGACTCCCTCGGGTTTGCTGCTGGCTCCGAGCCCTCTCCTCTCCTCCATTCATTTCTGGAGCAGTCTGAGTCCTGTCGCACCTCTAAGCCCAGCAAGACTACAGGGACACGGCTCCCTATTCCAGGTACACACACACACACACACACACACACACACACACACACACACACACACACAC
>JBBIGC010000125.1:20377192-20394655 GCA_037576955.1 Lepidarchus adonis | reverse complement strand
CACACACACACACACACACACACACACACACACACACACACACACACACACACACACACACACACACACACACGTCAGCAACACCAGGCGAGAAAATGTGTGTGCATGACAGACAAGCCTGTCTGGACGTGTGTGTCTTGAGTAACTTAGGTCTGTGGGTATGGGAATCACACACCAACACATTGCAAGCAGAAGGACGGAACTGTCAGAGCAGTGACACACACTTCCCGCTGCTTCACCTCCTAGCAACCTTCTTTTGACTCACTTCCTGCCAACATGAGCATGCTCACTCCACACTTCAGCACTCCCACACAAGCAGACAAAACACTTCTGCTGCTACAGAGACACAAGGTAAATCAGCGGTCAGTGGAGGAAAACTCTGTTAGGTCAAGACCAGCCTCTTATTTAATCTCATAAAGCCTAATTCTGAGTGTTTCTTGTGGTTCTTTCACCACTAAACTTTAAGCTTTGTTGTGCTTTTGCTTTGTTGTTAAACTGCATTACAATTGAGAACTTCATATTATTGTCTTGTTTAGGTGATGTTCATGTTCATATGGTCAGGGAAACATGGTACAGGTAAAACAACATATTACTGCATTTCCCCAACAATAAGCCGCACCACATTATATGCAGCAGAAAATGCTCATTTATGTTTTAAAACTCTAAGATAAGTTATTAGCTGGCGCATTACTGAATTTACTGATCTGAAGTATAAGCATCTAACTTGGCTGCTGGAGACCTTTGAAGTTCTATACTGGTAATGAAATTATAGCATAGCTAACCATACATTTTTAAAAATTGACAAAATTAAAATTTATCCATATCATGCCACAAAGCAAAAACTACACTGCAGAATTTAAGATCCAGGTCATTGCTTTCATGAAGCTACATCTGCATTATCTGATACAAATGCATGTCCGACATCATCAGCGAGAACAAAACAGCACAGGTTGCAATTGATGACGTAAACAGATCTGATTTTAAAGGATTTGAAGAAAGGTAAGCCTAATTTTTGCATTTCAGTGTTGCTAATTTTATACTAAACAATTTACATTGACATCGCTGCTACCTCCGGTCGAAACAAAAACAAAAAACTCTTCTTTTTCCAGGCAGCAATAAACTTTTATTTCTGTTAAATTGAGCTTTTTCCAGCTTGTATTATATACTAGGATGTAATATAATCTAGCAAAGGGCTGAAAGCTTTTAAGAGAGGCTGGATGCTGCAGCACCATTTAAGTGAGAGAACACGGTCACTGGTCTAGCTTTGCTTTACGTTGCTTTTCATACTGTTCATTGCTGCAGTAAACAGTACATTTAAATTCAACAAATCATTTTGGGATGTCATCTTTTTGTGCACTAAATTATACATATATAGCGAATGTGTTTTCATGTTCTTAGATAGACCACCCTATCAAAGCAAGCTGCACCCAACACCAGGTTTGCAAAATCGTTGGGGAAATACAGTAGTTACTTGTACAGTGCAGCATGAAAGCCATCTGAGATTCTTAAGGCTACATGCTACCTCATGCAACCCTAGACTACCAGTCTTAAATCTGATAAATGCCAATGAGGTGTTTCAGCTCAGCTAGGGTTATACTAAGTCATATGGTCACTCATTTCATCTCATCATTCATTCCAGTAAAATTTAATTCCAGTAAATCTAAGAGTAGAGTGCAAAAGAGCTTGAACTTCAATTATATTTATGCAGAGTTTGAGCTCTGCAATTATAACCACGAGAGACAGATTCATTTTATTTACACCGCAAATGTTAAATTATAACCCTAACTCCTCAAACACATTTTAGTCACAATAAAAGTTATATTATACATAAGAAATATTAACTAAATTTACATTTAATGGCAGGAACAAGTCTCAAAAAAGTAAGGACGGGGCAATACGGATGGGAAAAGTGGTACTAAAACAGAAACAGCTGGAGAAACATTTTGCAACTGATTAATTGGCAACAGGTGAGTAACATAAAAGAAAGACAAAAAATGTATCTTTCAAAAATAAAGATGGGCAAAGGTTCACCAACCTGCAAAAAAAATGTAAACTATAAAATTGAGAAGAATTCGAATACTGTCTACTACACAGTTAACATCAGGAGAATTCTCAGTGCGCAAAGGACAAGGTGGAAAATCAATGAACGTGAGAACAATTCCAGAGTGCGGCCTGTGAACACAGCTCACCATGCCAATCACAAATGCAGGTTAAAGCTCATGCAAACAAAAGGGCATATATGAACAGGAAATCAGAAACACCACCATCTTCTCTGGGCCAAAGCTCATTTAAAAATGCGGAAAGGTGGGAAAATAATTTTGTCATGAAAGGAATCAAATTTTAAGATTCTTTTGGAAAATATGGATCCTGCCTCCCCCAGGCAAAAGAGGGACAACCTGGCTTGTTTGCGCATTCAGTTCAAATCTCTGATGGCATCATGGTGCCTTAGTACCTTTGAAATTAACAACTGGAACATCTGGAAAGGCAACATCAATCCAGAAATGTATATACAGGTTTTAGAGCAACATATCCAATCCGTACATTGTTTTCAGGGAAGGAACGTGTCCCCAACAAGCTGTATTCGTCTAATAGAAACTTTTTAAAACATTATTGCTATTGCTATTACGCAAATTATCATTATTATTGTTTTAGTGTATTTATGTTTTTGTTTATATTTATTCAAATGTGTTTTACTGGCCAAAACACAAACAGCACCAACACAAAATTTTAAAAACTACTTCCATGGATGCCTGAGACCTTTGTATAATGACCTTATATATGTTATGACTGCTGTTTTTCACTAGTGTAGGAAAGAAACTATACAAAAGATATGTTTTAAAAAATATTACACAAGCAAACCGCAAACAGATTATACACAAAACATACATTACAGATAAGTAATCCATTGCCATGGCCTTGATGACTGACAGAGGACAAGGTTATATGATTGGCTTACCCAGTCTGCTGCCATTGCGAGGCATAGCCATGAAGGAACCCAAACTGCCTCCAATGACGCTGTGAGGTCGGCGCAAAGGAGGCTTCTTAAAGGAGCCGGTGTACTGGTGTAGGAATGAGTGCATACTGTGAGAGGAGGGTGGCCGGCCATTTCTCACAATAGGCTCTGAAAAACAAAACAGATACACGTTCAGCAAAAGGGATCTGTATATCAGTGTATAAAACTATTATCATAAGCAATAATACATCTGCACAAGACACTACTTATAAATGCATTTTTGGCTCCAGGCAAGAATAAATTAAATGTCTGATAAGTATCATCAGTATCTGAGATCTGTAGCTGTAAGAAGACCAATGCAAAGTGTGTGCAAACAATGTATTAAAGTAGTGGAGGGATAGTTTGCTTACTAAGTCAACTGTGCAGCAGATGACACAGGGTTGATGCTTTTCCACTCAATGCCTCAAGTCCAATCTCATAACATCCCAAAGTTATCAATATTTAAACAATGTTTAGCAAATTATACCTTTGAACATGATACTTTGTACTGAAATGCCAACGAGGACAACAATAAACAAGGCTGTCCTATCAAGGATACTGCTACTCCAGGGAATACAAGTAGCAGGAGTTCACACTAGCAATGCAAGGAACCTGAAATAGGGAAATTGTAAGACTAAAGCTTCTACTTTCAAGCAATCAAACAGTCATACCATCTCCTGCAAGAAGAGGAAGAAGAATGCCTGGAAAACTGGTGGATGCCACTTGTTGCAAAACTAAAATGTGACAACACTGCAATAATAAATGTGTACATAGAATTTTTTTAATTGTATTTTATAAAACCAACATAGTATCCATCATGTGATAGTGGGGTCAGATTTTACTTCTGTAAAGACTAAAACTAACACACCTTTTACTTTTCATCTCAATATAAGCCTATTAGCACATGGCTGTTGCTATGACAACATTACTATGGGTGGAATTCCTTGCGAAACCTCTAATGATTGGTGCACAACTGTCACCATGACAACCTTTGACCAATAGGACTCGTCGTATATTGACTCAATCAATTCATAACAACACATCTCTGGCACACTAGGAATGCAGCAGCACCATAGTGAACATCAGGCATCTAGTTAAACTGGGTTACACTTTATTTAGCCCAGCATTTTCAGTGTTCTTCAGTCTTCCATTTAAGCTGGCATTGCATCACATGAATGATTTGCTTCTTATGCAGCCATGGTCACATGCCATGTCCGTTGTTTATACGCATGTGCGACTCTGCTCTGTAGTAATATTACCTAACGTTTTCCAAATTTTCAGCACGGAACATCCTGGGCTTGCACTTTAGTCTCATCAAGAGCTAAAAACTGATTTCCTACATTTCTTATATAAACTGTAGGTCAAGCCTCCAATAGAATGCTTCTCTGTGCAATTTCATATCAGTACAAAAATGTGGTAATAGAAACTTTAAGAAATGGCATGAATATTGGAACAGAAATGAAAATTTCAGGCCAAAGTATTATAAAATGTTGTCACAGTTCACAGGCTCAACTACCAGACAGTTTAAGAAGTGAAAATATGGCTAGCTTGTACAACTGGCAATGCACAAAAACCTCCCCCATTATGCTACCAACATTGAGAGGGGAAAAGTCTACCATGAAGCCAGTCGCCGCAGCTGAACATGCTTGAAGGAGAATTCTAACTGCCAGTTATGTTATGCCAGATGCTCACAGTGGTTAGTATCATATTCTGAACTCAACCAAACCTGGACAATCAGTTTGAAGCAGGGCTCCATGATCTGAACATCACATCAAATTACTTGATTATTAAATACATTATTAATTTCACTCTTTTTGTTAAACATAGTTTAATGAAAAATAAGCAATTAGTGAGGCTTAATAATAATAATAATAATAATAATAATAATAATAATAATAATAATAATAATACATTTAGCTTGGGTGATATATTAAAAATGAAGGGCTACTAAGTGGCAAGTTGTTATACATTTCATAGATGTTTGCACATTAATATTGAAAAAATATATGACATGAACTGGAAGGCCTGGTTGAGTAGGAATGGCTCATAATGAATGTTCAATTATTACAACATTAAATTCAGCAGTAAACACAATTTCACCAAATATCCACCTGCAAAAAAACTTATTGCAATCTTGTGTGAGCAAGTGTGTGTTTGTGTCCACCACTCCCCACCTGTCCCTCCCACCTGTGCACACAGTCCTGCCAACACCACCTGTTCAGCTACACAATCCTGTTCCTCATGCCCTCCAACCCCCAGGCACATTCACAGAGTGACTGGTTAGGATTACATAAGAAGATAAAAAGCAGCTTTCCAGTTTATCTAAATCAAAACACCAAGTTCTTCTTTATCTCTCTATTATACATGCAACATCGCCATGGAGTGAAATGTTATTTGCAGCTGTATCTGGCTTATTTAGAAATTGAAGCTTGTTGGGTTGTACTGATAATCCAGTAACCTTGTATTTCCCCAATAATAACAATACCCAGACATTGCATTTTATTATGTTTTGTGGTACAATGGTTAATTAATTAAAGCTTTTCAAGTGATGGAATTTGATGCTAAAAGAATGTCTTGTCAACCTGAAACAGCTTATTTTGATTGGACAGTTTGTTTTATTCTTATGTTCAAATTATGCCACAGGGGAAGAGTGTAAGTTTGCTTTTGAAATAGTTGGGAATCACAATAATACACATTGCGAAGCCACCAATCACATTGATGTGTGTTTGGCAGGTGGGACCTCAGGTAGAGAGCACAATTTTACCCTCTGTATACTGAGAGGCATAATGTAAGACATTCATGGAGTGTTACATTTTTGTTTGATCAAATTTATAGGTGGGGACAAGTATGAGGCGGGCGATCCATCCATCCGGAACCGAACCCAGCTGCCTACAGGCCAAGGCAGGGTACACCCTGGACAGGAGGCCAACCCATCGCATGGCAACACAGAGAATTTTGCCCAGCCTCTTTTTAACGTTGGAGTCATGAACACTGACCTTAACTGAGGCAAATGAGGGCCAAGTTCTTTGGATGGTGTTGTGGGTCTTTTGTGACCTCTCGGAGGAGTCGTAACTGCGTTCTTGGGGTAAATTTGTTGGCCGGCCACTCCTGGGAAGGTTTACCACTATTCCAATTTTTTGCCATTTGTAAAATGCCACAAGCTTTAGAAATGGATTTATAACCTTTTCCAGATTGATAGATCTCAATTTGTTTCTTTCTTTCTCATTTGTACCTGAAGTTATTTGGATCTCTGCATGATATCTAGCGTTTGAGAATATTTTGGTCTAGGGCGTGGCTAGAGATATTGAACTCAGGTGTGATGAACCACTGTTATGTTTTAACAACGGGCAATCACTTTGTCACACGGGGCCATGCTGGTTAGGATTTGTTGTCTCCCTTAATAATAAAATCCTTCACTTAAAACACATTTTGTGTTTACCTGTGTAATTTAAGTGTGACAAATATGGAAACAATAAGAAATCAGGAAGAGGCCAAACACTTTTTTTGTACCACTGTATAACACACACAGACACACACACACAGACACACACACCTTCGATGTTCATGTATTTGTTTACTTGTTGCTAAGGGTGGATTCAATGGGAGAGTGAGGGGAGTAATGACAGCCTACATTCACCTAACTTAATACAATCACCAAAGAGAGCAGTGGAAATCCTATAAGGATGTAACCTCATGAAAATCTTTTGCACAATCACATGCACACAAAAACAAAACACTGACATTTTTCTCCCCAATAACTCATCTTTATATTACAGGAGTGCAAGAGTACAATATGTTCGCAACTTCTTGCTAGGAAGGCTTTTACATGGCTTGTTGCTAGGCAACAGGGCTCCAGTGTGAAGGACACAAGCACTTGGGCCACAAGGGCTGGTTCCATTGCTCCCTGGTGACTGCCTCCTTGAGATCAAGCAAGGTCTTAATCTCTGTTACTGATGTAATACACATGCATAAACACGTATGTTAGGTCTTCTAGACTGTGAACGCTCTCTTATCTAAACACTACACTGAAATCAAATCAAACGGTCAATGCTGATCACTCTAGAGATCCCAGTTCTGCAGCACTGCACTGGGGCGTTTCACTCCATATCAAAACCAGGTTTGCTCATATGCTCATATGCTTCCACTCTAAAGACTCAAAATTCTATTTGCTATAGAAATAATACAAGCTATGCAAAGCTGAATGCCAGAATCAACAACAAGTCCAGTTTACTCATGGGCTGTACACTCCATAATGAAAGCAGAAAGCCTTCAGGGGAGTCTTTTACAGTGGCGGGTTCGAAACATGGTACTAAAATGCCAGAGCACACCCATTAGTGAAAGCCACCATGTGGAGACTGTGTAATTTCACAGCCTTCAGCTTAGTCATAACTAATTTCACTCCTTTTCAATCACAGAGCATTTACAGTCTTTCAGGTGAATATGTTTAAGGACCTCAAAACATCAAAGGCTTTTTGTTACATGTGAGCATGTGGCAGCAAGTGCTTACTGAGGCGAGCAGAGGAAAAGAAGATGACACTCTGGGAATGGTTGGTTACGTAATGGCAGGGTTGTTATAAATCATTCAGCAGCCTGTTTCAAAGTACTCTGGTCAACAATATGGTCACCCTACTAGAAAAGGTGTGTTTGTGTACGTGTGCAGAAAGAAACAGACACACAGAAATATCCATATGCATGGGCATAACTGTAAATTGAGTAAAGGTGTTTTTCCTTTTATAGCTCACGTTGGGTTCCTTGGGTTTCTAAATATGTTTCCAACTTGGCCTGGTTTTAAGATTTATATTTGGATCAACACAGTCCACCCTCTGTTCTAAAAAGATGATACCCTGTATTTCTACTGCTTTAGTTTTTCCCTTTTCTTTGTCTCTACTTTCATTAACCTAAAAGAGATTTTAATCGGTCATGCTGGTGTTACATATTCCTATGCTGTTGCAAAATTTAGCACAGAGGTCCACAAGGCCTCCCAGAGAAAAAACGGATGGAAGGACAAATAAAACAGTGAATAAATTCAGGAGAGTAGTTGAATGCAGCCTAAAGAACCTTTATATTAACTTGTGACAGAATATGACAGGGGAAGACTAACATCTTGCTCTCAGTACTGGCACAACTTTCCAAACTAAAAACCATTGAGGAAACACCATGGCACTGAAACTTGAGATTATAAAAGAAAAAGAAAAGTTAAAAAAACAACACCACCACCACGCCAAATATGCCTCTGAATTAACGGGACCTTGATATCCCTATTGTGGGTACTGATAAAAGAAATTGTCAGCTTTCATTTCTTGATACAGAAGCAGATTGTTCTCAGTAATGGCAGTTTTACAAAGTCTTGATGGGTTCTTGGAGTTTGAAAAACAACGCAAAGCAAAGATAGATCAGTGACGATGTTCTCTTGCTTAAATTGCACCGCCGCATCCAGCCTCTCAAACTTTTTCAGCCCTTTGCTACATTACATCCTAGTATATTATCCAAGATGAATTTAAATTGAAAAAAGCTCAATTTAACAAAAATAAAAGGAACAAAAGTTTATTATTGGCTAGGAAAAGATTTTCGTTTGTACGACTGGATTAAAATTAGAATGACTGAAATGCTAAAATTATTAGGCTTACCTTTCTTTAAATACTTCAAAATCAGATCCATGAACGTTGTTAATTGTGACCTGTGCTGCTTTTCTGTTGCTGATGTTGGAAAGCAACAACCTGGAGTTTAAGCGTAGTTCTTGCATTGTTCCAAATTTATCAATTTAATTGTTTATGCTCAACTACAGAATAATGTCACTACCGTTACAGAGCTGCAAAGGTCTCCAGGGTTGTGTCAAATTAGATGCTTTTACTTCAGATCAGTAAATTCAGTAACACTGCAGCTAAGAACATATCAGAGTTTTAAAACATAAATGAACATTTTCTGCGGCTTAAACTGTAGAATGGAGCAGCCTATAATGTGGGGAGGCCTAAATACAGTAATTTTCTGGTTGTCAAAATGATAGCAGTGGTGGACACCTGCATGTGTCTTGACTGCCATCTGAGCTTATCCTTCAGTAAGACTAAGTAAGACGAGAGTAAGCAGATTCACAACCACTGCCAATTCAGCCTACGTGGGCAAAGTCATTCATGTGCACAATCAAAGCACGTCAAGGCAGAGCCCCAATATCTCAGCTTTTCCTCCCAAAGATTTTTAGCAGCATCTGACACAAACGACGAGTGATATGAGAAAATTAGAACTACATGATACTTGGACACTGACAATGCACAATAGGACGTTAAGTTTGAATGAAAGCATAATTCTGTAGCAAAAAACTACAGTTTAAACAAAGAAAAAATAAGTTTTTTATTAATAAAAGGTTAATAAGGAGCAGGAGGGAAGATTATGTAACTAAATACATCTATTTACAGATATCCAAAGTTATTGTATATTTGTTTAAAGGTTTAAAGACCCTAAATCTGTATTTAAAGAGACATGAAGTTGTTCAGTAAACCGTAACAGTAATGTTCACAATGCACTCAGAAAGTGTTTTGCTGTGCAACAATAAAAACATTTTCATATTGCACAGCCCTTCAAAACATACTAACTTATTTAGGCCATAAAGTACAAGACAAGTTCGATTGAGGTTCCATCACATAGGAAGAGAAGTTGCTCGAGGTTTTACTAAAAATGACACTGAACATGGTCACAGTGTAGATAAAGCTTGATTGTTTAGCTTGAATCTGTCGGTTTATTAATGGAGACTATCAATTAGGTTTTCCTGTGGGCAGAGGAGCTAATTCAGCCCAGCTATCTCGGTCACATGCTATACGCTGTTCACAGGGCTATGATGACTCTTATGTAATTATCAGCTGACTTGGAGAAGGAATAATGAAAGAGTGTTGAAAAAAAGGAAGAACAAGTAATGTCTTCCGCTTTTCCCTCCAGCCTTAATTACATGCCAGTTGCTGCTGATAAAAACAGTAACGACTTCTCTGGTTCATCATTTACCCAGGCTCAACTCTGGATGCCTTGGTTATGCTTAGATTTTGAATCTAAGCATATGGAGGAAAAAGTCAAGTCTGAAAAGAAATGTGAGGACAAGGGATCAACACAGCTGAGGCTGCTTTCAGGCACAGTGTGGGTTACTCTGAACAAGTAATCTGACTCTAAATACTGATTATAGGATTCTGTGAGTAATCAGTTATGTCACACCAAAGAAATGCAGGGTTTAGTCAAGAAATTAAATTCTGTATTAAAACCAAATCTTTCAAAGAAGTGTAAAGCAGTATGTCTCACTGACAGGCTGGGCCAAATACTAACCTAAAGTAATGCCATGCAGCAAATAGTCTGTTGAGGACCTAAGAATTCTAATAGCAACATTGCAAATTATTTTCTCCTCATGACTTAAGTCTGTGTCATGGCAAGGGAGAATAATTTAGGAGAATATTACAGCTCTTAAGTTTACATACCCTAATAGAATTTATGATTTCTTGGCGATTCATATTCAGAGAATATGAATGATAACACAAAAACATTTCTTTCCATCATGGTTAGTGTTTGGTTGAAGCCATTTATTGTCTTCAAAAACGGTGTTTACTCTTTTAAAATCATAGGTCACAACAGGAACATACCCTGGCAATTTGGCCTGATAACATGCGCACAACTAGACACAAACAGGTTTGAATGGCTTTTTTTCCCCCGCAGTTTTTGCTTGTAATTAGTGGGTGTGTATAAAAGGTCAATGAGTTTCTGGACTCCTGACAGACCCTTGTATCTTTCATCCAGTGCTGCACTGATGTTTTTTGGATTCTAAGTCATGGGAAAAGCAAAAGAATCGTCAATGGATCTGTAGGAAAAAGTTGTTGAGAATTGAGAATGCCAATCAGCATTAAACTCTAATTATAAAGTGGAAAATTAGGGGTTCTGTCGCAGTCAGGTAAATCAACTAACAGGAAAAATGGGGGATGCAAAAAAACCCCAAAAAAACCCCCACCAATAACTTCAGATGAAATACAGGACTCACTGAAAAAATATGGTGTGGCTGTTTCAATATGCACAATAAGGAGGCGCTTGAAGAAAGATTGGCTGCATGGTCGAGTTGCCAGAAGAAAGACATTACTATGCAAATGCCACAAAGTATCTCACTTACAATATTCCAAACAGCACAGAGACAAGCCTCAAACCTTCTGGCACAAAGTCATTTGGAGTGATGAGATTAAAACTAAAACTAAAACTTTTTGGCCATAACCATAAACACTTGGAGAGGAGTCAACAAGGCCTATGATTAAAGGTATACAATTCTTACAATGAAACATGGTGGTGGATCCCTGATGTTTTCGACTACAAACGCACAGGGAATTTGATCATAACTGATGGCACGATGAATGCAGTAGGTTATAAAAAAAATACTGGAGGAAAATTTGCACTCATCAACCTGGAAGCTGAACATGAGACATACTTGGACATTCCAACAGGACAACAATCCAAAACACAAGGACAAGTCGACCGGTCATTGGCTACAGCAAAATAAATTGAAGGTTCTGCAGTAGCCATCAAAGTCTCCTGATCTCAAGATCATTGAGCCCTTTGGTGAGATCCCAAAATTGCAGTTCATGCAAGACAGCCCAAGAATGTACAGTAACTGGAGGTTTTTTGCAGCAAGAATGGGCAGCTTTACCACCTGAAAAGATAAAGAGCCTCATCCACAACTACCTTCAAGACTTTAAGCTGTCATTTATTTTAAAGGGGGCAATACACTATATTAAGAGCTGGGGTATGTAAACTTTTGATCAGGGTCATTTGGGTAATTTATGTTGTGATTATGATTTAAAAAGAGTAAACACAGTTGATAATAAACGGCTTCAGCCAAACACTAACCATAAGTTTGTGTGTTATCATTCATATTCTCTGAAGAATGGTTAAAAAATCATAAATTTTGTCAGAGTATGTAAACTTATGAGCAATTGTATGGCTGTCTTCTTTTGGTTTTTGGTCTTAAGTCTAGGTTGTTCTGAATTTTAAAAAGTCTAATGATAAATTAAAATACATAACTAAATAAAGATTTGTAGGGGTTACTAGCGACGCTATTTAGACCCTATACAAGGTACAATCTTTCCACATAATAATGTTGTTTGGCTGCTTTATGTGCTTGTAGAATTTGTTAATCTCTCTGTTAGGAGGTCCTGTTTTCGGCAGTGTAATACAAAAAGGCATCTTTTCCACTGCTGTGCAACTTTTCCACTGCTCTAATTCCACAAACTAATCAACTGCTAAAGCGGCCCATAATCTCCTGCACTTAACCCTTACTAATACAACACAGAGCTGGCAAACACACATAGATAAGCATACATGCTGCAGGTGTACATCTTTGACCTTTCAACAAACAATGAAACCTCAAAATCAACCATAATTTCATAAATATATCTGCATATGATTGGTGGAAGCTATTTTTAAAAACATGCTGATTACAGAAATACACTACAAGACAGTGTGGACACACTTTCACATTCACAAAAACCTTTTTCTGTCACCAAGAACACAAGTTAACATTAAAATAAAAGCATCAAGAAAGCAGTAAAAAGTATTGAGAATGCAATCTTTGTAAACTATTTGTAAAAGTAATTAATATTTTGTGAACTGGAATAGAGGGTTTAGTTCCAGATTTCCTGTGTTTACTTTGTTACTGTTATTTACAATTACCGTAATTTCCGGACTATAAGCTGCTACTTTTTGCACAAGCTTTGAACCCTGCGTTTTATAATCCGGTGCGGCTTTTCTATGGAGTTTTCATGATTTTTGTGATATCGTAAGAGGATTTGTTTTGGTTTGTTCCGCTGTTGTACGGCACTGCTTTGTTTGTAACAGGGGAAAAGAGTGGGATGTTGGTCACATGTCCGTCCACCAGGCAAAGTAGTGCCGTACAAATTAGCTCGAAAAAGAGACAAGATTAGCAAGAGCAAGACGGGTATTACAGGAGCAAATAAAGCTTTCGTTCACAAACCCTCATTATGGGAAACGTAGAGAAATGCGTATGATGCAGCTTTTAAATTAATGGCAGTAGATTTGGCTCTCAGCGAGGAGCTGCTGCACGTAGCCTTGGCATAAACGAATCAATGGTTCAAGCGTTGGAGACGCCAGTGTGAAGAACTGGCTCAGTCCAAAAAGACGAAAAAGCTTTCAGGGGTAATAAAAGCAGATGACCCAAACTTGAAAACTTTATTTAAGACTAGGTGAACACACAGAGAGCAAACGGACGAGGTGTTTCAACTGTGCAGATCCGACTGAAAGCCATGTTACTGCATCTTAGCCTAAAAGGTAGGCCAATTATATTTTTCTGATGTGCTGTAGGTTATTGTTATACAGGACATTTGTTACTCGTTTAAACAGCACAGTATACGTTTTGTACTTGTAATTACCGGTACTTGTACATACATGTAAAAAGTTATGCAAATATGTACAGAGCTCAAAATGTTAATAAAATAATGTGTTACCAAACAGTCATCTCTTTCCTGACAATCCCTGTTGTGCATATTCTCTTACATATGACAATTAAACATTAAAACACCTGCGGCTTTTAGTCCAGTGCGGCTAATTTATGAACAAAACAGGATTTTCCTCTAGTTTTAGCTTGTGCGGCTATTATTCAGGTGCACCTTGTAGTCCGGAAAATACGGTATACTAATATTAATGTTTATTAGAGAGAAAAAAGCCTTCAGATAAAATGTTTTCAACTTTCAAATATATGTTCATAGGTGCCTAAGCCATTTGCACTGTATGCTAGTCAGCATTTAATTATTGTCATTATGAATAAAGATTTTCATTTAATTATTTGATGTTAAAGCACACACAAGATAAGTATAGCACAGAAAGCAAGTCTAAGCTGCAGCAAAGCATGTGTGTGCTTGTGGGGAGGAGGATATGATGAATAATTTAATACATTTTTATATCAAGAAAACATTGTGCTTATTTATTTTTATATATGTGCATAGGGTTATCAATAATAAGTACATAATAAGAATATATTTAAGCAATTATGTAATTGATGTAAATACAAGACGTTATACACAAGGAGCACAAACGCGCATATGAAGACATACAAACACTTACCACTGTCCTTACTGCTGTTCTCCTCTATGGTCATCTGCTCTGCGAGTTCAGAGAGGGATTCATCAATGGTCTGGCTGCCGCGAAGTGTAAGCGACAGACGCCTCTTAAACCTCTTCATCTTCTCCATTGGCCTCTGAGGCAAGGGAGGCCTGCAAAGATAAAACCAATGTAGTTTATAGACACTGATGGACTGTGTCTAGTTAATCTATACAAAAATGTACAACTGACTTAGATTTAGAAAAAGACGAACACATTGCAGGTAAGCAAATATGTTTTAGTCTTTACACAGGACAACCTACTCCAACAATCCTGTACTCCTACTATAGCAGCCTAATGACAATACTTTTAGTAACAACTAAAGTTAGTGAAAATTAAACACCTCAGAATTTTGATTTATCTGTATTTCTACACCAAATTTTCTACACCACCAGATTCCAAACAATGATGTGTCACAAAAAGGAAAAAATATACATTTAATGTTAATTTCAACGATACATGTAGCTATAAGCTTAGACAGACCACTGCAGAGTCTTCTGGGAAGATCAAACACAGTGCCTTAAAATTGAGTTATGAGAGGATCAGCAAAAAAAACCCCTCATAAATAATCAAGCAGCTATTAATAAAACATTCATGAGAGGCAGAATGCAGCCATTATAGACACCTCAGCACATTAATAAAAACAGGCATACACAAGCACACCTTCATTATCACACAGTAACTTGCAAAAGACATAAATAACATTCTTTCACTAACAAGAACAATAATTATAAAAAGAAATGTTCAGAAAAAATCCATACATCACTGTAGCTTCTATTAAATTTTCCTATCGCACACATGTACACACATTATATAGTGGCTGTGTAGCTCAACAAATAAAGAGGTGTGTACTTTTGCATTTTAGAGGCAGCTGTGGCCTAATGGATAACAAAGTGGGCGTGCGACCGAAGGGTCGTGGGTTCAATTCCCAAAAAATATTATCATAAAGAGTATTCAGACTGTTTTTTAAAAGAAATGTTCAGACAAAATCCATGTCATGTTCATGTTCAGGTCGAGGTCCAGGTCATGGGTTCAATTTTCAGAACTAGCCAACAGACTGAAGTACTCTTGATCAAGGAACCTAACCCCTCACTGTTTCCCAGGCACAGACACTGCTCTGGATGTGTGTATTCAGTGCCTCGAATGGGAAAAATTCAGAGGCTAAATTTCCCCACACGGGACAATGAAGGAATAAAAATAAAAAAATTAAAATGAATAAGTAAATTGTAAAAGATGTAAATAATTCCAAGTGGAAACTATATGCTTAAATCATTTTGTCAGTGTATGGAAATTAAATGATAAGTATTCGAACAGGGATTAAAAAAAAATGTTCAGACAAAAGCCATACAACACTGTAACTTTAAAATTTCCTCTCTCTCTTACACACACATACATTATGTGAAGCTGAAAAAAAGATGGTAGGTCTGGAATAAGGATGAGTGACATGGCCACAATATATCACAGCATTTTCCTGATAGGTGACATATCAGATGTAGTTACAACAGTCCAAATTACAGATAAAGACAATAAAATATTTTGTGAGTAAGGTGTGTGTAGCTGAAGGGTTAAGACTCCTAAGAAGTTCTGCAATATTATTATTTTAACACCACTTGAATCAACACTTAAAAGGTAACATGATGTGCGATTTCTGTTTGGATTTGCTAAAGCATTTATTGATTTTTCCCTCTGATTTCACCATGATACCGATAAGCTATTTGTAAGACTATGTGAAACTGAATACTTCTCAGGGTAAATTATATTGGGAATTTGTATTATAACATAAAGGTTTACACTAGCTTACCTCCTCCTACCAAAGGTCTCCAGGTGACTTTTAGGGTGACCTTAACGAAAAACAAATTGATTTTTTTCGTTTATTGCTAATAATCTGATGGGTCTAGTACACATTTTTAAATTAGTAGTTTAACAAAGCTTTAATAAGGCTAATAAAGCAACAATACTCAGGAATTGTATGTATGAACAACCAAAACACAGCTATTTGTTTTGCATTTACACCCACACCTTTTCAGTTGAGACACTAACATGTCAAGTCGGACACTACACGTAATTTTTAGGTAGAATGACAAAGCTAATAGAAGGGTAGCTCTGCATCTCAGCATGCTGGCATTAAGGTGACAACTTCCTTCACTTAGATAATGAGAAAGCCCTTTCAACTAACACAGCAGCAAAGTGTGTGTGCGCTTATCTGCACAATGGGCAGAAACCATTCTGCTGCCTCCCTGGACAAGGTGTTTCCTGCTGCCTGAAGAACACAGAGTCAGCATTGATGTATTGAGAGAAATATGACACACACACACTGAGACAAACACACACTGAGAGACACACACACACACACACACACCAGTTGTAGCTGGGTGGTTCTACTGAGGCAGAGCCTGATTTCTGGGCTCTATTGTAGTATATATGTGGTGGGCACTAAGGGTAACAATATGGCATCCTGACCTTTTAAAAGAGAATTCAATGACCATCATTCACTTGCCTTCACTTGTCTCACCAATCACAATCACAACACAATGTCAAGGCATGTGGACACACAGCTAAGAGCGTGTGATCCTCCCAAAATATCAGATTATTTATAATCTGTTTAATCCACAATCACCATTCAAGATTTGAAGTATGATTTCCTTCACAGTTTTGAAAATGTACCATCTAGAATATCCAGAGTCAATTGGCTCTATTTGAACCATTTTAAAACACAGTGGAACAGTTTTCAAAGTATTGAATAAATCCTGATATTATCCTTATTTAAAAAAAAAAAATAATAATAAAAAATTATATATATATATATATATAAATATTCAAAGTTTTAATCAACAGTCATCAGATTTCACACTTTCCAAAAAAACTGTTTTATAGTTTAGCAGCCAATTGACAAGATGCTAAACATAAAATTTTAATTAAAATAAAATGTAAACATGAAAGTTCTTAAAGTAAAAAAAATAGCATGTTTTCTGTTTTAACAGAACCACTATAACAGAAAATAATGTTAACTCCTTCTTTGGCACCAGCTCCTCATCCACCATGCTTCTAGCTAAACTGTTTTTCAAATATGTTGTGCATGAAAAAAACCCTGTGATTAAGAGAGACATGTAATATACCACCATATAACCATCAACCACTGGAAATATTAGTAGGAAGACAAAAAAATTGAAATGTCTGCCGTTTGCTTAAGAATTAAGATTGTGGACATGTTAAAAATTGATTATATCAAATATTTTTTGCACTCATAACTAAATATTTGAACTAAATATTTTTTTGTTTGCACTCATCATTTGCACGTCACTTTAAAATGTCTTTTGTCTTTCTGTGTCAGTGTATGTGTGTATATA
>JBBIGC010000125.1:20357085-20368043 GCA_037576955.1 Lepidarchus adonis | reverse complement strand
TGTAAAGTTGCTTTGTGACAACGTCAGTTGTAAAAAGCGCTCTATAAATAAAATTGACTTGACTTGACTTGACTTGACATAAGGATCCCAAATATAAAGTACAACAGGATTATACACACAGCCAGCATGTAGTGGGCCCAATGTCCTGGACTACATTTAATTCACAATACTGCTAAGAAACTTTGCATCCCTGCAGAGAAGGGTGGAAGACTTACAGAGATGACAACAACTACTCAATACACACTGCTGCATTCCCTGCATGGCTGAAATAGCTTCCATTGAACATGGTGCAGAGTTAAAGGCTCAGGGTTTGTGTGCGAGTGACTGAGTAAGCGAGCGAGCGAGAGAGATTGTATATTAATGGCCCACAACCCAACAGCTGCCCGGGTGTACCCATCCAATTTACTGCCAACAGCTGCCATTCCTGATATTAACCAGCAAACACAACAGTCCTGATTTAGACCAGCCCTGCTTGCCCAACACAGTGCAGGTCCAGGAGCTTGTGATGGTTAATTGAGACACCTTGCTGAACTGGCTAACATCAAATGACTCACATCAAACTGAGAAGTGCATCAAGTACAAAGCCTTGCAGATACATGATGTCATCATGATTAGTCACAGCCATTATCAGTGGTTTCTAAAGTCAAGAGGCCACTTCCTGTGAAGTGAACGCTCTCCTTCATTCATGGTTATTACATACAGAGGGTTTCTGAAAGATCCATGGTGGGTGGCTTATATGACAATATGACACTGGTACCACTAGGCTTTTTTCTTACTTAAAGAATATGCTGAGTAAGAGATTGAACAGGTCTATTTCAAGTTTTACCATATTTTTCAGATCATCCTGAAGGTGCTGGGGGGCATGAAAAAATAATTGGTTGCCATATGTTATCCATATGTTACATGTGACACAAAAAGTGGTAGAACAGTTTTGTCTCTGGTGACATCCTATTGGTTAGAGATCACAAATGCAAATGCTGATCATGTCAAGAGCTCAAGACAGCATAACTGATCATGTTTGCACACAACTGACTGGGGCACCAATTGATTGAGTTAGTGTGTGGTGCACTGCGTTTATCCCAAATTAACAAACTGCAAATAATTAATTGCCAAGTAGCATGTGTGAACATTTATAGTGACATTTAGTGATATTTTGCTACACTCCACATCCCTAAATCAGAATCAGATCCAAGCAGGTCAAAGCAAGTCCAGTAACTCTCACCATGAAGCTTGAGAGAAAACCATGGCAAACCTGCAATGGTTGACTTTGACACCAAAAGATACCACCACTAGCAAACAGTACTCAGTTCTGAACAGCAGAAGCCAGACAGGCTTTTTTGAAGATGGATTACTGCTAAGGTTACCAAGGGAATAAGAGAGATTTCAGTGGATTGAAAGATTTATTCTTGTAGAGGCTGTTCTGCAGCTTATAACTAAGTTATAAATTAAGTTGACATTATATAGTAAGATCGCTAACCACGACTCAACCAGTACAAAACTACTGTCAACATGAGGCTATAAAACATAATATAAGGTCAACCACATCATCCAGTTAGAAGTGAAAAATAAAACTTCCCTACCATAATACAGATAGACAGCGGGAACAAAATCATTAATGGACAGTACTGTGGTCCAGGTCTGGTCCAAATGGCACAAACCCTTTCATGAAGTAATGTGACTAGAGCACGGTTTTGTAAAAAATCTATTTTGTATAATAACAAAGAATTCAATAAGATTTTTATCAGGTTAGAGTGCTGTATGTGTGGAAACATGGTATTCTACCACACGGGTGCCCCACTCCCTGGGGTATTACCATCCTGAAAAGCTCCAATCACAAGGCCCTTCTACCTGGATCAGGTTTGTTGTTGATTAAACTAGGCGCTAACCTCGGCAGTGTGACGTATCTCCACAACACTGCTGCACGACACTTATGAGTTAAGGAATTTGCTGAGAACAAGTGCTCAGAACTACTGAATTTTTAGAGGGTTAGGTATGAAGGATATGTAGAATGCAATCTTGCATGTGCTTTGTTTTTATAAGTGTCTAAATGCAAAGAATGCATAACATATTCATAGATGTATGTATAAAAGGAGTATTTGTGTGCGTCTGTGAACATATATATGGCTCCAAAACATAAATAACAAGCGAAGGCTAAATAAAATGGGTAGAAAGACAGACAGAGAGCACAATGCCTTGGGTAATAATATCTAGTGCCTGCTGATTTCCCTGGTGCAGCTCAGGTTTCCCAATTCGCTCTTGCTCGCTCACTCACACATTCACACTATTAGCTAAAAGAAAGGATGCAAGCAACAAAAGACTAGGGCAGATACTGATCTGTGCCACATATGCTGTCCATCTTCTCTTGCTCTTTTTCTTTTATTTCTTTTAATACCAGTGCATGTGGAGATTAAACATCAGTGAACATGATTACGTAATAATTCTGAGAATCACACATGGGAACCAAAAGCAGCATTAAGGTTATAAAGTAGTTTAACACAAAAATAGTACTGCTGCTTCATCTTAGATGTGTTATTTGTGGTAGTTTTACGTGGTCCCTGTTCTACTGCACACTAAAATGACACCGGGTTGGCGACAAATAGATGCCGGTCTCCAATAGCAGAGCCCCACCCCACGCAAACTTTCACAGGCACGTGCCTCCAAGCTTTCACTTTCTACCTCCGTGTTTTAACAGAATTTAATCCCTAAAAGGTATGAAATGGATAAAAAAAACTGATTTCAGATTTCATTTCTGTCACAATATCGTAGGGTTCTTGGTGGATTCTAAGCGGTTCTGTTTAAACTTATCACTGCATTCGGTGGTGACCACTCCCACAATAACAGCAGCATCACCACCGAACAGACAGAGGGATGATTTTAGTTGTGATGTTTTATCTTCTGTCAAAACAAATGCAAAGAAGCTGCATTTTGTGGCCGTAAATACCCATCACAATTCCGTTTGCGAGGAGAATAATAGCTCGTCTCCAACAAACGCCTGTCTCTATTAAACGCCAGGCTGTCCGAATTATTTTTTTAATAAACGCTGGGGCTACTATTGGAAGATAAATCCGTATTCTACATTGTTACCTAAGAACTAGGGCTGCCAATGCTCAAATAATATACACTACCAATCAAACGTTGGGACACATTCAAAGTTTCTGCAATTTTCCAGACCGACTGACCTTCAGTTCTTAAAGTAATCATGGATGGTTGTATCTTTTTATTGAGCTGAATGGTTCTTGCCATAATATGAATTCTTACAGTTGTCAAATAGGGCTGTCGGCTGTATACCAACCTGACTTCTGCACAACACAACTGATGGTCCCAACCCCCATTAAGAAACAAGAAATTCCACAAACGGACCCTGAAAAGGCTGTGAAGTGAAAACCATTTCAAGTGACTACATCATGACGCTCACTGAGAGAAGCCAAGGGTTTGCAGCGCTGTCACTAAAGCCAAGGGTGGCCACTTTGAGGAATCTGAGGATTGAGGAATCCATTTTTTCCTTGCTACATGATTCCATACATCGCACATCATATATCTGATGTCAGTATGTATCTACAATGTAGAAAGTAGTGAAAATAAGGAAAACATTGAATCCAATCATTTGACTGGTAGAGTATAACAGCACCATGCGTTAACATGATTTATTATAATTAAAAGTGAACAAAGAACACAGAGAAACTCTACAAAGAGTCTCACAAACTTATTTAACATAAGAGTGCAATGTGGGCTTTTCTCCCTGCATGAGGCATGTGGTCAGTTAGGTAATGCCACACTGTCAATCATTACCATCTTCCTGCAACTAAAAACAGAAGCATCCACAACTAAAGTATTTCCCAAGCCTCTTATTCACACACACACACACACACAACAACCCCATCAACATATGGGTCACATTACAGCATACTGGAGAACTCAAATGCATATACCGTATGCATAAACACACACACACACACACCACTCCTCCATCAGATTTAGGTCATTCGTGTACCGACTGCATGCCAGGCTGCTGAACACACTCTCATTTCCATCTGAAGAGTCTCCGATAAAGGGATGAGTGCCAGTCCTGGCAAACCACCATACTGGCCACCAGCCAATACGAACACCAGCACTCAGCTAGTCACATACACACGTCCATCAATAGGTGCTTTTACAATTTACTTAACACTGACAGAGCATCTATGTCAGACACTTCCAAGTGCAGGATGCCCATGTCGGCCCTCAAGCCCCCTGCATCAAACATGCAGCAGATCTGACCTACATTTCAAACTAAAATTTTAAAATTTATTTATTTAACTTTGGCTGAGCAAAATGTTCAGGTGGCGCTGGATATGGCACTAAAATTATTTCATTTTTCTAATTTCTGAATGTATAAACATTATATGTAGGTTGTATTTATTTTAATCCAGGTAGACATAATTTGAATTGATAGATTTACTTATCGATATCAGCCTAATAATCCCACATTGGTGCATCCCCAAACCTAATCGGCCACCTCTGTGGTATTGGGTCATTTGTTCAGCATCTGCCTAGCTCTTTTCTAAGTGCGCACTGAGCACACACTTTACAGAAATGGAGGCAATGGGCATTTGATTTAATATGACTTTTACTATGACTGTCAACAAGTAGAGGAAACGTGAACAAAACCATTTTCTTTAGTGACTGATAATACACTACAGTGGCAGCAGATACAAAAGAGCTGGAAAATGCCAGAGTGCTCCTTTAAAGGTCCACGGTTCATGTCCAAAAACATGAAGAGAGTGTGTAAGCATGTGGGTAGCCTGTGGTAAAGTAAAGGAGGAAACTGAAAAGAAGACAGCGGTGTGTGAAGGATTAAACCAGTAAAGCTAATGAAGAGTCTGGTGGAGAGAGCTAGTAGCCCTGTTGTGCTGTGGACCAGCTTGTTTATTTCTCCTCTTTTCAAAAGCAACACTTCCATGCTGTCACCTGTGGGTTTGCTCGGATATGAACGTAAATACAAGCGCAGGAAACTCAGAAAAACACAAGTTAGCTTCCAAAATGCGAGCTCGCGCTGCCCTCGGAGAGTACTGTAACGCAGACGCCGCGAGACGACGCAACATTTTAGCCTTTAAAACCTGTCAGGACATTTGTACACGACCACACACCAGAAGTAAGCAATATCCGCATACCGAAAATGTTCGGTGTCTGGAAACAGGCGTTATCATGGTAACGCAAACGGTATTTAACTGACAACTTACGTAGCAACAGCGGATTTGCTAGGCTACAACACAAACTCCCTGCCACAGTTGGCTACACCGTTAGCCTTCCAGCTATTCCGCCCAGAATATGAACAACTTGCGTCCAATGTGCGGTACAGGTGACCTACCAGAAAGTAAAAGCACTGTTTCGAGCCGAGTCGAAGCCCTCGGCGACTTCCCACAGGCCGGATGCCGTCTTTTTCCCCTTCTCGCCGCAACCACCCAGCCTGTTGTTTGCCGTCGTGTTTGGGGCGCTTCTCGTCTCTTTAAATTAACCCGTAACGGTTAACACAGTCGCTCAGCTCAGCAGATCGGCGCTGTCTGCGCTTTTCGCCCCACTGCGGGCCTCTTGTTGTCCTGACACGGACACCGCGGCCGGCCGTAGCAGGAGGGGTGATCGCGGGTTGATACCCGTCTGCTGCCGCCTCCGCCTAGACTCTCTCAGCGGAGGAAGAGGAAAACGAGCCGCTGAATTATTTACCCCCATCAAGACCCGGTGCAGCGGATTAACACCGCCGCCTGCAGGCACACAAGCGCCAGGCACTGTTCAGTAAACTTAAGCGCGCCCTCTGCTGTACACACGCAGGCACGACAGAAAAACACATATCACGAGCTTTTGGGGACCCCTACTGACTTTTTATCACCATCTAACAAATTACTCTATATGTCATACAAATATAGTATCATTCGTATTATAAACACATGAATGACTTAGCAAGTAATATATAAAATGGATGCAATTATGATAACCATGTGAATCTTTTTTTTTTCTGGAAGTAATAAAGCAAAACACATCTGATTTATGAATTACTATACAAATTAGTTTCACATGTGGAGTCTATTGCAGCTTGAAAGTCATAAAATGGCTCCTTACTACTGAGGTACCCATGAGCAAGGACGTCCCACTACTAGTGAAAATGACCTGACATGTATATGTTTACTACAGAGCCCGGCTGGTGACATCTTTCTCTATGTGTGCTACTATTCTTAAATTTACCTTTAATGAAAATAATTTTTAAAAATGACTCTTATTAAAAATGCTCCTTTATTAAAAAGTACTTTTATTAAAAATGAAAGTACTCTTATTTTTTAAAAGATATATAAAATATATGAATATTGCAGCGGTTGCAGTTCCCCAAAATATCCTAAGCGATTTTTCAGCCAGAACAGTAATATTTTTAATTAAGACTACTCTTTTTTAGAAGAGTACTTTTGATTTTTAATAAACTACCTTTTAAGACTAATTATATAGAGAGTAATTAGTCTTAAAAGAGTGCTTTTGATTTTTAATAAACTACATTTTAAGACTAACTATATATAATTAGTCTTAAAAGGTAGTTTATTAAAAATCAAAAGCATTCTTCTAAAAAAGAGTAATCTTATTTAAAAAATATTACTGTTCTGGCTGAAAAAGTGCTTGGGATTTTTTTTGCAACTGCAACCGCTGCTTCACAGAAGTGACAACACATAGTGAAACATTTCAAAACCTCCTGATGGACGAATTGTACCACCACCGTGTCTCAACTGTTTTCACTTTCAAAACTTTTACACTCTTGCAGAAAAGACAGTCAGAGCCTCCATTGTAACACACGATTATAACAGAGGCATTAATAAAGATATGCTTCTGAAAGCAGCAGAGTTTACAGTTGTGTGCAGAAAGTCACATAATATCTGAATCTAGAGTGTTCTATGGGGCACTGAGAGCATCCAGTACAGACTTATTGAATAGCACACATGGAAAAGTTATGTTTTACATTTTTCACCTGTAGAAGCTGTAGCTACCGCATGGCCTTTTCCCTCATCTGCACCATATGAAAGTTTTAGCAGCTCAGGCAGCACTTGTACATGATTCCTTTACTGTATTACAATTGGAATTGTATTTTAAAATAAAATTGTACTATGGATTACCTAACACTGCTGGAAGGAAATTAAAGAAAACTGGCTTTGGGGGAAATTAAATGTAAAAAATGGTGCCCTTTTTAGTTTAATGTAGAGATTTTACAAAAATTACATAAATAGAAAAATTTCAAAATATATTTTTAAAAAACCCACCAGAAGTACTACATTTTAAAATGAAAGATAACTCATTCTGATGTACAAATAAATGCTATTAAAGTAACCTGTACTTGATATAAAATTATTAAAAGTTGTACTGTGTTCATGTTTCATCCTGGTTCTGCTGTTCTGTAAAAAGCTCAGCTCAATAGGCCTTTAAAATGCTGTTCAGAACCTGATGGAGTTAAACATTTCTAAAATGTTTATGTTTCCAATACATTTGATAAAAATATATTTATGGGGAATTAGTTATCATTTAGTCAGAATCAGAATTTATTTTATTGGCATGTAGGTTGTCCATGGAAGAAAACAGTTGTTTGCTACTAGAGTGTGATGAGGAAGAAAAGCATAAAAGAGCAAAAATGATCCAAACAGAGCAAAATTATTAGGAATAGAATAGAATATGTGAAAAAACAGACCTCAAGTGCAGCAGAATCCAAAAATCAAAATAACCAAACAGGGGTCAAAATAATCAAAACCAGTCCAACACGAGAAGAAACACTTAGTGCATGACAAACAATACTTCATGGTGTGAGAAACACACTTGAACAGTCAATATCCATGTGTATTTGATATTTGTGATTGGACATGTGTCTGTGCTCTGTCCAGGATTCCTGGACTACTCTAGAAATATAAATTAAATGATGTGCAATGTAAAACAGACAGATGACAGCTTTGGAAATAATATAGACATTGAGTTACTGAAACTGAACAAAGTAGTTTTATAGGTGTGCAGAATTAGTGGGGGTGGTACAGTCTGTGTCATTGTTCATACTGTTTTGCACTGATCATTTCATTTATTTTAACTGGCAAATATTGAAACTATTGTGGAGATGAACCACAGCTGCAGATCAATACTGTTGGGGGATGGGACCTCCCCTAAACATAGATTGCCAGTAAAAATCCATTGCCATCAGCTCCACCAGACATCCCTTCAGATGTTAAGAGCAGCTTGTCCAAACTCACACTGAAGAGCAGATACTCCGAGAAGAGAGGAGCCAGCATTTATAAACTTCCAAAAAAGCACACATGACTTTTGACTGACACAGAAAATAAGCAGAAGGAACAGCTTAAAAACATTAGTCTAAAGATATGACTCGACTGACGTTTCTGAGAGAGAGCTGAAAAGACCTTCAGTTTTTGATTGGTAGTTAGCAGTAGCCTGAGCTAAAGCTAAGTTAGCCAAAACAGCAGCTTTGATTGACGCTAGCAGGCTAAGTACACGAGCTAAGATGGACAGCTTAAGGGACTTTTTAGTCTAAACATTATTTGTTGACAATTTCAAGGACAGAGGCAAGACTAACATCTGTTGAAATGATCCCATGTAAGGATGTACAGCCCAAATATGGCAATGGCAAAATAAGTTATTTAGAAAATGACTTCACCAGTTTGACTGACAAGTGGCTAACACAGGCACAGAGATGTGACAGGGAGACACTACATTGTCAAAACATTGTAAAAGTATTCTTTTTTTTCAGCAGTTGGGTGAATTTTGTGAGTTGTTCAGGTACTGACAATGTCATGCCAACGAGACCCTCACCCAACCCTGGGTTTTTCTATCTGAACATGGCAGGACTGAATGTGAAAACTCTAGTTACCCGTTACCTTAAATTCTGAAAATTGTAAGTAAAGATTTTTTTGCTTTTAATATCAAATGCTCTCCTGACTTATTCTTTGTGTGGAAAATCATTATTTAGATATAAATCATATATTTAGAGATTAGTTATGTCAAGACTACGTGCAATTTAAAGTCCTTCCCGTTGTGAGGAAAAGTTTTTTTTATTATTAACCCTAACCCTAACTTTCAGCTTGAGGAGGTAGCCTTCCATTAAATAATAATATGGATCGGAAAGTGTCAGGTGTCCTGAAAGTGTCCTGTTAAGGAATTATATGATTACAAAATATATAGTCCTATAATTACTCAAACATTACACTTCATATGAAATAATCCCAGTATAATTCTGCTGAACAGGGCACCGCTGATTGGCTGCAGTGCTTTATTAAGAACACACTCCACTAATGATCCTTTAAGCAGAAACACACAGTAATGAGGATGATATGACGACTGCAGGCCCAATTCTACATCTTTGACTTTGAACCTTTGAAGCCTTAAGATTAAGGGTTAAATTAAAATGCTGATCCCACTTTAGTGAAGGAATGTATCTTAATACTCTGCATTTATCATTTTAAGAATTAATGTGTATTAATTATGTTATAAAGCATTCATTCAAATCAAACAGGAACGTTAAACTGTTACATGTAAATGAAAGTACACTGAAAAAGGGAAGTTTATACTGGGATTGATTTGACACCATAATTGCTTCATGCATGGTCTAGTTTCGTTAATTGTCAGATGAGTCTTAAGACATACTGGAAATCAAGTAATATGAGGCATAACCAGTAAAACGCAATCAAATACTGCCATATTACCACACCAACGTGCACTATTAAAGAAGGAGGCCCTCTTAAACTGTCCCACTTGCACTGTAGCAGCAGCTAAACATCCCAATACCGAAAGGAAGATGAAGTCTATTGCATTCTCTGGTTTACTTTTTCTGTTTCTGAGGTAAGATCTAGTTATCATTTAGATAAATCTTTCTCTTTTTAAGCTTTAGATCAGGCTGAATTTTGTTATAATCAAATCTTAAACTTTTGTTTAATGTATACAACCATGCAGCATTTCAGTCGTCCAACTAGTTTTCTACTTTTGAAGTTTTAAATGTTGGCCTCTCAGGTTCTTAAAATGACATAATGAGTTGTAGCACTTGTACTGTATCTATGACTAAGCTTCTTTGCAGCTCTCACATCAGGTCTGTCATGTCTGATCTAATGCTTGATTGTTTCCTGTACCTGGAAGTTAGTTTGGACAAAAGCGTCAGCTAAATGCATAAATGTAAATGTAAATAAGTTCACAAGCTTACACAACAAATAAACTTGAATATAATAATTAGAAATGTTAAAAATAAGCTATTTTCATTTTGATATACTGCTGCATATGCATTTTTTTCTTTATTACATTTTTAATAAATCGTTAATGACATTTAATACATCTAAAACAAAATTGTTTTTGCAAAATAGGTCATGTTTAACAAATACAACAATATGCAAAAAATATATAATAAGATATTAAAATATTAAATAATATAATATTATAAAATATTATAGTTGTTGTTGCATTAATATATTATATGGAATGCTATTTGGACTGAAATGTTGCATGCATGCAGGAATGAAACAGATTGAACCCATTTACATAAAAAACGAATACATAAAATATAAAATATAAGATAAGATAATCCTTTTATCCTTTATTGTCCCACAAGTGGGAAATTTCACACGTTACAGCAGCAAAAATCACACAATAAATAAATAAAGCAAATGTTAAAAAAAGAGAAACACACATATTTATAAAATATAAAATATAATAAAATAAAAACTAATCATATATAAATCAACACACTGATTTTTTTTGCTCTTTCATCACTGTAGCTGCAGTTTAGCATCCAGGCAAAATGATAATGTATATGATGATCTCTGGAATAACAACTTGGACATTGCCAACAAGACGCTTCAAGTTGACTTCCTGAGGCAAATGCAGAGCGGCAGTCTGCAGGCTGAGCGTTATGTCAACTTCACCCTACAGGACATCAACTATCTGCTGAAGGTCACTGAGATGCTGAAGGA
>JBBIGC010000125.1:20328729-20350548 GCA_037576955.1 Lepidarchus adonis | reverse complement strand
TGTGCATTAAAAGCACTGCATTAGATAGATAGCCGGTAGATTGTGCATTAAAAGCACTGCATTAGATAGCTAGATAGATAGCTAGATAGATAGATAGATAGATTAGATTGTGCATTAGATAGAGATAGAGAGATAGAGAGATAGAGAGATAGAGAGATAGATAGATAGATAGATAGATGGATTAGATTAGATTAGATTAGATTGTGCATTAAAAGCACTGCATTAGATAGATAGCCGGTAGATTGTGCATTAAAAGCACTGCATTAGATAGCTAGATAGCTAGATAGATAGATAGATAGATAGACACACAAAACACACCTCTCCCAAAATCCAAGAGTTTGTGGACTTTGCATTGAGAATGCGCTGAAACTCTTCTGACTGCATATATTCTATCTGTTCTCGTCTCTTCTTCTGCGCTGGCTCCTCCTCCTTCTCTTCAACAGCCGTTTTCCCACCTTCAGGCAGGACATCAGGACAGTGTGTAAGCTCAGAATTGGCCGTCAGTGTGAACAGTACGTATATTAGGATGCATACCTTCAGGTGAAGTCAGGCTACGCTCCACTCTGGCAGTAATATCGCCACTGCTTGGTCGCTTGCGCTTCACAGAATTAGGGTCATCTTTCACAATGGCTTTTCCTTTAGCTTGAAGCTTTTTCACTGCAGCCAGCTGACAGAAAACATACAGGGCCAAAGCCAAATGTTAGCAATATCCTTTACAGTGCTGTATTTATGAACTAATTTACTGCTGCAAAGTAAGTGATGGCCAAAACTGTTTCAGCATTTTTGCATAATTAAATTTTTAGGATGTAAAAGTATTTCAGAGTCGTCTATAGTGTGCCATTCTAGATAAATAAACCAAATCAGCAAAATTCTGACAGGAACCAGACATCCAAAGGGTTCACAATAAAGCCACTGAATAAAACTGTATGCTGCCTCATTAGACACTGTTCATTTATAGTTCTGATAAAAGGTTTTGCCTAAAATATATAGAAAGAAAAAATTGTTCTAATTGAGTAACGTGCTCAAGAAAGATCTGGAATCCAACGTACCTAAATGCTTTGGTAATTTGTAGATGGATCAATTTTAAAGCAAATTTTAGCTGACTATTTACAATAAAACATTGAATTAATAAATCTCATTTGCTATTATTCTAAAGTAAATTAATTAGCTGATTAGCCAACTTTAATTTGCACCAAAAGCAGGTAATACAGTTGCAAAATAATACACTGCACAGTTTAACATGGACACAGTTGCAAGTTACATAGAGAATTTTTTAAAGAAACCCCAACACACACCTTTGCAGCAGATGTGCGTTTTGAAGGAGGGGGTGGTGACATGTCCAACAGAATATCCTCCCCCTCTGAAAAACCTCGTCCTAGGGTGGGTACTGGTGGGCCACTGGAAAGGAGTGCAGGTGGAGAGAAGCTTTTTGGAACCTCAGCTGCTGTTTTGGGTGAGAGAAGAGCACCTCTGCTAATCGAAGGTCTAGTTGGATTCACTGCACCTGAAGTGTTCTGCAGCACCCTGCGAAAGACAATTCGAGAAGTCAACATACAATAAATGAAAACAAACCATATGTACTTAATAAAGCAGAGGTGCACCCACGCACACACCTTTTCTGAATCTCTTCTGCCCTCTTCTGTCTTGTCTGCAGTCTTTGCTTGTGCAGCTCCTTCTGATGTTTGAGTAGGTCGGAGGCAGAAATGGACAAAACCGTTGACCCGGATCGATCTACATTAAACGCACAATAGCAATGAGCTCAAACATGCAGCCATACAAAACACATTCACTTCTTTATTTATGAACAAATGGTTGGTCTGGAAATGAGGCAGTTTCAGAAGGTTTATGCAACACATGAATATACGTATTGTGTTCAGTTCAGGTAACAGGCCAAATACTACAGCAGTACAACACACTTCAACATAACCAATGTAATATATAGAATTAAATTAGTTTATTTGAATTAGTAATTACCTGTTGGCTTTGCTTGTCCCAAGTGTTTCTTTATATTAAGAGAACCTGGTGTAGGCATGGACATGAGGCCTCTGAAATCATCAGAACATCCAGACACCTCACCTGAAGCAAGAGCTACAAATGACAGATTTTTTTGCACATTTAAATAAGCAGGTAACTTATGAAAAGAAACACAAGAAAGAACTTTGCTTAAGTTGCATTGTTACCAAGTTTCGTGGCTGGAATAGAAGCCAAAACTGCCTGAATTGAGGGCTGTTTCTTTGGCTGAGGAGCATTCCTATAAGGTAAAATATAAATGATTAGGGTTTTCTAGTGAATAATGCCCTATACAAAAGAAACTCTTATTGAACAATGAGACAAGATATTACATTGATGGTGCACAGGCAAGTGAGGACATGCCGCCATAGTGGAAGTCACTTTGACACAGCCGTTCCCTCAAACCTCCCCGGCCTTTTCTCTTTCCTGGGGCGGTGCCTGTAAAGCTGGACTGAAGTTCTGCTCTCTTCGAACTCATCTTCTTGTACTGAGCCTTAACATGGTATTGGCAGTACTGGCATTCATACTACATGAATAAAATACAAAAACAACAAATTAATAGAATACAAAAAGTGCCACACCTTCTTAAAAAAAAATAAAAAATTCAAGGACCCAACACAGCATAGTTTGAGGCACAGTTTGAGGTGAAGCACTGTTACAACAAGGTTTAAAATTAGCTTCTTACTTGACGCATTTTCTTAAAATTTACATTTATTCATTTTGCTGATGCTTTTGTCCAAGCAACTTCCAGATACAGAATAATTTAAGCAGAAATTTAGACATGATGGCACTAATGTGAGTTACAAGGAGTTCAACACATTCCTCTTAGTCATAGAATACAGTGCAGGTGTTACAACAGTGCAGATGATACATGCCATCAGACAGAAGGACACATTCTACACGTTCATTAAGTGCTTATGAGTAAGTCTAAGTCTCTATTGTCTATTATTCTTCTTTGTCATAAGTGTTTCAGCTGACGTTAAGTTCTATAAGTGCTTCTCTACCTATGATAAGGAAAGACGCAAGTGCCATGTTTAATTATATTGTTGCAAGTAGGCAGGTGGCATCAAGCAACAAGGACATAGACAGCAAGAGACACACTTGCAGACAATGGAACATAGCCTTTGACACATTACAGCTGTGTCAAATGTCTAATTATAATTAAAGTTCCAAGACGAGTTTCATAAACTTTCAAGGAATTGATTGATGGATATGTGGGAACTATTACTAGAAGATGTTGGACCAGGTTAACTCACCAAGTTGACTAACTGAGTGCAGGAGTCTCCATTCTTTTTCTTGGCCTTGCAAGTACCAAAGTCCATGGCTTCCCCCAAAATAAGAACCTTCTGTGGATGGTCCACTGTGAGGCAAAGCTATAAACAGGCAGTAAGCCACATCACAAAAATACAAAAGGGAAGACAGTCATGAAAATTTCATCACAAAACATGCAGCTCTTTACAAACACATTATATAGTTATTTAATTTTAAATGACTTGCATATTTAAAGCAAAACTTTTTCACACTACCTTTAGACTAGGTATTATTTAAAATGTTAGATGTTTACTAATATTATCCATTTAGATTTTGAAGTAGTAAGGAGTATGGGTTTTTGCTTATGGATCTGACTGATGGATTATGCACTGAATTCTAGTACAGAATGGAGGCTTTAACTAATTTGGTCAGGGCAATACAATTATTATTTAAATAGCTCTACCTTAACCTACAAGCTAGATTTTAATATCTAATATATTGACAAATTGACAATAGAGTGACAAATGGAGCAAAACACAAAAAACAGTTGAGGCAGACTGATGATTGAAATTTGTTTGAGGTTGAGTAAAGTTTGTAGAACATTAAAACATTAAAATCACATTATGTTTTAGGTCACATTAAAATATATTAAAATTTAAATGGTTCATTGTGTGTATATATGTTAAATTATTAATAAAATAAATTATAAATTAATTAATATGCATCTGCTGGCTTTCTTCTCACCTCATTAGAGCCATCCTTATTCTTCATTTGGTTAGGATTGAGTATGCCCATCACTGTTCCAGTGTCTGTCTTCCACAAGTCTGTGTGCACAGTCCCAAAGAGAAACAGCGATACATTCACCTCCAGGTTATGAAGGTCATTCAGCTTCCAGATACTGAAGGTTTTTCCCTATAAAAGAAATTAGTTAGATACACAGTATAAATTGACATATATAATTATGATACACAGCATTCAAAGCTATAACAACAATTGCTTACATTATTCTTGCTTTGCGGGGTGATTTTACTTATCACAACTGCAAAGGTAACCCAGTCACTGTCCTCTAGATTGTCCCTGGCCAGTCGGTCCGGCAACTGTGAGAGCTTGATCATTCTGCGATTAGCCATTTTGTGTTCAATTTCTACAGAGGACAGACGAGGTCTCCTACAGAGGAACAGAGTGTGATGTAGAAAGTACCCATCAGTATTTACAACCTAAATTCTTTTGTATTATAGCACTGCCTTAAAACAAAGATTCCTTTTTATTATTCTTTCTATGATTTACTGATACCAGCTGCGCTTTACAGTGTCAGAAAACATGGAGCAATAGTAAAATCTCCTGGAATAAAATCTCAACATGTTATCATGCACTTCAGTTAATTTTTCCCCCAAAAGAAACAATTTACTGTTTTATGACTGATAACAGTAGTTACTCTGTACAATGTTGTTCCATCATAAAATATTAAATACACACCTAAGCCGGAGACCTGAGAATTTTTCCAAGGTGACATCCTGAGTAACAGGAGGCCTGGGTGTGGCCTGTCTTGCAATGGGATGAGTTACACCAGCACTTTTAGTTGTTGGGGGAGACTTTACTGTGTTGTTGGGTTTACCATCACTTCTGGTCTGCAACAATTTGGTGCTGACTCCCAGCCCACATGGACTCGGGCTGTCTGAGAAAGTTGTTATAAACAGAAGGTTATGGTTTCATTTACATTACATTTATTCATCTTTTGTCCAAAGCAACTTCCAGGTACAGGATCAATCAAGCATAAATTTAGACATGATGGCACCAATGTGAGAGTTACAAGGAGTTCAACACATTCCGCTAAGTCATAGAATACAGTGCAGGTGCTACAACATTCTACGTTAATATTAAGTGCTTATGAGTAAGCCTAACAGACTAAGTGCTACAGAATAAACAACATGGTCTATTAATACCTAGTAGTGCTTTGTCAAAAGTGCTTCTGCTTCAGCTGACGGCAAGTGCTTTAAGTGCTTAATCACTGATAAAGCAAGACGCAAGTACCAAATTTAAATCTGCTTTATATTAATATAACTGACCAGTATTTCAGAGTAATGAACAGTCAGCTCTTGCAGACACAACAATAGGTGATTACCTGCTTTGGGTCTGTTTTTGGACTCAGCTCTTAGGGGTGGAGACAATGTAGCCATTTTCTGGGCTGGTAATGACTGGCTGCTAAGATGTGTTTGCAGAGCAGGTTTGCTACACTGCTGGGGGGACATCAGACGTTTGGTAGAATGCAGCACTGCAGATGAAGTTTTGGTATGAGACAGTCTCTGTGAGGAGGGTTTATCTTCTGCTTGTACGGGCTGGGAGACTGCACCCTTTTGAGATGACTGCAGTTGCTGCTGTAGCTTTAGCATTTTCTCTTGCATGTGTCTCAGCTCCGCTAAATGTCAAGAAAATATGCATGTTCAAGCATTACATAACTGACTTCTTTACTACTACTTAAAAACTCATTGCATTGAAAAATGTTCACTGAATTACTGTCAATGTAAATGATCTAATCTCACCCTCTAGGTCTTCTTTGGATTTATTCAGTTCACTTTCCCCTTCTGTGTTCAAGTTCTCCAACTCCTCATTCGCTTCCTCTTCCTCCTCTGGCTCAGCATAACTGTCACAGTCTTCACCATCATCATCAAAGAGATCATCCAAATCGTCCTCCCTTTCTCCAGAAGTGGAAGTCTCAGTATTCTGACCTTGACTTTCTTCGAACAGAGAGAGCAGCAGGTCCAGGTTTTCGTCCTCAGCTGGTGAGAGTCACAAATCAAGCATTAGATGCTGCTAAAGCTTAAGCTTGGCAAATGGAATTTCTCCTTCACTTATAATTTAGGTACCCCCTTTTCTTAAAATATTGAACTTTTCAACTGAAAAAGAATATAAACTGCACATCATTTTATTAACAAAATAGATGCACTAATTTGCTCCACACACAACTGGAAACAGGCCACTGCATTGCTGATCTTTTAATTATAACTAATGCATGAAATATGTGCAACTGCACAGTAATTGAATGCTGTTGCAACATCTTCACCAACTTGCACATTACTTGTGCTAAACAGGCAGTTTCTTTTACATTGCACAAATCAAAGTAATCAGTTTGGTGAAATAAGGAGTACAGAGTACATATATTAGGTAAAAATTTATTTATTTTAAAAACCTTTAGACCAATTTTAAGACATGAGAACCAGTCATGTAATTCCAACACTAATCCATTCTTATTATACGGTATCTTAGATGGAATTCATCATTTATAATGATGTGGGAAAAAATGTAGCACTCTGAAAAAATCAAAGGCTCAGAGGATGAGAGAAAACGTTTAGTTCAAAAGGCACATTTCTCAGCAAAGCCTCAATCTTCCTATCTGTTATTATGTAGAATTTTAAGGTGAATCATATACTGCAAGTCCCTGAGGCAGCAAAGGAACCCTAAACAAGAACATTACCATGCTGTTGGTATGAGGTGCAATGCTATGCAAAGTTTGGCCACCCATTGATAAATAAAACATAATGGTGTAATTAAAAAGTTGGTAACACAGTCTCTCTAGGACATGGAAAAAATAGACATTTTCAGCAAACATTGATGTATAGTTACTTTTTATGCCATAAATTGAACAAAAAAACCCCAAAACATTATTATGGCACTCTGCAAACGTTTGGGCACCCTAACAGTTCCAAATTCTCAGATTCTTTTTAATAGGTTTCATATCTTAATTAGCTCATTAGATCTGATGCATGGTAACAGATGTCATTAGTAAATGTCAGCTGGTGCCCATTTCAAAGCTTTACAAATATCATGACTTCAAATCTTGTGTACACACTCAACCACCATGCAGATTAGTAAGTCTCTGAAAATGAAAGTTATTGATGCCCACAATGCAGGAGAAGGCAACTAGAAGATAGCAAAATGTTGTCATTTTGCAGCTTTCACAGTGAGAAATGCAATGAAGAGATGGCAGTTCAGGGGAACGGTGACGAGATCCGAGATGAGATCTGGAAGACCAAGAAGACTCGGAGAGAACTGCTCATATGCTGGTCTGAAAGTAAAATCAAAATCCCCATTTGACTGCAAAAAATCTGCAGGAAGATTTCGCAGACTCTCCCGGGAGTGGTGGTGCATCATTCCACAAAACCTTCATGGAAGAGTTTGCAGAAGTATAGAACATCTACAGAAGCCTGATGCGTTTTGGAAACAAGTGCTAATTAAGTTAAAATAGAACTTTTGACCACAATCAGCATAGGCATGTTTGGAGAAAAAGAAGGAGCAGCATTTCATGAAAAGAACACCTAGTCAGCCATTAAATATGGGGGGTGAATCTACAATGCTTTGGGGTTGTGTTGCAGCCATTAACACAGGAAACATTGCACGAGTGGAAGGAAGAATGGATTTCACTAAATACCAGCAAATTCTGAAAGCAAACGTTACACCATCTGTAAAATAAAAAAAAAGCTGAAGCATAAAAGAGGTTGAGTTCCACAACAGGACAATGATCCTAAACATACCTCAAAATCCGCCATGGACTACCTCAAGAGATGCAAGCTGAAGGTTTTGGAATGCAATGTTTGCTGAAAATATTATGCATTTTTTCCGCCCAATTCTTAGAGAGACTGTGTTAACATCTTTTCAATTAAAAAATGGCCAAAATGTTATTCATCAAGGGGTGGCCAAACTTTTGCATAAGACTCTAATTCTGCCAAAAAGCTCATCAATGTCTGAGACATGTACCATTACTGTGCCTGTATATTCTTGTTTAGAGCAAAAACCTTTTCCTGGCACACTTTCAACACAAGTCAAATTTGTCCAATCTCTTTCTGCCTGTAGATATACAACAGAAAAAATTATTTGACCCCTTGCTGACTTTAAAAGCTTACCCACTGACAAAGAAATTAACAGTCAATAATTTTCAACAGTGAGAGGTAAAAAATCAAAAGAAAATCCAGAAAAATCATATAATATAAAATACATACATTTACAGTATCTGCATTTCATTGAGGGAAAAAGGTATTTGATCCCCTACCAACCATTAAGAGTTCAGACTCCCACAGCCTAGTTGGATATTCCTAATTTCAACGTGTCACCCACACTAAAGACACTTGTCTCAACTAGTCACCTAAAGAAAAAGACACCTGTCCACTAGTGCTGGGAAATAGAAGAATCTTGATTTTTTTTTTTAAATGATTAAAAAAATGAGGACAATCACGATGATACACACAGGCAATAAAACTATCAAATAAGTTTGCTCAGTTTTAGAGAATGCGTCGAGACAGAAAATGCAACATGTTAGGTTTGCTGAACGCCAGCACAACAGCCAGTCATTGACGACGCTGCAATTTAAGTAACTAAAACAAGTATGTATGTATGTAAGTATGTATTTATAGTTGATGTAAAAATTGTGCTGTTACACACACTCATACTATCTTTTTGATTCCAGAAAAAAACAGAAACCATGAGCGGCTTCTTGATGGTAAATGCATCATGTACCACAGCAACCGCTGTTTTCACAGACAGTATCCTCAACATGTTCGTCACTGACATGAGGCTTCAGTCAATGGTTGAAGATGACGGCTTCACTAAAATTAACCCTGGTTACACTCTGCTTTATTATTATTATTAGAACAGCGCAAGGAGCAACATGTTTGTGCACTTTCTAAAGATTTTCATTCGTTTTATGAATAAAAGGTTGGAAACTAATGCTTTTCTTGTTTTTTTTGTTGTTTATCCGATTCATCAGAAAAATAATCGACAGGTTAGTTGCAGCCCTACTTTTATGTAGTCCACCCGAGGTTTGAAATGCCTGGCCGAATTTTTTTTTCTTAGACTGCATTTCCAGATCTCTATGATAATGTCAGGTGAAGTGAGAAGCTTCGCAAAAGACGCAACTGTAAACATTTCTCTCAGATGGAGCTTCACAGGGTGTCGTATGAGCCTCACTGCCCTTAATTCCCCATTTTGTTTGTCTCCTGGAACACCATTGACTGGTTAGAATCAAGATTTTGTTTATTATATTTATACAGATATTTATCTATATTTCTCTTTAAATACAGTTGTGTTGTGTTTTAATCTTCTGACAGAAAATAAATAATTTACACCAAAATGAACTTCATGATAGATTCAAATATAACTGAGGAGTGAAAAGGAACATTTAAAGTTGACAGAATATGTGATTTCATTGTGATTTTTAAATATCGCCCAGCTCTGCTGTCCACAATCAATTAAATCAGACTCCAACCTCTCCACCATGGCCAAGACAAACAGCTGTCTAAGAATGTCACATGTGAAGGGCCATTTGAAGTTTGCCAATGAACATCTGAAAGATTCAGAGTGCTTGGGAGATGGTTCTGTGGTCAGAGGAGACCAAAATCGAGCTCTTTGGCACTCAATACTTGGTTGGGCCTCCTTTTGCATGAATTACAGCATCAATGCAGCATGTTATGGAAGCTATCAGCCTGTGGCACTGTTGAGGTACAATGGAAGCCCAGGTTGCTTTGATAGTAGTTTTCAGTTCGTCTACATTGTTGAGTCTAGTAACTTTTGTCCTCTTGACAATAATCTATAGATTCTCTATGAGGTTCAGGTCAGGTGAGTTTGCTGGCCAATCAAGCACAGTTTCACACTGGTCATTGAACCAGCTTTTGGTACCTTTGGCAGTGTGGGCAGGTGCCAAGTCCTGCTGGATAATGAAATCAGCATCTCCATAAAGCTTGTCAGCAGAATGAAGCATGAAGTGCTCTAAGATTTCCTGGTAGATACTGTGTTGACTGTGGACTTCAGAAAACACAGTGGACCAACACCAGCAGATGACATGGCCCCCAAATCATCACAGACTGTGGAAACTTCACACTGCCTCTCCACTCTTCCTCCAGACTCTGGGACTTTGATTTCCAAATGATATAAAAAATTAACATTTATCTGAAAAGAGAACTTTGGACCACTGAGCAACAGTTCAGTGCTTTTTAATGTATTAATATTTCATCTTTCTCTCAATAGTAACAGGCTTTCTCAAGGCAGAGATGCAAAAAGGTGAACACATGCAATGTACACTGTAAAAAGCAACAAATGGTTAAATTTAGAGTGATTTACTGATCTCCATTGTCCGACAGAAAAATTGCCATGTGAGCTAAGGGACCGTATTCAAATTACAGCTGCTACAGAGTCAACGTGGATTCATGTCCAGCAATCGAGGCTACAAGTCCTCTAGTGTGAGGCTCAGATCACAGATCATACCCAGTCACACCCAACACATGCATGAATGTCATAAAATTTCATTTCCAAAGGTGAAATCTGCTAAATGTTATAAAGATCAATCCCTTAGCTCTGGTTTGCCAAGGAACAGACTTCTGCCCAAATTAGGGCAGCTAGTATTAGGGGACAACAAAAAGCCAGTGTTTGCCCTACACAAGCAAAAGGATATATCAACCAATTTATTACTATAATTATAATGCACCCCTCATTATTTAAATAATTCTAAATAATATGAAATGGTCCTAAATAGCTAGTTGACTCTTACTTTTGGTGTGTGACTTGATTTGTATTTGATTTCTGTATTTCATACAAAGATCTGGTTTAAAACTAAAATGCCACATTGAGATTTAACGATGCACAAAAACCAGATATGAGAAAATTGATACACATGTTACTTTGGCTGACGTAAAAGTGATGGGCGTATACAACGGTAGGTAGGAACATATAACAAAAACACAAAAACACTAACATTTTAATAACATGGATTTTATTGACTTATTGTCAATATGTGGCACAGTGATATAGTTTGATCATTTTTTAAAATCTTCGTGCGAAAGTAATAAAGTCCAAAACTAAGAGCAACATAAACGACATTAAACATTTCACTGATCTCGTGTTTAGCTTAAAACGAGCTATACTCACCCGTCATGACTGCCCAGCCTTTAGTGACTTTAGTGAGCTGAGAGTGATTCAGTGTAATCAGTCCAACTTAACAGATATAATAAGTCTAACGAATCAACTGCTCCCGTTAACTAAAAGACATAAAAATGTGCCTCGTGTCAGTGTATCACTATGAGTGACAAAGCAAAAGCAATAAAATAAAAAAAGCAAATTATGTTGTTCATATTCTTTAAAATACTATAACAAGAACAACAGAAACTCTTTTCCTTCCTGCAGCTCCCGCGGTGGCGCGAAAAATGTTAAACTGTGAAGGACCCCAAAGACGTCATGACAAGAAAGCTCTATAGCCTGTTTCAAATAGTAGTAATAATAAACCAGAAAAACTAGTTCGCATTTTACTACTACACTTATCTCCTTTACATTGCTTTGGATCAAAATTATTTCAACGTTTGGTTGATTAATTGCGTTTTTTGTTGTTGTTGTTGTTGTTGTTGTTGTTGTTGTTGTTGTTGTTGTTGTTGTAATGTATGTATGAGGGCGCATTAGGGGCCGCCAGGCTAAGCGCTGATCTTCAAACCATCGTTACATAGATAAGATTTAGCAATATGCAGTGTAGATTGTATGAAACCGTTAACACGAATACGACCGCGCTCCGTTACAGATCTAAAAGTAATAAATATGCAAGTCCAAAAGAGGAAAACATTTGGAAGCCATATCACAATTACTACTCGTTTATGACAACCCCTAACCCATTCCTTCTATCCCCACAACACATTATGTGTTAATTGTGTTGAGCCGTCCATCTCCTTTCTTAGCCAATGATATTCTTTCTCTTCTGTAATATTTCCTTGTATGCTGCTCCAGTTATATTTTCCTTTAATGATGTATAATGCCCCTGTGCCATTTAAACTGAAGCACACCAGTATCATCACACTCCCACCACCATACTTCACTGCCAGTGTGATCTTTTTGAAATTATACTTAACTCTTATTCCTTTTTTTTTTCTCAAAACAGACCTCTTGCATTGTAAAGATCCTCCAACAGACCACATATGTTTATGGTAAACCTTTTTGAAACATGTTTTTGCCAGCAAATTTAAAATTTGCTAATATTTATCATGTAATAGTAATGTCTCACTTTCACTTTGGAAATATTTTCTGTGGTATATTTTCAAGCTAGGCATGCAAATAATTGAATTTTTTTTTCATTTACATTTTACTCAGCATCCTAACTTTTTGGGGATTGTAAAGACATTACTATATTCATGAAATATATGATTTATGAAAATGGGTTTACAGTTTGAGTGTGATGTTATGTTCACAATGACAATAATCACGTCACGTAAAAAACTATAATAGCAGGAAATATAATTACATTTTGCCTTGCATTGTCTTCACAAGCTATGTTCCTCCATTTACTAAATAACCGTGGGAAAAGGTATAATGCAATGCTCTGGGTTATCAAGCATCTGATCTGTACATCAAAGTCTAATCAAAGCAACAAAAAACAGAAAAATATGAAGAGTTGAAAGGCATGTGCAGATTTAATTACATTTATTAGTAAAATTGACTGGATGTTACACATTTACATTTGATTTCAGATCTCCAACTAAGCCAGCTGCCATAATTAATGGCAAATATTCAACCAGACTGATTCATTTAATCAAAATCCCTTTACACACAAACAATTAAAAACCTGTCAATCTTTTCCCACTGAGAAGAGCATCAGAACTATTTCTATTGAAATAGGTGCCAGTAGTGTCCTGTACCTGCTGTAGCCCAGTGCTGAAATGGGTAATCAAATCTAGCAGTTAAAAGCTGAAGCCTGGTTCTCCCTGAGTATCTAGACAATTCAATATTCCCTGACATTTATATAATTGTCCCTGTTCACATTATTTCTCTTTAATATCTGTTTAGAATTCCATAAAGCAGTTTCATAATGCTATTGGTGAACATCTGAGCATTGTGTTCAGAATGCAGTATGCATCACAAAATCGACAAGAAAGGCACTTTTCTTTGCCAAATGAGACATCTGACCATATAATACATTTTTGGCTCCGGTTTTACATCTTTATAAAATAAATACCAAACATTGTTTAATTAACACAATTGGAGTGCTCTACAGTGCATATATAGTATGCATTCACATTTATACAACAGAAACTATACATGTTATTTTATTCCATTTAAGGTGAGGTATTGGTCTTACTTTGATGGCTTTTTGTGTGAGCTATTATATACTCCAGCATTATAATGGCATGTAAATTACTTTTCATTTTCAAAACACTAATACAGCATTTAGAGAACATTGCTTTACAAGGCTATAAAATGAATTCACTTAAAAAGTTTGATGGTAGGGAGTTTGCTTGGCACTGGCAGTGTAGTACAGTGGTGCTTATGAACCATTTAACATTTTCAATATTTTTTGCATAAATATGATATAAAACATCATCAGATTTCCATACAAGTCCTGAAAAACCCATTAAACAAAAGAGATACTTGGTCATTTATTTACTGAGGAAATTGGTTCACTATTTAATATCTGTGAGTGGTACATTTATGTAAATCTATTTGATTAGCAGTGAATTTGAAGATAAAATTAGAAGAAAGCCATCAACATCCCATAGTTCTCTGTATGGCTGAATCGCTGAACTATCCTACAAGCCTTTGAGTAGGACTCATCAACAGTTTTTGGAAACATTTTGCATTGTCATTGGGGGTCACACCAGCTACTGAAAGCAAATGTTCACATAATTTTTCAATGAATACATTTAGCAATGAATATTATACAAGTCTAATATTTTTGCCCCATTTGTTTAATGGTGTTCTCTTTGTCAACCACTAGGACCTGTATGCAAATCTGATGAGGCATTAGTTCATATTTACGAAAGAATGTAGAAAATCAAAAATCTAAAACTTTTAAGTCCCACTGTACTAAGAATGGCTGTCAAGCAAAGTGACCTCATAACTACAGTGAATAACCTGGTTAATCAGGTCATGATCATTGGACAACCATTATGTACCACTAAGTACATACTCTTTCAATATTCATAATAGATCATTTAAAAACCTGTGTCTGGCTCAAATCCGACTTGCATCTGACCTTCAGTAAGCCGGCCTGAAAGTCATGAGCATAATTCAATCCCTTTGTTATGCTCCTGACGTTGCTTCTGAGCTTCTGGTGAGCTTCTAAAACTATCCAGACAGAAGTGTCCAACAGGAAAACCCCAAAACCCCTAAGTTTTAGGACTCAGTACATATCCTTGTAGATCTCCTGCAGTAGTGGATGTAGAGAAGTGTCCTGTGTCTTTTTAATATCCTGAACCAGCTCAGCATGCTCTGTAACAAGCTGCCGAAGGTCAGCGAGTTTTTGCAGGAGCTTGGGGAAGAGGAAAGTGTTGTCCGGGTGGTTAGCCTGCAGATGGAGCCGCAGAGCATTAACAATACTTTCTTGAATGCACTCGATGTGTGACACGTTTGCCAGGCCTGGTCGGTCTAGTAGTGAGGAAGAGGGGAAAAGAACAATAGAGAGAGAGAGAAAGAGATCGTCAGTGACAAGGAAATTTGGAGCATTATTATTCTTTGTTTACCTTAACGGCCTTTTCTATTATAATGTAGTGTCTTCTGTTCTGTTACTGTATTTGTGAGGTTTTTACAGAGGGGTTCCTATAAGAACGAGCCTGCAGCAGGCTGTGGTTATATTCTAAGGCCGTACAGAGGCCTGTGGGCAGCAGCTGGAACGAACGCTGCAGGAAGCTGTGGTTATTTTTTCTGGCTCAAAGGAGGAAAAAAGCCCCCAAGTCATTCTGAGATCGGCTGTTATTACGTAACCTCTTTCAAAATGCAGCTTGTATTGAAGCTGAATGAGGCAAAGAAAGACAGTCTGTCACACACAGTTTAAAAGTGCAGTGAAAAACGTGTTCAAACCTTAAAGTCTCTTGGTAAAACGTTCAGCCTGTACACTGTCCACGTCGACAATTAATATGTCATGGAGGAAACAGAATTTCACTGGAAAATATGTTGTTTTCTCCACTGAGAGTGTAAAAAGCCTTGTGGTGCACAGATCTGCTTATTGATTTTGGAATTCGATCATTATAGATTATAATTTACTAAAAAATTCACTGATTTTTTTATCAGCTAATTTCTCTGCCTATTTTGAAGAATGCAAATCCAAAAACGATATTTTCTCTTGTTGTTATGTGACTTATTATCTAATCTATATATTATCTGGTATTTTCAGTCATCTTAATAAAATTATTCTGAATTGTACTTCAGCAATTACATTACATTGAAATATGATGTAATTTGAGATTTCAGGTGCACTGATTTCTGTCATAAATAATTGCAATCAAATGGAATCACTGAAAATTCATTTAAACCTTGAGTGTCTCACCCCCACAGCAGATAATAGCAGCCACAAATAGTGCCAGGTCACTGTCGTCCAACTCCAGTGCATTAAAGCGCATGGCAAACTGGAACTTGGGCTCCATCATGTCGCTGAAGGGCCGACGGAGACTCTTGAGGAACTCGCGTGTAATAAAGCCACTGCCACTGGCAACCAGTAGCCCATCTTTGTTCATGCAGGAGGCCAGCAGAGCGAAAAATGCCTCATGCACACCATACTTTAGCAGTGTCACCTGGTCATTCAGGTGCAGGCTGGCAAAGCCTGGCACAGCCTTGGCAAACTCAGTCAGCTGGGTGACTGTCTCCACAGAGGTGTACTGACAGCAGTGAAAGAGACGGGCCTCTGTCTCTCGCTCCTGCAACGCATACACCAATCCCTCCGTTCCATCGTCTAGCATCTTGTTGACCAGGATCTGCTGTGCCTGCTGCAGAGTGTCCACGTCGTGGATGACAAAAGGCTGAGGAAGGACCAGGGACAGTTGAAGTGAGAAGACACAAAAGCATGTTATTATATTAACCCTGGATATTTCTGTATTTTCCTGCTATAAAAAAACAGATTCCAAAAAATCCCCCCACTGTAAGAAGCTGTAGGTATTCTGAATTCCTCATTCATAACTGCATAACATTCGTATTATTCTTACAATAGTTACTGAATAACACATGTATCTTTTAAGTTGTTAACACACCTATCCATAACTGAACTAGAGCAGGAAAACAGGGCATGGCTTCTCCAGGACCACTGGCTGGGTGAACAGCATTTCATCACTACTATCAATAACACAGTGGCGGCTGCTAGTTCTTCAAACAGGGGAAGCTCATTTTAGGTCTGCATCATAAAATGTGTTTTCGCTGCATTTATCCAACAACCGTTCAGATACAATAAATTGCAATAAAAAGATGTTCTGTGCTGCCTCATTGGAGTCAATTGAAGCTGGGCTTTAATACGTGTTAATGCACTTTGTTGCCACAGAAAGGAGTAAATCGCATCAGACAATCTAGAATAAATAGCTGAAAAAGAATGAGCGCATCATGAAGTTGAACATGTTTCTAAAAGTAATATAAATACTACAATGCATATTTGAGCATTTTTTTCTGACATGTTAGAGGAAGCAGCACTTCCCTTGTAGTCTTTATGCAGTCGCCACTGCAATAACATCATGCTAATATGTTAAACGAAGAACTAGGGGTGGGTGAAATGGAAAAGTATATTGTGTCATTTTGTGATTACAATTTATCATGATAAAATAAATTAAATCATGTGAAATTGACTCTTCACTCACTGGTGTGTTGGTCTTGCCAGCTAGGAACACTCGAGCTTTGGCTTTGCTCATGCTGAAGTGTTTGAGGTAGGCATCATGGATTTGCCTGACCAGTGTTTTCAGATCGGACAACTGAGCCTTCCCCTCCTCTGTCTCGTCTGTCTGCAGCTCTGCCCTTAGCTTTAGCTTCTCTGAGCGAGGCATCCGCCCAAAACGTATTGCTATAAGACAAATGTACAATGTAGATCTGCTCACACATACACACAGGATGATAGTGCTGGATTTAATTACTGTGAAATATTTACTTTAGATACACATATAAGGTACATACCTAATGTTTGTAATCATTTCTAAAGATTTTTGAAAAATCAGATTCATGTGTCAAAATGAACCTAATTTATTGGAAACTACAGCCAGTATTTAAGTGGGTACATATTGACCTCTTAATCTGTGTCAAGTAAACAAACTGTATTAAACATGCATTATTCCACATCCAACATTAATATATACAGTAATGAGCAAATTTGGGAAAATAACAAATATGGGCAAAGAGAATATTTTAGAAGTAACACTGAATAAGAACAAATAAACAAAAAACAACACTGAGGCATTGCTAATTGACTATTTTTATTTATTCATTTATTTCTAATTAATTTACTGTCTAAAGACTACCAGAACAACTATTTTGGCTGCCTAAGACTGCATGAGCACATAAACAGAAGTACACTGTATAGGATTGCACTAGCTGTCCATGCACTTGACACTAGTGTTGCGGGGACAAAGGGCAGTAGTGGGCAGATGGGCTAAGGTGGTGCAATGTGATGTAAAACTGGCTGAAGTCACTATTACCAGTCTGCACATATGTCTGTGTGAAAATACAACATATATAGTTCAAGGGCAGTGGAGAGTACAGATTAGGAGGTGGGTGCTACTAAGGTTTTGTAATGTTAAACTGTCCTAGGCCCATACTACCACACTGATTTGTCCTTGACGAGCTGATAAGGTTAAAGTCCTACAGCAACAGAGGGCAATGTTTCTCCACGTCATCCAGGTCATCTCCACTTGCTAAAAATATCTACTGTTGAGCTACGTCTGTGGTATATAGCTAATAAGAAATGCTAATGTCATTGTGCAGGTTTGAATACGCACATTTCAATAAACAAATACTGGCTGCAGTGAGCAAGTTAATGTTTAATTACCATGTTTAAATTGACTGGATTTCTTATAAGCCTTAAAAAAAACTCTTATTCTATAGTGCCATACACAACAAATTTTTAAAAAGTGAGATTTCACAAGCAATACAAACAATCTAAACATATGGTGTAAAGTGCATTGTCATTGCATAACATTGTTTTGGACAGAAAGTGATTTCATCAGGACATGATGACCAATAAAGTAATCTTAGGCCATATTCCGCTATGTGATTGTAGAATAAGTCTATAAAAGCTTGATGGATATCTGTGTTGAAAGACTGGCAGACTCACCACTCACCATTATGGGACATGCCCACAGCAAGGCACTTGTGAAAGCGGCAGTACTGGCACTTGTTCCGGTTCTTCTTCTGAATCTTACATTTGCGCTCACACTTGTCGTACTCCAGCTTGAGTCGTATGGTTCTCCTGAAGAAACCCTGCATAGAATTCATATACAGACATGCTTAGCTTCGAAGACGGCCTAGTTTGAGGACTTCATAATCTTTATTTCCTTTTTTCATTTACAAGGTCAATATCATCATCATATCACTTCAATGATGAGCGGCTGCTCACAACCCTGTTAAATGATAACCTGACATGGTGCGATGTACACTGCCCTTGTGATAAGGCATATTATATTATTTGTGATTCACTGATTACAATGCTTAACTATACATGTAAATAAATACAGTGGATTAGGTAAGACACAGGGAGCAGATGAATGAAAACATGAATGGCACTTGCTGTTTGAAATTGAAATATGTCTAAATAAGAAAAAAGACACCGACTGTTGAAACAAAAAAATGTTGTTTCATGCAAAATATATGCTCATTTAGAATTTAATGACCACAACAACACATAAAAAAAGATAAGCCATGTTGCATTACCTCTTCTATAAACAACACTGTTTTTGGAACTGAGAAGACCAGGTTCTGGAGTTTGAAAAAGTTAAGTGTTGTCCCACAGTTGAAATAAAAAAAATTAATTTGCTCTATTGAATTTTTCATTTCATAATGCACTAAAAGTTGTGTAGAATGTAGTTTGGCATTGTCTTGCAGAAATAAGCAAGGCCTTTCCTGAAAAAGATGGGATTGCAGCATATTCAGAATTGAATTCAGAAGTGAATTCCCAGATGTGCAAGCTACTTATACTGTATGCAGTAATGCACCCCATGATTTCTAACAAGAATTTCACATTGTCAAATAAGAAAAAACTTACTTCACTTCATTCCATCTTAAATGAGCCAACGCCTGAGAAGTAGTGGTGTTTCTGGATTATGTTTACACACAGACAACAGATATATATAAAGAAGAAATTCTTTGCAAGTTTCTTAGTTTAGTTTATGTAGTGTCTTATGCCTTAAAATAATGTTACAGAATAGATGCCAACCTAACTATTCTAAAAAGCTGTGAGATGTGCCAGTTGTCTAATGTTTGTTTTATAGCAACTTTTTAACTTTTGGTGCACTGTCCCACATTTCTCAATTTCCTCATTTGATATACTGTCTTTGCTCTATTTATTTGCATAATTTACAAATAATCACATTGTTTTTATTTACATTTCACTCAGCATGTGAGTATGTGGCAATTTTAAAAGTACTAATATATTTTTCAATGATAAAAACACACAGATGGACATACATAATTATGCACTGTTCAGTGTATTGTGTTTTACCTTAATCGTCCTCTTGTTATCAAATGAAAAGCAGTAATGTATTTGTGGGTGATTGTTTTGTGGTTACAGATTCAAAATTGTATTAAATTTTGTTATTAAACTTTACAGAAATGCCTAAACTTTCCTGTGACAAATTATGATTAGGGCTTTTTAAAGATCTTCTGGACTCTGGTTATCAGTTTATTCTTTAAAAGCTACATTGAACTAATAACAAGTCACACTTTTTCAATATCTGCCTTATGTGTGTGCCTTTCTATGCCCTGTATTTATTCTCAAATGTGCTGAATTGAAATCTCATTTAATCATGGCTGAACTGCGCCTATGTCTGTGTATGCTAGCTGAGGTCATAGTTACTAAACAAGTTGCAAAAGTGTGTTTGTGGAATTTTGGCTTTGGTTTTATTTGCAGGTCACAGACAATCTCACATTATTAATTCATTTTCTCACAGATGCTACAGCATTATTTTTAAGTTAAGGCAATAAACAAGAATCAGGCTTGTCAGAATCTGAGTGACTATTTTGATCATGTTCATGCCAAGTATGTCTAAGGTCAGACCGCTGGGAAGCTTTGAAGAAGGTCAATAGGAACTAGGAACATCAGTTCACAACTTCATGCACTTTATCCTCTACTTCATGGTAAAATAGGAATTAACCTAGATCCAGTAAAGGTAGACCCACCAGACATCTTAATGTTTTGTTTATGAGTACTGTGTGTAATTGGACTAGTGGGGGTCAGGCAACTCACACCAGACTTTATTTTAGCATCTACTGGTGAGATTGACACGTTACAATAGTCGATGCCCACTTGCTGGACACCAACATTTTATTTGTGTAAAAGGTCAATGTTACAACACCGTGTACAGAACACATCATAGGTGTGCGGCTCAAGAACACATTCCATTGTACAGTGGACAGTTGGCTATAAACAGCTGACACAAGATGGCGATCATTCTGGAAGTCAAAATTAACTTTATGAAACAGCAGTGAAGAACAGTCACAAATCCCAGTCCTTAAATATTAATAAAAGCAGCATCTGTGTCATTACCGCAAATATATGACTAAATAACAATAAAACTTGATTTCCATCAAAATTCTGACATTGTATGAAATGCAATAAAACCAAGTGATTTGTTTTTTATATATTTGTACTTTTGTCAGTTAAATTAAAGTTCATGCAAATTTACAAAATGCAGATTTTCTTAATTGCATATATTCGATTTAACTTACTTTTAACGACTGTATATTTTATTCACAGCATTGTGCAACAGTCTTTTTAAACCATTTATAAAGGATGCTAATGTAGTAAATACTATTATTATTATTCCTTCCTCCCTTTTTTCATTCATTATCCAAACTGCTTATCAATTTCAATATCAATAAACTCACTCAAACATTCTACATAGAACTTATAAATCACAAAAAGGTCTAAAATGATATGACACTGTTTAACCCAATTAGCTTATAGATGGTAAAAGCTGGATTAGGAGTGGTTCAGCTAACACAGAAATGGACAAAAATACCACTTTACCTCTATGTGTTTTTATTTTTTATTCTAATATTAGTTTTTCAGGCTATTTCAAATGGACTAACTGCCCAAATAAACAGCTTTAAATATATTTTTTTCTTAGATGGCCAAAATCTGCCCAGTACTCCTGTTTATCGAAGCACTAACAATAAAACTCATTGAACTTCTTGACTCTTGCACATCTTGTCCTCATATCTATGACAAAGTGATAACAAAGTAGATAATGAGTCTTATCACAAAGAGCAACACAGAGAGTAGTAAACTAGAAAAAAACATGCTACTCTTTATCACAGGTTGAAGCTTAAACCAGTTCCCAGCACAAACAAACCTTGGGCCAGCAGGCTTTAGATGAGAAAGGGAAAAGAGGAACACAAAGTTTAGTGCTGACTTCCCCATTAGCCATTGTATAGTACTGAAAGTGTGCTGAGATTCAAAGCCCATGATAACATTTAGTTTCCTAAGAGATGCAATAGAAGAGCCTGTCCTATGAGAGGAGAGGACAACCACTCAGAGTTAACTTCTTTTTCTTAATGTCTTTGGGAGGTGTGTGTGTGTGTGTGTGTGTGTGTGTGTGTGTGTGTGTGTGTGTGTGTGTGTGTGTGTGTGTGTGTGTG
>JBBIGC010000125.1:20227428-20253322 GCA_037576955.1 Lepidarchus adonis | reverse complement strand
ACATGCTGCACTCGACACACTGAACAAGGGCGCTGGTAGACATGATCAAAGAACGTACCGTTTTAATCTTGTGTAGAGAAAGAGAAAACTTTCACTCCTTGCTGTCGCAGGTTCAGGCTCGAAAACTCCAAACCTTTTTGTAAATGTATTCTAAAAGGGGAGACCAATGGCAGGCCAAAATCACTTTTCTGGCAACATGATTTGCTAGAAAGGGATGCAGTTGCCAACTGCTTACGATCAGGTCACAGTGGGTTGGGCCCACAGCAGTCAGGTCATTTTGGCCACGGATTCTGGTCAGATTCATATGCATTAAGAAAAAACGATTCAAATATTTGCCAAAATAATGCAAACAAAATATGTATGTAATATGGCTTAACAATTATGCAGATTATTAGTCTGAAGTGTGAATAAAACTTATTATTGTCTGTCTTTGTACTTAAGATTTTTTTTTAAGTGAATTTAGGGATCTTAACGCCACTAATTACTAAGGCCATAAGCCTCTCATTCATCAAACAAAAAAACTCTCTGGCTACTGTGTCTCATCCCCATGTCATGAAGCCTTAGGGGTCAGTTATAAAGGCTCATTACGCCAGCAGGGGTCACTTTTGTCCCCTCATACTGTAAACCTCTTCAAATGGAAACTGAGTAATCATACTGGCAGATTCCCGCACATACGTGTACACAATTTCTCTTTACTTGTTGAGTTTAAAAAAGTTACTATTAAAAATGTGCCATAATGTACCTTTTGCACAGTTCACATACCAATCAGTCATAACATTAACACTGCTGATACTGAGCAGGTCTACCTCATGAAGACGAAACAGCTCTGACATTAACATTTTAAAACACAGTAGCTGGATCAACATAAAAAAGCAGAGAAATAAAGCCAAGTTTCACATAATTTCATGAAAAATAAATAAATAAACATGTGTATACCAAAACATTTGTAATTGCAATAGTCTTCCTGGAGAAATGGTGCATTTTCTGGAAAAATTCCAGGGGTGCCGATAATATCGGCCATGACTGTATATTGTGTCTACATATTGCGCATTGCCTTTATTGAAAACAACCATAAACAACTCATATTACTAGTAGATAAAGTATAAGAACCCTTGAGTTAATGACCTCAAAAAAGCAAATTGGAGTCATGTGTTAAGATGCTTGTTAAGAGTTTGGAAGTGTGGACCAGAGCTACTTTAATTAAAAACCATTCAAACGTTTTCAGTTTCTCCTCACAAGAACAAAATGCTTTTGTGAGCCATGCTTTGGCTAATAAAAGCTTTTAGAGGATCTACGATCAATAATTGTTGATTTATATGATGCTGGAAAGGGTTAAAAAGTGATTTCATATACTTTAGAATTTCTATGTCTAGCAGATCTACAAATGGAGACACTCTGGAACTATGGCTACTTTACCAAGAAGTGGGCGTCCAGTCAAAATGACCCCAAGAGCACATGAATGCTTATCAATTAGGTAAAGAAACAAACCAGAGTGACAATAAAAGATTTAAAGGCATCATTGGCAGTGGCAAACCTCTGTATTGATGAATCTACAGTATGTAAAACATTGAACATGCAGGGTGTCTATTAAGCTGCTGCTTAATAAAAAGAACATTGCTGCACGCATGAAATTTTGTGACAATTGACACAGCAATTCAGCCGAGAGTTTTGCGAACTGATGAAACTATGATTGATCTATTTGGGAAGAACACCCAGCGCAACAGCTTGCATAGAAAGGACACTGCATATCTCCATGAAACACTATCCCAACTGTAAAGTATGGTGAAGAAAACATCATGATTTGAGTCTGCTCTGCTGCATCAGGGCCTGGATAGCTTGCGATGATTGAGGATAAGATGAATTCACAAGTGTATCAAAAAAATTCTTCAGAATAATGTGAGAATGTCTGTAGATCAGCTGAAACTCTGTAGAAGTTGGGTGATGCAACTGGACAATAACCTAAAACACTGAAGCAAGTCCAAAAGAGAATGTCTTTAGAAAAACAAAATCCACCTTTTTGAGTGGCTAAGCCAGAGCCCAGACCTGAACCCAATAGAGAGCCACACACATGAGCTAAAGCAGTTCTGAGAATGGGCTATTCCTCCTGAATAATGTGCAGGTCTGATCCACAGCTACAGGAAGTGCCTGTTTGGGGTGGTCAACCAGTTATTGAATCCAAGGGTTTAATTACTTTTTCCACTAGCAATCTGAGTTGTTTATGGTTGTTTTAAATAATACATAAAAGGATACTTTTTGCATATTTAGGCACATTATATTTGTCAATACCCTTGACTGAAGGGTAGATCAGATCACAGTTAGTGACAAATTAATACAGAAAACCATTAAATTCAAAAAGGTTCATATACTTTGTCTTGCCACTCTACACCCCCTGAGCCAGACTAATAAAATAACTAGACAGTCAATGTTGTTCACTTTACCTGTCAGTGGTGTTCATGTAATACAGTACAACACAACCTTTCATCTAAGTCATTAAATATAATAAAATGTTTGACAACCATAATTGCTTCAAAGCTTATTGTGAACCATAACATTTCTCTGCTTTTTTTCTAGGAGTTACAGTGGTGAATTAATCAAATTGCATCTTTTTTCGGGTGATAGCAGTGTGAACTGGAACACATAGGAGAGGAAAGAAAGTACTGCAGCACATGGCAGACAGCAGTGCAGTCCTCACTGCAAACTCAGCAGCTAACTAGCAGCACTTTCATGGATGTATTTAACAGTACGGGGGTCCTCGAATTACATCAGAGTTCGGTTCCTCTGAGTGTGCCGTAAATCGAAATTTGACATAAGTCAGAACTCATGCATGTAATGATGCTGCAGAGGCTTTATTAAACAGCACTGTGCGTTATTAACAGGTGGCAAACATGAATGAATATTACATGCTCCAGTATTACAGCAAAGCATTTAGGAAACGTTGTTCCAGATAGAAATGCTCTTTTTAATGGCTTTAACATACACCACAGCAGTGAACGCATCAGAGAGGTGACTTGTGGCAAGACCACGCTGACAGGGCCTTAGCATCTCACCCAACAATTCACATGAACTCTTATTCAACACTAACGGTAAATACAACAAGAATACAGGAAAAAGTGTGAAAAACAATGCAAACACTCTCTCTCTCCCCATCTCTAAAGCATTTAGTAGAACTGCATTCTACTACCATACATGACAGCAAATATGGGCATTATTAGTTTTTTTTTCTGTAAGTCGAGTACGAAGTAAATTGAGGACCCCCTGTATTAAAATTAAGACGTGTAATTTTCCACATTCTTTTCTGGGCTGAGAGGAACCCAGATTGACATACCTGCAGTACACTCTACAGAACAAGTGTTTATATAACCAGGTTTAGGAATCATGCAGTTAACAAATATTAATTAGTTTTATTTTACTGTATACAGTTGCAACGGTCATTATATTCCTCAATCTTCCACAGGACAAGAACACCAGAATATGACATCACTTTTTGTCCCCTCTTCTCCTTAGGCAGCAAGGAGGCAGCATTCACCTACGCCATCACAGCGGCAGGTGTTGCCCATGCAGTCACGGCTGCCTGCAGCCAAGGCAACCTGAGCCACTGCGGTTGCGACAGGGAGAAGCAGGGTTACCATGACCATGAGGAGAGTTGGAAATGGGGTGGCTGCTCAGCTGACGTAAAGTATGGAGTGGAGTTCTCTAGACGCTTTGTGGATGCCCGTGAGATAAAAAAAAATGCCCGCAGGCTAATGAACTTGCACAACAATGAGGCAGGCAGAAAGGTATATATATAATTTTTTGTACATCTTCATGTAACATTAAACAGTAACCTTTAGTAATGAGCTCAGTTCTGATTTATTTAAAATTCCTAAACATAGAAATAGTGGCCAAGTGCTTAGGACCTTGCCCTTGGGATCATAAAGTCCTAAATGTATGTTCCAGCCAAAGTACCACTAAGGTACTCTTGAGCAAGGTACTGTCCCACTACACTGCTCCCTGGGCACTGTTGACAGCTGCCCACTGCTCCACTTGGGCACATGTACTGAGTTAAACGCAGAGGTCACATTTCACTGTGGTGTGTTCACAATAATAATAATAATGATACATTTTTTTTATAGGTGCCTTCCTAGCACCCAAGGACACCGTACAGAAAGAGCATAGATAATTACAGTGGTTAAAAGAAAGATAACAGAGAAAAAGCAAGTGTAAACAGATGGATTAAAAATGAAGTAATAAAAGCTGGAAGCTCTGCTCCCCATGGTAATGAGACGGACAGAGAGGACAGAATACATGAGGATGATCTGAGGTTGCTGCTGCAGAATGGAAGTAATGTGGTGGGTGGAGGGGGTTCTGGTGATTATGCGGGCAGCTGAATTTTAGACCAGTTGAAGCTTACAGAGTGGTTTGTGAGTAAGACCAGAGAGGACAATGACAAGTAGTCACTTTTAATTCACCTCAAATTTAGCATTACAGTATTACAAGTTCAGGGGAGAACAGTGCAAGCATTACACTGACACATTGATAGTATATTAGAAAAATAAGGCAAAGACAAATTTAAAGTACATATACATATAAAAATATATACAATATATACTGTGCAAAAGTCTCAAGTACCTGGGACATGTATAGTTAAGAGTAGTAATAGTTAATAGTTAAGAGGCAGTAAGTGATTTTATTATTTTATTTTCAGATCAAATGAATACAATGAACAGTGCATGTTTGTCAGTGTGTTCGGTTACCATTTCCTGAGTTCTGCAAGTAGAAGCCCAGAATTATTTGTAGTTATCATCAAATCCATGGTTTGGGCTCAATCTGTCAAATGCTGCTGTTGAGTTTCAGATAACCATGCAATGGCTGGAGGCACTGAGGGGGAATCACCAAACCTGCACTGTTCTAACAGCTCCCAAAACATATTAAGCTAATTTTTTGCATTTATTCTAACGATAATGTGGTTTTGCAGGCAGAAAGACACTCACTGCTGAGATAAATGGACACAAACAACTTGCACAAAAGACATTTGCACAATAATATATATATATACACTGTATTGGATTTCAACATCAAATGACTTCTTAGGTACTGCCACTTTCACTTAGTTTGGTAGCTAAATAACACACACATATATGACATTGTAACCATTGGCATGACAATATTATTAAGTTATGTACAAAATCAAAATATTTTATTCACCAATGATCCTGTCTAATTCTGTGTCCTGGAATTATTTTTAGTAGTTTATAGTTTATAAGTGTGTACAGAAAGTATTCAGACCCCTTTAAAATGTTCACTCTTTGTTATATTGCAGCCATTTGCTAAATCATTCAAGTTCAATTTTCCCCATTAATGTACACACAGCACCCCATACTGACAGAAAACACAGAATTGTTGACATTTTTGCAAATTTATTTAAAAAAGAAAAACTGAAATATCACATGGTTCCAAGTATTCAGACCCTTTGCTCAGTATTTATTAGTAGCACCTTTTGATCTAATGCAGCCAATAGTCTTTTTGGAAAAGATGCTAGTTTTTAACACCTGGATTTGGGGATCCTCTGCCATTCCTCCTTGCAGATCCTCTCCAGTTCTGTCACGTTGGATGGTAGACGTTGGTGGACAGTCATTTTTAGGTCTCTCCAGAGATGCTCAATTGGGTTTAAGTCAGAGCTCTGGCTGAGACATTCAAGAACGGTCACTGAGTTGTTGTGAAGCCACTTAGTTATTTTAGCTGTGTGCTTAGGGTCATTGTCTTGTTCATTGTCTCAAGGATAATCAGAAGAAATGGACAGCATCTGAGTTAAATATATGAGTGTCACAGCAAAGGTCTGAATACTTAGGACCATGTGATATTTCAGTTTTTGTTTTTTAATAAATCTGCAAAAATGTCTACAATTCTGTGTTTTTCTGTCAATATAGGGTGCTGTGTGTACATTAATGGGGAAAAAATAACTTAAAATAAGGGCTGCAATATAACATTGAAAAATTTAAGGGGGTCTGAATACTTTCCGTACCCACTGTATATGGCCACACCAGATACTGACTGGTTTTCTGACCCCCCGGTAAGGCAAAACTGTGCACATTTCAGAGTGATCTTTTGTTGTGGTCAGTCCAAGGCACATCTGTGCAATACTCATGCTCTAATCAGCACCTTGATATTGGGATGGATTATCTCGGCAAAGGAGAAGTGCTCACTAACACAGATTTAGATTTGTAAACAATGCTTGAGAGTAATGGGTCTTTTGTGTAAGTAGAAAAAGTTTCAGTGTATATATATATATATATTTTTTTTCTTCTAATATATATATATATATACTGTATATATATATATATATAGTGTATGTGTAATTATTATTTTTTCCCAGATATAGCACAGCTACATGGTGTAGATTTTGGTTAGTAAAAAACCCCACAGAAATGGAAAGTAATTAACATTGCAGCAGAGGTCTGCATGTCTTGATGGATTTCAAGTTTCTGTTATCAAAACATTTTTTTAGCAGAGCAGGTCAGTTTCTCCAGGTAAGGATATAATTAAGCCAAGTTAGTATCCATTATAGAATCGTTCCACCTCCCGATTAGCCTAGCTGCTCTGAGGCGTGCTCCCCACTTTCATTTGTCACTTCAGAGGCCAACAAAAGGGGGCCGTTAGGCGTACAAAGCCCATCCATAAGTAGAGTGCCTAATGGAGCTGGTTATGGAGTTGAGGCTTTCGTTGTGTGTGACGGGAATGCAAAGGCCAACCAGTGGCTGCCAGTTGGAGCCCTGCCACAACCCCTCAGTCCGTTCATTGAATTACAGAGCATTAAGTCAGGATACAGGATATTATTGCTAGTCTCTTTCTCTTCCTCTCTTTCACTCGCTTGCTCTGTTCACACAACCAAAGCAGGCCATGCACAACTCTATCAGCTGTCTATGATGAGGCCTTTCTAAATCCAGAAAACCAGTCAAATGAGAACAGAAGATTTTATGCAAGTCTGATTGGTTGCATAATTTATCATCACTATAAAAATAAATTAACGTTGTAAGAAATGGACACCCCTGTTCAAGACATTTAGTTGTGATGAGATAAATGTGGTAATATTATTATAGTTATAAAAATAAGGAAATTCAGTCTGTCCACAGATTTTTTTAAAATAAAATCTTCAGTCCTTTCTATTCAGACATCTTGATAAAGAAATGAAATGATTAACAGTCAAGTGTCTGCAAAACATATTGGTAACAGATCAAAAAACCAAATAGATCCCCATTTAACTCAAACGTAACCGTATACACAAATGGTTACTTGAGAGTCATGCACATTTTTCTTGTCCTTTGATGTGGCCCTTCGGAAGGTAGCGAAAATTACAGGGTATGTTTTGGCAAACGCCTAATTTTTCCCCTCAGATCTGACATATAGCTGGCAATACTTATAGAGGCATTGCTCAAGATCTATTGAATAATGGGTTTTGGTTCATGTTGCTGAAGTAGAATGTAAAGCATTTCCTCGATCATTCAGCTGCATGAATTTGTTAATGCCACAAATGTCAAACCTGATGAAATAATTTTTAGTGTCAAATTCCTAAAGGCTAATAATAAAACTGTTTGCTTATACAAAAGAAATATTTTTAAATTGAAGTAGAGGCTAAATACACAATGAAAAACCACTTTTAAATGGAAAAACATCTCAATTTAGGGAGTATAGCCTTTTGACCTTTAATGTGAAAAGTTGTATTTTGGCCCAGTTGATTAGAAAATCTCTGAAATCACACATTCTACTAATGCTATTTGAATGTAATTTTGACTGAATTGCCAATTTGGCCCTTTTTGTGGTTGTTAAAGGGAAAAGACAAGAACATTCTCTCTTTCCACTTTACACCACTCATGAAGGGCTTAATTTCTGTTGGGTTGAACAAGTGAAGTGAAAGTGATTATTGGTCATTGTGAACACACCACAGCAGACAGTGCACCACAAAGAAATGTGTCCTCTGCATTTTACCCATCACATGTACAGCGCCCGGGGAGCAGTGAAGGGGGACGTCACTTTGCTCAAGGGTACCTCAGTGGTGCCCGGGCTGGGACTTGAACCTGCGACTTTCAGATCTCAGGGGGAAAATCCTAACCTCTAGGCCACCATTGCCCTAAGGTGTGTTAAAACAGGGATGAATATGAACTCTAGTTCCTCCTGCTTGAAGTTGTGCCCACAGACGACAGAACACATTTTGTATGGTGGGGCATGCACCATCAACTCTTAAGTACCCGACTCAGTAGGATCAGTAGTTTGGGTGTCAGGCACAAAAAGAATCTCCATTCAGAAGGCTGCTTGGACTCATAGTCTTAGACCAAACAGCAGTACTAATGGCAATTGCCCTTTAAAAATTCTTTTTAGCCAATGATTAGATCAATTTCAATACCTTAAAATTTGTCAGTATGAAATATGATGAAATTTACTCAGTTGGCTACATTTGCATCAACTCACACATGCAAAAGTTACTATTACAGATCAAATACGTGATGTAGTGGTTAAATTTTCATGTGTCAGATTGATACTTCGAGTCATGCACTATATTGGTCGATGCATCGATAGACACTGATTAATTGTTTCACCCCTAGTCTTAGGCTGGGTCTGGCAATTTGGAAATAGGACATTTCTTACTCTGTTTCTGTAGCAACTGCCTTTAATTTTCTAGCAATGTTTAACACTTAAAGGCTGGAACACTGCTGTGAGGGTTTGTTTTAACTGAGCAACAAGGACATTAGTGAGGTTAGATACTGAAGTTGGATAATGGTTCTTCTCAAATGCCACTCCTGCTCATACTGTACCAGATGGAGCTCCATGTTTACAGAGAAAGCAGTTCCAATACTCCACAGCTCATTGCTGGGGACATTCATATTCATCTAACTGATGCTAAAACATTGGGTGGTGACTTTAGGCTCACCTGTGGCTATTACAAATCATCCCAGGCAATGCTTTCCTATGTGTTGATACACACATACCATAATTTATGAATGAATGCAAAGAGCAGCCTTGTCATTGACACCAATGGTGTATTTTCATGTGTGTGATTTCTCAGGTTCTTGAAGAGAGGATGAAACTGGAGTGTAAATGCCATGGTGTCTCTGGCTCATGTACCACCAAGACGTGCTGGACAACATTGCCCAAGTTCAGGGAACTTGGCTATGCACTGAAGGAGCGTTATGGGGAGGCTGTGCAGGTGGAGGCAGTCCGGGCCACTCGTCTGCGCCAGCCCTCTTTCCTGCGTCTCAAGCAGTCACGGGGTTACATCAAGCCCACTGAGACAGACCTGGTGTACCTGGAACGCTCACCAAACTACTGCGAGGAGGATTCAGCCACGGGCAGTGCAGGGACACGAGGTCGACTCTGTAATCACACCTCACCCCACCCGGACGGTTGCGGCCTCATGTGCTGCGGCCGCGGCCACGACACCCACCAGTACACACGCGTGTGGCAGTGCAACTGCAAGTTCCAGTGGTGCTGCTTTGTCAAGTGTAACACCTGCAGCGAAAAGACAGAGGTGTTCACTTGCAAATGAGAACAAGGAGAAAGATGGAAGGACAGGCATGAGGCTGCCAAAATTAAAGATGAATAGGAAGTAATCTTGCATTTTTGAGGCTTCATTTTGCACATCTGCCACTCTTTTCCAAGAGAGGAGACAAAAGTCAAAGAGTCTTTGAGGGGAAATGATGAAAATGCACTGACTACACTCTGACTTGTATGATTTCCATGAGGTATGTGGGAAAACATATAAGAGGCTTATAATTTTCTGAAGCTCAAGGAAGGCTTTGTATATGGATATATTGCTGACTCTTGACATTGACTAACAAATGCCAGAGAAAGAAATTAACCAAGGGATGAAAAATGGAATGTGCACAAAATCTCAAAACTGGACCCGTTTTCAAATATGTAGGAGGGAAAGCGGAAAAAGTGGAAAAGGAAAGATTTCCTCAGCGTTAAATGCTGGAACATTTTGAATACTCAATCACACTGAATCTCTTGAACACTGAAAAAAAAACCTGACTGCCTTTCTTTTCTTGTCCTGAAGAGAAATACGAGTGCGTTGATATCTCGTACTGACCGTCTTAAGACCGATGTTTCTTTTACAACATCAAAAATTATTGCTACTGATATGTTGCTAAAATATTTCCATATCTGAAAATAATTATGGCCACACAACCATTCACAAACGATTTCTCTTCTCTGCTTTTCTTCACAGACAGAAAACGGGCCAGATAAATCCATAGCCAATTAGACAAGATGTCATTGAATGTGTTGCTGATTGCTGCAATTGTGTGTAATGTCTGTTGTCATCTCAAGTCGAAATGCATACTTCTGTGGGAATTGTTAATGCTTAAAAATCCTTCATCACAACACCACAATGTGGTGACTGCTCGTTTGTCTGTAAATGTGTGTATGTGCACACAAGCGGATGTGAGTACAAGGGAGCGATTCAAGAAGTGTTTTTGAAACTAATCCTTATCTGCCACAGCTTTAGTGTACAGTCAATTACCATGGACAATGATTTTGGTGCAATGCTTTACATTTAGAAAACAACTGGAAAAAAACCCCAAACACAGGCAAAATTAATTGGGAATTCTGAATTTGCCCATTGGTTTCTATTAGATTTTGAATCAACAGGCTTTCTGTTCTTTACATAAAACATAAAAATGACTATCCATGGTAATTGGCCATATAGTACAAATGCAGGATTAAGAGAATATGTTGAAAAACACTGAAATAACCCAGTAACAAAGCATTCGTGTGAGCAACCCGCGCACATAACATTCTCACGAATGCCAGAGACATGGGATTCCACATCACTGGCCTTGTGTGCACAGGGTCCCCTTTGCCAGTCATGTTCTGCCTGAGCCATTGGAATTTGACTAACTATACAGCTGGGGTCTGAAAAGGTTAAAGGTCATGACTATTTTGGGTAGCAACCTTTTTTAATTCAAAAGTGTTTGTACATGTTTTATGGCTGGCAAATTTGTAAAAGTATATTTTTTTATGTAGGAAATATGGCACTTTGTCATGTATATTCTGAAAAAGAGTAATTATTTTTTCCTTATACTTATATTACATTTTTGTCATGATTTTAGAACCACAGATTCTGTCCCAAAGTAATTATGTATTTGTTGGGTTTGTTTTCACAGCAGGCTTTTTTGGTCTACTTCAAATCGGATATGAATCTCATCTCATCCTTTTGTAGTAGTCTGGTCATACTTGTAGTCTATAAGGCAGCAATGTACATCACTATGGGAATAAATGAATCAGTTTGAGGACACCTGTACTGAACTACTGCCATTCATGTCAATCATTTCCACTATTAGGAGTGAAAACAGAAACGTGCATGGGCATTCAAAACAAAAGTAGATCTTTATTTAACAGCACAATGTCAAACATTCAGCTGCTTCACAAGCACTTCACTGTTGTCCATTCCATACAGCTATTCAGTTTGCACAACTGCATCACTCGAGCGATGTGTGATCATGGATGCTGTTCTTGCTGGGCCCTCCTCTCCTCCCTGTCCTGCCCGGTGAGCGTTTGAATAGCTGTGCCGCGCCACCTCATTCATTCCCTCGCTCAGCGCTCTTTTTCCTGTGTGTGAAAAGCATTGCAGGCAGCCAGCGGAGCAGAAGTAAAGGGGACGTGTTTTGTTAGCCGTCTGAACCACTGGCCACCGGAACCGTGTAAGCTCCCACACACTATAGCCTGGATTGGGAGAAAAGTCAACCCCAATTGTTTCACACAAACATTTTGTCATTAAAAAATATGAGGCAGAGCAAACAAACGAGGAAAGGCCTCTGTGGTGGGGTATTATGGAAGTGTCAGGGCCACTCAGCTCATTCTGTGGACGAGAGGTCATCCTGCAAGCTAATACTTCTGGTCTGATTGAGCGTAGTGTGGTGCGTTTCGGCCATACCGGACCTGAACACCACCAGGGACTTGAAGGATAGACAGGACCAGTGGAGGGGATATGAAAGCTTGAGATAATCAGAAGAGGAGCGAACGTCTGATAAAAATTGAATTATAATCCTATTCTCCTACAGCTAAATGAATAATTGTGAATCTGGCTATGTAAACCCACATATATTCTTTTAGTTATAAAAATAATACTACAGCTCAGAGACTAAGTTTGTAGATAAAGCTGATTTTCAGAAACACAAAATCAGCCCACACACAACAACAACAACAACAGAAAACAACCACCAGGGGAACCAAGTCCCACAGCTATTGAGAGAAAACTCTTATGTGAACGGATCAGGAGGCCCCAGGTCTCGCCATAAAACTCACTGGATTAAGGATTAACCTCTATTCCCCACTGGTCACCAGAATGTCTTTGGTGGCTGAAAAGCCAGGAAGACATGGGTCTCCTTGTTTCAGAGGATTTGAATCCTTTTCAGAGGGGAGCTGGAATCAAAGACCACTAAACGCATCATAGACATCAGCATGAGTCCCTGTAGAAAAGCCCCTCGGCGTTCCTCTTGTGTTGATTGCACAAAGCATGGGGCTCCCCCACCTCCTTCCCCCTTGTCTTCTCAATACTGATTGGATATTAAAATCCCCTCTGTGTTTTCTGTGTGCACAACGGACTCAGTGGGTGTCTTAAGCTGTCTCCAGAGTGTAATTTAGAGTGCAGAGGAGTAGGATGGGGTGGGAAGAACTCCACCGTTGTAAGTTAGCGCTCTCCTGGCTCCTCCACCTTTTTCAGTGGTCTGAGGAGCAGGCTGCCATCTCTCTCTTCCACACGGAAGCCCATCTCCCTCAGCATAGAGTCGTCGGCCACCCCCTGTCTCCTCATGCCCTGTACCAGCTTCTGGTTATTTAGGTTGTGTTCCAGGATGTTGCGAATGGCAAAGACAGCCCATTGGCTTATGACTGGATTAAGGGTGAAGGAAAAATATTAAATACAACAAGTTAAAAATGACATGGCAATACATTTCCTCTTGTCTGTATGTAAGGAAAAAGTAACATAAATGTATTTGATCAACCATAACAAGACGTTTTCTTGTTTCTTATGTTCTTGTTAACATGTTTATCTAATCTGTTATCTTTATCTGCTTTAAGCTAATGCAGCTTAAAGCAACATACTGTCAATTAGCCTTTTTTTAACCGACACGCACTTCCTTAAACAGCATTGGCACTCTTCAGTAAGACTTGTCACACTGACACTAACATTACTGCACATACAGCTGTATGCAGAAGTATAAACACTCCTAGTCATTTTACATGAAAATAAAAACACTAGCTATACAAAGAAACAAGCTTAAATATGGCAAATAATAACTGAATATGTTACAATAGCTGTGTGTTTTTTTTTGTATAGGACGTGTACTAATTTTCATTTAGAAAACCAAAAAACACGTCATTTTACAAGATCCCCCATATATCTGCATGAGACTATTTTCACAACCACCAAACATGTCTCATGCAGACTACATATGAGGTAAAGGGAAAAGTACATTAATATGATTTTCCAGAGAACTATTGCTTTAAATTTGGTTATATGCCAGCAAACCTGAAAGAAGTAACTGAATGGCACACAAAGTAAAGTGGTACCACAGTAAAAAGATGTACAGATGGACATAAGTTTATATTAGCTGCTCATTTCCCATATAAAAGACAACACAGGCTTGTATGGCTTGCGGGGGACTGAGAACACTTCAGAGCAGCGTAACAACCCCGCCAACATCAACTGGGGAAACTTTACCAGCATGATTGTGACAGATCAGATTTTCGAGTTATCAATGATGCGTGTAATGTTAAATTGACTTGGCAAGCCTGAAGTCAAGATCATAAAAATGCTAAATGTATCATAATTTCATTTAAGTGGCAATTTCGACCCAGGGTTTTAATCATGTTTTCCATAAAGTGTTGAACATCAGTTAAAATGTCACTCTCCTTTTACCACATAATTATTCACTAACGGAGCACATATATTTAGCTCTACAAACTATTATGAATATTTCACAAAGAAGGGCTGATTAGAGAGGCTACGAAATTATCACAAATTCAGCTATGGTATGCCTCCTCACACCAGGGGTTGTGTTTCCATTCGCTTGGGGTCGTGTTGGCTGGAGTGCCTTATGACGGCTGAGCCCAACAGTGGCCATGAACCTCAGCCAGTAACATCCACACTATGACCCTGATAGAGTGATCGCTCATTTCCCAACACATAGTGTGGTAAACCCTCCATTAGTTATGGCAGCTACTTTTTTTTTCTGTGCTATTTTCACTTTCGCAAGCCATATCTTGGCGTTTTTTGTGGCTGCTGATGCTAAACCAGAATACCGTCATTACAGTGCCCACAACAGCACAGTGAGGCGGACTGACAGAAGGATACAGGGATTATTGCTGTCTAAACTGCAGTTGTCCAGGATGAGGGCAATGCCGTCCAGTTCTCTGACCTATAGAAAGCCATATAGAAACAGTAATGAGGACACTTCATCAATCTGAAGTCTGATTGTCTGTGCACAGCAGTTATTGCAAGTTCAGGAGGTTACAAGCCAGATCAGTTAAAGCACAATGACTTTCCATGGAGCATAAGCACATGTGGTGAAGTTTTGGTTTGGAGCAATCATATCAGTCTGTCCTGGTTTCTGTCATATACAGTATCTCACTGTACATTAAACAACATGCACACTGTAACTTAAGGAGAGTCATAAACCACCTTAGCAGAGGGAGAAAAAGTGCAGAATAACAACTGAAAGGCTAAGTACAGGGCCATACTTTCTGTGCTATATGGTGAGCCAGTCATGAGAATGAGAGATAAACCAGTTCCAAGAATGAAACTCACACAAAGTAACTGAAGTCACCACGTCTTTGTGCCAGCACACACCCAATATGCTACAAGCAGGAAAGCCATGAGAACGCAGCAACGTGGGACAGTCTTCAAAAGTGTAAAAGGATTACACGGCCAAACAGTGAGAGCACAATCTCAGACTCTCTCGCTATTGTTTTTTGCCCTCTGACCCTCCCTTGTGTGCCTTGACCCCATTTAATAGGGCAGGTACAAGTCTCTGCTCTTGGCTGAGTGAATAGGACACATCTAAAAACGGTGCAAATGCTGTCATCACGGAAGGGCACTCACAACAGAATTCATTAAAGAGAGAGAAAGAACAAAGTGAAAAAAGCTCAGGGAGAAGGAAAAAAAGATGATACAAGCAAAGAGATTCAGATGGATTCAGGAGCCTTTATCAGTACATGCTAATCCCTAGATTAGTTTTCAAGGAGGTAGCCTGTGCCAACAATAAGAGTCTAAAACCACAATGGGTGAGCCCACAGCAGATTGCTTTTTCGTGCTCAATTTGAAGCACGGAAGCAAAGTTTTAGGTTTCCACTTTCCATCTACTGAAAATCATCCTACATTATGATAATGTGTAGAAATTGTGGAGATGGAAACAAGTAGTACAGATTATGCAGAAATTGGTGGGGGGAAAAAAGATGTACTTACCTTCAATCCTTCAGTCTAGGATCATATTGTACATATATTGCTGATTTCCAACCAAGTGACGTATTTTATTAAGTTACAGGAGAATAATAAATTTAGCAATAAATAATATAGAGTGAAGACTAAATCTTCACTCTATATTATTCACTGTCTCGGACCATACTAGCATTATGCAAATGATCATGCTAATGCTATGCAAATTTGCCATAGCTAGCTGGCCACTATTGTCAGTGGCTTATAATCGTTTATCATATTGCGTAAAATGAAATTATTATTAAAATATTGTAAAACCATAACCAATCCCTAAAAATGTAACATAAATTCAACACTTCACTTTATATGCATGCTTAAATGCTGCTGTTACATACACGTATACATTCTGGTATTCATTTTTACAATGATGACACATTCATCAATCACTTTCTTGGAAATGTATACCATAAGCATGACATTTGCACACCTACATAGTATGCACAATGCCACTTTACATATATTTGCTATATTTACATATTTTTTATATTTCTGTTTATATCTGCAGGTTGTCTGGTAAATATTTTTTTAAAGATTCAATTGCATTGTCCAAATGTTTTTGATTAATAGATTGATCTTTTTCTAATAATTATATAAATTATAGAATTACTATATTATTACTCTATTCTGTTTTTTCTCTACTAATTTTGTTGTCAGAATTAGCCTTAGGTTCAGGGGTTCATTTCACTGCACATGGTATAACATTGTATATGTCACAAATAAATTGCTTGAATCTTGAATCCCAAGATAAAAAAGTTGCTTTACATGAACAACCATTCAAAGGTGTATGGGGTACCTGATCCTGGTTGGGTGTGTGACTGTGGCAAAGGTTTCCAATCAGCCTAATGAGATGGGCTTTAAAGCTGATTGCAGGGTGAGAGCTAGCACCCTCTGTCAATGTGAACTCCTGTGCTGTACTGAATACGTTCTTACTCGTCTTCCCCAGCAAATGGACTTCCCTCAGGAGACCTAAAGAACAAAAGAAAAATATTAACTCTTCTAGTGTTCTCACTATACTTACATTTTCAAGATTTGATTCAAAACTTAAATTAATTTTAATGCTGCTTTCGATATTAAAGAAAAAATACTGAGACCCTCCTCCACCAACAAAAACATGTTTATCAATTTAAGATTTACTATTAGTAGATTTTAAACAAGAACCAATCATTGTAAGTTATACATTTACATATTGTGACTATCATTTGTAAACAGAAAAATAAACCATTTTACAATAATAAAATCACTGGAGTAGCATTGGAGTTAGTACTGCTGTTCAAAAGTCTGAGACAAGAGAAGGCCAAACTAATGTGCACTTTAGCTGCAATCAATGTAGACAGAGTGGCATTAGAAAAAAACCTTAATGACCAATGTCTTTATTTTATTAAACACATGCAGCACAGAGTTGTCAAAACAAATGCTGAGGCCATTCGTCTGTGCTTTACCGTAACAGCCTTGAAGCTAGCTTAGCCCTCATGACTCTAGTAGCAATCACTAACCTCCGTAAAGGTCAGTGTGCCATTTTAGCACTATTACCAGTACATTAGCATAAGAAACCACACTGGCACTGAGGCATACTTATGAGAGTCTAATGAGGTACGTGTGGGACTGAAACCTATGCCGCATCCACAAAAAAAGCAGGAAGGTGTGTTTGATGTGAATATTTTTTGATACTGCAAGAATTAAGTATTGTATTGTATTATTGTACTTTTCAAAATTATAAAAGCATAGAAACAATATGACAATTTAAGTCAGATAATAATGTTACTGTAATTGCCAATAAGTGGAAAAGTACAGTGAAAAAGAGTAAGAGAAAAAGAGAAAGAGAGCGTAGGTGAAGAAATAGGAAAATATTGAGAATCTCATATCAATGAAAAGACACAAATTTAAAAATTATGCTGCAGTGACTTGTGGTTATGTCACTGTGTACCAGTTAACAATTTTATCATTTATCAATTCCCACAAAAATGTTTTCATACATGTCACAATGCTGAGGTATGGTTTCTAATTTACACTGACTTTAATGTATAAGCTTTGATACAGCAGATGACTGTAAAGCTTGCATGTGACCTGCTGGTGGAGAAAGTTCACTGCATTGGCCAGTAGTGATGACTGCTTTATGTGTGTTCTGAATGAGAGTGGCTGAAAACATCACAAACCAGCCAGAAATCAACTCTTTCCAGTCATTTGAGTGACCGCAGAATACCGAGAGTGAAAAATATCCCATCACCAAGCAAGCTGAATCTGCGAATTGAACCAAAACAAATACCCTGTATCTAAAACAAGTGAAAACACTGCACTTTCAAACCTCCAGTACTAGATTGATAGTCCTTCTCTTACTGAACAGTATTTTACACTTCTTCATGCATTAATTTCTCAGAAAAAGACAAAAACCTGTCATGTCCTCTGTCTATTTACCAACTGTTGTTTGGAGAAGGTCTGGGTGGTCTTGCAGAGCCATAAACGTCCTTTGGTCAGAGGTCATCTCACAGAGAATATTCAGAAGCCGGATCACTGCCAAGGCTTTCTTTATACACCAACCAAGAGACATATCAGTCAGTGCTTATATGATTTCAGGCCAGCTTAATGTAAGCATACTATTGCAACTAGAAAGTTGAAAAAACTACCTGTTCTTCAGCTGATGAGGTTGACCTTAGAGAGAGAACAGCCCTGCAACTGTGCTGAAAGCAAGAGGCCAGAAATTGGGCTGTCCTCAAAGGAATCAGAGAGTCCTCTTTACCTTCCCCAAGCTGGGCTAAGATCAGCTCCAGTAACGTAAGCCTTTGACAGAAAGCAAGCGAAAATACTCAATTATACAAACAAGCTCCAATATATGAATACAAATTATCTCACACACACACACATACACACACACACACACACACACAAACCATACACCTAGATGCACCACAACAAATGACAGATATTTGACAGCAATATCGCAAAACATTAAAACAAAATTCAGGTGAAATATTAAAATCCACTAACACCTTGTAGCATTACATTGGGAAGTAAGTGAAGAAGCCAGTAAAGAATGTGTAGGAAGCAATTACGTAAATCATTTAAAACACTAAGACAGTAATCTTCTAAACCATAGGACCTAAAAATTCCAAAAGTTATCCTTAGCGCGATTCTTTATGACAGTAAACTGGTTTTTTTTGGTATAATTTACACTGTTACACTGGTTTATACGGTTACACTGAACAAAAATACAAACGCAACACTTTCGTTATTGCTACCATTTTGCATGAGCTGTACTCTTGGATTGTGGATTCAGAGTGGCCTTTTATTGTGGGCAGTCTAAGGCACATCTGTGCAATATTCATGTGTCTAATCAGCACCTTGATATGCCACATCTGTGAGGTGGGATGGATTATCTCAGCAAAGGAGATGTGCTCACTAACACAGATTTAGATTTGTGAACAATATTTGAGAGTAATGGATCTTTTGTGTAAGTAGAAAATGTTTTGGATCTTTGAGTTCAGCTCATGCAAAATGGGAGCAAAACCAAGTGTTGCATTTATATTTTTGTTCAGTGTATTATAAGAAGCTCTTAATTTACTTTTTGACTTTCAGTGTATATATCATCATACACAAAACACCCCTAAGATGAAAATATGTACATGTAAGTGCATTATCTACAGTCAGGATAGAGCAGTAACATAAGCCTGGGCATACTATATCTTGTTGCACCTGCTTTGGGGGTGATAAAAAGTGGACATTGTTATCCATGTTTTTTCGCACAAGAGCTGTAGTTTTTTCCTGTGACCTGGCAGCTGAAATGAAACTGTAAAGTGAGTGCCAAGAAGATATGGCCCCTATATTATAAAGGCACTCAAGTGATTTTCAGAATTCTACATTCCTGCCCTCTATTTCAGTGGTTCACTGCCCACATGCACTTACATATGTCTTTGTGTCATATACATTTTCTGTAAGAAAACAAAAATTCCAGAGGAAGAACAGAATGCCTCAGATCAATTTGTTTTTGTTCTCTTATCACCACATCACCAGCAATGCTGTACTATAACCCAGGTTTCAAAAACAGTCCCAAAATAATACACTTCAAATGAAATTTAAACTCCATGGAGTTATTCACACAGGTCGTTTGAATTTTTCTATATGGGCACTTTTAACTTTACCTTCTTGACTGCTAAAAGAAATTGTTAAAACTCAATGTTAAAATATATTTCACATATATAATAGTACAGGATTATGTAGATAGTGAACCTATCCAAGTACTGTTACTCTATGCTTAAAAATGCCTGATGAATAAAGTTTTTAAAAACTTTGGATTTTCCACTTTCTTCTATTAAAATTGAACATAAGGCAGTGTTACATTACCTACATAACATGTTGATTTACAATATTGCTAAAACTAACAAGGAACATCATGTTATGTCAATACCGTGGCATTCCAGTATAGACAATATATTGCCCTCTGAAGCTGAAGTACAATAAGATGTAAGAAATGTTCACCTTTCATGGTCATTCATCTCTGTATACATCTTCTCAGTGAGCTCTGATGATTGGAGAAAATGCTGTGTGACAATCAGGACTCTGCAAGAAAATCTGAAATTCAGACACTAAAATCTGAGCTACCTACTCGCACATAAAATAACTATAAATGTATAGTTGTGCTCCACTTTAAACCCTTCTTGAAATAAACATGCATCCTGTCTATGTAGTGATCTTAGTATGGTGTCCAATTACACCAGCCCTCAGTAACTAGGAGGAGCAAGGCCCTCTGATGAACTCAACATACGTCCATTCTACATCTGGCAGCGTCTTGCACAGCTCAGTAACCTTCAGGGCCACCTTCATCTGATCCGGCTCTGTCTGTAGCTGCTTGGCCTTGTCTTGATCCAGACAAGTGTGCAAAACCATGCATGTATATGCCACAACCTTCTCATCAGGTAGCTCCAGGAGATCCCTGAAAAGAAAGAAGACAAGACTTGGGGCATCTGGAATCCATCTCACTGAAGAGTTCAAACCAGCAAATAATGATTTTGAAACACTGTTGGTTGGTCTGGTGCAAACTCACTTACAAAAATATTTGTGGAAAACCATGGTCCCAAATGTCAGCTTTACAGAGCTGGTTCCCAACTGCAATGTTACCGAGAAACTGAATCCCACATCGTAGTGCTGCCAAAACAGAGGATGTGAAAAGCTGGATAAATCACTCAAAAATGAAAATGCAGAGCACCAATCAGAACATAGTTCACCTATACTTTTACCACACGATACATTCGTGATCTAGTCATGTTAAGATCAAGAGTATTACTATTACATTATATACTGTTATATATTATACAGGTGCATCTAAGAAAATAAGAATATTGTGAAAAAAGTTCAATATTTCTTGACATTCCTTTCAGAAAGTGAAATCCATACATTATATAGATTCATTACACATCTAGTGAAATATGTCAAGCCTTTTTTCTTGGAATTTTGATGAACTGTCTGGGAAAATTAGAATATCACATAAGATCCATTAAAAAATGAAATTTTAAGCAGAAATGTCAGGCTGCATTGTTGGGTCTGGTGTCTCATCTTTCTCTTGACAATACTCCATAGATTCTCTATGGGGTTCAGGTCAGGTGAGTTTGCTGGCCAATCAAACACAGTAACATCCTTAAGGTTCATAATTAATGAATTTCACTTTCTGAAAGGAATGTCAACTTTTTCTAATTTTTTAGATGTACCTATATATTTATTTTGTTAATTTAAGTAATTGGTCTCTGAAAAAAAAATATCTTACCATCAAAAAAGTAACCAGAAGCTCCTGATGGAAACTTAAGAAGCTTTCTCAAAATTCCTAATGATACACGGATGCATCCTTGTTCTCTAATAAAAAAGTTAAAAAGTGAAACACTTTCTATTTTTATCTTGCATTTCCTCACAGCACAACAGCAGCATTAAGGTTTTTTGTTGTTCTCCTCCAATGTGCATAGAGACCACTGCTAATGGTTTCTAAGCTTGGATGAAGAAATGGAAATGGGAAGGAAAGTGAATTTATACACAAATGTACTTTCTAAACCATAGTATGTTGACTATAATTTATTACTACTAGTTGTGCACAAAGACAAAATGGCACCAGAATTCAAGAACACATGCAGTAAGATACCTCAGAATGCACTGGTTGCGAGGACACTGCACACAAGCATTTCGCTGAGCTCGGAAGCACTCAGCTATAAGCTGAAAACACAACGGAGCACACTGTTGTTCTTGGTCCTTTTCGGTGAAGACCTGAATCTCATCAGAAAGTTTGGACAGCACAGCAGAAAGCCTCCCCAGGACATCGACTTCAACACTGAATCTTAGAACACAAAACAGAACTGCGCAATTAAGCATCTGATTCAGTAGAACAGCAATTGTTTCACAATCAATTTGTATTTAGTAAGTAGCACTAGTCAGAAGGGAGCAACAAATACCCTACAATTGAGTGTGTGTGTTAAAGTCTTCTGTGAATACACTCATTATAATGAAAGACATTAAAGAACTCCATGTACACTCATTGTGAACATCTACAGTGACAGTAGCACCAAGCTCAATCCAAATTATAAATTGCATCACTGTGGTACTTTGCAGCATTCATTCCACCATTTTTGCACAATTCATTCATTAAGTTTAAAAATGCCCCCTATGGTGCAGTGGGCAATACAGCTGTATGGTGCCAGCAAATAACGTTGTACGAATGTATTTACAGCCGCTGTAGAGAATTAGCTGAAGTACACATGGACCAAAAAGATCCAAAAAGAGCAAGAAAAAGACTTTTCACTTATTTGTGTTGCAAACACCATCATTGGGGCAGTGGTGGTTAGGACTTTGCCCCTGGGATCAGAAAGTCGCAGGTTCAAGTCCCAGCCTAGGCACCATTGAGGTAACCCTTGAGCAAGGTACCGTCCCCACTTCACTGCTCCCCGGGCGCTGTTGATAGCTGCCCGCTGCTCCATGTGTGCACGTGGGTTAAATGCAGAGAATAAATTTTGTTGTTGTGCAGTGGTGTATACACAATTATCACAAATCACTAATTATTTTCGTGCTTGGGTGAACATGAGGAAAGCTGACCATGTTGAAGAACATTGTCAAGCTTTACAGATGAACAGTGAATACAGAACTTTAGTTTGTCACATGGTACTATGTATTTCTGTCTCAGTTTACAACCAGAACTGAAAACGAACAAAAACTATAATTTGTGTGTACCCTACCAAAAAAAGAATTGTGTGGCATTGTAGAAGCTCGTTACACACTCGGACGACAGAAGTTTGGTGTAGGAATTCTAACTCTGTAATTAGTATTAAACCTACACAATATTTCTTCACTAAAGGTGAACAAATCAGTCTTTGTAACCACAAGCATGGCACTTTGATCCACATTTTAAGAAAAATAAATTCTGAAACTCTTAAAAAGCCAAAAATGAAAATGTATAAAAATGGCATCATTTAAGCCAGATGTGTCCAAAGTTGGTCCTGGAGGCCGGTGTCCTGCACAGTTTGGCAGTTCCCTTCCTGAAGCGCACTCCCTGAACCTGGCAATTAACAGGTGAGGCTAACCAGGTGTGCTTGATTAGGGAAATCACCAAACTGTGATAGAGACCAGCCCTCCAGGACCGGAGCTGGACACCCCTGATTTAAGCAATAGCTGAACAGCTGTATAGCAGTACAGGCAACATTTAAGTTTGTTACAGTCTACTTAGGTTTGTCATTATTGTGTGTCTTCTTAATTCTTAAGTACTTGTATACGCTGTGATCTTTGTTTAAGCAAAGGCAAATGAAGCCGTAAAATAGCGTAGTTTTAAGTTAGAATAATAAAAATGATATATTAGGGATTGGTCAAAATAACAATTTAGCAATATACATCACCTTTGTGATACAACGATCTATACGCCAGAGGCAAAATCGATATTTTAATTAATAAACATTCACTGCCAATTTGATTAAGCGTTGGTATTTCATGTCTCCCCTGGGTGGCGCTACTCAAATGAATGCTGGAACCTTGGGTGAAAGTTGAGGAGGAAGTTACCAACAGGGAGATGGCAGAGAAAGCAAGACTGAGAAATGCTGAGAAATTGTAGATCATTTTGTACCGAGTCACAGCTCTGCTCTTCTCTTCTTTCACACATCGCAAATGTGATTGGCTTTTGCCCTTTCCACCTGATCTGTGTATGTGAACTTTTGTTAGTGCAAAAAGTTCTAATAAAGTTTCAAATTGAGAACGATGTTACTGTATTTATTTATTTTACAATTTTATTTTAAATGCCTGTGTTTCTGTGATGCATCACTATATCTTCTTGCAATATGTCGATTATCACAGAATCGATGTGTTGTGATATCATTATCCTGGATTATGTATCGCATTTCAAATCGTACAGTAAGATATCATGTGATTGCAGTGTTGTACTCAAAATAATAAAGGACAGTTCAGCTGTTTAGAATACTTTTGTTTTTAGAGGAATTATTCAAAATGTATTGTGATGCATATTGTAGCATCTATATTGTGAGTAAAAGTGGGATTATCGTATTGGGTGAACAAGTTACGATATCATTGAGGTTGTTGAAGTTGTTGCCAATACCTAGCTTTAATAACTAGCGCAATGCTGAAAAAATATGAATGATTTAAAGTGTATTTAATATTTCACACCCTGTTTAGCTCTAAAATAAATTAAACAAGAATAAGTCTGCGGTCTGTAATGACAAATGAAGTTACAGAACGATATACACAGAAGACATACTATTACAAAACTGACCCTTATAGTATTTCATTTTTCTCAGCTGTCATGCAGCTTGAGACAGAAATAACCTCAGACGCTCCAGGAACCAACCTGTTTACATTTTAACGAGTTAATTATAAACATTTAATAATCGTCAGAATCCCACTTCTAAAATGTACAATCAAAACGGTTTGATGAAGTGAAAGAGAGTTAAACATTACTGAAGTTATATGCAGTTTCAGCAGACGCTGTGTGATGGGCAGGTAGTTTGGCCACAGACACAGAGCATCACTAGCTAACGTCTGGCTAACTACAACTGTGTAAAACGTCTTCGCACCTGAACTGGTCATCTCGTAAAGCCTTCGTCACACTCTGTAAGCTAGTGAGATGTTCCAGAGTGAATCTATCCGCACATATTTCATCGAGTTTCTTGGAGTTTAGGCTAAGCATGCTGTCTGTGGTGACGCTTCCAATAACAGCGAACTCGCAACAACAATCGCTCGAGTGACGGGAAAATCACATTTCAAAATAAAAGCCAGACAGTAATTTTTGGTGTAGTGGGTCTTTATTTATTTATTTGTTTGTTTCTTTTTTTAAAATAGCTCGTGGTTTTTCCACATAAAACGTCTAATTTGCCATTAGTAAAATACATAATTCAATTTAACATATTTATTAGGTTTTTCTGTTTGAAGTACATGATATGCAGCACTTTTTTCTCTGGCTTTCTAGTGACTGATCATGCTGGCAAGACACCCATCTTGTCACAAGCTCATCTCTAATGTACCGTATTTCAAGATTATAAATTAGTACAGTTACATTTTAGGTCATGCTGTTACATCAGTATTACCCCATGATGTAACATTCACAGTCTATTGCTTTAAGAATGACATCACCACCACTACCACCACTATAAACCAGGCCATCTGACATTCATTCATCTGAATCAAGTGTTCCCAGGGCTTGAAGATCAATGGCTCCATTTTTCACAAACAAGTGGGGACAAGTGTTCCAGCTGCAACAACAAAGGGCAGCATTCCCTTTTGAATTTTCATGAGTGCTGAAGTATTTTTGGTCCTTGGCTCTCCATTTTGTGGTCCATCTTATGTTTTCTCTGGTCTGTGAAATGCACCAGAGGAAGTTGGTTGAGATTGAAGAATATAATTACAGGTGGTTGCATATCAGACAGCTATCCTTTGGCTAGGGTGGGCCCCCAGCTAATACACAGATGTTATGCTGGAGCAACCGAACCCTAAGATAGACTCATTGATCACACGAGGAGAAGGCCAAGTAAAAGCATCTACTTAATGGCTTTTGGACAAGCTGAACATGTTCTTCTCACTATCTAATTGTATTTGGTGTCCTCCAGCAAAGGGAAAAAATGTACAGTAAATCAACCATTACCAACCACAGTATAAAATATGTGTACTAAACAGGCAAAACAGGAATATATACTCCTTTATTAAAGACTTTTAACTGTTGTGCATTGCATTCAGTCAAACACTCTCAGTCTTAATGAGCTTTACTTTACTTGCTTACTGTGTAGGAGCTTTAGCAAGGCAGTCAAAATGCTGATGATGTTTGAACCTTTGGCAAAAATACAATTATTTTGTTAACTTAGACATAGACAACTTGAACAACTCTGTAATACTTTTTCTATCTATCTATCTATCTATCTATCTATCTATCTATCTATCTATCTATCTATCTATCTATCTATCTATCTA
>JBBIGC010000125.1:20212094-20221281 GCA_037576955.1 Lepidarchus adonis | reverse complement strand
ACACACACACACACACACACACACACACACACACACACACACACACACACACACACACACACACACACAAACATTTTAAACTATTTTGTAAATAGCAACAGATTGAAAATTTAATGCCCACAACACACTAAAGCAAAGTTGGTGTGGTGCAAAATAAAAGTTATTATGGCATTTTTTAATACCTTTGAGAGAATCCATCATGCTCCTGTGATAAATATTGTCACATGGGCTCTGGACTTCTGAAACAAGTTGTTACTTAACACAGCAGTGGTGGCCTAGTGGTTAGTTTAGAAGGTCGTTGGTTCAAGTCCCAGCCTGGGCACCACTGAGGCACCCTTGAGCAAGGTACCGTACCCACTTCACTGCTCCCAGGGCGCTGTTCGTTGTGGTGCACAGTGTGCTGTGGTGTGTTCACAATGACAAATAATCACTCTCACAAATTTCACAAATTTCGCATTAAGAAATGCAACCTGAAACAATTATAAAAGAGAAAGCCAAACTTTAATTCTATACAGAAACACCTTTGAGTTCTATGGACCCAAGCATATCTCAGATGAACTAAAAGTCAGTGCCAACATGTGCTGTTGTCAGATGAGTGCAGGTTTCAGTTGTGTTTGGAAAAAAGCCCTTTGAGGTCCCTTTTGGGATTTTAGAGCAAAATATTCTGCCATCAAGGTGGTGTATTTTCCTAGCAAATCCATGGTTATTTCTGAAAGACAATGCCAGGCCTCAGTCTACACATGCTACAACAGCATAACTTTGTAAACACAGAGGGCATGAACAAATTGGATGAACAAGAAACAATGTGATGTAACAAAGTGCTAAAAATGCCTCTATCCCAACTTTTTTTAGTGTGTTACAGAAGTCTTTATACAATTTAAAGTATAAATATATAAGTATAAAATACTTAATACAATTTGTTGTATTTACAAAATAGATTTAAGCTGACGAGTGAAAACACTACAAAGTTTTTCTTTGAAATTTTATCAGTTAACCAATCACACATACTTATTTTTATTGAATTAAATGAAAAATCCAAACTTTTCTGGAAATGGTGTTTGAATATATACAGTTTCATACAAAGGTTTGGCCACCCCTTGATAAATAACAGATTTTGGTGATTTTGTAAATGAAAAGATGTTAAGACAGTCTCTCTAGGACATAGAAAAAATACACAATATTTTCAGCAAACATTGATGCATAGTTACTTTTCATGCCATAAATTGAATAAAAATTAAAAATAAAAATAATATTATGGCACTGTGCAAAATTTTAGTAAATTAGTAAATGACTGCTGGTGCTAGTTTCAAAGTTTTACAAATACTCTGACACTTCAAACCTTGTGCACACACTTGTGGACACTCCACAACAAAGGGTTCCTCTAAGCAGCTGTTACTGATGCCCACAATGCAAGAAAAAGCTACAAGAAGATAGCAAAGCATTGTCAGCTTGCAGTTTCCACAGTAAAAAATGTAATTAAGCTGTGATATCTACCAGAGGAGGTGTTACTAAATGCTGATTATGTAGGGTGTGCAAAATCAAAATGGCTCCCAGGCTGATCAATCCCCAGCTCCGCCACAATATCTTTTCATGGGACAACACTGAAGATATATCACTTTGATACAGTGTAAAGTAGTCAGTGTACAGCTTGTATAACAGTGTAAATTTGCTGTCCCCTCAAAATAACTCAACACACAGCCATTAATGTCTAAACCACTGGCAAAAGTAAGTATAATTGAAAATTATTTTCCTGCACTGAACTTTCTTGAGCATGAAGTTCATTATAGCTTCACAGGTTGCCACGGGAATCCTTTACCATTCCTCCAAGATGACATCATGGATATGACACTGCACTCAACTTCTTTGATCGACCATGGCGAGGTCTGTTCTGAATGGAACCTGTCCTGTTAAACTGCTGTGTGGTCTTGGCCACCGTGCTGCAGTTCAGTTTCAAGGCCAAGGGTGCCCAATATGTTGATTACAAGCTACTAGTCAATTGCAAAGGCACTGCTAGTCAATCGCAGAACCCTACCTATACAAAAAAAACTACCACGCAGCGTAAAAGCAAGTGAACCGTGAGGGTGTTAGCCAATCATCCATCAGTTGATTGACGTACAGTACTACCAATCTGGCCTCATCATTTGTGACAAGCCTCCGCGCAGGCTCGGTCAACCACGCGAGCCTCTGCTAATCTCCAGCCAACAAGTCATCTAGTTAGTTAACAATTTATTTACTTCTAAAGAAAGAGTGTAAAAATGAGTGGGGGAGTTGGACCAAGAAAGAAACCAAAAACAGATGTGTACTATGTACTGTTCATTAAAAAGTACAACATAGTCCAGACTATGGAAGCTTCCATTCAGTTTAAGATGTCATTGGAGAAGGTAATGACCAGAAATGTACAGCACTGCATTGAGCCATACATGTTCATGCTGCTATGCAAGGTAAACAATATATATTTTAAATATAAAGTGTACTTTATATAAAGTGTAATTTAAGATTCCTACTTATTTGTAGAGATGGTAAGATGTTGATGTTGGACTCTGACAACAGTCAAACAGTTCTGGGAACTTTGTCAGGTTTAAAGTAGTTTATACTATATATATACTTATACTACTTATACAATATAAGTAGTATATTATAGAATATACTATGTTATATATTATATTATATATAATATACTATATTCCCAGAACTGTTTGACTGTTGTCAGGGTCCAACACCAACTGTCTTACCACCTCTACAAATAAGTAGGAATCTTAAATTATAATGGTTTTATGACTAAATAGTCCAGTAGAGGGAGACAATGCTGTTTTATTTGTAAAAACAGACTACACCTGACCTTCCACAAAACATCATGTACATCAACTTGGTAAAAAGTTTAGACACAAGGTGGAAAAATGTCTGACATATCTGCAGCTATTTGATGGTTTATATAATATAATATAATATAATATAATATAATATAATATAATATAATATAATATAATATATGTATATATTTAAAAAAAAATTCCAAGTAAATATTTCTAAAGTAAAATATTATTTTTACTTTATTTTTACAATTATTGACAACTACCCATCCAATCCACTCATGCAGAGAAACCAAAGCATAGATTTTCATTATGTGTGATAATATTGAAGAAAGAAATATGCAAAAAGACATATCAATAATTAAAAAGCAATCCTGCCATGTAGTGTAAATAAATATTAGCTGGTTCAGTCCCAACTGATGGCTTATAAAATAACCAAGGTGTCACACAAGAAACATCTCATGATGAGTAAAACCAAAGACCCACTTCTCGTGTTCACTGGAACTATAATCGAGAAGTGGAAAGAACATGATTTCACCATAAACCAGCCATGACCAGGTGCTCTCTACAAGATTTCAGACATAGGAGTGAAAAGAATTATCCAAAGAGCTGTCCAAGAGCCAAGGGCCATTTGTGGAGAGATTCAGAAAGACCTGAAATGAGCAGGTACGATTGTTTCAAAGAAAACAGGCACTGAACTGCCATGACCTGTATGCACGCTCACCACACAAGTCTCCATTGCTGAAGAAAAAGCATGCTGAGGGGAATTTAAAGTTTGTTGACCAATTTTAAGACAAGCCTGTGAAATACTGGGAGAATATAGTCCGGTCAGCTAAGAAAAAATTGAACTCTTTGGATGTAAAAATATGCGTTCGGAGGTCAAAGGGCACTACATATCATCCCAAAAACACAGCATATGGCAGTGGCACACTTCATATGATTGAAGAAAAGGAGGAAAATGTACAGAGACGTTCTTGAAAAAATTTGCTACCATCTACCAGGAAGATGAAACAATGGTGGACGGTTCAGCAAGACAGTGATCTCAAACACACAGCAAAGAAAACACTCAACTCAAAATTTCAGTAAACTTCTTTAAAATCATTTACCTGTGTTATTCCAATTCATTACACATAGTTTAATGCATGGACATCTATGGTTTGATTTCTTTGCATGTGTGGAATAGTTAGTTTGCTACAGACATTTGGTGAGAATTTCATGTCAACATCACCTTTTAAATATACTTACTTAGAAAATCGCTGACACATTCAATACTTATTTTACCCACTGTATATTAAAGCGGTCATGTTTTATACGTTGCATATCCCTTTTTTGCAATTACTGCTTGAAGTCTGCTATTTAAAGACATCACCAGGTGCTAAGTATCTTCTTTGGTAATACATGTTCCAGGGGTTTGTCCCTTTAAGTTTCTTCTTCAGCATATGGAAGGCATTCTCAATTGGATTTAATATATAACATTATGTTTTATTTATTTTTATTTATTCATTTTATTCTAGTGGCATTTACTGGAACGTGAGCAGATGTTTCTATAAATCCGTAAAAATCTATAAAATTGTGCAACTCTAATCAGCAGTTATATCATCAATGAAAACAAGTGTGCCAGTGCCTGGTATGAGCTGGTATGCCTTGAATCTTGGGCAGTTTCTTTTAATCTCCTCACTTTCCTCTTGCCATCACTTTAATACAGAATAATATTGATCTCATCTATCCATAACACCTTTTACCAGAATTCTGCAGGCTCTTTCAGGGACTTTTTTTTTTTTAACAAACTGTAATCTGGCTATTCTGTTTTTGTGGCTAACTTGTCGTTTGCATCTTGCAGTGTATCCACTGTATTTCTGTTCATAAAATCTACTGGGAATAGTAGTATCTGACAAAGACACACCTTCCTCATAAAGACTGTTTCTGATCTGTTGGACCTGAGTTTGAAAATTGTTCTTTACCATAGTGAGAATTCTTCTGTCATCAGCTGTGAAGGTCTTACTTGGCCTACGATTACAGAGCTCACCAGTGCATTCCTTCTTCTTAATGATATTCCAGACAGTCACACATTTTACACTGAGGAGCAGAGGGGTAAATCAAAGAAAAATGTGTCTTTGTTCCAAACATTGAGGGAAGCACTGTAGATCTATGTACTGTATATTAATAAGCAAGAAATTGTTTCTGTTGACATTATTTGTCTTTGGATTATAATTAGGGATGTACAGTGAAATTAGGAGGACAAAAGGGTATTGAATGCTGGTGTGTAGTTAATGGGTTACTAAAAGTCTGCATTTATAAATCTATAAATAAATGTTAGTCTTATGCAAAAGTTTGGTTTCCCCTTGATTAACAGATTTAGGCGATTTTGTATTTGAAAAGATGTTAACACAGTCTCTCTAGTACATAGGAAAAAATTCAGCAAACATTGATGCATAATTACTTTTTATGCCATAAATTGAACAAAAATAAAAAGTAAAGACATTATTATGGCACTGTGCAAAAGTTTGGGCACCCTACCTAATCAGTACTTTTTAACACCTCACATGTCACAGCTTGCAAACACTTTTTAGAGCTAAAAGTATCTCAGTTCTTGTACTTGGCCTTCTAGTTCTGTAATATTCTTTAGTCGTCTTGCATGCACAGCTCTTTTAAGATCTACCCACACATTTCAATGATGTTTAAATCAGGGGAATGTGATGGCCATTCCAAAACCTTCAGCTTGTGTCTCTTGAGGTCATCCATGGTGGATTTCAAAGTATGTCTAGGATCATTGTCCTGTTGTAGAAGCCATCCTCTTTTCAGCTTCAGCTTTTTTACAGATGGTGTGATGTTTGCTTTCAGAATTTGCTGGTATTTAGTGAAATCCATTCTTTCCTCCACCAATGTAATGTTTCCTGTGCCACTGGCTCTAACACAACCCCCATGCTCAATGGTTGGCAATGTGTTCTTTTCATGAAATGCTGCTCGTTTTTTCCCCAAACACGCCTTTGCAAATTGTGGTCAAACAGTTCAACTTCATCAGCATCCACAGCACTTGTTTTTAAAATGCATCAGGTTTCTGTAGAGGTTATGTTGCATACATCTGACTTGGATTTTATAATGGGGATGCAGGTAAGGTTTTCTTCTGCTGACTCTTCCATGAAGGACAGTGGAACAGTGCACCACCACTCCTGAGTCTGTTAAATCTTCCTGCAGGTTTTGATTCCTTGATTTGTTTTTCTGACCAGCATACAAGCAGTTCTTTCTAAGAGCTTTCTTGCAGATCTCCTCTTGACCTCCACAGCTCCCCAGAACTGCCATCTTTTAATTACATTTCTCACTGTGGAAACTGCAAGCTGACAATGCTTTGCTGTCTTCTTGTACCCTTCTCCTGCATTGTGGGCACCAATAACTTTCATTTTCAGAGTCTTACACAGCTGCTTAGAGGATCCCATGGTTGTTGAGTGTCCACAAGTGTGTGAACAAGGTTTAAAGAGTTGTGGAATTGACACCAGCTGACATTTACTAATAACAGCTGTTGTCATGCATCAGCTCTAACGAGCTGTTTAAGGTTTGAAGCCTTGTGAAAAGAATCTGAAACTTTTGCACAGTGACATAATAATTTTTCCATGTCCTAGAGAGACTGTGTTAAAATCTTTTTAATTACAAAATCACCAAAATCTGTAATTTATCAAGGGGTGACCAAACTTTTGCATAAGACAGTACATTCTCCATCAATATTGCTTTTTGTGGTAAAAATAAAGTAAAATCTTGATATTTACTTAATGTATGCTTATCTACAACTTTTAGTCAGATTAAGCACTTTTTGTCTTAAAACGTCATACCACATTGGTGAAAAACATCTTGATTGACATCTTGTTGATTCTGACAAGAACACTGTTCTGATCAATGCGATTTTTTTGTTTTGTTTTTCATTCATTGTTTTGTTCGAGTACACTCTTCAATAATAAGGTGCTTTTAAAAGGGTTCTTTGAACTGTGCCACACAAGAACTTTTTTAGTTCCATTAGATTCTTAAAGAAATATTTTTATGTGTGAGAAAAACTTTCAAAGGGTGCAAAGAAAATGTACACAATGTAAAAGGTTTGTACCAATTTAAAGGTTCTTCAAATGAACAATAATTATTCAAGAAAGGATTTAAGTGAAAGGATCACACAAAAGACCATTTCTAAACCCCTAAGCTGCTTGTATTTGTTTTTTCAAAGATGCTCACTCTTTGCCTTCTTGCTTTTGAACAAAGAAAGAAAGAAAGAAAAAAGAAAGAAAGAAAAAAGAAAGAAAGAAAGAAAGAAAGAAAGAAAAAAAGAAAAAAGAAAGAAAGAAAAATAAATAAATAAGGTACCAGACAGGCACCAAACTTAAAAAACAAGTGCTTTGTATATGCACATGCCTGCAAAAAACATATAAAGTAAATGTACTGGATGTTTCAAATCCAAAAGACAATAAAAGTGTAACAATGTAGAAAGTAGGGATCTGAGCTTATGGGAACAGGGAGTTCTTGTTAAGAGTGAGTCTGCTATCACAGCTCCCTGTGGACGCAGCAACACGATAAGCTTCTGTTACAGCCCCAGCAGGAATCAGCACAAATGGCAGGGCTTTATTCAAGCATAGCAACAGAATTACAAGTTCAACTAAACCCTTTTGAGTATGTGCATGTAATAAGTTTTTTTGTTTCTAATAAGGAATTTTTCATAAATTCCACCTCTTCCACCTATTTGCACAACTGCTGTGGTCGTACGCATGCAGTGTATATCTATTTGTTCATAACCTTACATTCTAAACAACAAATATTATAGTCAAAGTCAGTTACTCACATGCACTGAGTTCCAGTTTTAGCCCTGACAGTCACACACACATAATTGCAAGTCATACACTCCAGTGTTTTGGGGTATTTGACCTAGTTGGACACTATTCCTAAAGGGACTCTTACTGAAACCAAGTTGTTTGAAAAGAAGTTTCTCCATAGAGTCAAGTTCCAGAATAAGTGTCTAATTAAACACTCCATCTATTTCAACACAACACAAGTGATCAGAAGCCAAAAGGGGATGAAATCAACCTGAAAAAAGGTGGAAAAATTTAACAAACTTTTGGGTAAATCTTGGCTTACTAACTGTATCATATTGTAACTTTGCAGTGTTTTTATTTTTTACAGCACTTATATTATTACCCTCTTCGGCTGTCAGATATTGTGGTGGTAGATATTTGAACACATAGTTCAGTGAGACTGTGGTCATTTAGACTTCTACAGGTCAACACACACACATAGCCTGAACCCCCCCCAGCCATCCACCCAGCCACCCACAGACAACCCCTCTGTCTTTCTCTAAGACACACACACAAAGGCAATGGACTACCTTGGCAGATAAGAGATTGTTTCTGCAACCCACCCCTGCAGATACACATACACTCTTCTTCACAAACAAACAGACACACACTAAGAAAGAATAAAAGACACAAACACTTTCTCACGTGTGACTGACGGCCACCCTTGGCAGGGTGTGCACTGTAGGCCCCTGATGTCATCCTCTCCAGCTTCCTTCATCCCCACAGTCCTGCTACACCTCCCACAACCAGACTGTGCTTATAAATGCCAAAGACAGGGATGCAGGAGCCACTCTGAGAAACACATGGAGAGAGGGGCAAGGACATAAGGCAGAGTGAGAGAATGGGCCTACAAGTTCATATTCTGAGTCTTTAACTGCATGGTGTGTGTGTGTGTGTGTGTGAGCGAGAATGAGAGCAAGTTAAATCATGGGTGGTCTGTTTTTACCTCCTTCATTTTCAACCTGATACCAGACATTCATACTGAGACGGACAGGTAAGGTAAGCTCTGCTCATTTCAAATTCTTACAAGACGGTTGTACTGACATAACTTAGGGCACTACATGAGACCTGTAATGGATGAATTTTTAAATATTTATGGTAGATTTAGAACTGTTACACTTATATATAAATAAATCATTCATAATTATATCATACAAAATAGGTAAGTGAATTAAGAAACAGGCTGAGATTTGAAGATACATGTTACACACTAGCAGGCATCCCTGTTTGAAGACAAGAAGACAATGAGTTTATGTGTGTTTGTTTCTGAAGGTTCTGATCTGGTGACTTGTGAACGTAGCCATAATGAGAGGAAGGCTGCTCGCTTTACTCTGGATACAAACCCCCTTATTCAGGGCAATGCTCTGTATTCTCCCCCTCCTTTGGTTGCCTCAGCTCAGAGGGTGTCTAATATCAATAGGTGCAGCGTGTTGAAAAGAGACCTGGGAGAGTGGTTGCCTATTGACTAGATTTGACTTTCAGAGAAAGAAGTGGGGCTTTTCTAAATAAAGAAAAAGGAGGGGAGTGGTGGTCTTAGGTCGCCTTTTGGGTTGT
>JBBIGC010000125.1:20194594-20207094 GCA_037576955.1 Lepidarchus adonis | reverse complement strand
GTGACTGTGTATCATTGTGAAAACATGGAGCGGCTAGGCTCAGTCTGTGATCACAAGAGCACATCTGTAACCACTACTCTACCTCTGCCCACAAATAAGGAATGGTTCACGACTTGGTTTTGCACTACAGCCATGCTCATCTTCTCTGTGTTCTTCCCATTTTAGTTTGTGTTGCTGTAGCAAGCACTTTCTTGCTTCTTCTCAGTTCTGCCACCTTTATTAAGGACATTTCATTGTTTGTAAACAAAGTAAAGTACCCTTTTTTCTGACAGACTATAATTATTACAGATGCTCTCGTAACCAAGCCAAACAAGTACTGAAAGAGCTCTTCCCAATCTTGGACTGGCTGCTCCAGTATCCAACCAAGCTGTGGCTTCCCAGTGATGTCATATCTGGGGTCAGCACAGGATTAGTGTGCTGTTTACAAGGTAGCCATTTCTCATTAGAGCATGTAATATAGTGTATGTGCTCATCTGTAGGCATTTACTGATTTTTCCCATGTCACAGGCTTGGCTTATGCGTTGTTGGTCTCTGTTGATCCAGTATATGGACTCTTTGCTGCTTTCTTCCCCATTCTCACCTACTTCTTTCTTGGCACCTCTAGGCACATATCTGTGGGTAGGTTTCTTGGTCTCACAAAATATATGCTATTTCATGGAAACACATATACATATTATATGCATAACCATGTAAAATGGCCATTTTAACATCCAATTAAATAACTTCACAAGATTCTTATTGATGTATTTTGAAATATCCAGCAAATCAATATGTCTGACCTGCTTGCTGGATTACTGGGCATAGTAACCCAACAAGTGGGACAGCCAGTGTCCAGTTGGCGTGAGAGTTTGTTGTCAGGATTAAATTAACTATAACCTGACTGTGAGACATCATTTCATCAGAGCTGTGAAGATGTCCTGACTGACATCTCTCCTTTGATCTTGGGCAGGTCCTTTTCCAGTCACCTGTCTGATGGTAGGGTCAGTGGTTTTGAACCTTACTCCTGATGAGCATTTCATGCATCTTGTGAATGGTAGCGCTGTGAATGGAACCGGGCAGGAATCTGAGACAATGGAGGTGGATGTAAATGCAAGGGAATCCCAAAGAATTGTTGTAGCTTCTACTATGACTGTATTGATTGGATTGTTTCAGGTAAGTTTATGTCATATATAACAATATTGTCACTGTCAGATCAAAAACTTTTTTTGATCTGACAAAAACTACAAATGTTTCTGTTTTTTTATGTCAAAATGAATGACTAATGGAATAGTAAAAAGCTCCAACATTACAGTAAATAATCATGTCTGCTACATTAACTCACATGGCAAGTTACTTTCTGGAAAGACGATGTTTTGTTCTGACAGCAATGATATACAACAATATGTTGAATTTGACATTTTTAAATAATTAAATAATTAAATGAATAACAAAGTACAAGAGAATGATTTCAGAAAACAATTAGCATAATTAGCTATGTCAAAATGATTGTGCTTAGCATTTTTATGGATAGTAACTATCAGTTTTAGCCTATGTTATGCCACTTGTGCTCTTCCTGGTTTTCCAGCTAGGAATGGGTGTGCTCCATGTGGGCTTCCTTGTGCGTTACCTGTCTGACCCACTGGTTGGAGGCTTCACCACAGCAGCTGCTTTCCATGTACTCATCTCTCAGCTCAAAATGGTTCTCTCTGTCCCCATCCACAGCCATAATGGCTTCTTCTCCATTGCCTATGTGAGTTCCTGATAGCGGAACATAAAAAACACTGCATTATATTTAGTACATTTAGTAGCCTGTCTTTGCTTCTTTTGGCTGCAGATCTGTTTATTGTAAGCTTTTTTGAAATCAAATGTGTTTACTGTCATCATAGTTAAATTAATCCAAAATATTGGGAGCAAAATTGGCAGGAAATGAAAATTAACCTTTTAAAAATTTAAAATGACCATTAATGCATCTAATCAAAATAACTTATCATGTTTCCAGTACCCATTAATAACGTCACCAGTATTAGTAGTAGTCTTAACTTTAATATTGTGATTTTCAGGTTCTCATTGATGTATTTCGAAATATCAAGCAAACCAATGTGGCTGACCTGCTTGCTGGATTACTGGCTATAGTCACAGTTATGGCAGTGAAAGAGATCAATTCAAAATTTGAAAATAAGATTCCAGTGCCAATTCCCATTGAAGTGATTGTGGTATGTATGTGCTTTAAATACACAGCAAAAATATATTGTGGCAAGCAAAATCATCTTAAATATATTCCAGATGTCATAATATTTCAGATTGTGAAATTCTTGTAAGAGTATGATAATATTACACATTTTCCTGAATATGAATTGACGTATTCTGAAAACACCTTGTAATTTTTAGAGTTATATAAAAATGAGAAACATTAGCAAAATCTCCAAAAGCAATTTTTTTTATTTTTCAAAAATACATAAGACCTTTTCTCTCATAGACAGTGGTTGCTACAGGGATCTCCTATGCAGTGGACCTGAATTCCCGTTATGGCGCCAGTATTGTTCACAGCATCCCGAGGGGGTGAGAGCACTTCCTGTGGCATTTCCTATTTCCTGTTCAGGACTACTAGGACATTTGGGATTTTCTTTATTGACACTCTATTATTATCATCCCTGCAAAGTTGTTCAGCAGACGCTGTCAGAAGCCAACTGAACTCTGCAGTGTAATCCCAGAAACAATGACATGAACAAATGGTTCACAACTGTGGTCCAATATAAATAAGAAATATTAATGAAAACACAATCGCTAAGTAAAATTATGATATCAAAGCTGGCACTGCTGAGGGCTCACAAAGTTTATAGGGAAGAGGAAATTTATCCAAGTTCATTTTAGCAAAACAAGTGGTGGAGGTGCAAAGACATACCTCATGAGTGTGTTTCTGTGTGTGTTAACATGCACATTCATTTGTACAACAGGTTTGTTCCTGCCCAGTTTCCAAAGATAGAGCTTTTTGGAGATTGTGTGGGTTCCAGTTTTTCCACTGCAGTGGTGGGATATGCAGTATCAGTATCTGTGGCAAAAGTCTATGCAGCAAAACATGATTACAAAATTGATGGTAATCAGGTAAGTGCAGAAAAACACAAGAATCTTTGTCTGTATATATAAAATGTCAAAAGTCTGGCACATCTTCTAACAAGTGAATAAAGCTACTTTAAGGTGTAAATAACTGCTAACGAAGGCCTTCAACTGCACTCACAGTTTGCCTAATCTCCATAATGACAATCTATGCATATCAGCCACCAAACATCTTTAGGACAACTTGGAGTGGAGTTAGGAATCCAGAACTAATCATCTATTGCTAGTAATCTTATGACTGAACACAGTCAAATCCTCAAAGAAACAGAAATCTATACCTTTCCTAGACGAGTACAGGCTATTATTGCTGCAAAGCAGATTAACACTCTTAATTTATGAAGAAACCCCAGAGGAACAGGTGTCTACAAATTTTGTATATTGGGGTTTGATATTCCATACATGGATTAAGTATAGTTTCAAACTACACAGGATTAACAACTGATATTTTTCACTGAAAGGAGAGGATAGTCCGTTATTTGTCTTAATCTGCTCTGGGAACTGGACCATAGCGTATCTGTGTATATGTTTGCCAAATACGGTAACTTGATGCTTTTGTGTGGTCTGAGCACAATTAATTCTGTCTGTGTGTGTCTGTTTAAGGGGGAATATTTCCTGCAATCAGGCACTAATCAGATAGGAACTCTCTCACAGGGTGAAAAGCTGAAAAGCTTCCGTGACGTAAGGCAGGGAGTTTACTGACCAAACTTACAAAGGTCACCATTACCTGCTAGAACAGAGATAAAGAAGCTGGTGACTACCATCAGTGTGGAATGCACATCGGAGCACTGGAACACACTAAAAAAGTCTGTAAAAAATGTAACATGTAGCATTTACAAAATGTTTTCTAACCAGCTTCTCCCCTTCTCCAACAGGAGCTGATAGCCTTTGGCATCAGCAACATTTTCTGTGGCTGTTTTTCAGGCTTTGTGGCCACAACTGCACTGTCACGCACTGCAATACAGGAGAGCACAGGGGGGAAAACACAGGTCTTTAATTTTGCAACAAGAACTTATATATTTGATTATTTAATGCTTTATTTCACACTATATCAGTAATATTTGAATAAACTTTGAGTTAAGTACAGTATACTGTATTATTAGTTACTGTCCCTTTCCTGAATTCAAGAGCAAAAACTACAGTAGCACATACAAATGGAAATGGCATTTCAGTAAACTATTGCTTTGCTTAGTCTTTGTGGAAATCTCTGTTCTGCTGTTTTGCAGATAGCGGGGTTAATATCAGCTCTAATGGTGCTGATAGTGATTGTGGCTGTTGGGCCTCTACTTCAGCCTCTTCAAAAGGTATATGTATGGGAAGAAAAATGAAGATATTGTCCACAATTAAATTGTAAACAAAGAGCTATGAAGGACCAGAACATTTTCTGATGATCTAAACCAGATATGAAACAAGATGGCTGTTATACACCTAACCTTCTCCATTTATAATTTTCAGTCAGTCCTGGCTGGCATCGTCATTGCCAACCTCAAAGGCATGTTCATGCAAGTGCGTGATGTGCCCATACTTTGGAGGCAAAACAGGACAGACTGTGTGAGTGGCCCAAACATGGCAGACACACAGGACAATTTAAGATGACAGGATATTATGCAAATATCTTCATCATTCACAATCACCATTAAATTGTATTTGATTTATACAATAATATAAATGATCAAATGCCATTATCTTGAAATAATATATTACATTATTGTTTATATTTTATATTTTTTTAGTGGTCTCTAGTTTCTTTCATGCCTAGATTTGCCATCACACCTGGATTTTGTTAAGATTTCTGCAGCAGCTTTCTGAACCACCACCACCACACAACACTGTTAACATACTTGTAGTAAAGCACTAATTATGAGATGAGCTCATTTTCCCATTTATACAGATTAAAGTGCCAAGTCTGGTTAACACTAGTGGAAAAATCTAGTTAGATTTTTGTCTTTTGCCTTTCTTGATAAGAATTGTTTATGTTTTCTAGACCTTAGCAACTATTTTGATCTGAAATATTTTAAGATATTTAAAAACCTTTTGTGTGATCAGTTGTTCAAAAAGATGTTTGCAAGCATGATTTGAGTTAGAGAAACTAAATAGAGCCTTAGCTTATAAGGCTGGTGGTAGTCTGGTGTGGAGATGAGAGGCCTATTGCTTGAGTTTCAGGTAGGAGAATGAATATAAATGTGTGAAAGTAGTGAAAAAAATAATGCATCAAAATCTTGGATTTAATTTAAACTGACAACAGATTCAGAAACATTTAGGTACATGCAATGTAGTGATGATAATATCTTTACATCTTCACAGTTCATTTGGGTGTTTACTTGCATTTCCTGCATCCTCTTGGGGTTGGATGTGGGTTTGCTGACTGGTGTAGTGTTTGAGCTGGGCACTGTGGTGGTCAGATCACAATTGTAAGTAACTATGTTGCATACTCATTACGTTTATAAGGTAATTTCTTTTGAGAAACTGAAATTGTGCTTGAGTAGAACTAATACAAACCCCATTTCCAGAAAAGTTGGGATATTTGTCAGATAAAGAATGGTTTACATTAATTAAAATATGACAGATGTTTGGTTTTGTTGCATTTTGGACAATATCCCATCATTTCTGATAGTGGGGTTTGCATATCATTATTGTTATTATACTATCTATGATTAATGAAGTTTTTTAAAAGTAAAAAATATATATATTATTTAATGGAGACATACATTTGTTTAACCATTTTTAAATACATTCAGTTAGTAAATATCCTTAACTAAATATGCAGCCTTCACCCCGAATGGGTATGAAGTTCATCATTAGGTGTTAATCTTCAATGTTGTTAGTTTTTGTAGACGCATTGTGGTTGGCTTTGAATAGAAGTGTCTGCTTAATAATGTCTACATACTGTATAGTCATAAAAACTTTCAAATTATTAATTTATAATATTATCAGCCAAAATATCATGTTAATTATTAGCTTTTGTATTGGGCACAGAAATGTCATATCAGTGCATCTGTAACTAATTTAGATCCTTTCTTTGTACAATCGTTTGAACTTAAACATGCAGGAGTGCTGCAATGTGACTATGCGCTGTTTATAGCCTTATAGTTAAAACTTTACTACAACCTGCTTTTGTAATTCTCTGACATCATAGAAAGGTCAATGTGTAAACAAAATACAGGATATTATAGATATTAACTATTAGGGGCCATAAAAAATCTATGACAAATTATCTTAAAGGTGAAGTGTAACTCTTGCATAAACGATTAGTATACTCTGCTAAGGATTAAGGAAGTACAGTACAGTATTGATTAAGCAGTTTATTAGTCAATGGGCTGATTGTAGCTAAGCATACTTCTTTATCCATTATACTGATTTTAAGCAGCATCTTCATTTTGGGTACCAGAAGCTAGGAGACAAATGTGATATAAATAATAAAACTAAAATATATCATCAGATATAAAGTAGGCTCTCCATGTCCTAATCATTGTAGAGATCAACTCTGCAGTGTTTAACCAGTTGGAAACCTTACAATTTTGGATTGAATTGACTATAGTATCACACACTAGAAAACAGTTTCTTATATAATTATTAAATACAGTGCTTTTAAAGGAATTGCTTTGTACTTCATCTAGCCCTTCCTGTTCAACACTTGGACATGTACCTGGGACTGATATCTACAGGAGTATCAAGGACTACAAAAATGTAATCACAGATTTACTGTAACAATTACTGCATTCTTTTCTTTAACATTTCATCATTTTCATTATTTTTAAAACATTTTTCCTAATCAAAAATTTTGTTTCCCTTTTAGATTAATGAAATTCCTGGAGTCAAAATTTTCAAATGCAACTCTCCCATTTATTTTGCCAACATTGATTACTTTAAAGAACAGTTAAGAGATACTGTGAGTTAAATTTCTATTTTTGTTTTTGTTTTTTGATTCATGTAGATTGACAAACATTAAGGTAATCTTTGTAAGAAAGTCATTTTCTTAAGTATTATAAATTACAGATTTTTCATTATAATGTGCTGATTTATATTTTTTTACATACCACTCCTTTTGTTTTATTTATACCATGCAAATGCACAAAACCAGGTGGGATTTGATGCTGTGCGTGTGTTTAAGAAACGGAACAAAGCACTAAAGAAGATTCATAAACTAATTAAAAAGGGGAAGCTGAAAATCACTGAGGTACACAAACACAAAGTAGAGATATGGATCTCACAAAGTTTAAAGCGGAAATCCATTGTCTTTAAATACCACATAATTATGTCATTATGATGTAAACTAAGTCATTCAGGATAATTTGATGTCAAGTACACCAAGCTATTACATGAAATTGTTACAGATAATCTGCCGGATGCCTGAGACATTGATTTGCAATAGGTTTAAGTTCTAGAATTCCCATTACATATATTTAATTGAACTGGATTAAATCTTCTTTGTACAAAATTATTTAAGATTTTTGTCTCCACAAGGTATAATTACACTGACATAAGCAGAATAAAATACAATGTGCTTTTTGAAACTGATAAAATCTTCTGTAATATAACCTTTGATATAAGTCACTGATGTCTGCTACAGCATGGCTTGGTGCCAGTAGCCCCTTCAGGTTTGGACAATGAGGCCTTTGAGAGTGAAAGGGACCCTGAGCAAGTTGGGACTCAGCAGGAAGTGGAAAGTGGGGCTCGACCAGCAGTTGAAGTTCGACCAGACATTGAAGTGGAGGTGCTGGTGGACTGGACATCTGCTCTGCCTGTCAATGTGACAGTCCCTAAAGTCAGCATTCACAGCTTGGTGATGGATTTTTCTGCTGTCTCCTTCCTAGATGTGATGTCTGCAAAATCACTCAGACTGGTAGGTTTCAGTTCTGCTTAGGGTCAAGCATGAAGACTAAAGCATGTACAAGTGTAGTTTTGCCTTTTATGCATGTACTGGACTAACTGATCCTTAAGAAGTCCAAGGTCCTTAAGATCCAGACAGTAAAGTTGTCATAAAACCAAATTTACAATAATACATGTAAATACATTCATGCTATAAAAATGTCATATAGAACAGTGGCAAGTTGCCATTACTGGCAATAGTCATGAGTTTAATGCTATAGCCGTTAACGCATATGCTGATTTTATGCTGAGCCATGGCACCAAACGTTATAGCATAAACCTAAAAATCATGTACAATGACAAGTGGAGAAGTATTACTATTTTTATTCTTTTTATTGTCGCATTTTACTATTTAAGGTGTTTGGAGCTAGTTATGGCCTTGAGGTGTTAATTATGTTGATTGGGCTGGTAATCAAATACATTTTAGCATATTTATCAGTAAATAAAGTCCACTGCAATTGACAGATAGTGCCACAGTGTCAGTGTCATTGTGTTAGTATGAAGTGTTGTTCAAATAACAAAGATATGTCATAGTTTCATATTAGTGATTTATCATGTCTTTGTCTTTTACAGGTCATAAAAGAATTTATACGCATTGGAATCAGGGTGTATATTGCAGGGTGTGACGGTATGGTTTATGTCAGAGCATATATTTATTTTTAATTTCTTAGTACTTAGTACATACTTTTTAATATTTTTATTAAAATGTAAAAAAAATCTGCCAGTTGTTGTTTTGTACATTGCTGTTAATACAGGATTACTTTATTAATGTATTATGCATGAGATAGCATTTAGCTAACCATTTAGTAAAATTCAAGGATGTCCCCTGTTACTTTATGTGGGAATTGTTCTAAATATGCAGATATTTGCTGGTTTTACAGATGAAACTTTGAGGAGATTGGAGGCTCTGTGTTTCTTTGATGATGTAGTGACTAGAGACATGCTTTTCCTCACTGTCCATGATGCCGTCCTCTTCATTAAGCTGGATACTGCCAGTGAGAACACATCAGACCCCATGATAGACAAGGCAAGTTGTAATTAAACTAATGATTTTGATAAGTTAACTCAAGATGTGATTGCAATATTCACGTTTCCTGATCTGACCAAACAAACTATTGGGCAATTTTGGGCAATGCTAATCACTGTTAATAGAAGTTAATATAATATTGCCATGGAACAAACCAAAATATGAAAATTAAAATTGTAAAGGACAATTATTATTTTACCAGGTTCCATGTGAATAGGTGGTTAAGCAAGATCCAAGGTTCAGACAGTTATAGAGTATATACATTTTTATGCATTTACCCAAAACAGCTGTGGGCACATTTAAATGACTGACTAAGGATATGAAACTAAAAGAAGAGAAGACTATAAATGATATCTAAACACTGCCTATATTTATTTTGCTGTTGAAGAACTGTTGATCTGAAAGACTGATTGTAGTCTCAGTCACTGCAAAGTAAGATTGAACTGTTATGGAAATAGTAATGCACTGCCCCCTTCTACAGACATCATCTAATGTCACTCAGTCAATGAAAAAACTGATGAAGAAAAGACTTTTGGTATTAGAAACATACTTCAGAATTGACGTTGAGTTTACGTCAGGAAACAAAGCCTTAAACATTAAGGATGTGGATTGGCTTCCGTCATCCCCAGAATTGAATATTATTGATTAGATTAGTTTCATTTAAAGAACAATTTTCCAGCAAAGCCTGATTACACATACACACATTTGTGAATGTGTATCATGGCTCAAACAAAGGATGTGTCTGAGGACCACAAAAAAAGTTAGCGATGCCCATACAGCTAGTAAGGTTATAAGACCATTTTAAAAAGGTTTGGACAACACCAATCAACAGCCAGACAGATTGTATACAGTACATGGAGGATATTCAAGACTGTTGTTTCTCTACCCAGAAGTGATCTATCATCACAGGTTACACCAACTACAAGGTGTATAATCAGATAGGTTAAGTCAGAAAGTCTAAGGAACACTGGGTAACTTATAAGTAAGTGAAGAATTATTTCACATTGGCAAATGTTAATGTTCTCGAGTTCCCCTTCAGGAGAACATTGAACAGAAATGGCAAGGAGAATGTCATTATTCTCACCAAAATATTGTGGACAAACCAGAAGAATAGTGGATGGATGTTTTGTGGATGGATAAAGCCAAAATAGAACTTCTTGGTTTAGGTGAGAAGCGTTACGTAGACCTGTGAAACATGGTGGTGAGAGTGTTCTGGTTTGGGCCTAATTTGCTACATTTGGGCTTAGATGACTTAGATGGTTTTTCTACCAAAGAATTGTTGAATAAGTCGGAAGTGAAGTCAAACTCCTGACCTTAATCAAATTAAATGTGGAAAAACCTAAAGCAAACAGTTCATGTGAGGAAACTCATCAACATCAAACTGTCCTTTATTGTCCTCGAACTTGCGACAAACGATAAGGCACACCACATACTGAAAGCGCAAGTTGACTTACTTTTGCCATAGGCAGATATGTTTTTTATGCATCATTTAGGATTTGTTTTAAAATCAAATTATGTCATATTCATATAAAAAGAACAATTTTAATTTATATTTTAAAGGGTTCACTAAATTTTAAGCACTGCTGTGTAATTACAGTGAATCTATTGCATTGCGGGATATCTGAGACATTATTTATTGCATCTTATTACTAGTGTTTTCAAAAGCCACATTTACATGCAAGTGTTTTTAATGGCAGTTGATTGAGAAGGAAATAACTGCATCCTTAGCAAAAGACACTGGCCTCTTCATACATTCAAATAACTATGCTTTCAAGCTGATCTCTGCTACTCGAGTTAACACAAAGTTTTCAAGATTGACTTTGTCATCTAGTCTTGTACCCATGTCCAGATTTCACAGATGCAGGATGACAAAGAGCCCCTTTCTTTTACTGAAGATGAAAACAGGATAGAGACCTATGACAACCAACACTTGGTGAGAACCAAGTTTCCTCTTGGTAATACATCAGTCTGGTAAATTTGTTAATCTTTTAACCAAAATGTTTCTTTGTTTTCAGGCTATTCATGGACTCTCAAACTAAGGCTGATCAAGTTGCGCTGGTTGTTGGACTCACTGGTACGGCAGATAAAGTTTACCTGCTGAAGTAAACAGCTCTGGATAGTCTTCAACAATGTCTCAGAAGATATACGTTATGACTGGAAAAAACATCTTAAGTTTTGGGTGGCGCACCATTATTCTCTTCACAGGTTAAACATAACAGAATTATGATATAAACACATGCTCATATACTAATGACATTGCACTAGTTTAATATTTAGCCACTGTCATTATTCTCACTTTATGTGCACTACAAACATATGAAAAAAGCAGTAGAAAAATTCAAAATGCAAGGCACATTCATCTCTCGAAGGAACAGAGGATCTCCAGATAAACACTTTGTTTCCTTCCCTATCGTGCCCCGTCATAACCAGAATGGAGAGAGCGGCTGTGGACCTTGCGTGAACCCAGAGAGAACATACTAGGGCTTTTGTTTTTGTGTGGAAAACTTCTGCCTTGTTTTCAAATATTCACACATGCATATGTGTTACCTCTTGATGCTGCCAGTTTGAAATTAAAGTATGAACTTAAATAATCTGACAGGGGTAGCAGAGATGTTTTATTTGCTTGACATTTTTGTGACAGTATTGCACTCAGTGATCATGATTTGGAGTGTTAATTGATATTTTGAGAAACAAGAAATAAAGATCTGACATATATGTTATTTGCACCGGTGCTCAATATGTTTGTCTGTATGTTGAGTAGAGGTTGGCAGTGGCTTCTTACATTTACTCAGTTACTTAAAAGTTTGCTCAGGTTGCCCACTTATACTTTCCAGCCCTTTTTGGCAGGTTTTTCAGAATAACAAAGTGTATGTACTGTCACTGATGTTCATAGTATCAGATGTGTGGAACAAGATGGTTTTAAACTGTGCTTGCTTTGTTTAAATCCCTAACATTTGTCATTCAATCTTATCATGTTGGCAACAAAGGATCATTGTGTTCAACCCCCATACTAGACTTATCTGTTTTACGCGGGTGTTTCCAGTGTCTGCCAGAAAAACTGGCCACCACTGTTTGGCAATTTTGCAAGTAAGCAAGCCACTATTTTAACTCAGCTGCCTAGTAATTCATCATTATTCACAAAATGATTATAAAACATTTTGTACAGAATTTATTTTAATAAATATAATATAATATAAAATAATATAATAATATATTTTAATAACATAATAGTGAGATATTGTTACGAATACATTCAGTTGTAACCACAAATCAAGGACCCATGATAAAACCTGGCCTCTGATGATAAACCCAACAACATAAAGACTGATAGAAGTACAGTAACCATGTACATTCTTCTGTTAGTCATTCTGAAGGTCTTTTGTGTGCTTTTCTCTTGTCACTCTCAGTACCCATAGCTAAAAGCATTAATCACACAAGCAAACATACACACACACACACACACACACACACACACACACACACACACACACACACACACACACACACACACACA
>JBBIGC010000125.1:20174536-20194494 GCA_037576955.1 Lepidarchus adonis | reverse complement strand
GTGTGTGTGTGTGTGTGTGTGTGTGTGTGTGTGTGTGTGTGTGTGTGTGTGTGTGTGTGTGTGTGTGTGCATATAAAGAAATATTCCTTTATAAGTATTGTGCTTTTTGGACTTAGGCCAGAAATTAGACCATGAAATGTTATCATATCTACACATCAGAGTGTTGTAAGTCTGGATACTTCTTATCTGCTTTTTCTGCAATCTCTACAATGAGGCCCTGAAGAAAAAGTGTGAAGGATGTTAGGAAATTATATTTGAGCCGTGATTTTTCAAGGAAATTGCATGGCTAAATAACTGGTAGGAAGTTCAGGGTTAAGAGTATCAGCAATGGTACCTTTTGAATAGAAAAACAAGGAATGAGGAATGTTTGTTCTTTAATAAGGAAACATTTTAACAGTAGCCAGATAGATCAATTATTGTGAACTACACTGATATATGCCTTTGCTCGAAAATAATAACCACTGGGTCAGTATGCCTAAAAGGAAGGATGCCTCAGGTTTGACTGCATCCCGACTCGTCTGTAAATGATTACTGAATCAGTGTAGTACGAGGACCTGCATATATATTCTGCAAGCGGATTCCTCAAAAGCCCAACTTGAGAGACAACGCAACTTCTCTGCTTGGCTTAACATGGATTTGACCATGGCAAAGGAACTGGAGGGTGGACAATACTTGGTATCAAGACCACTGTTCTCAGAGGACTCTTTTTCAGGACAGTATAAGAAGGTCTCCAGACAACACAAGGGTCTACTACATCATGTTGCGAAAATTTTCATGTAAGAACTAAATGCTGACTCTGTCCTAATGCTACACATAAAAATAAGCATACCTAGAAAACTGACAACAGCTTAAATAATGCATCACTTCAAAGAAATGTTGTTTTTTCCTGGCAATGTAATGCTTAGTTTGGTCATCTGAACCTGATTCAGGGAGCAGCCATTGATGAGTTAGTGGTGCTGTTTGAATCAATTAGGAGAAATTGAGGATCAACTGCACTGCCCTGTGCAAAGCAATGAGCTAAAATTCACAGCACTTATTAACAAATCAAAGTGATATTAGACACATAACCTATATATTTTGGTATTTCATGCAAAGATGTAACAGAGAAGTAGAAATTAGACTACACTGTGTTTTATGTTTCATCTTAGTGGTGATTCTAAACGTTTAAAGAATGCCGCCATGTCATTCCTGCCCATCATCGGATGGATGAAAATATACAGATTCAAAGAATGGCTGTTGGGAGATATAGTGTCTGGAGTCAGCACTGGACTTGTAGCTGTACTGCAAGGTAGGATTGCTCTTTTAGGGGTTATTAAGGCTAATCAAGAAACACTGTCGCAATAACACTAGCAAAGCTAATTTCATCCATTATCCACCTGTAAAAACTATAACACTATTAAAGTTTTTGAACGGCTATGACTGTAAACAGAAAATTGTCAAAGCTTCATCTTTGTTTTCTTGTAACTGTGTAATTGCATATGGGTGAGGCGAAATCACAAGGAAGTGGGTAATAATATTATTATATTATATGTTTCAACAGGACTTGCATTCTCCTTGCTGGCTTCCTTACCTCCAGGTTATGGACTGTACTCTGCATTTTTCCCTGCAATAGCCTACTTCTTCTTGGGCACATCTAGACACATCTCTGTAGGTGGGCAGTGCCTTGTGTACATAGTCTTGCAAACCAGACTTCTGGCAATGGTTAGATAGTCTGGTTTGTTTTATTTCCCAGCCTGGACAATGTCTACTTTTACAGAAAGTTGCAGTTTGAGTGACATATAAAATGACTAATCACAGAAAGACTAACTTTCGCACAAAATCTGGAGAATGGCAGGCAATGTGTGTGTGCTAAAGCAAAAACAAACCTGCAGGTAGCAAAATGAAATGCCTGTTGCTAAACTCATGCTGAAATCTCATTAACTTCCTACACACTGTGTCAAGTAAAATCTTTGAATATTATTAAAAATGTAGAGATGAAAGGTGAAATAAAAATGTAAATGTTAATGTAAATGTAATATAGACATCTCTATCTAACTCGGATGTAACTACAAGCAAATGCTACCATTGAGTTCAGTCCAGAAAAAAGAACTGCTTTTCCTAATTCAGTTTAATAAAATCTAAAATTTTTATTAGTTTGAATAAATCTACAACATTTTAATTAGCATTCTATATTTTATTAATATATATTTTATTAACTTGCTATTAGACATTTAAGGCAACCAGGTTGCCAGATTACTAACATCTTTAAGCCAAATCATTCAATCATTTTTACATTTATTTCTATAAGCAAAGATGTGTGTAAATATATTTCTCATTCATCTCTGACCCTCAGGCCCTTTCCCTGTTCTGAGTTTGATGGTTGGCAGTGTTGTAGACAGGTTGGTACCTGGTACAGAAAACATCACTGGACTTGAAGGTCTAACCGAAGAACAACAAAAAGTTGTAGTGGCATCTTCAATTACATTCCTCATGGGTATTTTCCAGGTACATCAACTGTAATTACCACAGATGTGTGTGAGAAAGATATTTTTCTTAAATACACAAGATGCAAAATATTTATTTTAAACAAGAAGTATTTTAAATAACAAGAAATATCAGTTGTCATTTTAGTCATATACATGGGTTCAGTTGAAAGTTGGTATTTTCAAAAAATGTTAGTTACAAGGTGTTCCTATGACAGTGATGGTGCAAAGCATTTCCTTTTTCCCCACAGTTGGCGATGGGGGTGCTGCAGGTGGGCTTTGTAGTCATCTACCTGTCAGATACTTTAGTGTCTGGGTTCACAACTGCTGCTGCAGTTCACATCCTGGTATCACAGCTAAAGTTTATATTGGGGCTTAATGTACCAGGCTTCAGTGGACCCCTCAGCATTTTCTATGTGAGTAGACAATAAATGAATAAAGTAAAGGCAAAGCGTTTTGATGTTAATGTACAATCATCAAAGTAATATGCATTTCATATTAATATGCCTAAAATTTCTAACTGCCTAAAATGGACATATGGGCTTGGAATATATGGAAAAACAGAGCCATAGTGATACCTCATTTACTACCATAAATCAATCAATCAGTCATTACTAAATCATTTAGCATTTCAATAGAAACATCTTTCCTTTCTATTATTAATAAAGGCTCATTTGAACTATCATCTGGTATCTCAATCTCTGATTTCAGACTTTGGAGAGCATATTTAATCAGATCACTTCAACCAGTGTGGCTGATTTGGTGATTTCCATTGTGATCATGATAGCAGTGTTCATAGTGAAGGAGCTCAATGACAGATTTAAGTCTAAACTTCCTGTCCCTGTTCCCATTGAAATCATCATGGTGAGTATGATTTCAGATGTGACGTTTCATTGCGGTTGAAGTTTTCCCACATATTGAGAATCCCTCATGCTAATTAAACTGTTTTCATTAGACTATAATTGCTTGTGGAGTCTCCTATGGATTTAATTTTGAGGAGAGGTTTGGCATTGCTGTGATTGGGGAGATGGTCAACGGGTAAGAATCCATTCACTTCTTCAATTTGTCAAAAACTTTTAAGAGGGTCTAAATATTCCACCAACCCCAACATGTTCCATTGTAATGAAATAAATAAATATTTAAGGTTATTTACTTAACCTCTGAATGATGTTAATATTATGATATATATTATTCTATAATATTCTGTGTATATCTATATTTGAACATTTTTAACACATCATTTAAAAATAACAACTGTTTGCAAGGTTACACATTTCAAGATAGTTTGCTCCAACTAAGATCATTGGATTAAATCCAGTGCAGAAGCTGTTAGCTGACATGTTCCAGTTATTCTGTTCTGTCTTCATTTGTAGGTATGAGGCTCCACAAGCTCCAAACGTGGAGGTCATGAAGCATGGGGTGGTGGACAGTTTCACTATCGCTATAGTGGGATTTGCTGTGGCTTTCTCTGTGGCTAAAGTCTACTCTGTCAAGCATGACTATGCTATTGATGGAAACCAGGTGAGCAAGGGTTTCAAGCAGATCTGAAGATCTAGACCCAGTTTACCAAAATCACCTTAATGTGTAGAGAAAAGTTGCTTGATCTATCATTTAATAATTATCTTTGTACTTTGGGAAACCCACTTTGGTGTTAGTAACATCAGGCACTGTTGGGTGATTAGTTGTGGATCATACATGAAACTCTAGCTCATCTCAAAGATATTGGATGGAGCCCAAAGCAACTACTCTAGCTGTTGCAATTGCTTTGCACAAAGAGGAACAGTTTGTCATCAGTCATATTTGATTGGCATTGAATTGCTATGGCGATTATCCTAGCTGAGTAAGGACAATTTAACACCAGTGTCAGCAATGAAAGTGCCTCAATATAAGCGAAAGCACAGTGTATCTATCATGACTCAACTGAGATGTGAACAGTCATGTGGCACTGAATCCTTTTTGTTTCCCTGCTTTCAATAGGAGCTCATTGCCTTTGGTGTAAGTAACATCTTTGGAGCAGCTTTTCGATCCTTTGCAGCTAGCACTGCACTCTCCAGGACAGCTGTGCAAGAAAGCACAGGGGGGAAGTCACAGGTAAGCGCCAATGAACTTCTGAGCTCCCAAACGGCACAAACACCTAAGCAATGATATAGCAATGGGCTTGGGGAAGAGGGAGGGTTATTCTATTCACCCAGAGAGAGCAAGGCCAAATAGGAAAGCCCTCCCTCTCCCCCATTACTCAACTTGATGCTAGCCAACGTTAGCTGATACCAACAGTGTCAAGCTGCCCCATGATGTCCTTTCGCAGCAGTTAAAAATGCTTCACATCTCAGAGGCTTGCCTTCACCCTTTCAGCTTTATAGTATTGTATGCCAGTGGAAAACCAACAGAGGTGGACAAAGTACCTAACTTCATTACTTAAGTCAAAGTACAGACACCACTAGTCAAATGTTACTTCAATAGAAGTGAAAGTCATTCAGTAATTGTTTTTTACTTAAGTGAAAGTACTCAAGTACTTGCTTCAAAAAATACTTACGTATTAAAGGTACAAAAGTAAAAGATTAATTGCAGGAGTGTCTACACTTTTTTGGCTTGTGAGCTACTTTTGAAGAATCCTTTTAAAGTCAAAAACATCTACCAACAATAAAAATGCTATAAAATTATTTATATATTATATTATATTATAAAATTTAAAATGTATATATATTTTTTAGCTCTTAGCTTTTAGGTGGGTAGTCAGTGTTGTACTTTTTAATTAACAGTCCCATTTTGGTTTCATACTCGGTCCAGTTCCCTCACTAAGTTTTTCTTTAGGAGAAATAAATTGGAAGCCGCTAACTAGTTGACTTGTTAGCTGGAGTTTTGCAGTAGTTTGTGCGATTTACTGACCATGTGCGGTGACGTCTGTTACATGGAGTTTTAGATTGGCTTTACTGTATGTCAATCAACTGCCAAATGCCACAGTAGGGTTGGATGATAGGCTAACACCCTTTTTTATAATATGCAATCTACCCCACATTTCCTGAAGTTAACTTGTTCTCTGAAGTTACTCTGAAAGTAAAGAGAACCTTGACAGAAATGTTAAAGTAAAAAGTACAGTTTTGTCTTTCAAATGTAGTGAAATGAAAGTTTCAAGTTTCCCAAAAAAGTCTACTCAAGTGAAGTACAGATACTCATAAACTGTACTTAAGTACAGTACTCAAGTAAATGTACTTCTTTACTGTCCACGTCTGAGAACCAAGTGTATGTGCTTAAAAAAATTTAAACTCTAATGAGATCTATTACAGCAAGAACCACCGTTGCAGATGCAATATTATATCATGTTGCATAATATGTTTTACACTCGTGACGTATATTTATATCCTTTGTTTTAAAGGTTTATTGTTATACAGGCATATAAAATTATAATTTAACATGGTTTGAAATCTGAAATGGGAGTTTGAATTCTAAAAGATAGGTTTCTAAATCAAAAGCCAAGGATTAAATATTACCTTTTTTACGTTTCTAGATAGCAGGTCTAATCTCTGCAATGATTGCACTGATTGTCACAGTTGGAATAGGATTCCTGCTTGAGCCACTGCCTAGGGTGAGGAAAAGTGTTTTTTAAAAGCTCTGTCTGTAAATGTATTATGGAATTATATAATTCATCATTAAAATATAGAGTGAAGCAATAAATCTAACTTTAAACCAGCAACATAAATGTTTGAACAACAGAAAACTTATTTGATCTAAAGATATTATTTGAATATCTGGTGCATTCATCCTTGTTGCCTTTTTTAGTCTGTTTTGGGAGCACTGGTGATAGTGAATCTTAAAGGAATGTTGATGCAATTCCGAGAGCTTCCATACTATTGGAGGAGGGACAAAGTTGATTTTGTAAGTGCTCTCTATCTGAACTCTCTGGAATGTAGCGCTGCAGTTTTAGATATAAGAACCCCCTTTAAATGGAATGCTGTTTCTCTTATCTGCAACCTTCTCTCTAGGTCATCTGGATTGTGACCTGTGCAGCATCCATTATTCTGGGTCTGGATTTGGGACTTGCTGTGGGACTTGCTGTGGAACTACTGACAGTGGTCTTCAGGACTCAGTTGTGAGTGTGTGCACTTGGTTCTTGGCTTAAATGTGGTTAAAAATGTTCTTCTTTGCACATGTTTTTAAAAAGTGGTTCCTTAAAGAATAGAAATTGTTTTTGGTTGGTTTTTTTATTTTTTTATTTGGTTTATTACTGCAAACACACCTTATAGACAATTTTACTTTTAAGAGCCCTGGTCAGATTATGGTTTGTTGATATTCAATGAGGCAATAGTTATAATATAATATAATATAATATAATATAATATAATATAATATAATATAATATAATATAATATAATGTAATATAATATAATATAAATACAGTGGTGTGAAAAAGCGTTTTCCCAGTTCCTGAATTCTTATTTTGTTCCATTTTTATCACACTTGAATGTTTAAGATTATCAAACAAATATAAAAAATATTAGTCTAAGACAACAAAAGTAAACAAAAAAAATTTGTTTTTTAAGTGAAGGATTTTATTATTAAGAGAGAAAAAAATACTGTTAAAACATAACCGCAATTCATCACACCTGAGTTCAATATCTGTAGCCAAACCCAGGCCTGATTACTGCCACACCTGATCTCTATCAAGAAAACACTTAAATAAGATCTGCCTGACAGAGTGAAGTAGACCAAGAGATCCTCAAAAGCTAGACATCATGCTGAGATCCAAAGAAATTTAGGAACAAATGAAAAAGAAAGCAGTTGAGATCTATCAGACTGGAAAAGGTTATAAAGGTTATAAAGCTTTGGGACTCCAGTGAACCACAGTGAGAGCCATTATGTCAAAACATGGAACAGTGGTGAACCTTCCCAGGAGTGGCCGACCAACTAAAATTACGCCAAGAGCGCAGCGACAAGTCATCCAAGAGATCACAAAAGACCTCTCAACAATGTTTAAAGAACTTCAGACTTCACTTGCCTCAGTTAAGGTCAGTGTTCATGACTCCACTATAAGAAAGAGACTGGGCAACAATGGTCTGCATTGCAGAGTGCCAAGACCAAAACCACTGCTGAGCAAAAAGAACATTACGGCTTGTCTAAATTTTTCCAGAAAACATTTTGATGATCCCCAAGACTTTAGGGAAAATACTCTGTGGACTGACGAGACAAGTGTTGAACATATTGGAAGGTGTGTGTCTTATTACATCTGGTGTAGAAGTAACACTGCATGTCAGAAAAACAATATCATTCCAACAGTAAAATATGATGGTAGTAGTGTGATGGTCTGGGGCTGTTTTGTTCTGCTTTAAGACCTGGAAGTCAAAGTGCTGTTCTGAATCTTATTGAGATACTGTGGCATAACCTTAAGGTTCATGCTCGAAAACCCCCCAATGTGGCTGAACTACAACAATTCTGCAAAGATGAGTTTGAGCCAATATTCCTCGCCAGGGCTGTAAAAGACTCATTGCAAGTTACTACTTGATTGCAGTTGTTGCTGCTAAGGGTGGCCAGATCAGTTATTAGGTTTAGGGGCAATCACTTTGTCACAAAGGGCCATGTAGGTCTGGATTTTTTTCTCCCTTAAAATTAAAATCCTTCACTTAAAAATGCATTTTGTGTTTACTTGTGTTGACAAATATTTAAATTTGTTTAATGATCTGAAACATTTAAGTGTGACAAACATGGAAAAAAAGAAATCAGGAATGGAGCAAACACTTTTTCACACCACTTTATGTGTCTCATTTAGAGAACAACCTTATGCACAAAATCTTGCAGAGAAATATTTAAATATTTAAATTTAAGGGTATTCAAACTCATGCATGCAAATATAAGAGCACAATAGAAACTTGTCATGAAATGAAGAAATAAACAAACAAACCAACAAAAATTATGAACTTGAAAAATAGATTTTTAATGGATTTATTGTATACAGGATTGTATATATAATCTGAAAGCCAGTGTAAGCTGCTTATTGTTTGTAACCTAATATTGCATGTTCCTTTCCCAGTCCACACTGCTCTGTCCTGGGCAATATTAAAGGCACTGATATCTACAGAGACCATAAAGACTACCAATGTGTGAGTAACTGCTACTTTAATTAATATCACTGAAATCTGTAGATGATAGTTTACTTATAGAAAAAATATACATTTACTTTTTCATTATTTGTAGATTTACGAACCCAAAGGAATTAAAATATTCAGAATCCCTTCACCCATCTTCTTTGCAAACATTGACTTCTTCAGGAACAAACTAGTACAAGCTGTAAGTTGCTCTTACACTGCATCTGCTGCACAACAAAATCAATACCCTCTGCCTTTAAGTACTCTACATTAAAAGAATGCTTCACCCAAAAATCACATTTACATAAAGTCTATCAGCCAAGACCAGACTTGATGTAGAAAATAAGTAATGGTAATATTTTTAGGTGGCAAAGACCTAACAGTATGTTTCACAGTATATTTCAGTCAGACATTGATTGCATCTGGAGGAGGACTGTATAACTTTGACATCCATTTAACTTCTGTTTTACCCTCAGGTGGGATTCAATCCACTCAGAGTTCTGAGGAAGAGGAACAAGGCGCTGAGAAAGATAAAAAAAATGCTGAAGAACGGGGAGCTGCAGATGACACCAGTAAGTTACCAGTTAATGAAACGTTCACATTTGATTTTTCTAACAGTTACATGTATTGAGTCTTACAAATAGAGAATGTCAGTATTAACAACAGTGCTAATAATTAATATTATTTCATTATTTCATATAATTTCTTTAAAAACACCAGTGAAGAAGTGTAATAGCCTAGTTAATGTTTTCTTACACAGACAGGCCTCAAGCCCTTAGGTTTTCCAGGCCCTGAGGGCTGGGAAGAGGAGAACAATGTAGAGAACTTAGATGAGCCCGTGGATTCCTCAGATCTTCCGATTCAGGTGAACTGGAGAGCTGAACTTCCTGTCAATATCACCATTCCTCCAGTAGACATCCACAGTCTTGTTCTGGACTTCTCTGCTGTTTCCTTCATCGACATCTCAGCACTAAAAGGCCTTAAAACGGTAAAATGTTTCAAAGATGTTTTGCGATTTGTTTAGATGTTTCTTTCTCTGTATCTAGAATTGTCTACAAGCTTATATGAGTTCAATTAATTTAACCAGAGAAAATATGATAATTTAAATGATTTTTGATTCAATTTGTGAGGTTAATCTAGCATGAATCTGCAGTTCTGAGCAGTGATCATTCTTTAGCACATGGCCTACGATAATTATGAACCATTTAGTAAAAATCTCCTCCTCTTCTGGTTTGGTTAGTGACTGTGACAACTAGTTTGCATAAGGTCCAAGGAAATTTTGAGGTGTAGACTCAAAATCATATTTCTAAGTTCCAAGTATAATGACATGTCCTCAAATGTCCAAACTTTTTTCCCCTTAAACAGACTTTGAAGGAATTCATTCATGTGGATGTGGAGGTCTACATTGTTTCATGTGATGGTAATCATTCTTTTAAAATTATTTTGTCAGCAGTTCCCTATCAGATGTGTTAAATTGAATTTATTTATTTTTTAAAAAGAGAAAAGAATTTCTGAGATGTAGACAAAGTAATTTAGAGTGGTTTCATAAAAAAAATATTATAGAAACACTGGGAAAGCAAATACTTTTACATGCTTTCTCCAAGTCACATGAAGCCAGCAGTTATACGTCAGCTAATAAAAGCCTGTACTGCCTCACTCTGTGGTGGGAAAGTGTTGGCTATATTACTCACACAAATAAAACGGCCAGATGTGCTCTTTTAAAATCCATGGATGACTAGCATCTCCAGACACTGAAATCTCAGTCTCTTAATGATAAGGCCAACATTTAGACAGCCATGCCCCTTGGGCGGTGCCATTACTGTCAGAACACAAAAGTGAACCTTTATGTCTTCTGTTTTTGTGTACCACATTTCCCCTAACAACAGGCCACGGCTTATACATTGATTTTGCAAACCTGGTATTGGGTGCGGCTTGTTTAAATGGGGCGACATTTCTAAAAATTTAAAAACAAATTCACTAAAAGTATAATTCAATACACAATGACGACATCCTCAAATGATTAGTTGAATTGAAATGTACTGTTTACTGCAGCAATGAACAGTTCAAAAAGCAACGCAAAGCAAAGATAGATCAGTGACAATGAGCTGCACTGCCACATTCAGCCTCTCAAACCTTTTCAGGCCTTTGCTACATTACATCCTAGTGTATAATACACATGGTATTATAAAATAAATAAATAAATAAATATATTAAAAGCTAAATTTAACAGAAATAAAAGGAACAAATTGTTGGCTGTTTTTAATTTTCATTTGAACAACTGGAGGGTGGGGGTACAGCAGTACAGCGATGTCAATCATCTGTCTACATGTAAATTCTTCAGTATAAAATTAGCAACACTGAAATGCTAAAATTATTAGGCTTACCTTTCTTCAAATCCTTCAAAATCAGATCCATAAACATTGTCAATTGGGACTTGTGCTGCTTTGCTGTCGCTGATGTAGGACACGTTCATCGTGGATATTGCAGACTGTAGCTTAAATTCTGCAGTGTAGTTTTTTGCATTGTGGCCTGATATCGATAAGTTACAAATGTCATCTGTTTAATCGTTTATGTTCAAAAACGATATAATGTCACTCTTTCTGGCAAAGGCCTCCCGGGACGTGACAAGTTACATGCTGCTACTTCAGATCAGTAAATTCAGTAACGCTGTGGCTAATAAGACAGGGCAGCTTATCTTAGTTTTAAAGTTTTAAAGTTTTAAAACATAAATAAGCATTTTCTGCAGTTTATAGAATGGGATGGATTGTAATGTGAGGAAACAGTAATGCTGAAAAAGTCAAATTGTTTTATATGTCTTAGGCACAGTAATTTTCATCAAACCACTCTGAAAGGCTTTATTTTTACGTTGGGCAGTGGTGGCCTACTGGTTAGGACCTGAGAGCAGAAGGTCACAAGTTCAAGTCCCAGCCCGGGCACCAATGAGATAACCGTCCCCACGACGCTGCTCCCCGGGTGCGGCTGTTGACGTGTGATGGGCAAAATGCAGAGGACGCATTTCATTGTGGTGCACTGAGTGCTGTGGTGTGTTCACAATGACAGATAGTCACTTTCATCATAAACCTTAAAATAAAACAAATATTATATTTTTCTAAATCAGTTTTTCATGTTGATTTCAGTTTTTCCAGTCATGTCAGCTCTTTGTGTTACAAGTTAGTTTACACTGTACTTGCATGTATAAGTAGCAAAGAAGTTATTTATTAATTAAATGTTATTTAAAAATCTATTTTAAATATCAGCAGTGCAATGTTTGAAAGGCACACAAAAGTGTATGTATATGAATATATATATATATATATATATATATATATATATATATATATTCATTCTGTATATAGATATACAGACGCGCCAGGCTGCTAAAACTTTCTTCAAAAACTACTGAATTATTATTTTCTCTGTATCTGTATTGTTGTTGTGTAGCATCTAGCAGTAGTCAACATCATATTCTCAATCCTGAAACCTTGGCAGCAACTCTATTGACTGAATGTTCTGGTGAAAACCAGCTTCTGGTCTGAATCAACCAGCTTTTGAACTCTTATGCAAGAGACTTGTAGCCCAGAAAGTTCTCGCATAGCCACTTGAAAGCATTCCAGGGGAGCTGGGCACCCCAGTCTTAGGCTATTTATACCAAATATCTTAAAATATACCTTAACCTTCATCAAAGACAATCTAAACATGCTAGAGAAAAACTAAACAAAGATTTGAAATTAGCATGAAAGCAATACAAAAACCTCATCAACCTCATCAGTGATGAGAATGGCCTACTGACTGTTATTCAGATATTTAGAACTGTAGAAAATCTTTGGAAATCGCCATTAACTGCTCAAGTACTGTCTTTGCAGTGTATGTCTGGAAGAAACTGCACAACTGCATGTTTTTTGATGATGAAATCAAGACATCCATGTTCTTCCCCACGATTCATGATGCCATGTTGTACATTCTGGAGAAACACCCAGATAACTCCCAGATAAATGAAATGGGAAAGGTACAGTAACTTTAAAACAAAGTACCGCATTACAGAAACTTAAATGTACAAATAATAAATATATATACGGTCTGAGTTGAAGGACATTTTTAAAAATATATTCTTACAGGATACAAGCTACTGACCACAGATGTTTTGTATGTCTGTTTACAGGAGACAGTCTTCAAGGTTTACAGCAGCCAGACTGATGGATTAAACCTGCGGAAAACAGAAAGAATAGAAAAAACTATTTTTTAAACTATTGCTTTTTGTTTGTTTGTTTGTTTGTTTGTAAGCACACTGAATGTACATAATATAGTTAATACAGTTTGGAACTGCTGAGGAGTTTTACTTTTAACATTTAAAATGGTCAATGGAGTTTATTCCAGATAAGACTGGACCATTTCTGGTGGTTCATTCATGGGGCTTTCCTTTGAACAGAATAGTCAGTTTTGCCTGTACAAATCTGTATAGTACGGTTTCCCTCTGTGTGTGTATATGTGCTCTACTGTATATAATGGATTTTGACAATTATTTTATGCTATAGTAATATTGGAGAACTACTTTTAGTCATGATGTACTGATTTCCAATTTGATGTATCACTGAATGTCAACTTTTATATGTATTACTAAACCTTTTTAAATAATAAAACAGAAACTGCATCATTTAATGGGCTCATATCACTCAAAAATAAATATTCCTTGAATTTATAGGGGGAAAAGTTTGATTCATGCAAACCATTGTTTCACACTCATGCTATTGTTTTACATGTTCATTCACAACCCAGTGTATATTGGGGTATTTAACAGCCTGCCAGCTTTAAAGTCTCAAAAATCAATACAAGTACGTGCACCTATCAACCATAACATTAACATCACCTGTCTGATATTGCGTTGGTCCCCCTCACCAACAAAACTGCTGACTGTAGTGGGCTGTGTGTTCAGTCAGTATTCACAGAGAGGTCAGACCAAAAGGGCTGGGCTTCACTTTCCACATGCATCAGTGAGCCTCGGGTGCTAATGACACTGTTGTTGATTCACTAGCTGTCTTTCCTTGGATCACTGTTGGTAGGTACCAACTACTGCATTCCTGGCACATTAGATTAACTGCTTCCAGCACACCAATTTCAAGAACTGACTGTTCACTTGCTGCCCAATATATAATGAAACTAGATAGTGTACTAGACTTGTTTGAAGCACTTAATGAAGAAGTGGGATGGACTCTTTTAGCACTACCAGATGGTAATAGTTCATTTAGCACTTGCCATCTGTATTTAATGTACTAGACTTGTTTATAGCACTTAATGATATGGAATGCGTTATGCTCTTTCTAGAACTCCCATATAGTAGTGAACTTGTAATTTCATGTTGTAGCACTTGCTGTCTGTATTCAACGACTAAGAGAAAAGTGTTGAACTTGTTTGTAGCACTCACACCAGTGTTGTCATGTGCAAACTAAATGCTTGATTGTTACTCTACCTGGAAGATGCTTTGACAAATGTGTCAGCCAAAAATTAATACATGTAAATGAATAATAATATTCACTTGTCAGTGGTGTTAATATAATGCAGCAAAAGATACACCAAGTGGATGCAGGGTATGATAAAGCCATTAGGCACAAATTGTAGATTAGGTAGAAATTGTAGTTAAAAGCAAGTATCTCTAACCTAAAAAATACAGTTGAGGACACATCCATTCACTTCTTTACACCTGGGAAGTCAGGACAGGTGACTGCACTGTTCATCAGCATGACCCGATCACCTACAAGTTTACGCCTACAAGTGTAACAGTAAGGAGCAATATCCGCTTGCGTGCATTTAAACATGTTACATGAGCGTATAAAAAGGATATGGGGTAATAAGAGTTTGCAGTAAAAAAAAGGAATAAAAAGGAGTTTAAAGATAAACCAGTCATAAAAAATTACATATTGCGCATTTAATTATCATTACATTCATCAAACAACATATTCGACAAAATATTAAAATAATGCCAAATCCACCTTTTGTAAACCCAAAATAACAGCCATAATTAAAGGTATATACTCTACCATCTGACAGTAATTGCATAACTTCTTTTATGCAGTCCCAATATATACTGAACTATACAATAGCCATACAAAAACTTACCACAGGCTCACACGAGACCACTGTTTATAAAAAAAAATAAACAAAATTTCAAACCAAAGACTAAGACAAGCGTGTTTCTATTGGTAATATGGTCTATAACGGCCCTGATCTGCATGAAGAGGTCCAGGCATCTGTCCCTGTGGAGGAGGCCCCTGCATTCTAGGGGGAGGAGGTCCTCTGGGGGCAGGCCACAATCCTGGACTGAGCCCACCTGGCTGGTTGAAAGGTGGGCTGAGAGTACCCTTGTCCTCTGAGAACTGAGGGTTGTAATGGTGAGGTGGAGGGGCATTTACAGGTGGGCCACCATGTTGAGGAGGGGGGCCTGGTGGATGGTTCATATATGGTGGCAGCTGACCCATGAGGTGTCCAGGAGGTGGGGTGATAGGAGGTGGAACTGAGGACAAAGGTGGTGGTGGGGCTTGGTTGAAGACCATGTGGGTGCTGGAGCCCTGCCCTGGGTGCTGCATTGGATGAGTGATGGGCGGTGGAGGGGGTGGAGGTCCATAGCGCTGCTGTGGTGGCGCCATCATGTGGTGTGGGTGAGAAACAACAGGCTGCCCTGGGTAATCTCCAGGGTGGTGGTGCGGGAGTGGAGCATTTGTTGGTTGGGGTAGCTGATCGCGGGGGGAACGGCTGGTCGAATCATCCTGAATAGGGACAGTGATGAGGTTGCTGTGCTTCCGTGTGGTCACTGTAGCAATGCGGAAAGTTTCTTGAGCGAGAGAGCGAGGCGGCCCCATATCGGAAGCAGGCTGACCTTGTGAGGCTCGGAGGTCGTCGTGGGGCGTAGGAGGCGGCTGACCATAAGTGTCATGTCCCACATGTGGCAGAGGTGGAGGGATAAGCACATGGGGCTTAGGCAGATGAGGAGGGGGTACACGGAAGCGTTCTGAAACCTCTGAAGAGGCAGGCAGGTGTAGAGAGTCGATACGTCCTGATGAAGCCTTGCTTGCTCTCATGTGGCGGTGGTTAATGTGGGCTTGAAGATCCCTCTGGGAGAGGTAGGTGCGCTTACAGCCCTGAACGATGCTGCACATAAAGAGGGAGCCACGCTGGCATTGTTCAATTCGCTGGACTGGGTCTGTGCAACTGTACATTGTTAAACTGAAAGAGCAAGAACAATAAAGACAGAGGAATCTAAATGTTTAATGTCATTGATTTCATCTATATACAGGCAGAGAGACGAATTGTACACACACACATATATATATATTATTATTATTTTTTTTACAGATATGGAATATATTTTGTACTCAACAGAAAAAATAACAGCAAACTTACCCTGGGCACATTTTATCACCTTTCCTTTCATGAAGCAAAGCACAATCATAGCAGAACACATGCTTGCAAGGAATCTGTAAAAACACAATAATATATAATAAGCCAAAACAAAGCTGCTTTTGAAAATGTTTAATTATTTCTTGATTTTCTCAGCTTACCATGCGACCATAAGTCTTAATGGGCAGACCACACTTGTCACAGAAATGCACAGGCGTCTCATCCCTCTCACCAATCAGATTGAGCTGGAAAAATTTAGCACAAGTCATGATTTTTTTATTACACAATTTAATATGGCATATTTTCTTAAAAGATGTTGATTTTTTAAATAATAATTTTAAAACAGTATGCAACCTTATAATCCCAATAGAACTGCTGAGGATATCGTCTCTGTCCAGCAAATGCATCTCCTGCCTTTACCCCACACTCAAACCTCTCCTCTTGTTTGAAGGCGAAGCCCTCTGTTATGAGATACATTGAATAAATTCATCCTGACACTTTGCATATACTTTAAATAATTTTAGAAAAAAGTTAAGAGTAAAATGTGGAGTTGAGGTGAGTGCTTACTCCTAGCCTGTTTTGGGAGAAGCTTGATGGGAATCCTCCTTCTGACATCAAGACCTCCTAATGCTCCTTCTGTTCCCTGCATGTCACTGTCTGCAGGGACAAAACAACATATGGTGTGTCGTTTGTGGTTACTACCTTTATACATCCAACATATATTCAACATTTTGTCCAGAATCAAGTATGGTGAGCACGACTGTCTGGATACTTTTGGACATGCAGTGTACGTCTCTACTATCCTACAGCAGTAATTCAAAGGTGAATCGATTTCAGAGGGGGCAGGGTTAACGCAACTAGGGGCGTGTGTGTCGAAGCCCCGCCTCTTTGATCAGTCTGCACGGCCCAAACACGCATAGTTAAAAACTGTCTAGAAACAAACGAACTGTATCTATTTAAACTAACGCGAATTCCTTTCCATATTGAACAATGTATGGTATTAGCATCAACCTTAAACATGGTCTAATGTCTGCAAGACTAACCTCATAATTCCATCAAGACTCCAGCTAGCTATTTAGCATGCTAATGTCGAGGCCAAAACGGCCACAACACTAAATGCGGAAACAACCACCAAAAGTTACTGCCTACAGCAGACCGGTGTCTGACAAAACTCATCCATGTCATACTTTAATGCCGCGTTTCTCATGTACATGCTTTTAAAGTAATAAACAATCAAGACAATATCAGAAAACTGTGAATTTCCCTCCTTACCAATCGGATCCATGGTTGTGCGTGAATTCAGACTCATTGCGTTCTTCCGTTGCGGACCCTTCAAGATAAAAGTCCTAGCGTTGACGTCTGAGGCTTTCGAGATAAACGCACCGTAGTGTAAAAACGAAAACGGAGTTGGTACAAAACAAATTAGCACATACATTTTATTAAATTTGATTATATATTTTTTTATTATTTTATAAATTTAAATAAGCAAAACGTTTTGTTTTCATTCCGAAACGCGCCTCTTTATCTCCGACCCCCTCAATCCTGCAGGAGGCGCTAACCGTCTTGTCAACCATCTACAGACCCTAGAAGAATTAAAATGGACCCGCGTGAGGCCACTGCTTCTGTGATGGGAGTTTTCACGTGCAAACTGTGTGAATTATCAAGTCCCTATACATTTTACAGCCAAAAACCACCAAATACTAGAGGCATCGTGTAAGTATAAATATAAATAAATAATCTAGGTAACATCTAGATTATAAGTATTTGACGTTAAACATAAACAATGAAATGTTACGTGAAATCTCTGTAAACCAGTCTATATACGAACAGTCCAGTTCACTGGATGTTTCTGGTGTGAAGTGGTTTAATGTAGAGAAATCAAGACAAAATGTAAACTCAGCGCGGGTGTGATAATAGCATGGGCTTAAATATTTTCAGGAAACCCAGTCCTGACTAGTTGGTCAGGCATGTTGGGAGGAAAGAAGACTTTTTGAAAATGTGCAAAACATTCAGCTTGGGAAACTCTGTGTTAGATCACAGCGTTATCTGATATTCAAGATTTTGTGTGTATGTATATGTATATATGTGTATATGTATACACACACACAGTTGAAACCAGAAGTTTAGATACTTGGTATAAAATAACACAACTTTTTTTTTCTCACTGTCTGATATTAAATCAGACAAAACCTTTTCTGTTTTAGGTCAGTCTGGATTCCCAAAATCTTTCATTTGCTAAATATCAGAATAATGTGTGAGAGAATTTTAAAGAGATGTAAAGAAATTTCTTCAAAGGCATAAGTTCACATACACTAAGGTTACTATGCTTTTAAACTATTTGGGAAAGCCCAGATGATGATGTCATGGCTTTGGAAGCTCTTGATAGGTTAACTGACACCACTTAAGTTAATTGGAGGCACATCTGTGGATGTATTTAAAGGCACCTCAAACAAAAAAACAAAACTTCTTCCTTTCGTTACAACATGGAAAAATCAAATGAAATCAGCCAAGATTTCGGGAAGAGAATTGTGAACCTCTTCAAGACTGGTTTATCCTTGGGTACAATTTCCAGATGCCCGAAGGTGCCATGTTAATCTGTTCAAACAATTATATGCAAGTATAAACACTATATAAACACAAAATCAGATTTTACATCAAGCAGAAAATGATGCAAAAAAATCCTTTTTAGGCTTGTTTTCTAATCTGGTTATGGGGTACCTCAGTTCCCTGCACATTTTGTCATTGCAACATACTCAACAAACGTTAATGTAAGATTTCAAGGTTCACAGAATGTTCAAGTAACACAGGTTTGGAAGATTCTACAGTACATTAAGTCTGCAGGTGTGGCATCATGGGTGGGACCAAAGGTGGCATCTGTCAAAGACTTTGCAAACAAGCATGAGTCGTTGTTCTTCCCTTTGTGCTAAAATTTGTTAGATCATTTTTTTAGTCAGTTCAAAGGGAACATTTTGATGCAAGATTGAAGAGAATTTAAATCTTTTGGCATCTACAGTACATTACATTGTGAAAAGGTTCAGAGACCTTTCAGTGTGTAATAGGCTAGTTTGGAAACCACTTCTGAATCAAGGCACCGTAAACATATGGGTTCAGAAGTTTTTCAGAAAACAAATCTTACTTGATACAGTCTATTGCTGCATTAAAAAATGCAGCTGCAAAAGATGCAAAAGCCAGCATCTGTGATATGGGAACACATAAGTGGCATGTGAGTTACATGTTTGTAAAGGTATCATTGACTTTATTTATTAGGATTTTAGAGAGACACATGTTCCCATCAAGGCTACGTCACTTCCCAGGATGTCAATGGGGATGTCAATTGAACACTAGACTGTTGAGCAGCTGAAGGCTTATATCAAACAAGACTTATATAAAATGTTCCCATGAATTAACATGGCACAGAATTTTGTTTTGAACACATCTTGGAAAATATCCCAACTTATTAACTGTATTTAATGTGTAATAACTTGCGTTTAGCACTTGAATTTGTAGCTGTTTTTAAATATTTCCCATTCCCTTTTACTACAGGGTCCCTGGCCTGTCTTTCTAGTCTTGAGTTATTTATAGAAACCTGCTAGTGAGATGTCACTCTCTTTATTCACCTTGCTCCCTTAACACGTGCAGACAACTTGTTTGTGATTTGTGCCTCAGGCTTTTGGAAGAATGCTATGGTATGCGTGATCCCTTCAGTCCAGAGAAAGAGAAATTCCTCGTCTTGGGGTCTAAGTGTTGTCTGTGTGATAAGACCGTATGCGTTGGCACGGTATGCACTAAAGAGCTTCTTTTACTGAACCTTATTTGGTTAGCTTACAGTGTATAAGCTGAATTAATTTCTATATAAATACCTTTCCAAACATGAAAAAACATGAGTAGTTCTCTCAATGCAATATACACTACTCACAATAAGTTAGGGATATTGTGAGAGACTTGGTGGATGACATACATACAGTGTTTGTTTCACTTCAGACATTTTTGGGATAGGGAGGCAATTGTATTGGGGTGATAGACACACCTC
>JBBIGC010000125.1:20149863-20173129 GCA_037576955.1 Lepidarchus adonis | reverse complement strand
TGGCAGGCAGTCAGATGTTGCTCGTGAACTTGGTGTGTCTCAAAGTGTCATCAGCAGACTTGCATCAAGACACAGAAATACTGGCAGAGTTCATGACAGACCCAGGAGTGGAGCTCCACAAGTGACAGAACGCAACAATGACCAGTACGTAAGGACTTATGTTCTCAGACATCGTTATGCAACTGCCACTCAGCTGCAGATCTGTTTACGAGATGCGAGGGGAACTAGGGTTTCCAGACAAACCATTCGCAACCGACTTTTGCTTGAATGCCAGTTGACCGTTGCAGGTGACTCCACTGACACCAAGATAGTGTCGCGAACGTTTGCAGTGGGCACAAGACCATGTGACTTAGACAATGGAGGAGGAGGTGCAACAGTCTGGGCAGGCATCACCAGCCAGCGCAAAACAGATTTGGTTATTGTAAATGGCTCAGTCACTGCACGTTCTTACCTCAGAGACATCAGAGAACCCATCATCATCCCCTAATTCCGCCAGCAGAGCCCCAACTTTCTGTTCATGGATGATAATGCTCCACCACATTGTGGCAGAATTGTCACAGCTCGACTTCAGGAAGTTGGAGTGCCTCATATGGTTTGACCATCAATGTCCCCTGACCTGAACCCCATAGAGCACGTCTGGGACCAGTTGAAGCAGAGACTGCATTATCGTACTCCACCCCCATGTGACCTGGCAGAACTGCGTACAGCACTTGTGGAAGAGTGGAACGCAGCCTCAGAACATCATCATGACTTTTACTTATTTGCTCTGAATTTTTATGAAATAGGAAAAGCACTCGTGTAAATAACAATATCCCTAACTTATTGTGAGTAGTGTATGTTAAAAAAGCAATTATTTGTCTTAACCATGTTTAATTTTTTTAATTTTATTAGCATTGTAGTAACTGTTTGACCTGAAGAAGTAACTGCATATATAGTCTTAAACATTTTACTCATGTCTTTCTTAATCCAGGAGTGCAGCCTCTTCTACACGAAGCGCTTCTGTTTACCATGTGCGCGACAACACCTGGAGCAGTTTCCAGAGCAGATTCAAACAGAACTGGCCAAGAAAAAAACTGCTCAGAAATCTTCACGTCCATGAGACACTCTCTGCGGACCAGGGACAGGACCAGGATGTAACGGATTTTAAAATCCTGACTCGTTTGTTCTGCTCTCGTTTTTTGAGTGGCATACTGAATTTAATCCATCATACTTATTGCTTGTGGTCTCAAGAAGATACATAACAGGAGGTCTTGAGCCAAAAATGCATGACAGATGGTCTCCAGAAGATAAATTACAGAGAACATGGAGCCAAACTTGCATGACAACATGTTTGTGGTGTCTCTCTGTGGATACAAATTTTTTTCTACCCAAAAATAAGTATTTTGTTACTTCATAGCTTCAAGTTCAGCTTTTGTTATTCTAGCTGAAGAGGAAGTATGTCACATACTGAAAAGCCTGGTTTTATACACGGCTTGCCTGTGAATCACTACACTTTCCTGCAGCTCAAATCCTATGTGCACATTTAGGTGGGTAGCAATGCCATGGTGAAGGAAAAAGCAGAAGGGTGTTCAGAGCACTGAGCAGACTCATCACTCCTTCCTTAAGCCATTTGACTTTAACTATTTGCTGTCACGTTACTCCCTATTTCACAGTGTCCATATGTGGAAGCTAAACCACAAAAAACAGCTCATTTAAAGCATTACTCATTGTTTCTGTGATGAATATACAGTATTATGCAGTAGTTGCACCCATTGATATAACAGATTTTGGTGATTTTGTAATTGAAAATATGTTAACACAGGACATGAAAAAATACACAATATTTTCTGTAAACATTGATGTTTATTTTATGCCATAAATTGAACAAAAATTTGAATTAAAAACATTATGGCACTGTGCAAAAGTTTGGCATCCTACTGTACATAATCAGTATTTAGTAACACCTCCTCTGGCAGATATCACAGCTCGCAAACGCTTTTTAGGGCTAAAAGTCTTTTAATTCTTGCACTTGGGATTTTCTTCCTTGCAAAAAGCTTCTAGTTCTGTAATGTTCTTTGGTCTTCTTGCATGCACAGCTCTTTTAAGATCTACCCACACATTTTCAATGATGTTTAAATCAGGGGACTGTGATGGCCATTCCAAAACCTTCAGCTTGAGTCTCTTGTGATCGTCCATGGTGGATTTCAAAGTATGTTTAGGATCATTGTCCTGTTGTAGAAAAAAGGGTCATGGGCTCCCAAGTCTCATTGATGCAATAATTGTAATGAACGCTGTTCAATCTGGTCTAATGAGCTGCTGTTGTACAAATGTTAACGCTGTTTAGATAGATGAGGGTGGGGAGTGAAGGCTAGCCTGATCCTAAAAAGGAGCTACTGTTGTATTAAACATTAGTGCTGACCCTAATAGAAAAGAACATGCGGTGCAGTACAGTCAGAACAGTTTTGTGGCATGACTGGGACCTACACAATATTAGGCAGGTGGTGTTAATGTTCTGGCCGAACTAATGATGTAATATCAACATTTCCGTTGTTTCTGCATTTCTGTATAACGTTAAGCAGTTTAACTGCACATTCAATTTCAACCACTAGATGTCAGCAAAAGTATTTGTGTTAAGTCTAGTCACGAATATTTCTTTCTAATGGGCGGGGCAGAGTACAGTGAGATGGAGTGCACAAAGACAAATTATTCCTGCTTACAGAAGAGAAAAGAAAAATACATGTCATCAATGAACTTAATGAAGTTTTGGTGCATTAAAAGCTTAAATATATGTTAAGCCAGAACAGGCTGAGTGATACTTTAAATGCTTAAAAAGTTACTAAACGGAACTGCAGAAAGTAGAATACTAGTATCCTAGACCAGAAAGAGAATTAAGAGACTTGCTTTTTTGTTTGTTTTTACTGTCATCCAGCTCCAGTAGTATTGTTATTGGCTACAGTTCTAATGAATTAATACATTATCAAATAATTACACATCAGCATCAGTTCTGCAAGCACTGTAATTAAATAATTACTGTTTACATCTCGTTCATAAAAGATTCAAACCTATTTGCACTCTTAACTGAGTTTTGTAAGTTTAGCTCTAAAGGCGAATATGGGCCTAACTAGCTCACAACAGATGTACTATTTTACTTTTTATTTTTAACTATTGCCCTTTTTGTATAACACTTGAATTTTAATTATTGTGTTGCCTGTGTTAACTGGAAACGTTAATTAACAATATACATTTGACTATACAGTCTGGGAAAACATACTAGAAAATACATCTTGTCCTTTTTCACCAGTGACGCACAACACTCAGAATCCCAGGAACAGAGATGACTGAAAGATGAGCTCAGATGCTAAAATATTTTAACACTGTGGCCTTTTGAAATTCATCCAGGCTGATTCTAGGGAACAGGGGAAAAAATACTAAACATGCAGCACCGAAGGACAACAGATAAGATTCAGGCATCTGAGCTACTTACTGATTCAGACAAAGTCTAACAAAGATAAGGTCATCGGCAAATATGACCTCACTCCTTGGCCAAAAGCATTTTACAATGTGATTTTAGACGTCACTGCACTGCACTCCTCTGTAGTTAACGTGTCAATCCTCTGGCATATTTCCTAACATCCCAGATTATTGTACATATACAGCTCTTTGTACTTAGATGCAGTGTAAATACATTAATTTGTGATTTTCTGAGGATTGTAGTGTAATATTTGTAAGCACACTTTTTTACTGTTCTGTAATAGTCACTAGCCTTTATTCTCTCTTGTGTTTACTTGTTCGCTCCTCTCAGTTCTAAACTGTAGTATTTTATTTTAGTCCAAAAAGGCCCAAAAAAGCACATATACGCTAGGTGTACTGGAAAGCTCACTTTAGTAGTGCGTTTACTTATAAACGTTTATTTTAACTCCCAAGTTTTTGGTACCTACTCAAGCCATTATATTATTGTGAAGTAACGACACGTTAAATGTGTATTAAAGCTACTTTCCCAGCAGTGCTTAGGGAAGCCGTAACTCCGTGACTTGTGCAGTGCACTTTATAGGGAGTAGGCAGCCATTTGAGCTCCAGCCCTAGGGCCCTTTAAGAAATGGGCGGGGCCCGGGCTGGTGAACCAATGAGAGTCTTCTGGTTTCAATAACCATAGCTGTCAGCCTGTCTCTTTCCACTCGCTTTGCTTGCGATCGCCATATTGGGCGCTCGAATGACTTTGCCTGGTTTTCCTTTGGAATTACTACGAGACGGAGTAACTCGGACTGCCTTGCCCACTTCTGCACATTTCACCGTACACTTGCGATTACGGTCGCCGTGGCTGTTCGTTTCTTTCATCCTTACTTTTCTATGCTAGTTTTTTGACAGGCTAGCTCGTCTTCTGCTCTTTTGCGATTAGCGCTGCTTTGACGGGAGCGACGTTACTGCGCGTTTCCCCGCAGCTGACGACGTTTTTTTGCCTTGGGACCGATTTTTGTTGTTTTTCATGTAGGAAAAATGTCCGACGTGCGCCTGTCTAACGGGAGCCCCCCGCGGGAGAGGGTGGACGCGAGACTCGCCGATCACACGAAACCGCCGGTGTGCAGGAACCTGTTCGGCGGTGGAGGCGCCGCGGACGCGGCCGAGTTCCAGCGGGACTGTACCGAGCAGCTGCGGGAGTTGGAGCGCGCTTCGCGGGACAAGTGGAACTACGACTTCGCGTTGGACGAGCCGCTCCCCCCCGGTCAGTATGTGTGGGAGGCGGTGGACCACAGAAGCGTGCCGGACTTTTACAGCAGAGCCCCGCGCGGAGCGGACCCTGAGCGGGCGGCAGGGCGAGTCGCAAATGCTCACCGGGACTGCAGGGATTCGAGGAAAAGACCGTCCACAGAACAGCAGGGTAATAAACGCTGATTTGATTGTGGGGAGGGGGCGTTGGATTTTGATGAAGCTGAGTAACTTAGACTCGCCCTCAGCTCGCTGGCTGATCGGCGCTTGATGCTCTTGACGCTCGCAGCCATTTTGCTGCTGCAGTTTCTACAGCCAAAGCGAAAGCAGTCCGCGCGCGCGCCTCTTCACCGATTTGTTGGACAGGACTCCGGGCTGCACAAAGCTCCTGCTACGCTGCATTATAGGCTGAGGAATTCTTTGCACGCCCCGAAGTTAACTGCATCCCTTTCCCTTTTTCCCCCCAAACCCAGACGGTGCAGGTGAGAGTAAAAGAGCGAACAGTGATGCAGAGGAAACGAACCTCTCTCCAGACGAGTCCCCTTCAGCAGAACAGACGCCCAGAAAATCACAGCCCAACACGTAAGCGAGGCCCTGAGAGCAAAGGTGAGTGAGCAACTGAATACCCCAAACTCATATCTACTGCATCTGTCTGGACACACACTACCTCCTCTGTACTCCTGGAACCCTGTTTAGATACGACTTGGTGTAGCTGTGAACCTGGCTTGCAGATCTGCTGTTACCCAAGTTCTCTCTGGAAGACTGGAATAATGCTGTGAACTTTTCACACCATGTCTTCCAAAGTGACTTTCACCTTGTAAACAAAATGCCTGTGGAGTGAACAGTAGTGTAGTAAGACGTCACGCAAACCTTGGGTGTGTGTGTGGAGGATCATAAACTCCAGCTTTACACACGCACAAACACACACACACACACACACACATACACACATCTGTATTCGATATTTATGAATGTGATTCCAGATCTACTTTGGATATAGAATTTTTCATTTGGTGCAAGGTGTAATTACATGACTACTGGATTGACATTCTTCTCAAGGATATTTATTGTGTTCAGGTCGTCTTTACAGTATTTAAAACAAGCTGAATCAGTTCCATGTTTGTATTTGTCTTTTTTGGATGCATCCACCATGTTGGAATTTACCTTATAGCTTAATAGACATTTTCTTTCTGTTCCCTGCAGAGATGAAGAATGTGTTTCTCCATCCAAACCTTCGAGAGCTTTATGAAGTAAACAGGGACATCAATGAAAGGAAAAACAACAACAAAAAAACAGCGCACCGTCTATCGTAAGGATGTGCGAGGCAGTAGAAGCACTGAATTTTTACACTAAAGTTTTGGCACTCAACCGAATACATTTGCCTCAAAAGCAGACAATGTAGCAGTGTGCAATTGGAGTTTTCTTTCTTTCTTTTTTTTTTATTGCCAAGTCTTTACTACCTATGTATATATTCTCATTTTATATGTAGCACATGGAAATATAACATTATGATAAAAAAAAATCATATATAATAGAGTGGATGACTTGAAGAATTGCTGTGCAGTTTTCAAAGTGACTCCCAATGATACTCCCTCTTATAAAACACATTTGTTCATATTTGGGAAACATCAAACTAAAGGTCTCAAAATTTGTCAGGGCTTAGTTTAACAGTGAGATCGGTCTTAAATTGATCATACATCCATTCTGCACAATAGTGTAAAGGCATCCAGTGATAACCTAGAATGAGAACTGGATTCTGGTTATATAATGTGACCTAAAGCTACACTAAGATTGTCCTTCGGTATTAGCAATCATACTGCAGAAAGTGTGTATTGGTACTTGATTCTGTGAGATTGATTTAAAATTCAGCCAAAGTTGCAACAGGGATATTTCTTTATCAAGGGTGTGGTTATACGGTTCTGATTTCTCAGTATTATTTTATCCCTGGGTTATTCCACTATTTTTTTTCCCCAAGAGTGCATTTTGTAAATTGCGTATGAATGACAAAATCTACTGAGTAAATAATTGAAAAATGAAAACTGAAATGAATGGTTAATTGTTTTTTTGTTTTTTGCAGTCACCTTTGTGTATTTCTCTTACATCGCTGTGTAGCAGAGTTTTTAGATATATTTTTTTAAACACTGGGCCATGTATTTGAACTGCAGTAGTCCATGAATCTGGTCCTTTGCCACCACAAAACGGCAGTCATGTTGAACATGATGAGCCACAATTTCCCCAAAAATACTAAAAAAATAAAAATAAAAAAGACGTTACACTGCATTTGTGTAAAACTTTGAAGTGTACCTGTGTATATTGCTTTGTTAAAAACACTGAGGAAATTATACTAACTTATTTATGTTAAGCTTTTTTGTTGTTGTTTATGACTATCCAAAGTGGCATTTGTGCTTTTTTTTGTTTACTTTTTCTAAGTTTATTTTTTCCCAGATTTTTGAATAGAATTTGTGTAAGGTTGCAAACTGAGCCTAAAAATGTGGATTTTCTATTGCTTGTTTAAGATGATGATTAAAAAATCATGGAACACTTTAATCTGTGTCTCAATACATGCAAAAATAATGCTTATTGTGTATTTTGGGTTATACAGTGATATCTTTTTGTTTATTCACTTTACACTGAGAATATGTAAACTTTGCACTCGGACAGAGTACGCCAGGGTTAAGCCCATTAATGGTCAATACACACAAACTTTAAAAAAAAAAAAGTTTTGTACTGTGTAAATATGCCCTTGGATTATTTAGGGTTTCACATCCTAACGTGTGCTTCGAACATCCAGCAGTGTATTTAATACGTACATTATATGTCCACGTCCATCATTAGCTTTATTGTGGCAGAACGTTAGTTATGAGTAATAATTAATAAACGTATTCCAATGTACTGCGTTACTAAAAATAAAAATGGCTGAATGAGTTTAGGCAGTTGTAACCGCTTTAATGTGTGTTTCAGTGTGTAACGCATCAGTCATATCGCACGAACATCCAGCTGCTGACAAATGTCTTCAGTGGGAAAGTGACGTTGTTTTCCTCGCGCTGCAAGTTCTAAATGACTCTATCCACGACACCTCTTTAACGTTTGATGATAAAACATGGGCGTCGTCGAGTTATGTGCCAAAATTCTACTTTATACAAGTTTCATGTGCGTCTCAAAAACATTCCCTACTCCAGCTTCGACTGAGGAAAAACAAGGACACGTCCCATGGAAAAAAAAGACGAACAAAAAAAGCACACAATATGATAAGATTACTGACGTTCGGCTTGTCCAATCAGGCAGACACTGAGAAAAGCACACCACTTACTGTAGCCACTAAGATCGCCTCTGTTCAATATCGGGAAAGTGCTTTCCACCCGTATTCCGACAAACCCCGCCCTCTACACTGTGATTGGCTCCCGCGTATTCCGTGTACTGCGCAGGGATTGGCTGGTAATTCATACACGCGATGGTTTGTTTCACGCTGCATTAATTGCATTGGTCCAAAGTGATATATTTATTAGCCAATTCGTTAACAACGGCAGTGATATTCCTTTGCTATTATTGAGGGAAAATCTGCCTGCTTCAGTTCAATTTTATTGAAAATATGTAACGTAACGCTGAGGCAACAAATGTAGATACTGAGAATAGAGCTGCAAAGTGATTTTAAGTCACGTATGTTAATCACACCTTACTAGGAGAAATCCACGACAAAAACACACCATGGCTGGGAACATACTACGTGAGTATGAACTACTAGCCAATCCCATCGCCGAGGGGCGGGGCTTGACGGAATATGGGCGGGAAACAAACGGGTTCGCGTTTGTGGTACACGATGTTCTTTTCGTGAAAGCAGCACAGCTTCGAGCTGGCACGAACGGTCAGATTTCTGTTTTTTTTGCTGATGCTTGCAAGCACAATGATTGTGTGCGTAGAGAAGCAGCGCCGTATCAGAGACGCTCAAACCCGAAATAACCCCTGCGGGCGCGCGCGTACGATAGCGTGATGAAATCAAAGCGCGTATTGCAGCAGTTAGCGGTTAATAAGAAACGCGTAAAGTCAAACATGGATTTAAGCGGCAACAGCACGTACACGTAACAGCTTAGCGTTTTAGAGACAGGAGCCAGTCTCACAAGCTAGAATAGTTCACTTTTGCTAAATGCGAGCGTAATTATGAAATGGGATGACAGTTCACTACTCCCATTGCAGCCAAATGTGTCTCCTTCCGCGGGGAAGGAACTACTTCTAGTTTATTTGCGCTAAATTTCGTGGTCACTAACGACGTTTCACATGAAGACAGAAGGGTGGGAGCAGTAGCACAGTTTCTGCTGTAGTGTAACAATATGGCACTAGCGTAAGAGCTGAAGCGCGGAGAGGAGACAGCTGTAGGGGAAGTGGTTGTCTTACTTCTGCCCAGTCTGAGAGAAAACACAACTACATAGATGCCATGCATTGAAACAAGTAAATCAAACAGTGATAAGAAATTGAGTAATCCCGCCTTTAACAGCCATATTTTACTATTTAGACATGCACAGATAAAATATTTCATAAATTATATTGATGCAAGACATATGGCCATAGTTATTTTGACAACTTAAGTCTAAAAACTAGGCCTATAAATACACCTGGGTCTCTTTTCTCCCTTTAGTACTTCAGCTCTTGTTATGAAACTATCACCTAGCCAATGTGATGTAATGCAGTGTCCACATGTTTCTTTACACTGATTTCAGATCTGTTATTCAGTTTTTCTTATGCTGGTTCAGACAATAGTTTGAGAAGGGAGCTGGACCCAGAGCAGATGAGTGTAACAGCTGTTGCTCAAGCAAGTTACTTCATTGTGAACTTAGCAATTAGAACTGACAGTCAGCAGTGTATGGATCGCTCACTTTAGAGTAATAAGATAGTAAATGCAGTTACACTTTAATTTTAAGCCATTTTATTTATTACACAGAATGAACCCACACTGCTGACTTTTTGAGTTATAGATAATGGGAAAATGATAGGACAGTTTTGCCTTAGAGCACCTTTTGATGTACCTCTGCAATTAATTGATCTAAAAGGGTTTAACCCAAAAATATCAAAGCAATCAGACATCAAGTTTAAAAAGATAGATGAGTCTGAGCTCAGGCTTATCTGCAAAACTTTGACCTGAAACCGGCATGTCTTTATTAAAAAAAACAAGTTGTTAAAATGGTATTCACACAAAACTGCCCACTCCTATCCTTTAATAACAACAGCTTACGAAACAAAGACAAAGTACAGTGTTTTTGAAAAGTTTATACATTTTATAAATTTCTGCATAAATATAATATTGCTCTCCGGTTTCGACCAGAGGAGGATGGGTTCCCCTTCTGAGCCTTGGTTCCTCTCAAGGGTCTTGCCACTGTCGCTTTGGCTCATTGGGGGCTCGGGCCCGGATTCTATAAACTCTGTAAAGCTGCTTTGTGACAACGTCAGTTGTAAAAAGTGCTGAATAAATAAAAAAATTGACTAATATAAAAACAATCCCAAAAAATCCCAACTTTTATAAAGGAACGTAAAAGAAACTACTGAGAAATAATATTAACATACAATTTAGTCATTTTGTTTATTGAGAAAATATTTGCAACATTACATCAGTTAGTGACAAAATGTGAACTTCTAATATTAGACCTTACTTTGAAGGAGAAATTAGAATGTTTTCATTTAATGGGGTGAAAAACAATCAGGCATGAATGGGCCTGTATTTAAAAAAGGATGTATTAAAGTCTGATTCTCAGAACACATATTTGTAGAAGTGTTTTATGGCGCGAACAAATGAGATTACAGAGGTGTTCTGAAAAAAGGTGGATGATGCTTATCAAATGGTAAGGGTTACAAAACCAAAAACTACAACAACTCACAGACAAAAAGAAAATTCAAGCACATTGTTACCCTCTTCAGAAGTGCTTGACCAACATGGGTCACTCCACAAGCAAGGTGTTTATTAGTCTATGAGGTCACAGAGGAAGCCTGGGTAATTTTAACCAACTGAAGGTCTCTCTCACTTTGAGTAATGTTCATGTTCACCATACAGTGTGGCAAAAATTTGAAGAAAGAATTTGGCAGCCGCAAGTTCTCCCACTTTTTTTTCCAACTGTGAGAGACAGAATGTAAAACAAATCAAGGAAATCATATTGTAATTTATTTGTATAATGGTGTGGAAAATAAGTTTTTAGCACCAACAAAACAAGAATTCTGGCCCTCACAGACCTGTTACTTCTTCTTTAAGAAGCTCTTTTATCCTCCACTTGTTACCTGTATTAATAACACTCAGTTCTGAATTATACCTGCAAAATCTAAAAGAAAATGTGAGAACATTTGTTACTGGACTTAATTTCAAGAGAAAGTGGAACATGCAGCAAGACTACAGTCATAAACACACAATTTGTTCTACCACAATGTTTAAAGAAGAATACAGTTATTGCTATGGAAAGGCTATGTCCCGATTTCAGCCCAATAGAAAACTGTGGAAGGACTTGAAATGAGAAGTTCCTATGAGGAAGCCAACCAGCATTCCAGAGTTGAACCTGTTCTGTATGGATCAACAGTTACTGGAAACTTTTAGTTGAATTTACTGTTCCACAAGAAATATTTTAAGCAAAGTTTTACATACTTTTTCCACCCACAGATATGAAATATTGAATCATTTACTTCAATAAATAAATGTCCAAGCAAAAGGTTTTTGTCTCATTTGTTTAATTGCTGGGAGAGGTTTTGGAGGCAAGGCTGAAGTGCAGCACAGAGGGAGGGGAGGGGTCTGGACATTGTACTTGTTCAAAATATATAAATATATATTTAAATACTGACATGCTTGTGCAAAATAACCAGTTATTTAGTTTACTTCTATTATACAGGTGTATAATATTATATGATTTAAATGACAAGAATAATGTTTACATTTAGAATATTATTTGATAATCCTTTTACTTATTTTATAAGGCATTCCATTCTTTTAAAATAATCAAACAGTACACTAACACTACAAATTCTCATCAGTTATGTTGCTTGGGCATGAAACTGTCCAATAACCATAGATAATTCTATTTATAGCAGCAGATTAGGCCCATATTTGCAACATAGACCTATGCTAATTAGGAAAAACATACTCTCAGTTTATGAGGAGATTGGGGTTTGCCACTGTAAGAAGAGTTCTGTGGTTTAGGAACACATTGTGAATCTGATGCAAAATGTTCTTAGGGCCTTTCTTAAGAACAACTTTAAGAAAAAAAATGTAACCCAACCTTTATGTGTTAGGTGGTAATAGCTAAAACATGACCAGTGGTGATTGGTGAATTCAGAATCAGAAAAACTTTATTGTCCCTAAGGAAATTGCTTATGTGGTTTCGTGGTTATTGTCATTACTACTGTTAATTCAGTTAATTATGTGTTAATTCACACAAACCTAAATACAAACTTTACTATAAACAGTGTAACAATGTCTGATTTTTATTATCACTTTTATCAACAATACTTTATGGGACAATAAAGACTTTCCCATCAAACCACACTGAATGACTGTTAATTACACATAAGTTTTAGAAAATGTAATTTAGCTTTAAAAATACATTTGTGGCATTTTAAATGTACTACTACTATTAGGTAGAAGTTATTTTCTTTGGTTCTTGATAAAGTTCAAGAAATTGTACTTCTAATGCAAGATGTATACACAGCTTAATAGAAAACAAGTAATCTTCACAATTGTAGAGTTGATCCAAATTTTTGTGCATGAATTCAGCTTTGCATACCTCTTCAAGTAAAGAGGTCATTTCAGATGAACCATAATTCCATCAGGAGTTATGCAAGGCACCGAACAGTCAAAGCAATAAGAGACCAATTTCTTGTGTGTCCTTGAAGCGGTTGACCATCAGTGTATTCTACGTAAGCCAGTTTTATTATGTGATAAACTGAGCAGAAATATTCTGGCCAATTGATGTCATCACACTATCGTTTGCTAAAGATGTAACTGAACACCAATGGTAATCTGTTCAGTATTGAGATGTTTCAAAGAGGTGATTAGGGCTTGACTGGTTGAAAGCCAACCTCCCCTGCTGAGTGTGGCAGGTAGGACTGGCCATAGACATTCAGATGGTAACTATTAGGTCTACACTTTACACACACCAAGAAGACCCTGCTAATGATCTTAACAGCTGTCTCAACCACAAAAATGTCTTCAGTACATACTCCAAAACATAACTGATGCCAAGACACCAGTAATCAGGGTCCAGTTTCACAAGGGCATCCCACTGGTGTCATGTTAACTATTAGAGGGGCTGTCAAATTCGGTCTCAAATTGTATGATCTTTATCTTACATGCTATGGTGAAATGTACCCTAGGACAGCCGTGGATACAAAAAAAATTATGCAAAAGCCAACTTGTCTGACCCTGTACCTTCAAAAAGAGGCTAAATTTTCATCTCCGCAATTATTCCGGGCAACATACACCCCCACATTTCTTTATGGGATGACCTCATAATACAACAGAACAACAACTGGACCATTTCCTGCCAGGTATGACCTCACACAATGGGGACAGGAACACGTATGCTGGTTCATTCACCTTCACTGTCCTCTTTTGTATTACTTCATTGGCCCATTAAAACAGTTCTAGGCCAAGATGTACCAGTCCAGAAGATCTGCTCATTTATTGGAGGAAGAGCCTAATAGCACATCTCCTCACACAACAGTGCAGAGCAGCCTGGCCATATTCCCCCCAACTTTTTCAAAGTAACACCCCATTTCCAGGACCAAATTAGCAGACGGCTAATTAAACAACATGGCAGATAACGGGAAGCGAGTGATCGTAAAATCTGAAAATGTTTACAGCTGGCCCTATTAATAGATATTTTGCACAGAACCAAACATGACCTCACATTTGGCTTCTCTACTGGGAAAGGAACATTTGCAAAACGTCTGTCTTATTTTGGAAATGCAACTTCCCATCTGTTTTGTGTTGTTTTTAATCTGAGTGATTTTTATGGGGGTGAATAAAGCTTTTTCATTTTCCACCTCCGCCTGCCCAGTGGTCATGTGCTTTGGCTGTCCTCAACTTGACGAGAAACCTGCACCAGCCATGGAGTGAAACCAACGTTGGCTGGTAGTCGTGCTTAGCTGGCTTAAAACCTGTCCAAACGAAGGATGTAAACAAGCTCTTTTGCCAATGGGACCTTTAATGCGTTCTGGCATCCAGAGCCTGGTGTCTTGCTGTGAACTCCACAAGCATGTTTTCGGTTTGCTCCATGTATTGCACTCTCAGGGTCAACTAGATGGTCTTTTCCCTCCTTTTCTTTTTCTCTCTCTCTTCTGATGGCATGGATTACATTCTTTCATCTCACCCCGTGTCTTGATGACAAAAGTATGTGTGCGTGTGTGGAGGGGTCATGGTTTGAATAACAACAATCAGCTTTCAAAGTGACCCATGCTCCTGCTAATCACATGCAGGCATGTCTGTTTTCTCCATACAGAAAGGAGAAGGCAGTTGTGTGCTGTGTTATACTCCAGTATGGGGTTGGGGTCCATATTACAATAGTCACTTCTGGGAATTCTTTTAGATTCAGGCAGTTGGTTGCCACAGCACAATTTCCATTAGGAAAATTCAAGTGAAACACATAAAGATAGAGATCCCGTTACTAGAATACTTATGTAAGCTGCCTTATGGCTTTATCCATTAGATGTACAGGAAAATATAAACTTTAAAGAAATTATTTCCTCAGTAAGGTTGAAAATGTACTTTTCAAGCCAAATGATTGTCCTAGAAATGTCTTAAATCTACAGAGCTCTAACATACTACATATATTGGCTTGGCTCAGATTCGTCTCACAGGACCAGACGTTATCTTGTAATGGGAATACACATCTGGGGACAACTTGATTGTGTTGGTGCTGCCGCAACAACAAAACATGCCTCTAAATTCCTTGAGTCTGTTCCTTTAATGTCTATGAACAACTGATAATATGTAAGCCAGCTAGCAAAACAGTATTATTAGCAAACATAAATTGTCAACATGGATTTTCAAGAAACATTACTCGTTTGAGTTTTGTCAGAAGCCACATGGTTACCTAACCTTTATCATTAGCCCAGTGGTAACGCTAAAATACAGTCAGCTTATAACAGACTATATTCTTGAACCTTTTTGCAAGATGTAATATATATTTTAACATGTTTTAGGTTCTCCACACACAAAGCACAAAACTGGAAGTTTTGGTGGATGTCTTCATCCATGCTATCTTATGTTATGGCCATGGAATGGCATAAGGTTTACTGTGCATCTGCAAATACTGATGAGTGGACCAGGGTCCAGTCCCTTTAAATTGGTCTTTTCAGTGCTCTGTAATGGGAGAACTTAAACTAAACACCAGAATTTGCCTTAAAAGTCTTCCTTTCTCTCTGCCCATTGTTCTTTGTCAGGATGCACCCAGATGCCTAGTTGTGATCATCGACACTGGTTTCAAAAGATGGCATTCTTGTGTGTGATACCATGTCAAAAACATTGCATTACATTCTTCTCAAGATATTCAGTGTTTTCATTGGGAAAATTAAGACGGATATTTACCACCAACTTGATGTGTGAAACATGCTGTTGTAGCACAAGCATAATTAGAAGTTATGTTATGCTTCTGAAATATCCATGGACTTCCTGGGACAATACACTATTGATAGCAGCATAAACATCTCTATAATGTGAATATAAGTCCCAGGCCCAGATACCTCAGCAGCATTCTACCTAGAATTGATGCACAGTTTTCAGGATGTATTTCTTGATGCAGTGGACTGCATTAAGGCAAAGCACTTTACACTGAACAAAAAAATAAACAACACTTTTGGTTCTGCTCCCATTTTGCATGAGCTGAACTCAAAGATCTGAATCATTGCCTACTTACACAAAAGATCAATTACTCCCAAATATTGAAAATCAGTCAGTATCTGGTGTGGCCTCATTCAGTGAAACACATCTCCACCATATAGAGTTGATCAGGATGTTGATTGTGGCCTGTGGAATGTTGGTCCACTTATTATTCCTTTAAAGGCAAGTGGTCAAAGACAGTGTTTCTGATTAATGCAAGTTACTTCATGGGAAGTTTTTTTTAATCCTTTCATTCTGAGGAATCAGGGCAGATGCTAAAAGAGGACAAGAAGAAGAAGAAGCAAAAAAGGCCGGCTCAGCTAGTCTGCTAAACTGCTCTGTCACCATTAAGTACTAAAGGAAATCCTTTCCACATACAGAACAAAAATCTCACTGGATTTAGAAATGATCTTTGCTTGCACTCTAAAGTATTAAAATGGATTTTCATTGCTTACTTGTAGTGCAAACACGTTTTAAACGTATTAATTCTACATATATGTTTAGAAACTAAGTTGCAAAAACATTTTGGAAATGGCTCCACATTTACTCTTCGACATAAAGTCTGTAAATTCACATTTATCTTGTGTGTAGACTGCTTTTTGAATCAGACACAGGGCAGCCAATCAGAAGAGAGGTCAATAACAATAAAAAGCCATAGGAACAATAAAGAGAGGTTGGGAAATGGGAAAGTTTAAATATTTTTATTTTAAAAATGAATTCAAACATCACAAGGGAATATTATTTAATTAATATGATATTATTAAAATAAATATACCTTATATATTATACCTTAAAATATACTTTATATATTAAAATAAATATGAAAATAAGGGCCCTGTAAAATAAAAGTGTTTAAGTTGTTGAAAAGATACTTCACGCCAACACATCTCATTTACAACAAGGGAATCATCCACTGCACCATTTTTAGGGATCTAAATGTAGTTCAGCTATGTTGTAACTACAAAGAACATTTTGGCACATTTATTTTTAAGACTGTATGTGTTGCAGCCCACAGGCTTAGACTTTTTCACACCTGTATCAGTTTAGCTCTACATTTGCAGGGCCTCCTTTATGTTGTCTGATAGATACTCCATGTGTTCAAGTGTTTTATTTGGAGGAATTGTGAGTCCAGAGTTTTTGCCTGGACCGGCATCTTAATTTATCATTCTATTCTTTGTGTATGGAAAAAGATATGCCCTTAGGATTCATATCTCTCTTTGTGAAATTAATCTGCAAAGTGTGCCAGCTGCATGCGCACGAGCTGCCACCTACACCACTGGAATGTTTAATGAGTTCTGCAAAATGTGACAGGTGGGTGTAAGAAGAGACAGACAAACAGATAACTCCAACTGCTAACCCCTTTTACCAAGCAAATCATAAGACTTTGATTCAACGTCAGTCTGTGTTTGCTCGTGTGACATGCCAAATCCTACTGAATCCAACCAGTGTTGCAGGTTTGCAGGTTTCTTGAAGGAGATATTTGAGCAATTAGAAAAGGTTCTTTATTTTCTCATTTTGCCCCAAAAGAAAAAACCATACATGTACACCAACATGCATATGGAAGGCTTTACACTGTAGAGACATTCTATCACAAAGGGGCACCACACCCACAGTGACCACAGAGCAAGACACTCAGACTTTGTAGAGCAGAGCAAACACCTACATCTAACAGTTCTGTCTGTCTGAGGCTGCAAACCACAGCTCAATGATACATCCAGTGCACAGTGTCAACGGCTCACTTTTGAATAAAAACAAGTCAGCCTGTCAGCGAATCGGCTTTGCCCAGATCTAAATGGGTCCTGTCATGCTCAGTCCATCAAAGAGGAAAGATCAGGCAAGCACAGAAATGACTGGGTGCAAGATCTACAAAAGCAAAAGTAGGTTTGTTATCTAACAGTTAAACAGAAAATTACATTCAAGTACTGTACAGTAGTCTAGGATTAGTATTTACGGAATTCGGCTTTTAAATAAACTCAGCATGTCCACTGTCATGATTACTCAATTAAACTAAATTGTTCAATTTAAAAAGTAATTAAAATGTACCTTCTCAATCAGCACTGTCAGTTTGCATGCGGACAAGGCATAATTTAAATTATCTTATAGTAAGAAGCTGAACCTGATAGACTCAAAGCATTATAAGCACATTTTATGGGGAAATTCAACCTATTTTTACTTTGTTACAGTACATACTACTGCGCAAACATTTTAGAACACCCATTTTTTCCTATGCTTATTTAAGCAGTTCAGTTAAGCCAATACAATAAATAAATACATGATAAAGAAAAGGGTTAGGTCATAAAAACTGAAAGATTATTCAGGTTTAATAGACAACAGGCTTTTCCACAATGGTCAGAAACTTATTTACGTACAGCTTTCTTGCAGAAGTGGAAGTAAATTAAATCTTGACAGTTTGCAAGTGCAATGGAAACAATTTCTGCTGGTTTTCCAACCTTTGCTGATGACTTACAACCCCCTCTGTCTGAATGAAGGCAGAGCTGGAACACATTGTTGCATAATTACTCTTGATGCATAATTAGCATAAGACTGTGTTCCTGGAAGTAGAACTGTCAGAATTGTGAGGAAAGGACAAGAAACCAAGACAGTAAGATAATTAGCCAAAAGATTAGAAGAAAAAGATTCGGCACTAGATTCTTAAACTCCTTCCATCTGGTTTGGGATGAACTGGACAGAAGGGGTGAGAGTAAAGCAGCAAATGTTACGGTATACTTTGGATGAACTTTAAACTTTTTTATTTAATTCCTATGCTTCAGCAAAGCTTTAAATTAATCTGGTAATTCATTCCTGAAAAATGGTCTGTTTCCATTATTTCTTTGGTTTTTGGTGACCTAGTATGTATGTATTTATGTACTGTATGTATGTATGTATGTATGTATGTATTTATTTATGTATGATTATTATTATTATAATACCTTGAATATTTTCCCATTTCCTAACCTTTGAGCAGTGGTGTACCCGTGCCAAGAATTCAAATTAATTTTAGTGCAAAATGTTATTTATTATAATTAACTTAAATAAATGTGTTTTGTAATCAGGCATGGCGTTTTAATTTTATAGATTTTTTCATAATTCTGATTATTTCATTCACTCTCAGATTACTCAGTTACTAATATAATCCAGTGTCAGCCCTAGACCACAGAAGAATGTCAGTTGGGGATGTCCAGGACACGCACACTGCATAAATGTGTCTCTTTCATTACAGCTGCAAAACCAGCTGAGGAACATAATTTCTTATAATGTCTCTGGCTGATAAAATAAAAGAATAAAATGCTGTTGCCAATGACTTCTGTATAGAAAGAAGTACAAGTGAAAATGACCTGAATCACTGTGACAACAGCGTTTCATTTTGGCTTGTTGACAACTCACCACAACAAGAATATTCCACAGAGATGAAGACAAAATAAAACACGGCAAAGTAACCTGACCTGCCCTACCACATTTTTCCCTTTCATAGTGTGTGTGTGTGTGTGTGTGTGTGTGTGTGTGTGTGTGTGTGTGTGTGTGTGCATAGACACATTGGAAGAAAAGTTCTTCCTGTATCAGATCTTGATGGACAGGTTGAGAAAATCAATTGTCATGCAAACATAAGCATGACATATGCATGAAATAGGCTTTAACTTTTAACAGAAAGTGCTGACTGCATTTTTCATTTTGAGAGATTCAGCATTAACAACAACATATCATTACATATGAAACCACAATGAACAGGCACAGACTGAAAGAGTTTGCAAAACCAAACTGTCTGTTGAGGTTCTGCAATAACGTTGATTGAAATGAGCCTTATCAGCGTTGGTTCAATATTGAGCTTGACAGATACTAAGCCCTGATTATTCTTGTGGCTGTTCAGTGAATTATGTTTCTTTTACCATTCATTAAATGTAGAGATGAGCATCAAATTGTCAGCCTAATTTAATGTACCATACCCTTCAAATCCATATATTATTCTTTAATGAAAAAAATACCTTTTCATTGGAGCAGCGTTAATCAGACTAGGGGTGTCCAAATGTTTTGCCCTGAGGTCAAGGTACAATGTCTGCGGTAGGCTGAGGGCATAAAGGAAGGTAGGTTGCAAATGTTTAAGATTTAAATGTTTACATAATAGATTATTTATAATTATTGATAAATAAATAATTTCAATATTTTTTTAAAAGTGTATTGTAGTTACTAAAATAACAATACAACATTTATAAAATAATAAAAATACAGTTTTAAAAGGAAAACAAGAAGTCAATGTTATGTATGTAAATTCTCTCATTGGTTTAATTAATTGGGTTAGGGTGGATTTTAGGGGCCAAATACAACATTTCCAAACCTGATGCAACAAACTAATTAACTGAGAGGCCTTTTTTTTTACGTGAGCAGGGAATGTGAGAGAAGCCAATTACAGTGTGCAGGAAACACCAAGTAAAAATCTAGATATAAGTAAATAATTTTCAACTTCCAATAGTCAGTTAGAAACCATTCTTTTTATGTATTTGTAAGTCTGCATCAAAACAGTGTTGGTTTTCTGTTGGTATATTTGCAGCTTTCTACAGTCACCATGGTCAGAGAGCAACATGCCACTTTAACTCAATAACCAATTTAGCATATTCAGTTCATGTGATGCACATTTCTTTGACAAGAAACTTAAGCAGACATAGGGAGACAAAAACTCTGCAGAAGCTGAACCAAGGATCTTTTTTTGCTGTGAGGCAACAGTGCTAACCACTGCACCACTGCCACCAAATATGATGACAAAAACTGATGGTAGGTGAACTGTCACTCTGCTCTTATGTATAGAAGTCTAAATTGAGGGGAAACATCACAGTGAAGACAGTGAACAAATGTCTAGTTCTATCATCAGACCTAAAATAACAATGCTTCTGATATGTGAGAGTCCTGTGAGTTTGTGAGATTCAAGAGATCCATTTTAACATTTTAACATTTTAATACCTAACACTATATTTTAAAACCGAGATCAAAACATAAGACACACTCACTTTCATGCTGCCTTCTTTTGGAAAAGAGAAGCAGAGTGAGTGAATGTGCATGAAGAACAGTTTATCATGCAGCATAAGAGGGATTCTGAAAAGCTTGCATGTGTCTCAGAATGACGAAGGCATTCCTGTCTGAAATCTATCTTATCTGTGGGCTGCCTTGATAACAAGCTGTAATTATGGTTCAGCCCAGGGTGGTGCACCTAATATCATTCATGTCCTCAGAGCAGGATTCACTGAGCAAAGGGGGGTGGTTTTTCACTGCGGCCTGGCTGGGGAAATAGATGAATGTCTCTGAATAGAGCGCAGATATATGAAACCACAATCTCTCTTTTCATAGCGTAGAAGAACATGGGGTTGGCTGCCAGAGGAACAAAAATACTACCAACTCATGGAATGTCTTGGCACTGGCAAATAGAGAAGTACACTCATTATGAGAGAGTGAGTGAGAAAGAGAGAGAGAGAGAGAGAGATAGAGAGATGGAGGGAAGGGTTGAGAAAAAAACCTCAGGCAAATTGCCAACAGCCCCAAATCAAACTCCTGCACAATGGAGAAAATTTGAGCTCATCTCATGGAATCCATGAAATAGAATTTTACTTAGCTACCTGCCTGCTGAACTGTCAACACTATCTACCTTAGTCTCACTCTCTCTTTACTCACTCCTTTCTGCTTGTTCTCATCTTCTTCTTCTTCTCCTGTGCTCTTGTTCGCTATAACAAACAGTCTAGACCTGGTTGGATCTCCATTTTACTAAACAACGTGGTTATTCTGAAGAGCTTTGGCTTTCTAACATCTCCTCAATATGAACACTACATCTGATTGCACTATTTAGTTGATCAGCAGAGGTATATTTAGTGTTTGACGTTAGCTACAAGTAGTCATGAGTAGTGACCAAAGCAAGAAATTTCATGAAGTTGTTAAGTAATCTCAACATGACGAGCTCATGTGGTTCTTCACACTGTATGACTCACTGTTGTCTATCAGAATTGACCACAAGATGTGATGTGCTTTTCCATTTTTAAAGAGAACAATATGCCACAGTGTTAGAAAGACAGGCTGATTGGTTACATTTGGGGAGAAATGAAAAAAGATGAGTTAAATAGATTTCAGCATTCAAAAACGTATTATCACTGAAAGGGATAAGGTATTGAAGGTAAATGTAAACAGGGAATATAAGGTAACTCAAGACTGAGCCATTGTTTTGTTATCACATGATTGTGCCACTGAGCCAAAGGTACAAAAAACAGTAAATAGGAGAAAAGATCTCCTCTCAGAGTACCATCAGTGTGCTCTCAAATATCTACAGTATGACAAGCCGAAACAGCTTTGGTCAACACAGTTAAGCAGGTCCACATTGTTGTCTTTGTTTACAGACATGTTTGCTTTGCTTTGGATGGACGGAGGCATAAAAGCTGTGATGGATGGTCACTTGCTTTCATCTGTTTTTCCTGTCACAGACAAAAGGGGGCTACAAATGACCTTTACAGAATACTAAAGGCTGGAGATGTAATTGCTTCTTTTGGACTTTCGGCAGCAGGGGAATATTGTGAATATGCTTTTTGATGTCAAAAGTGCAGGCCTCATCCCACAGGGAAAAGTACTGGTTCCTCTCAAAGCACCATGGCATTTATAATGAGGCTCTCCCTCCTCCAGCATCTCTGTGACACACTGGCCTAAAACAGGATATGGTTCCTCTATGGTTGGTTACAACTCTACTAAAGCTTGAGCTCTTATCTAAGACGTTTGTAGCAGAGGTAATTTCCTTGTTCCCTGTGTTCTGATGAATGTACTAGTGTGGAGTTATGTAAAAGTAACAATAGAAATAATCTGTTCAGCAGTTTCCTAATCTCTGAAATAGTGACTTTATGAAAGAATGAAAACTTTCGTAACATTAATATTAAGTGCAAAAATATTTATTCCACATTTTGGGCCATTTACAGTATATTGGTTTGTTTGTCATTAAATGCACTCACAAGGTAAAGGGCAGCTTGGGTTTCCAAATGCTTTCAAAAGTAGTGGGGAGAAAATGTATTTATTCTATTTTAAATTATTCATTTACATGTACAGTCAAACCCCATTGGCCTGGACCCTAAATATGGAGAAAGGCGGGGGTGGCAAGTTATTGTAATAGATCACAGGGAGTTTTGGTTATGACTCTAGCTCTCTTTTCTTTTTTTGTGCCATTTGTCTGTTATATACACTGGTAGAATGTAGTTGAACGCCTATTCAATGCTATATGGTAATACTGGGCTTACATGAGAGACACTGACATTTGCTAAATGCATGCTTCAGTTCGGATTGCCACATGACGCATGACGCTAGCATGTTGCCGACTGTTAATGAAGGCTCCACAGCATCATTACATGCATGAGTTAATCGGGCATGAGTTAATCATGGGAAAACAGCAGAGGCGGCGACAGCAGTAGCATTAGCAGCAGCAGCAGCATAGAATTAGCACAACTGAGCGTGTTCTAGGCTACAGCGCTAACACAGACCAAAGTTTGGCTAGCTATTGATGGAGAAATGCATACACCGGACACAGTGCACGTTGTGGCAAGGATGAGAGCCGAGGTTGTTGAGATAACGGGGTGAGCTAACAGGGCTTGAGTGTATTTAACTTACCATGTGACCTACTGATGGCAATTATATCAAGTCAGTACTATTCAAAAACATCACACACACACACACACACACACACACACACACACACACACACACACACACACACACACACACACACACACA
>JBBIGC010000125.1:20133243-20146851 GCA_037576955.1 Lepidarchus adonis | reverse complement strand
ACACACACACACACACACACACACACACACACACACACACACACACACACACACACACACACACACACACAAATAAAATAACACAATATTATTTACTTCCAGCACATTTTTGCTTGAGTTTCAGAACAGATCCCCCCTTCTCGCAGGACTGTAGCATAATTGTGTAAAGTCTCTGCCATATTATTTATAGACATGGAATAAGAAAACGCACCATGACCAGAAGTAACTAAAAATGTTGCACACAGCCTCTAAAAAAACTAAATTAAACATAGCTAGCTCTGAATATATCAACTGAAAAGTTTCACAGGGTGGTGACTTACGAGAGAGAGAGAGAGAGAGAGAGAGAGAGAGAGAGAGAGAGAGAGAGAGAGAGAGAGAGATAAATCCTGGTTAAGGGAAGAAATAACTGTATGATTTTAAGAAAACAAAAACAGGTCATATAACTGTCATTTCCCCATGCCTGCAGGGATGCTCCTTGCCAGAGAAAAACAACAGGAAGTCTCTCTCCAGGGGCCTGGAACTGGGCAAAACACTTCTCCATAAAAAATTCTACATTTACCAATATCAATATAACACAATACAGACATTTTACACATGTTTACACAAGAATAAAACTTAGTTAAAGGGCAATTCCACCCATTTTAAAATGCAATGTAAACACGGTCATCACTATCCAAAATAAGCAGTGAACCTTGTAGTCTGGAAAAAATAGCTGATAATTACTTAGTCTTACAAAACCCTGCATGTAGCTCCTAGATACATTCGACCCATCAGGCATATGTTTTCTATTACCACTACTGAACAATTGTGAATTTCACTTTAGTTTCCCTAAAATGTAGAATTTCACATCAACCGAATGACTTTGTTTACATCTTAATCATTTAATTGGGCTGATATTTTTTAATCTTTGGTGGCTTTTCCTTTTTTGATGCTGATATCTTCATGCATAACTCTAATAAACCCTAATAACCCTAATAAACGAAGAATTTCATTACAGCTAAGGCTTAGCACATTATTTAGCATTATATTAAGGTTAGTCCCTATATTTAGCCATCGGCTATACAAAGTATCACGTTTGTATTCAAGCAGTTGATGTTTAATTCTGAACCAGATTTATCTCTGGAGTATTTTACACCAATCGTTAACATGACAGAAATAAACATGACATCCACAATGATCTCAACAACTCAGAATATGTACAAAATGAAATAAACAGAAGATTCTTTCATTTCACTCTTTTAAAGATACCAGTGCTCAGAACACATGGGTTCATTAACTTTATTACTACATCATATTATACTGTAATATATTTTGGAAATGTCATGATCCTGAATTGTATTTATACTGTTCAGTTGTAGGTACAGTGCTTTGCTGCACAGCAGTTTGGGTCTTCCAGTGGCCTCTGGCTTTAACCCTCGGCCTTTGAGGCCCAAATGAGAGACAGGCAACAGGCTCTATGCTCAAGATTCAGACTAAAGCCCCAGGCTAGAATAGTACAGAGAGCAGGGTTAGATGAAAGAGGCAGCATCCCTGTTTATGGAGGGTCTTTTTCAGTGGGTTTGAGGGCAGCTCATAAAGCCCCACTAATTTAATTATGCAGAGTTATAGCGGCCTGACTGGAGCCTTATGGAGGGAGGGGGCTGCAGTGTGTGTACGTTTGGCTCACTTATAGTCAAAATATATTTTTTTGTCTTGCCTCAGACTTTCTGTGTCTCTTTTGACATTTTTCCTCATGTTTCTCTCTTTTCTTCAAAAAATATACATGGTCTTTATTTGCAAAAACAAACAATTACATGAAAACAAAGGAAATAATCTGAAAATTTAAAAAGTGAAATGTCTATTTATTATATATCAAAATTTCTAAGAGAATAAATATGGAGACAATCATTTAACTGCACTGCTGGCAAAAATGTATATTTGCATATTGAGATTTTTTGTTTATTAATTTCTCTTAAGAAATCTGAAAAGAACCATGATTATGTGATCAAATCAAATCATGGTGGCTTGTTTCCTGGAGAAGTTATTGAATCTTAAGTTCTGAGGTTTATACCCTTGACTGTACAAATAGGTAATAAACTATTATGGCCTGAACATGAGAAAGAAGTCATTGGACTGTATCAAATTCTAGACAAAAGTCTGAAAACTACAGTTGGTTTTTTTTGCCATTTTTTAACAGCAGAAACCCACAAAACAATTCGATCCAGTTCAAGTCTTTCTTTGATTCCTAATGTACTTTTTAACTAAAATTTAAAAGGCTTTACACATTAGTGTACAGTTGAGAAAAGTGCAACATGATCAGATTCAGATCACTTAGCACACATGCAGCAGTCTGATTAAGACCTAAATTCTTGGGAAATTCAAAAGTCAAGTTCTTAGTCATAAGGTCAGTGTCAGAATTAAGACAAAAGAAAAAAAGTGAATTAATTGTGCTTTCACTTATTTTGGCATGACTGGCAGCAATGAGATGGTTTTGACCTACAGTATAGCCTCAGGCCTTGCTCTGCTATGCTTCTGTACAAATACAGCTCAACTTTTCAGTGCTAAGAAACAAAGCTAAACCAACATGTCACATATTCTAAAATTCTTCTCCCTTTTTGTCTCCATAGGTTCATCTTTAACCTCAAGCTGCAAAAATATTCTGCATGTTTGCAGTGCTTGACTTTAGATAACATAACTGAAGATAAAGATGAATTTCACCTTATTTAGCATTTTACTAAGTATACTAAGCCAATAGGTTTAGTCACCGCCTATACAAAGTACCATGTTTACGTTGTTTAATTCTGGATTTTGTAATTGTAAAATTTTCTTAATTAACATGTAGGCAAATTGTAACAAATAATAAATATAACAAATAATTTTTGTTATATTTGGGCAATATACGATGGCAAAGGGAATGATTAGTGAGACTCCAATCTGACCCTTTATTGGGCAAAATGTCAAACACTTCATGGCTTTAGTTTACTCTGCCTTGCTGTCTTTTAAAATACTTAAATGTGGGGAACATGCAAATACTGTAAAATAAAAAAGATTGTACCCACAACAACTTTTTTTGTAATATTTAAATCAAAAGTGGTCTAGAATTAAAGTTTACACTGCACACTTTTGGCAAAACCTTTGCCCTTAAAACTTTGAACAAGAGTGAGAAATACTCCATATTCTAAATGTTTTCTTATTGTCCGCAGTAAGTGTGCATTCCAAAGGTTAATACTTGCACTGTCCACTTATGTTTATCTTTTTCTCTTACCCTAGAGGTGTAATGTTCTGCAGTGTGGCGCACTGAGTGACAGCAAGGCTTTCACACAGGCACGCAAGTCAGGGGCAATAAAGGCTGAAATATATTATAGTAGTGATGTATAAATGTCAGGTATACTGGATTTATGTCTGTTTACTTAGAGTGTGTTCCTGTTCAAGACACAGTATATTAAAGAGCAAGCATAACTAGCACGCACACACACACATGCACACACACACATGCACACACACACACGCACACACACACACACGCACACACACACACACGCACACACACACAGCTAACAGTGCTTAAGAAAAATTTTCAAGTTCAATATTCCAATTAATTCCAACTGTTTGTTTTACTCTGATGCAAAATGCAACATGACTACTTGCTTAATATAATTAACTTCAAACAAAATAATATCCTGATTCCCGATCATTGGGAATACACCACTGCTCACAGTGCACCACAACAAAATTTGTCCTCTGCATTTAACCCATCACATGTGCACACATGGAGCAGCGGGCAGCTATCAACAGTACAAGAGTGAGTCTTGAGTATCATTTAAAATCTGATGACATCTGATTGTATTCAGCATAAAATTCAGTTGCTGATGAAAATTTGAATTTTACAATTCATTTATTGAAATAAACATTCATTCATATTTGTTGATTATACAAAGAAATCTGTTACTAAGGGATAAAGTAAGTAATTTGTTTAATGTGGACATATTTTCCATTTGTACAGTATGTGAACTGGTGAAAATATGATACTGTCTGTACTGAATCAAGGTTACATGCTCTGAAAAGTCTCTTTATGACTTTATGGCTGGAATCTACACCTGAGTTAACCAGGACACTGGATGACTGGAAGTCTATAAAAGTCATGCTAAATGGTGTGAAGGTGTATGGGTTTTCTCCATTTAGGGAAGTACCTTGCCTGATACAGCAAAAAGATCCACAGGGAACAGAAACCTGTCAATAGAAGCACATGGGGGGCATTTACTCAAGGCCAAGTTCTCCAAGCTTATCCATACATCATGCACGGGCTTTATCTGTTTTGAAAGTGTACCCTAGATGTCATGTAAGAATGTAGCTCTATTGCTTTTTAGGAGAGCTGTGGCGTACTCGAAGGAAACTGATCCATCTGAATAACAAAGAACAAATTAATCCAAAAATTACATTTTAATTTGTAGTTGTCAGCAAGAATAACAAAAGAATGCTGTAATTTAATGTTAATTATTTCTCTTGTATAGCTCATTTGAAAGCATAAATAAAAGAAAAGCTATCCTTTTAAGATCTTCAGTGTAGTAGAACTATAAAAATAATAAATAGATAAATAAATACATTTATTAATTAATTAATTTTAAAAAATGCAAATCAAATAAATGATTATTAAAGTTTTGAAGGCATTGCATTGCATTACATAACTTTTGGAAAACAATCTCAGCTTAAAAGACAAAGATGAATGGATAATCAGATCTTATATAAGCTCAAATGAATTCTGTCAACTTATTGCTTACAGTGAAAAGTGAAAATCACACAGCTGAAGAGCTTCTCATGGTGCAGCCATGAATCAAATGTGATTTGATTGTGAGGACTTCCCATAATGATCTGAGAGTGACTTTACCATTACATGGGGAACTCCCTTTACAATTTCAGGGACTGTTGCAAATTATAACAGCTGTATTTTGAGAGTAATTGGTGTCACACATATGCTTTCATGATTCCAGCTCATGGAAGACCAGGCTTTTGGTGTACCCCCGACTTCAGGGTGGCATTAGTGAAGGGTGGGGAGAAGGAGTGGTTGGAAATTTCCACAAAAAAGGCAAAATGACAGAGAATGGTTCCATGGGCTACTTCATGTTTGTTGACTGGTCATCAAGATGTCATGGCAACCATTGGGGCTTGAAGGACATTAGCAATGACCTGATCTTCCAGTTCTTCTGCACACAATAGGAGCAGCTTCACATACAGTGAGTCAATATGCAATCACGAAGGCCTGAAATTAAGTCCCTGAAAAATGGCAGTTACCATGGTGAAAGGAGCAGGGCAGTTTGCGAAGGAAAATGACCCAATAGCAAAACTAAAAAAAAGACTCTCAGTCAAGAGAAGAGCAAAATAGCAAGAGTGGTCTGCCCAGAAAGCATGGCGGCTCCATGCTGCAATTACCCACTGCAATTCACTGGAACTCCTAAAATGCCCTCAGTGTTCCGACGTGGAGTAAACGACAAATTTATACTTCATTAATGATAATGATACCCTAGCCACTCTATTTTCGGCCCGTCTTGGTTATTACCAGACATATATAGCATTGGCAAATATTAGTGTTTTATTTCCACATCATAGTTCTGAGGAAAAAAAGCCACAGACCACACTCTGGCACTATGTAATGCCTGTAAGAAGAAAAAAAGCACAGGCTTAGTAAGCACCAGGCAATCCCCCTTTGTTAGTAATGTGGATGAGGTAAGGAGTGAGTTCTCTTTACTTAGCTCGAACAACCTTAGTGCTTTACGTAAGTGGACTGACCTCTGGGCTTCGAAGGCCAGTGTATTCTGACAGGGGTAGATGAGCTATGTGATACTGTCATAGAAACATAAAGGGGCCTTTCACATTCCTGTCATGCCTAACAAGTGATCAATCTATGTCAGTCTGCTGAGGACAGTGAGCTGATATACAGATATATGCCATAGGGTTAAGGAACATGAACAGAAATTGGGTTATATTCCTGTTATGTCTTTAACACAGAAATAAAAATTGCAGTTTAATATTATTATTATTATAAAAACTCAAGACCAATACCCATGCATAATGCCTATGTGCACTACGCCCTTTGTAATAAAAAACAAGCGCAGTTTATGATCGTGTTTTCAGATAAAAGATCTATTTACATATCTGCTGGCATTCCAGTTACCTCATTATCAGAATGGGAGTCTCAAGTCAGCTGTAATTAAGCACGCTGCCAAAAGACACGAAACAGAAACAAACTTTGCTGTTAGCTCGTGACTGACAGGCTGGAGACATTGGCGTGGACTGGGTTAAGCCTGCTGATCTCTTTACCTGCTTTACTGGATATTCTTTTATCCACTGAATTGAATTCCTCACTCTACCAGAAGTTCAAGACTTGTGGGTAGATGAAATCTGTTTTAAAAATGACCTCCCAGGCTTGTTATCAGGTCCTATAAAATGGTAGGTCTGTTGTCTTAGGATGGTGTTACATTTCTCTCCAAAAGCATTAGAGAGCAGCAAAATTCTTAAACTCAGATTCCCTGCTGACAAACATCGACTTTATGTTCATTAAACTGAACAGGGCTGTCCTGGTCCAGGATTTAAAGGTCTTAGCTCATGAGCCTACATTATTTGGAATAGATCTACATTTTTTAACCTAATAAAGAGATTACAGAGGAATTCTTAATTTGGCAATTTAGAATCAACAGTGCCGTGGTCCAGGTCCAGGATCACAGTTAAATCCATGTGGCACAAAAAAGCATGCTAAAGAAAAAACAGGAGGAACTAGAGCCACACATTTAGGAGAGAATCAGCAGCAGGGGAAATAATTAAAAGTAAATCACCAAAGGTCTAGCCATTTAGGAAATCTATCTGAGAATTTATCTTATTATAACATACAGAACATTCTCAAAATGCAGCCAATTTGACTGAATACTCTAACAAGGGAAACTCATCCAACCAGACACTATTAAAAGCTCATTTTTTGTGCTAAAGTACTGATGTGGATACTGAGGCAGTTTTGTTTGCTTTGGACCACCCGGATTTACACACTGTTTTACTTTCATTTGAAATGAAATAATTCCTAAAAAAAAAACCCACAAAAAAACATACCAACAGTGTTATTTTATGTTTGCATCACCCGTTAGTGAGCTAGAGCACAGTTATAACACAGGTAGTTCAGTGCAGTGATCAATGTTAAAATGTGGATGTTATGAATGGTTTCCTTGTGATTACAAATGGCCAAGGAAACTGGCTACAGAAATGTGTATATGACTTATAAAGACCCTCTTTTATCAGTACTGTTGTCTCTTTTAGTAGCAGTGTCCAGTTAATTTGAGTTTAGTAGTTTTTTTTTGCCCTTTGCTCCTACAGAACATACAGGGCGTCTTCTTGACTGTACCTGATTCCCTTGAGTAACTGAGGATTTAAGTTTGGGAGCCTGAGCAACACTATTTAAAAAAATGTATGGTGTTCAAAGCCATATTCAATTATTATAAAAACTCAAGACCGAAACCCATGCATTATGCCTATGTGCACTACGCCCTTTGTAATCAAAAACAAGTGCAGTTTATGATCGTGTTCGCAGGTAAAAGATCTATTTACATATCTGCTGCCATTCCAGTTACCTCATTATCAGAATGAGAGTCTCAAGTCAGCTGTAATTAAGCATGCTGCCAAAAGACACGAAACAGAAACAAACTTTGCTGAATGTTTTTTTTTCTGGCATGTTAGCTCGTGACTGACAGGCTGGAGACATTGGCGTGGACTGGGTTAAGCCTCCTGATCTCTTTACCTGCTTTACTGGATATTCTTTTATCCACTGAATTGAATTCCTCACTCTACCAGAAGTTTAAGACTTACCAACAGTGTTATTTTATGTTTGCATCACCCGTTAGTGAGCTAGAGCACAGTTATAACACAGGTAGTTCAGTGCAGTGATCAATGTTAAAATGTGGATCTTATAAATGGTTTCCTTGTGATTATGCACAGCAAATGGCCAAGGAAACTGGCTACAGTGATGTGTATATGACTTATAAAGACCCTCTTTTATCAGTACTGTTGTCTCTTTTAGTAGCAGTGTCCTAAGTTAATTTGAGTTTAGTCGTTTTTTTGCCCTTTGCTCCTACAGAACATACAGGGCGTCTTCTTGACTGTACCTGATTCCCTTGAGTATCTGAGAATTTAAGTTTGGGAGCATGAGCAACACTACTTAAAAAAATTAATGGTGTTCAAAGCCATATTCAATGGTTAATTATGTTTTTTACAATTAACAAAAGTGATGCCTGAAAGTAATTATAAAAAACATTTTCTTTCTTATGTCTGATTGGCTAAATCATGTTCAGAGATGTTACATACACACATATGGATTACATGTCAACTTATTTCTGTATTGATATATTCTGTATTATTCAAAACGATTTGGCTGCTGTGCTGATTTGCAACCATGGCCTGCTGTTGATGAACATTAGTTTTAAAAATTAGTTTGTTTCAATTTTTTGTTTTTGTGGTTTTGTACATTTGATATGTGCCCAACAGCTCACCTTAACCATGGTGAAATGACTTCTTAGACTGAACACAAAGTACCAGCTTCATTTCTGTGGAAGCCTGGTTCCAATAGAACTCTAGACTGATTAACTATTATGAGCAGAAGTAGTTTTGTGTAATTGCAATCACACATTAACACAAAGACAGCAGCCTTTCTGGGCCCAATGCTAAAGATATGCTGTAATATAACCTGAAATAAAATAAGTACAGAGTCATATCTGATACTGTTAAACCATAAACACAAACACAATAGTCTACTTGTCTAGACCTGAAATTATGTTGTCCATTTACTCTGCCCTGTGGAGTATTAAGGATTTGGGTCAGAGTAAAGGTGTGAAACTAATGCGCGTGTCCATATCTTAAAATTGTGTTTACTGAGAGAATCCTGAACTTCAATTATGCTAGTAAGTCAGGTGTGACGTGTGCAGGGTGTGAGGGGTGCGGCACTTATCATTTTGAAAAGCCTGTTTAGTCACTCAAAGGCAACTGGCATTAATGGCATGCAAGCCAACTGGTAAATTTAACTGCTCATGATCCTTGATGCCACCCTTTAAGCACGCATGCACACAAACAGATTCATGCTGTATCCCTTACACTGCTAGTACACTAACACACACCTTAATAGTACACAGAACTGTGGGAGGAAATTCATCTGTACCAAAGCTGCAAACAGTCTAGCACAGGAGAAAACGCTAAGCTCATAGGCCTGCAAACAAGGCCCAGCAGTGCAAACACCCATAGCATATGAGTATCTGGGTGTTGCAGCACTGACGTAAGGATCCGTGTTTGGTAAGTGATGTCATTCCTGGGCTCATGCCTAACCAAAACAGCCATGTTGTGCAAAGCAAGGCCAAGAGTCAGGAGCTCATGACTAACACCTTCCACATCACGCCAGTAGGCTCCTCCAGTCACGTCCAGCCAGGCCATATTGGACAACGTGAGATTCTGTAGGATGCTTACCTTCTCACTCTTTCTCAAGTCATTTGCTATGTCAGGGACAGGGAGGCTAAACACATTTATAATGAAAGTGAGAATTGTTTTTATATATAGCTACCTATACAACATGGCTACAAAAACATAAATTATGTATGAAGCAGACATTTTTACCAAAATAGACAAGTGCAAATGACACAACTTACCCCCATGATTGTGGCTAATTGTAACATACTGGGGCAATTCTAACAAGTCTAATAAGTAGATATAACACGATAAATTAAGTTTCAAAATATTTGTTGTATCTTTTTTATTAATCTGTGAAGAAAAAATACAATAAATTCTGTTTTGAATTTATACAAAGGGACTTGTCTTATTGTTTACTGTAGGTGGCTTTGTTGTAACACCATTTCAAAACTAACCTGCCATGTTTTAAGCCTACACTTCAGTCTGGTATTCTCTCTTTGTAAGCTGGCACTGTATTTTTGCTTAACATTGTTATGGGAATACGAGAAGATTGCCATATGCTCTTTAATTTAGACTTTATTCACAATAGCCAATGTTGTATATACTTACACTTCAATTTTAAGTGTTGAATAATTTCTTAATGCCAACATGAATCTAAAACTAGACATTTTCCATCTGGCGCGTCTAACATTAGAGAGGGCTCAACAGTAATGGAACGAAAAGAAGCCAAAAATAATATTGTGTTGATTTTTTTTTTTGTATAAGGTCATCCCTTCCTGTTACTTAAAAATGGTGTTGCCTACTTACCTGCCAAAATATTACACTATAATATAGCAATTTCTAGTTTTGCAGTTTGGAAACAACAATTGTTTTCTTCTGGGTAACACCATGACATTTCACAAGGTTATTGGACTCAGGAAGAAAGACTTCCTACGGCATGAGCTGAAAACTCAACTCATTGTTTTATTTATAAGAGATTATATTACTTTCAGTTAAGAACAGCTGGTAGAGTGCATGATATTTTCTCATTTCATTTCAAGCAGAAAACAGTAAGTTATTACAATACGTTTTAATTTATTTTACACTTGTTTTTACACTACTTAGTTAGGGATATTCTGCTTTTGAGTGAAAATTCCTGATGAACCTAAAATGCACTATAGCCTTCACAGATTAACTTAATGTGACCTTCCCTAAACTTTTGAATGCACATGCCCAACTGTTCAATGTTTCACTTTTTACACAACTTGCTGTTCTCTAACAAGAAGCTGAACAGCAAAGTTCACAAGTGTTAATACATTTTCTGGTTCAATTAGAATTAGTATTTAAACAGTTCTCATCATCAGGCTGTTCACATTTGACATCATGAGACCAAGACAACACCTAACAATTGATCAACAGTATCTCACCATTGCGATGCTTCAAACAGGATGTTCTCAGATAGAAGTAATTACTGAGCTTAGAGTGTCACACAGTGTAATCAGCGAGTTGCTATAGAGATACAGAGAGACTGTAAGAGTCACAGAAAGTCATAGAGGTGGACGTCCTTTGGCCACACCCCACGCTGATGACCACTTCATTGTGAACAGTACCCTGCGGAACCGAATGATGAATGCCGCTCAACCATTTAAATCAGTGTGATCTGCGTCTTAGACGACCTGCAAGGGTATCTGACCACACCACCAGGCACAGACATCATTGTCCTGCATGGGCCAGGCAGAATTTATGCTGGACAAGGGACCAGTGAGCCTCATTGCTGCTCTCTGTTAAAAGTTGATTGCCCTACTTTCATGATATAATATCACTGTAGTGTGAATTCACGTTTCCTAATTTCAACTGTAGGAAAATGAGAGCATACTCTTACTCTAGAAATTATCGTATTTTGCTTAAAGGCATTGAATGACCCACAAAATCACTCACAAAATCTCTCAATTATAGTCTTTAAGGCACAATGCCCCACCTCCTACTCATTTTCCAGTGTCTTGTGCTTTTGTTTTGCAAATTTGCCTGGAGAAGCAGTGAGCAAAAGCATGCCATTGTGCCTTTTCAGGTTTCTCTGAGGAGCTGCCTGTGGCTGGAGCAGAAGCAGTGGCCGCACTGTATGGCCTGCGGTTTGAGGCTGTGGTCAGGGCACAGACAGCAGGCTCCAGTTCACATCCCTATGCTGAGACAGCTACTGGTTTCAGCCCCATCTCTGTTTATTTAAGGATGGACAGCCCTCTGGAAGGCCTCGCTGCAATCGCCTGGCAACAAGTCTCGGCCGCTTGAAGTCTAAGCGATGGCTTTTAATCTTGTGTTTGTCAAGGAGAGGCTTTTCTGCTGTCATGATATATACTTTCCCTTTTCTCTTTTTCCCTGTAGCTCCTTTTAATGTAAAGTCAGGCCCAAATGAGACATTAGCTGGACCTGAATTTATGCTGCCTTCACATGCCCGTCAGCTGGCCTTATTTCTCACTTCCAAAGTCATAATTACACAGTCTCGGCCCTAAGCGCTTTGCAGTTGCAGAGGATTTGATAGCTTAGTGAATACTGTAGCATTTTTCAGTCTATTTGTCTAAATTTTGCTTGTGTTCTTGTTTTTTTGGCCACAGTTCATGTAAACTGTGTTGTCAGCATTTTTGTTTTTCACTTTCATATCTGTGCATCACTAGTAAAGTAATAAGCCAACACCATGAAGCATTCATATAAATTTTACCACACACACACTGCACAAAAAGGCTGAACATATCAGAAATACTAAAAAGGACACTTGCAAATGCCAGTTCCATTTTGTGTGTTTCATCAGGCAATACTTTCTCCAATACTACATAAACACATATTGTTGCCTTCAGGACTTCGAGGTTGTTAGCACAACATAATGTGTTTAAGGTGGTTTTACTCAGAAAAAAAGCTTTTCTTTTTTTATTAAAAAGGGCTACCTGTATTCATGTTGTCACTGTGCCAAAAGTTTTATCTACATGTTTCTGGACTTTTATTTGCCGACATCAACACAGCAGCTTTCCAAATTTGCTTGGAATTAAATCAACATATATTGTACTTATTACAAGTTTATAAAATAATGTTTTCGCTTACTACTGTAAAGTTACATGATTAATTTTTTTGTATTCTTCGTAATACCTGCAGTGCTGAATACACCCAGTTCACAATACAAATAACCGCTGCTGTTGCTGTTTTGTTGACATAACTACAACTCAAAAAGTCTGGGCTTCTCAAAAAACACCCATATTAGTAATTACAACATTGAGGTGGTGTTGGGTGTGATCATCTTTAAGATACAGATACCAACACATGTCCAACACAACTTGGGAAATGTTCATTGGTCAAATTATTCTACAAGATTCTTTCAAATAAGCACCAATCTGCAGATAATATTTTGCATATTTGAATCTACCAGTGTTAGTGAAGTTTGTTTGAATATACCATTAAAACTGTGCAGCATTTAGAGCAGGCTCTCTACACATTTTACACTTAGTCTACTGAAACATGCCTAGAGGAAACAGGCCTAAGGCTTTTTCACAAAGCACATGTGTTCACATGAAGGGTGAGGGTCCACTGATGTGGGCTGAAGACCACCAAGGCACTTCACACAGACAGCTTGAAGAAAAAACTTCACAGGATACGGTTTGATGGTAGGTCACTAACTAATGCCTGATGAATGCTAACTGCAGAACATTTCCCAACCCCGCCCGAATCATGGGCCTTCGCAAAGTTTTTAGAAAACCACACTGCACACTCAAGAACTCACTTCATCTGAAATAATGGGTGCTTTTTAGAAAAGAAAAAAAAGTTCTAAATGCCACTGAATTCAGACACTCTGCCCACGCATTCGTGCCATGCCATGCGAGGAGAGGGGGAGGAAAGTGTGTGTGCTTTTTTTTCCCTTGATGGCTTAATTTAGCAGTACAAGCCTAAGCATGTCTCTGTGGCTGAGGGCTGTCTCAGTTTTAGTGCCTGGTGAGAGGGTGTCCACACTAAACTGCAGAATGTCTAAACCTCAGACGGCACACATGCAACTTCCACTCATCAATTAATTCCCCTGGATTAGTAACAGGTGGTTAATATGATTTCATCTGAAAAAAGGCCTTTGCTGAACCAGCCACAAGCACTGGAAATCCACTTTACTGAACTGTGCAGAGAGAGAGAGAGAGAGAGAGAGAGAGAGAGAGAGAGAGAGAGAGAGAGAGAGAGAGAGAGAGAGAGAGA
>JBBIGC010000125.1:20089903-20100360 GCA_037576955.1 Lepidarchus adonis | reverse complement strand
CACACACACACACACACACACACACACACACACACACACACACACACACACACACACATACACACACACACACACCATGGACTAACAAGTTAAATCCTCTCATATGCAATATTTTCTGTGAAATATTCCTTCTCTGTACAATATCAAAGTTCCTTTATCTGTATATTTTTTGTTGTTGTAAATATTTACCTTTTATCTTACTTATAACTTCTTAAATGTATTGTCACTCTTTGCTGCTTTTACTGCTGTAACAATGCAAATTTCCCACTTTTTGGACAAATAAAGGTTTTTTTTCTGAAAGTGTAGTTGTAAGCATTTCTATTAATAATTAAATGACATGTGCATAATATGACAGAAAAGCTTATTTGCAAATATGTCAATATTTTAGTCAAAAAAATGTCAATAGATAGTTCTTCAAAAAAATATATCAATATATTAAACTGCTAAAAAGAAAACTTTCTTTATGGAATCAACATTGGTTCTTCTGTGGAGTCCCAAAAGAACCTTTATTGGAACCTATATTTTCAAGAGTGAAGATCTGATAAGACTCAGTGACAATATTATACTGAAAATCACACATTGTCAAATGTCACAAACCCATCACCATGCATATGAATTCTCTCCTGAGCAAACTACAGAGCCATGAACGGGTTAAAGTGATAAGTGGCTCAGCTCCAAACCCCTTCCCCTACCCCTCCCTGTGCTTGAATCTCTTTGCCACGCGCTCATGGTTGGGCCCTGCCAATTTTTTTAGCCTTCTCCCTTTCTCCTGGCCTCAAACCTGTCAGACCCCATAAGTGAAAACATATTGTACACACACTATTTTCTTTCGCACTCTTTCTCCTCTCCCCATTTTTTTTAATGGGGGCTGATGGATTTTCAATCTACAGAGCGTTTGTCTGCATGACATCACCCCAGGGTTTTTTAAATGTGATATTTCACCAGATGCAGTTTCTGCTGAGAGAAACGGTTTCATTACCATCGTAATTCATTTTGGAAAGCCTTCCTTATGTCTCATCTCTCCAGAGTGTAGCTGGTTAAAACTGTAGGAGCACAATCTCTATCTCTCCTCCGATTGGAGATCATGCTTTTAATTAACCATTGCTTTCAGAGCTGATTGCAGTGGAGGAGAGGACTGGTGCACAAAAGCCCTGAAACCACTGACCCTGACAGATAACTGAAGCAGAGCAAGGCATCTTGCAGTTATTTTACTCTCTGGAGATTTGGCTAAGCAAAAACATCCTCGTGAATGCAGGAATAAAGGATTTGATGGAGCCCTTGCAGCCATGTTAGAGAACATGCTGGCACTGCAGATTATTTCCACATTATCTGTGGTTTGCACTATTTGGTAAACAGATGTTTTTCCATAACTAAACCAGCTAGATACATGATGGCCATTTCCCCATTCAAACTATCATTACTTTAATAATAAACGGTCATGAACAGTGTTATTACATGCTGAAAGTGTAATAACATGCTGATTCAAGCATTTAGTATAAATAGGAAAGGAGCCTTGGGCCAGTGAACATCTGCTTTTGTTAAAAAACAGAGACAAGATAGTGTCTGTTTTCAGCAGGATGTCTACTAGCCCCTGGGAAAATTAATAAGCATAATTTCATGCAGTAGCTTTGCTTGTGGTTAAGCAACAACAAAAAGAGGTGAGCGATTTGCCATTTATGCATTCAGTCCTCCCAGGTACAAGCAACATTTCACCCTGTGTGAGAGCAGCACTAAAAGGCCTGCTGTCTTTAAGCAAGCAAGAGACAGAGGTATTAGTTCTTGCTGGCATGCCAGAGTTTCCTCAGCCACAGCCGCCCCAGTAAACACTCACTGGCTGAGTAATTGCTGTTTTATCACCGTTTCTAAAAACAACGGCCTTGCTGGGCCCCGTGAATGGGGGATGCCTGCGGACACACAACAGCCATGTCAAAGTAAGCGCCTCTTACGCTGGTATGCACCCGCTGAGAGATGGGGCGAGTCTGTAAAGGGGGCAGTTAGAGGTGCCATGCCAGCTGATGACAAAAAGCCTCAGGCATTCTGCAGCACACAGCTCTCTTCACTCCTATGTTTGTTTATTTCATTAATGTGCCAGGCACAATACATAATACATACATAAATCAACCCAAATATGAATGCAAGCATGTTCGTCATCTATTTATGTGAATGACGATATTTCATTCTCACTATACATAATACAATGAGGTTTGTAAACAACTTGGAACACACAAAATACGCCTAAAAATGGTAGCGCCACATTTAAAAGCTATAAAGTCTTTTTTCTGATCTTTTTTATTCTTTATGTTTTGCAACAATAAAAGGAAAAGGACAAGAACAATAATTAGTACAAATAATAAATGGGACTCTCCAGATATGTTTTCTAGACCTCTAAATAAATCGTCACAACAGAACTCCAGTATTTATAGTGGTCTATACAAAGTGAACAAGTTCATCTCTTTCAGCTCATTGGGGGCGTGGCTATGTCAGCTCCCACCTGCACTGAGTTTAGCTCGAAGTGTAGTGGGCCAAGCAGCTTCTAAGTATAGAAGGTTGGAAGCTCAGTCCAAGTATGAAGGAGAGTCCTTAGGTAAATCTTCAAACCCTGCACTTGTCTAGCACTGTACTGTTAATCGGAATATGTCTGCTATATACCTGAAAATAAGTGTTTTCTGTTTTGTAAATAATGAGATTTTGCGTCTTTAAACTGAAACTATTATTATTAGTAATTTTTTTTTTTTAATCTACTTGTATTCTTTATATGTGTGTCGACCAGAGGAGGATGGGTTCCTCTTCTGAGCTTTGGTTTCTACTACAGTTAAGGGAGTTTTTCCTCACGTCTGTCGCCTTTGACTCGTTAGAGGCTCGGTTTTGTATTTTGTAAAACTGCTTTGTGACGTCAATTGTACAAGTGCTATAGAAATAAAATAGACATCACATCAAACAGTCATCGATTAGACACGGTGTAAACATTATGAACATCAGTACTGACAAGTTTGGATTTTCTAAATACAAATTAAGATTACAGCATGCTAGTGTCAGCAAAGTTTCATCTAAGCAATCTTTAAGACTTGACCAGCTTGTGGTTTGTGCCATCAACTTTCTTTCATCATCTCCCAAAGGAAAGTTGGTTCATTTTATAAGGTTTGTGGTAATTTCATGTTTGAATGTTTCATTTTGCCACTACCCAGTCGCACATACATAGCTAGACTGTCATATCAAAAGATATATAGTGTTCTCCATCAAATGCTGTGACTAGTGCAGTATTAACCAGTAGGTGTTCCAGGCTGCTGTTCCTGTTGTAAATGGGAGTAACAATTGTTTTGTTTGGGTTTGAAAGAGTAAGTGAATGGGTAAGTGAATAGCTGTGGATTGACCATTTCTATTTGTGAGATTAAAGAAAGTGAATGAGATCATACAGTCCAGACATATCATACTGCTGTGGTGACTTTTGGAAGTGTCAGAGGAGCCCACTCTAGCTTTGATGGTAAAAAAAACCCATTTTGTTTCAACTTCTTCTAACACAAAAAAGCCAAAAGCAACCGCTGCCCTTTGATAAATTACCTAATAGCATAATAAATTAAATAGATACTGATGATTTCCTGATGATATCCCAAAAAATATCATGACGTAAGTTGTCACAATAACGACAGTGTTAGCCAACTGGATCATTTTCAGCTGTAATTTCTGGCTGAGGACTGATACTGTAAGCCAAAGACAATTCAAGTCATAATAAGACAGTTTAGATATACAGAAACTAACACTGAAAAAAAGTATGCCAATAAAGCTAAGGCAGAAAAAGTTCTTTATGGCAGCGGAGGATAAGCCAATCGTACAGCGGCAACAAGAAAAAACAAACATGCGCTGTTAATATGCAGCCTGGCAGACAAATACGGGTAATGACTGACTGATGGTCCTGATAATGGTCTGTGCTTTTTTTTTACTTGTTGCATCATATTTGCAGTTAGCTGCATGCTCTTGAGCGCATGTTTCCACTTACCGGCTTATACTTGGCTTAGTGTGTTCTTGACAAGGCTTCAGGTAGACTGTGGTCATAATTACCAAGAAGAATAAGCAAGTCACTAGTCGTAGTCAAGTGTAGCAATGTGCTGCTACAAATAACCATTAGAGCTACAGGAGATAAAATACTTACAATGTGATTATACTGCTGCATCTTGCAACAGTGAAATATTTGCAGTATACAGTATATCACAAAAGTGAGTACACTCCTCACATTTTTGTAAATAATTTATTATATATACATTTTTTAATGGGATAACATTGAAGATTTGACACTTTGAAACAATGTAAAGGAGTCAGTGTACAGCTTGTATAACCATGTTTTAAATGAGCTGTTCCCTTAAGATAACTCAAAACAGACATTAATGTCTAAACTGCTGACAAAAAATACAATAGGTTGAATACAACCCTAAATGAAAATGTCCCAATTGTACCTAAAGTGTCAATATTTTGAATGGCTGCCATGATACTCCAGCACTGCCCTAACTGGCATGGAGTTCACTAGAGCTTCACCTGTTTCCACTGGAATCCTCCTCCACTCCTTCATGAAGAAGTCACGGAGCTGGTGGATAGAGCTTGCGCTCCTCCATCTTCCATTTGAGGATGCTTTATAGATGCTTAATAGGGTTTAGGTCTGGAGACATGCTTGGCCAATCGTGTGTTTGGGGTCATTATCATGTTGGAAAACAATTTAAAAAACCCAGTTTCATGCTCTGCTTCAGTATGTCACAGTACCTGTTGGCATTCATGGTTCCGTCAATGAACTGTAGCTCCTCAGTGCTGGCAGTCCCATACCATGACACTCCCACCACCATGCTTGACTGTAGGTCTTTGTCTTTGTAGTCTTCGCCTAGTTGCCACCCCACACACTCGACACCATCTGAACCAAATAAGTTTATCTTGGTCTTATCAGACCACAGGAGATGGCTCCAATAATCCATGTTCTGATTCTGCTTGTCTTCAGCAAACTGTTTACAGACTTTCATGTGCAACATCTTTAGAAGAGGCTTCCCTCTGGCATGACAGCTACACAAACCAATTTGATGCAGTGTGAGGCATAAGGTCTGAGCACTGATAGGCTGACCCCCACCCCTTCAACATCTGCAGTAATGCTGGCACAACTCATACATCTATTTTCAATAGACAACCTCTGGCAATGATGCTGAGTATGCACACTCAACTTCTTTAGTTGACCATTTTGAGACCAGTTCTGAGTGGAACCTGTTCTGTTAAACTGCTGTATGGTCTTGGCCACTGTGCTACAGCTCAGTTTCAGGGTGTTGGGAATCTTCTTATAGCCAAGGCTATCTTTATGAAGTAAATTTCAGATCCTCATAGAGTTCTTTGCCGTGCCGTGTTGAACTTCCAGTGACCAGTATGAGAGAGTTTGAGAACAGTAACGCCAAATTTAACACACCTGCTCCCCATTCACATGAGACCTTGTAACACTATCAAGTCCCATGTCACCGGGGAGGAAAAAAGGCTAATTGGACTACAATTTGGACATTTTCTCTTAGGGGTGTACTCACTTTTGTTGCCAGCGATTTAGACATTAATGGCTGCATGTTATATGTGAGTTATTTTGAGGGGACAGCAAATGTACACTGTTACACAAGCTGTACACTGACTACTTTACATTGCATCAAAGTGTCATTTCTTCAGAGTTGTCCCATGAAAATAAAATATTGACAAAAATTTGAGGGGTGAACTCACTTTTGTGAGATTCTGTATGATAAAAAAATGCAACAGAGAACAGTCCAGTGCTACAGTTACATATTGCATTTGATTTTGAGAAAAACATTTTATCACTGTTCAACAACATTGAAACCTTTATCTATCATTAGAGCAGCAGATGCTTACATATGATCATTCAGTCTTGGTTTAATAGGCATAACTAGTTAAATCATATAACACACCACCCTCTGCCAAACCAAACTGCCATTTGCATTTGCCCTCTCGAAGGTCTCTGTATCAGCATGAGCTGGACAAATCCAGCAAACACTTCATGTGAGCACCAAGCACCTCTGCTTCGGAGAAAAACACACATCTATCATTTCTAACTATAGTAACTATAGTTCTGTCACACACTGCCCACTTTATAGCACGTGGCTCTCTCAAAGCAATGAGAGAGGCTGAGAGTGTTTTCACAGGCTTATCTCAGTTATAAATCTGTGTGCACTAAAATAATCAGTGATCAGGAGTGACAGATACAGGAGGTCACTGATGTGTATGTAGTTCTGCAAAGCTGCATAAAAATGGAAAAATAAATGTGCACTTTTTCAATGTAAAAAGTGAGATTCTGAGATTGTTTCCTTTTCTTTTGGTTGTTATTGCTTTCTGCTGTAGGCCAGAGGAGGACTGGTTCATCCCAAGGTTTCTTGGGATTTTCCTTGCATCTGTTACAACTGGCTTGCGCATTAGGGGCTCAGACCTGGATTCTGTGAAGACTATATAAATAAAATTTACCTGATTTGACTCCGCCCATATGAAAATTACTTTCATTTTATTAAAAAATGATATGTTATTATGTTTAGTATGTTAACCTTAATGTTTATATTAAACTGCCTATTTGGATCACAATATACATCATATTTAGCTGACACAACATTTTAGATGGTTCCACAAGATGGTTCCATCGATTCCCTAGAACCTTTGTGGGGCAACATTTAACATATCTCAATTGAATCATTTAAGAATTGATACATAAGAAATATATATATGCATTATGAATAAGTGAGAGATAAGCAGACGCAAGGGCTATGTGCATAGTGGTGATAGAAACTAACTGGTGAGCTATAATGTTAGTTATTGAATCTTTGGAGAGTCTGTATAAAAAGGGGCCCATTTCAGACATTAATGGCAACTAGACTCAAGTACAACCTCTAACACCTAAAGATACTTCCTGATGGACAAAACTTCAAATGTGCACATCATTTACATGTGAATAAACCATCAGTCAGGTAAGCACCAGATCAAACATGAAGTATATCATGCAGAATTTGAGAACACAGATTAAGCAAGTCAGTTCAACACATCTCTTTCTTGGTGTTTTTATGTGTACATGTCTTTCTAATTGTGTGATAGATCTATTTTGACATCTTCAGGACATACTGGACTAAATTCTGTGGCTGTGCTTTTTCAGTTGCTCTCAGAGGATAATGTGAGCAATTCCTAGTATGCAAAGGGTGGGGGGCTGCTTATGACCAAATCTCTTGAAAAACATTAGACAGAGACTGCAGAAGGCTTGACCACAGCTCCACAAAGGCCTGACCTGCCCCGTGGGCTTCACTCTGCTTGTGTGGCCATCTTTGCACTGTCTATTCCTCTTTTCAACTCGTTTTATCACTTGGTTGCTCTGCAGGCCATGTGCACATGGACAGAATGACAGCACTGACAGTCGGAGATGAGCCAGGACTGAAAAAAAAAACAATCACATGAGCGAAAACTTTCACTACTTCACTCCCTGCCTCACACACATGCGTGCACACACACACACTCACACACACTTAGGCTGTGTCTTTTTTTCCAGAGCCTTTAGCAGCCCAACTTAAAGGAGAGATGGTAAAGATCCAGATAAAACACAGCACCCCCTGCCCCACCGCCCCGTTTCTTTCATGTCGTCCATACGCTTTGATTGTGCTGTTCTGAAAAGGGGGAAAATAATTCACGCTGCTGGCGTGCGTGCATGGCCAATCTACAGCTGCACACTGCACCTGCAGCATGAGCAGAAAAACAAGCTGCCAGGCACATGCGAAGAGAAACAGACCCACCCTCACACACATACAAATGTCTGCTTCCCCCCTCGCCATTGCAAATGATTTCTGTAAACATGACAGAAGTTAAAACTCTGCGGTTCTGCACTTTTGACATATCGGCAAATCACAGTTGCATATGTAATATACACATCACTGAGATGCACATTAAAACTGTTTTAATGTTTTAATTGAAAATGCTGCATATAGAATTGGATTTATTTAGTGGTAAATATAAGAGTTACAAATTTACTAATTAAATTAATAACTAAAACAAACAATTCTATATAAAATGCTGGTAATGGTAAGGCATTGGCCAAATGTTTTTGGAACTATTTTGTGTTGCACCTTACTGTCACATATGAATTTTTAAAAATATCTTTTAAACCAAAGCCTTGCTCTAAAACTTTTGTGAATGCATGGCCTTCAGGACATTAAGCAACACATTCACAAAACTTTCATACCTTTCTGTGAGGAAGCCTTTACAGGCAGTAAACTTTTTGAACATCTGGTTCCATTCACCACCCCTGTAAACAATTCAGATTGGCAGGTTTCTCTAGAGTAGAAAACATCAAACCATTCAGGATAAATTTGATTAGTAAATGATGCAGATATTTTTTAACTGGTGAAATCTATAGCAGATATAAAATGTTACCAAAAAGCATTTTCTTATTATTAACTCCAACTAAGAATTTTAAAGGGGCCAGAGGTGGCCTAAAGGTTGGGACTTTGCCCCTGGGATCAGAAGATTGCAAGTACTCAACCCAGGCATCACTGAGGGAACCCTTGAGCAAGGTACCATCCCCATTTCACTGCTCCCCAGGCGCGTCTCATAGCTTCTCTACGTGTGCATGTGTGATGGGTTAAATGCAGAGGTCACTTTTTGTTGGAGTGCACTGTGTGTGATGGTGACAATAATCACTTCACTTACAGGGTGTGAAATTCTGACCTCACAATAATTTAATTTAAACAAGAAACAATTCAAAACATTTAATTTGGAGTTACATATCTAAATGTCAGTAAAACAGATTAACAGATTAATAAATGTTTTAAAAAGGGCCAAAGAGTGCATGTTTTATTAAATATTATCATAATCATTTCTAATTATGGTAATATTTTAAAACTGATGCTGTTGATGCATCTGCAACTACCACCCAATTAGTGGTATGACGGGAACTACTGCTGTGGACCCATTCTTGCAGGTGGCAGAAATAGAACAAACAGAGAACAGCATGAAGACAAGAAGCAGAGGAAGCATTCCCGCTTGTCTTATATAAACTGAACAAACTCAGTGTCACATTGGGCAAGACACAGGAGCCTCTGTGACCTTTATGACTTTCAGCAATAAAAACTTGTAACTGTCATGTAACTGATAAAAGCTTTAATTAAAGTTACACTTTACTGTAAAAAGTAGTGTTGATCACCTCTAGGTTAAAGATCAGAGAGCGTTGAGTTTTATTGTGGGTTTTAGTGACAGGGGTGAGGGGCAATTGTGTCTGCTTCTCATTATAAAATTGTTGGATGGAGCTGTTTAATTAACTGAACTTGAAAATTGCAGTATTGAATCAAAAAGACATGCAACAGAGGGAGGGGGGTTACCGTGTCTCTAAAAACAGTAACATTTCACAAAACATAAGACTTTCACATTTACACATGATCTACCCAAAATACATTTAGGAGTTTGGACATATTCCCAGTGTGTAGACACAAGCACACACACATCCACACATCCTGTTACCTTCAGTGATGCAATACCACCTAACTCACACAGTGTGTATATAGCAAAATAAAACATCCTCTAGTAAGATGGTAATGCTCTCGCATGCCTAGTTAACAAGCCATGACATGGCCACCATTAGCAAGAGAAAACACACACACACACACACACACACACACACACACAAATAAATGAATGCACGCTCTCAAGCACACTCAAACAGATGGGTGAGGAATGTGTGGAAAATACATTCTCAGAAGTGTTTTGAGCAGTGCTAAACCTGCTGACCATCTACTGCCATGCATGCCAAGGCATTCTGAGCTGCTCTGCACACACCACAGCCTGAGGTTAATGTACAGCTATGGGGAACTGTGAAGCTTTGGGGTAGTTTGTGGTATCTTGCAGGGAGCACTGTACCTGACATTGACCCCAACTGATAACAGCACCAAAAACCTTTCCACGCTTGTCAAATCTGTCAAAGAAATAAAGACAGTATTAGGGGAAACATAAATTAAAGATTTTCAAGGTTGAATAAAAGCATGGAAAGCAAGAATGCTAAAATACAGCTGAAGACTGATGGATATAAAGAGTCCATACGGAAAGCACAGTGGTTGTGGGTGTTACGGCTTGATTGACTCGATAGCCATTTTTCAAAAGCTCAATCAGGTAAAGCTATCTTTTGACATGCAGTCAGTTATCCTAAAACCTTGACTATAGTGGAGACAGATGTGAGGCTACCCTTCCAGCAGGTGCGTTTTGGTAGATGTGAGGCCACCCACGCTGCAATGTGAGAGAGGCCTTATCATCTGGTAATGGGATTTTTTTTGCCACCCAAGTGAAGAACAAGCTATACACCCACATATGGGTGCAAAAACACAGAGTTCAAAGGGGTCAAATGTAATGCAATTTAAGTGCACTGAAAAACACTGAATATGAATAGAGTTCATCATGGATCTATATTATATGAATGCAGT
>JBBIGC010000125.1:20074845-20089803 GCA_037576955.1 Lepidarchus adonis | reverse complement strand
CACACACACACACACACACACACACACACACACACACACACACACACACACACACACACACACACACATACACAGAATGTATTTCTTTTATTTACCACTGTGTAAATATTTCCTCCAGTCAAATGTGTTGTTTTTTTCAGGAATTATACCTATATAATACATTTGTGATTTCATTATGCATTGTATATTAAATCATATAAATAATTTAAATAAATACATAATTAAATTAAAATGCTACAGGGTCAAAAATGTTGGTTAATTCATATTTAAGGTAGAGTTCTATTTTAAATCCTCCTGGATTAGGAAACGTACTGACTAGCTTTCATAACAGGCTTAGTTCAAATATCATTCTGGTATCATTCCAACCATTCTCAAGATGACAGTGTATTACCATAAACTTTGCTTCTTCGGTATCAAAGCCCTCTGTAAAGAAGGACTGCTTGAAGTGCTCCACGTCCTTGATGCTCTCCAAGTCCGCAGTACAGAAGAGGTGCCGATAGCGCCTGTAGCCCTGCCACTGCGCCAGGCTGTAAAACTACATATACATGCCCCATTAAAACGTGGCATAATACAGACCTGCTCAAACACAACACTGACCGGCTGCAGTGAACTAATTTAGACCAGTAACGCAACTATATGTCCGTTAATCTTCATGACGTAAAGGTGAGTGAAAGTGAAGGACTTACTCTGTTCTCAAAAAGAAAATCAGCCATTTGTAAAAGGCGCTCTTCGAAATAACAAGGTGGAAGACGAGGCTGGAATTTGTTCAATGTATCAAAAAGTTTCATGGATCTGACAAAGACAAATAAACATAAAAACCATTTGTATAGAGTAACATTAATTTGACTAAATGAAGTGCTTCCATGTGGAGACTTTTCTCACCCTCTGAAATAAGACTGTTCCAATTTTGGCGAATGGCGAACTTTCTTCATATATAGCCTGAGCTCTTTTAAATCTCTCTCAAATGAAGACACGACTGGGTTAGATTTATCTATTTTTCCATAATATAAAGCCGGTGAAGGATCCATTGTAATGCTGTTCCACACGTTAGCATACAAGCTAACGGCCGCGGTGAGTTTGTGCGCGTCGTCATGGAAACGAGCAGGCCCTCCGCTGAGGCTGGGAGTGGTCCTGCGTCACATGTAGACCTAAAAGTGCCTAAATAACACGACAAAACCAAGAGAAAATAACAAATATAAATAAGAAATACGAATAATAACGTGAATAACTTCATAAAGAGTACCATTTGCTGTAGTGTCTCAGATGTGTGAGGTGAGTTTTGGTAAATTACAGAATAATATGGTTTTAAAGAGGAAGTGCGCTAAATTTCCTAAATTTGCACATACATTCATATAATCAATGTATAAAAAAAAGCCAAGAAGAGTGATGTACAATGCGACAGAAAATTATTGCTTTACAGTGTGTTCACGGTTTTAGTGATAGGAACCAGACATATTCTGTAAATTGTTTATGCTAAACACTAAGACAATTGCTATGTTATAACGTTTTGACCTAAAATGTATGTTTTAAATCCACTACTGGCTGAGATGGACATGCAAGATAAATTAGCACCAAAAGAGTTTTTTCTAATTTTATTCAGGTTCTAATTATTTTCTTTTTCTTTTGTTTCTTTTTGTCAAATTTATCACTGCTTTACAATTTTCAGCATTACTTATATTACTTGTAATTCTGATTATTTTGGAATTGGATGATTATTGTAAGACTTGCTTAAAGATTTTATGGGATGAGAACCAGCCAGGGCAAAACATATTGTAATGGTTCTGGGGGTGCTCCCATTGGCTGCGGGGAGAACGGCATTATGGGAATGTGTAGCTCTTCAGTTGTTATGTGTGTGTTTCAGGTGGGAGAACTTGGTTAACACTGCTAATTGTGATTGTGTGTTCTTGTACGAGCGAGCTGGCTGTAAATATCCAAGGTGCCATCTCCTTGTAGAGTGTGGAAGTTGGTGGCTTGGGGCAAAATTGGCCATTCACCATCATGCCTTGCTCACGGGTTTATTCTTGTGTGCAATCTAGCCTCTAAGTGATGCACTGGTAACAGGTTGGCCTTTTTAAAGGCTGGTAAATGAGTAAATAAAACCTGGTCAGTTTCCTTACTGGTTCAAAGAGCATAACTTGTGTGTGAGTGTGTCATTAGCAGCTCTCAATATTGTAGCAGATCTTCTGGGAAGGGAAGAGCTGCCAATAACACTCGCACACAGAGTTATGCTTTAAACAGGCTTTAACTGTCTGCAGGTTTATTTACCAGCCTTTAAAAAGACCAACCTGTACCGGTACGTCTCCTAGAGGCTATATGCACATGAGCATTAACCTGTGAGTGAGGCATGGCGATGGATGGCCGGGTCCACAGAGTAATCAATCTCTAGGCTCGTCACAAAGAGAGTGGGCCTGCTCATCCACCTCCAACTCGCTCGCATGAACACAACACATCAATAAACCTTGGGTCAGTGCTGCTCTTCCACCTGAAACACATAGAATGAGCACAACAGGCAGTTCAGGAGGCCTTCCTCCAGTTCAGCGATCAGCTGATCGATCGAAAGGTCCATGCCATGACCTGACACCAGTGTAGCGGTTCTTCTGGGAAGGGAAGAACCGCCAATAACATTTGCACACAGAGTTATGCTTTTGAATAGGCTTGAATGTCTTTCGGATTATTTTCCAGTCTTAATCAAGACTTATTTGTACCTGTTCGGCCCTCTTGTGGCTAAGATGCGCACGAGCATGAACTTGTGAGCGAGGAATGGCAATTGATGCCCAGACGCGGTGAGCCATCACTCTGTGTACTACTGTAATTACGCTTCTGGTGGGTCTGGGCATCAGCAGCATCGCCAGCCTGCTCACACAAACACAACACAACACTAATAACTTGTGGCAGTACTACTCTTTTATCTGAAACACATAGAACAAGCACAACAGGCAATAAACACGCACACATCTCCAACTCCCATGATGCACCTCTCCCACACAGCCAATAGGAGCACCCCAGGACCATTATAATATTTTATTGCATTTTATTGTAATGATTTTCTGGCTTGGCTAATCATCAATGGAAGAGATGGAGGCTGACACCAAGGTTTAATGCTCAAATTGGACAACTGCTCGTCGTTTCATTGAAGCGCTTGAAAGAACTTGTAAAGCAAGTGCACCCCCAACTGACATAGCACACACAGAGCATTGAATAGTAAACACAGTGGCGGTGACCTCAGCCATTCACTTAAATCCCACACATAACAATCCCATTTAGTCTCACAAAACACATGACAACAAACAGCCCCCAAACAACACATTTATACACAGAGAACACAGTCCAAACACACAGGAATGTCTTTATGTAAGCACAGCTCCTAAGCCTTAGTGCCACAACATTATTATGCACTACATTTTAATGCATTTGACCATAAACTTGAAATTAAAAATCTCTCAAAACGTGTACTTTCACTGGTCATTTTGGATAGCAGAAAAAATAACTATATCTGAGCTATGGCCATCATCACCCTCACTATTAAATTATTTACAAAATGTCATTGCTAAAAATGAATGGGCAATAATGAATGGGCAATAATACCAGTGGAGACTGCAAAAAGCTGGTCAGCAGTTATAGGAAGTGTTTGATTGCTGTAATAGCCGATAAAGGCTTTTCTATTGATCTTCGAGAAGGGTATGAATAATTTTGGACATGCCACTTTTTGTTCAAATGTCAATAAAAGCAGAGAAATATTTTTTTCCACAATGAGGCCTCTTGTACACCATTATTATCTTCTGGGAGATGCCTGTGTCATTTTTAATGAGGTAGAAAGTTGCTGGTCGAATTAAAGAAACACAAAGTCACAATTTACCAGGGGTATGAATAATTCCGGGCTTGACTATAATTGTCAGAGATTGTGAGTAGGTGTCAATAAGTGTTCAAATGAAATGAAAGTGACATTGATGGGTATTTTAAAACTAATTTAGATTAACTTGCTCGCATAATGCTGCTGTTATAATTGGTTATTGTGATAAAAATTAATGATAAATGTCCTTGTTGTTGTACAAACATATCTTTCAGTTTATATACCAGATGGATATATGAAGGATTTTGAAAGATTAAGGGTGAAGCAGAGTGATATGATGAAGACTGGTAGAGGTTTACAGGTAAAAAGATCATTTGTTTTGTTGCTGTTGTTTCTTTTTCTTCCTAACAAATGGTTGAAGTGGAAAAATTGTAACCCATTTGTATTTGTAAACCCAAAACCTGTTTGTAACCTGTTTTTTTTTTATTAAGTTTTATTAGCTCATATAACTTGCATACTTAGGAATTTAGCCGGAACGAGTGGGCAACAGAAGGCCAATCTGTAATGAGGAGCCTTTCCCTCCTACGCTTTCCATCTGCGTCTTCAGAGGACGAGTTAGCGCTGTAAGGCACTATACTTCCTGACCCTGGTAGACAAAGAGTCAGATGGACCATAGATTAGGTCACGTACAAGTCACCTACTTGAAAGATAAACTTTCATTGAACCTCGTCTATGGGACAAAAGTGCTTAGACTAGGGAAACCACCAGTTGCAGGGAAGGTAGGATGAAAGGCAGGCCCACGAATTAGATGCACCCATGCTTCTGGTACATTGTAAATTAAGACATCACAGCCCAGTTTTTAATATGCATCAGCAATATCTGTCTTAGGGGAAATCCGGAACCATTTCCTTTGTTTGAAATGGTATAAAACCTGCTGCCATGGAACTGACCGGTGTACAGATCTGTGAGTAACTCTGAGTGACTCAAGGACTGGACCCTCGATCGAGACCTGTATTCTAACTCTGTTCTTATTTCTCTGAATTAAACTTTTAATCGCTGTTAAACTTATTTGACTAATATCACAGCTCTCATTACAGAAAATTGCTGCAACAATGGTAAACTTAATTTTCTGCATTTACTGACTGTCTTCTAATAAACAATCAAGATAAGTTTATAAGGATGTTGCTTAAATGGAAGTACATAAGCATAAAGACAAAAATATATGACAAACAGTCATTGGTAGTCTGTCTTTAGTTGCAGAGAAATTGTTAATCTGTGGTAGGCAGCAATGAAAAACTTTCTTTGGAAAGACAGCAAACAAGAAAGAAAATATCTTAAGCTATTATCTTTACGTTTAATATTATTAAATGCATAAATGGATATATTTGCTAGATGTTAAAAAAACATCTCATGGACTCATTTAGACTGTAGTTAAAAAAGAAAAAGGGTAGACATCCTAAAGACTAAGTAAACCAAAGGCAGAGGCACTTCCAGAGAAGCCAGTAAAAAAAGTGAGCCAATATCAATATCAAATAATAAAATTAAAGAAGGTTTGGTGAAAATGTTTCGATAAGTGCTAATTTTTTCCTACAACCCTACAATCACTGACTCATCAGTTGAGTCTACCTGCTACATGTTTGCATGTGTTACTACAGAGCCATTAAACTTTCCATTCTAGTCTTAATTCAGTTTTTTTAAAAAGAGTGTGTGTTTGTGCAATTACACTGGGCCAATTTCACATAAATTATTTCAGCTACACAAGTATGTTGGGAAGGGTTTTCTCAGCCATTATTGTGGATAAAATGTAAATAACTTTAACAATTTTCTTTGACAATCAGCTTATTTTAAATAAGAGCATTGATTCAGGAAAGAAGGTTATCCTTTAATACACTGCTGACGAGCTTTAGATGGTTGGTCTGATAGATATGTTAGATCAGGGCTGTGAAATGCAGGTCCTGGAGGCTGGAATCCAGCACAGTTTGGGAGCTTCCATTTTCAAACACACTCACTCAGCCTGGCAATGAACAGGTGATTTAAACCAGTGAAATAATCAAACTGTGCAGGACACTGGCCACCAGGACCAGAGTAGATAACAGATGTTTTGCCTGCAGTCTGACATGTTTCTGTATTCCTGTAGTGGTGTTTAGGCTGACAGCAGGAAAGTGAAGACCTGTGGTGGCCTCTAGTGGATTACTTTCATTTAACCAGACTTTCTTCCTGGGTGAATAATCAAGGTGTGGCTTATTCCCTCCCCAGGCACACACCTGTAACTGAAACCGATTAAAGGACGCTGCTGTAAGTGATTTCACAAATATGATTTATCTTTTTTCAGGCAAAAATGTAATAATATCGATATCATTTCCCCTGTTTATGACAACAATGTTTGTTTTACAGGGCGGCGTCCATTTTAATCTACAACTCAGGTAAGCTTTTTGTTCTTCCTTTTCCTGAATCTCAAACGCACTTGTCCTTTGTCAGTTGCGTCCGAGTGAAAAGATGGCTGCTGCCAGCTGAGTTCTTTATTAAACATCTAATTTGATCATGTGCAGTTTTAACTGTAATTGTGTACATGCTTTTTGGCTGAACAAGTAATTAGTGTCTAATTTGGAAAATTGTCTTTCTTGTTTTGTCACAACACAGATAAAGAAACAGAACAAAAACAGTATAAATTACAATATGTATGATTCTAGATTCTTAGATTCAGTCAGTTTACATTTTGCTGGTCAATTCTATCGGTAGACAATATACTTTTTCTGGCAAAATGTGTTTGGTTTATTTAATTTTCTGATCTCAGAGCTGTTTAGCTGATTTGAATGTAAATTTGCATCAAACCCTTTCACAGAACTCACATGAACAAAGGGTTGGTATGCACTGCATTCTACAGTGCAGATGAACTTTCTATGTGTGTAATGTAAAAGCTTTGTATTTGTTTTATGTGTATTTATCATTCAACCCATTTATTGTTCTTCATATGCTACAATTAAAGTTAAGAGGACAGACTGTTTTGTGTTTGGAGCCAATTAGATTATATATACACATTTAGTGTTGTGCATAAGAAAATGAGGAAGTGATAATAGTTTTAGGTATAAACCTGGATTGTGCAGTGGATGAGCTCATCATTTTACACTCCAGTAGGAACACACACAAACACACCCAGTGCGCTCCAAAGTCACATGACATTTTGTTTACATGGCAGTACAGGTTTGTTGGACTATAAAAAAGTCAACCACAAAGGACGAAGCTCAACAAGGCTCTAAATGAAATAATCTGTTAACGCACACACACCTGCACACACATGCACACACTAAAATACTGATTAAAGGATGAATTTGCAGATGCCTACCATGCACACCAAAATACAAATAATATTTTCTTTTCACTCAGATAACATAATGGTGGAACAAGGCCATGAAGCAAGCAGTGCTATTTCCCCCAAGGCTGGACCTACCGAGGTGGAAAGTCCTCTCAACTTTAACATGAGGTTAAACTCTTTAATCCATAGAACCTATGTTCCATATGCAGTGCTCAAATTGTCATATTTTCCTTGTTTAATGAATAATTGACAACTTATGTTTAATAATTAATAATTGCAGGCTGAATATTAACAGGCTTTTGTGTTCATAAAATGTTATACTAGTAGAGCTGCTCAGGTCATTGGTCATCAGCTGGCTCAGATTGGGGATGAAATGAACAGTAGGTGGAGCAGGAATCTCCCTAACCACTGGCCACAACGTCATCGCTGGCAAGCATACGTTAACATCAACATGCTGAACCTAAGAGCGGCGAATGGGTACGTATGTTCTTAGACAGAATGTCAGACCATAATCTCATGTGATATACCAAAAAATGTACATTACATGTGCACTATAAACCAAATGTCTGATTTTTTGGCTTAAAGAGGAAAAAGAAAATTCCTGAAAAAAAATCTACACTAATTAGTATAATCAAGGATTTTAAACAAAATATTCCTTTGGTTTGCAGTGACCCTCATTCTAACCTGCAGTGAGGGGAGACAAGTGTTTATCCAATTTTGTTCAGTACATATATCAACATCAAATTTACACACCTTTTGACTTTGTACTGGATACATAAAAAAGTACACTACCAGTCAAAAGTTTTACACACTTTACCATTGAATTGAATGGGTCTAAACTTTTGACTGGTAGTGTATGTTCATAGATTAATAACCAAAAAACTATAGGTAATAATGTTTTTTTTAAAATAAGAATTAATTTACTTTTTGTAGCATTATGATTTGATTTTGGCCCAGTCCTTTGCCATAGTGTCTTCAGTTCAATTGGGTTTACTTGTTGGACTCAGCTTCAAAAGTCCTTTTCATTTTTTTTCAATGGGAACATGTCAGGAGACTGACCAGGTAATCCTAAATTCACCTTTTAATAAACCATTTTTGAGGTTAATGTCTTTTTGAAATGTTCTAGTTCCTTTGCCAATGAGATTAAATTCTTCTCTAATATCTCCCGGTTCATGATTCATTCATGTTTTCTTTGTAATGTGCAATTCATCTGTACTATTTCAGAGAAGTAGCTACATACAATGCTCCCACTATTGGTGTCATTCCTTGTCCAAAAGTAATTTGTCAGTTTTTGTCATCAGCAGTTTTGATTGATATTTTCCTCCAATCATTTTCAATTTTTGAAAATATATATTTATATTCTTTTATATTTATATTAAATATTCTTTTGTACAAAATCAAAGTACTTTTTGTATGTAAATTTTTACAATTAATGGAAGTACAAAAATATCTTGTAAATACTTGTTTCCTATCACTCGAACATCCTTTACATTCTTCAGATTTAACTCCTAATCTAACACGCCTGATATAGTTCAGGAGCACCTGAATATTGGTGGATCTGATGACAGGTGCAATATAACTCACAAGGAGCAAAATAAATGACAGATGAGTTAACGGGACTTTAGTCTTATAGACAGTTGATGAAACCATTTTGTTTTTTGTATTTTGTTTTTAAAAAATACAAAACTCATTTCCAGAAGGTTTTTTTTTTAAATGAAAAAACAAAAATAATGTGAACTCTTATTTAACTAAAAAAATGTAAATCAAGTTTTTGTAGTTTTACTGAATAACGTAAGTGTAAACTTTACAGCTGCAACACACTTGACAAAAGTTGGTAAAGAGATAAAATAATAACTGAAAGTGCACAAAATATTCAAGTAATAACGGATTGGAACACTCCATATTAAGCAACAGTTGAATTGGTATCAGGTAGCATGACTGGGAATAAAAGTAGCATTGAAGCAAGGATGGGTTGTGGCTCACCCCTATAGGTCTTTCAACATCTACAGTACATAATAATAGTTCAGGGGTCCTTCTAAAAACCATGGTCAAGAAAAGCCACTTGAAACTGTATTACACAAGGAGGAACTCATACATCAACAGCAGAATTGCTGGCCGGTTATTTGGGCCATTCAGCGAAAAATGCAGTGCAGTGGTCCGCAACCTTTTTCACGCCACAGACCGGTTTAATGTCAGACAATACTTTCGTGGACCAGCATTTACGGTTTCGCAGATAAAAACAACAAATAAAAGGATACGACCAAAACAAAAACTGTGGTATTTTGTAAATATAATAAACATGAATCCACTGTGTAATCGTGTAACTTTTTTACCAGCGTCTTTCTGAAATGCGCTAACAACGATCAGAGTAATATGTGGCAATCTCAGGGTTTTCTGACATTACTTTTATCCAGAATAGCAGCAAAGTTGATGTCTCAAACATACTTAGATGCTACGTATTGAGATGATATTTTTAAAAAAAAATTAAAAAATTGTAAGCTCCGGTACTGCCCCGCGGCCCGGTTCGAAATGCTCCACAGCTCGGTAGTGGTCCGTGGCCCGGTGGTTGGGGACCACTGCACATCAAGAAGTAGGACAATCGGACAATGGCAACCACAGACCTTTTCGCAAATCAAGTCTTAAATCAAGCAAGATTGAACAAAATGTACAATTGCAAAAATTGCAAAATGGTCAAAAAGTGTTATCAAATAGAAAGATGATGTAACAATGGTAAACAGCCGTATTTGAGAAATGCATTTTTTTTTTTACAAAATCGATCTGTGAAACTACTGAAAATCTTTTCTACTGAAAATTCTTTGTGTATTTGTCAGTTAAATAAAGGTTTGTGTGAAGTATGTTTAATTATGTTATAGGTGGATCCTTGGCAGACTTTGGTGGTCTAAGATCATGCCAATGGTGAAGACCTCCTGGGTGGTTCCACAGCTGCACACTCAAGCTCGCAAGGCAGTTATGAAGTGTTTCAGTTGGGTAAGATTAAGTCTTGTGCCACCATTAACTAAACACAAAGATCTTACCTATAAGCATACCTGTGAACATTGACATGTCATTTTTGTCAGATGCATAAAAGTCTTTAATAATGAAAACAGCATATAGTAAAACCTTATCATAAAATTTGTGTGTTCTGTTTGTATTGTTCACTATTTTCATCTGGGCACATCTGGACAAGCTGGCATGTAAATCATTTTGTATATTGTCCACATGTAATTTCTCAATGTTAAGTGTAAATGAGCTCATTAGTCCTTCGGTAGTATTAACTATAAAAAACAAAAAACCTGGATGGACAATTGTCACAGATTTAGCAGTCCTAAGAGGCTGAGAAGACTTTTTCATAGAATTTGAATTATGGTTTTGTGTTGTGTTTGAGTACAGCAAATGTTGAATTTAATTTTTGTGCACATTGATGTTAACAAATGCGAAGCTTCTGAACACTTTAGATTAGTGATGTGTCTGTCGCAAAAACAGAATTTAAGGGAGAATAAAATCCAAACCTATATGGCCCTGTATGAAAAAGTGATTGCCCCCTAAACCTTTTAACCTATTAACTGATTGGGTCATCCTTACCAGAAACAACTGCAATAACTTGCAATTAAATTAATCTTTTACAGCTTTGTGGAGGAATTTTATCCCACTCATCTTTACAGAATTGTTGTAGCTCAGCAACATTAGAGGGTTTTTGAGCCTGAACCGCCTTTTTAAGGAAATCACCTCAATAGGATTCAGGTCAGGACTTTGACTAGGCCACTCCAAAGTCTTCATTTTGTTTTTCTTCAGCCAATCAGAAGTTGACTTGCTGATATGTTTTGGATCATTGTCCTGCTGCAGAACCCAAGTTTGCTTCAGCTTGAGGTCACAAACAGATGGTCGGACATTCTCCTTCAGGAGTTTTTGCTAGACAGCAGAATGGTTCCAAAATGGTTCAAAATTGAGACGAGCCTCATGTTTTTTTTGCTCAGCAATGGTTTTCATCTTGGCACTCTGCCATGCAGGCCATTTTTGCCCAGTCTAAGAGCCAGAATTCCAATCACTACTTTAGATATTGCACTTTTTTATAGCACTTTGACATTTCCCCATAGCTTAAAATACTGTAAAGGAAGACATCTTATCTGTGATAATATATCCCAAACAGGTTTTAGAAAAATCACAGTAAATAACTTTATCAATTTCAGTAAAACACATTTTATTTTCAGTTCTACTGGTTAAAGGCTGTTGCTTCCTGCCTTTGCAAATTATAAGTAAATAGTGCACTATTGTGTTGGGGTTGCTTCACATACGTCAACATTCAAATAACTGCTCTTTTCATATGGTAGTTGTAATAATCAGACACTGTAATTTACATGCTGTTTAAGGTGGTCAAATCTGAATTTGCTTTTATGAAAATGTGATTAATAAGGACCAATTTTTGGCCAATACAAGGCCAGTATATCAGGGAAATTTCATATAATTCTGAAATGAGAATTGCCTTAATTCCAGTCTTGTCTGTTTAATTGTATTTTTTTTAAACAGGTCTACAACTCTTCTGACTGGTCTTGCAGGACCAAGTGGTTTCTGGTTTCCCTATTGTTTGCTGCAGCTGCCTTTACTGCTACCTGGAAAATATATGAACATTAGATCAACACCCAGAAAAGAGCCAAGAGCAGGTCTTCAGCTCAGCAAAAATCATGGGTGTTTTTAATGTGTAATTTTTTTTTTTTTTAAGAAATCTTTTCTTACTGGTTGTAACCAAAGTGCTGGTTCACACAGAAGTTGTTGAAAGTTGTTTGATGATGTTGGTTTACAGTAGGGTCTGTTGCTGGTTAATTGGGCCATCTTATCTCTTCCTCTAAAGACATTTCTACACAGCTGAAGGAAGCTGGACTTTCAGTTAAATTTTCCAACAATAAAAATTAATTTGCTGTGAATTATGTGTTGGGTTCATCATTAATTGACTGTAGTTTGGTTTGGCTGGTTTATACAGTATAGTATCAACATTACAACCTTGAAAAGGCAACATCTTTGGGTTTATATTTTACATTGATTAATACAATTTGTCAATAGCATGAAACTAGCTTTGTAGTTCAGGCCACTGATCACTGCACAGTACACTGTCTGAACTGAACCTGTGCAGTGCTAACTGACCTATCCGTCCTCCACCATGTGTTTTATTCTTAGCAACTACTGCGAAGTTGAAAACCTTTACAGAAATCTCATTAAACCTAATGAGAAATTGTACCACTCAATTAGTTTTTACCTAAATGTCAGTACAGAGGGCATCGATTCCAAATGACATTTATTTTAAAAGGTGTGTTAAAGGTCACACTTTGGGAATGGGGATGTGTTATGTAAGTGAGCATTTGAGAACAGATTTTTGAATAATATGTCAAGCAGGACTCTGCAGTTTCAGCTGCTTTTGCAATGTTGAATTAGGGCAATGGTGGCCTACTGGTTAGGACATTGTCCTTACAAACAGAAGGTTGCAGGTTCAGTTCCTGGCCACCACTGACACACCCTTGGTCAAGGTACTGCTACACTGTTCCCCAGGCACTGTTGATAGCTACTCCACATAAGTGTGATGGGCTTAACAAAAAGGTCAAATTTCATTGTGATGCACTGTGTGTGTTCACAATGACATATTTTCACATTCAAAAGAAGAAATACAGTTAAACTGATATGTAGCCAGCTCAACTACACACAACACCAAGCTGCCATCACCCACACAAGTCTCTATCAATCATGTGGCAGTGCAACATCGATGTGAGTGTAATTCTTAAATGCGCTCTTGTTGCATTTCTGTAGCGTAGCACCCAGTTGTCTCCCAGGTCCCACCTCGTATGTTTGGGGGAACTCCTGACCCGAAGTTCTCTCATAGATCTCATGTAGTGTCTGTTCCCACTTCACGGGCGACACCAACTGCTTAGCCAGTTGCCGCTGCACATGGTTACTGTGCATATAGCGCTTTCCATCAACATTGGAGTGGACCGCAATGTCTGGCCGCCGCACCTCTAGCTGTCGCAGCACATCTCTGAGAGGCTCAACGGCGGACTCCATTAGAGAAGTGTGGAAGGCCCCGCTCACCGGCAACTGGCGCGTCCGTGCAAAGTGAAGCTGATGAGAGTTCTTCTGGAGGAAATCCAGCGCCTGGAGAAGAGAAGTAGGTCACATTCAGGACAGAGAAAGCATGAGAGGAGTCATATCCAGTATCAGGAATAATGACTGGGGACGCACAGCCTACTGCTTAATGGCCACCATCATACTGGCCTATACTGATATGGTGAAAATCTGTCATAATAATCACTGTTTGTTAATCAATGTTGTGCTTTGAATCTCTTCACCATCACAGTTCCAGATTAATTTTTCTGTGGGATTTTAATGAATTAAACTACTCTTGTAACCCAAACAATTTTGGTCCTATTAACAAAGGGTTACTAGGGGTGGGCGATATGGCAAAAATATATTATCATGATACATGATGTCACAATATGTATATGTATCATCTTTTGACACAAAACCAATGAAAAAGTGCCAGCAAAGCCACATTTAAAAATAGTGACTAAGTAGAAATTATTTTTATAAATGTTTCTTACACCACAGTGAGAAACATACATACATTCAATTAAGTGAGATTAATGATGCTCTATTTGAAACGAAACATGACCTCAACAGTGCCAACAATATGCTCACAAAATCATTTCGTGGCCACAATTTATCAATAAAACAATAAATACTGTTATATCGCCCAGTTCTAGTTTCTGTGTCAAACTACTGGTTAACAAGTATACTTTTTATATACTGTCTAACAATCACCATTTCTTGTCTAAAATTATTTGTTCTAATTAATAAAGAAGGGTTCTTACCTCCTGATGCCCAGCGATGACCCTCCCATCAGGAAAGAGGTAGTTTGCAATAGAGCAGACAGGATGCTGTATCCCCAGAGATGCGCAGTGCTCTCTAGCTTGAAGGCAGGCATGCTTGTAGTTGGCTTGAGGTCTACCGATCACAGATAACATTCCACTTCGGGTTTGATCAGAGGCTTTCTGCATGGCCTCTGCCCTAACTTTCACTGCAAAAAGGGCTAAATGTCCACAATAAATCTATCATTAGTATAAGGTTACAGACATGAAGACCACCAAATCTGATTGTAATACAAATGTTTTTTTTTCTTACCTTCAGCAAAATCAATTGCACCAGAGAACACCAGAGCAGCAAACTCTCCAACACTGAAGCCAGCAGCAGCAACACAGTTTTCAATTGCCTGTGGAGTTTAAATAACCACACATTGTAAATGTACACACAACTATATACACTTTATATACCGTACATGCAGTACCGTGCAGAAAGTCTTTTATATTGGAGTTGTTTAGACAAGGTTTTTATATATTTTTTATATTAGAATCAATACAATTTATATTAATACAGTGAATTGTGCGTTTTATTTGTATTAACCATAATATCCCTGGTTTGGGCTAAATTAGTGATTAAATCGAGTGCTGCTGCTGCTTTTACACATCCAAACAATGGCTGGAGGCACTGAGGGGGACATCACCAAACCTACACTGTTCTAACCATATTTTTTTTTTTTTTTTTTTTCTTTTTTTACTGCTTTGTTTGTTAACATTAATTCTAATGATAACTTAAGTTTTTGCAGGCAGAAAGACTGCTGCGGAAAATGGGAACAATTTGAACCTGGATAAAATTAGCAGTGGGTTCAATATTCGCACTTTTCTGTATTTCCTGCTGTAAAATGTGACCAAAACATGCAAAACCCACCTTCACAAACTTGTGGGTGTTTGTGAAATAACACACCCTGGCTTGTCAGTTAATACGTTAAATAACCATGTGTCTATATTTTTTATATATA
>JBBIGC010000125.1:20059397-20074555 GCA_037576955.1 Lepidarchus adonis | reverse complement strand
CACCGTGGTGTGAAAAGATGTTTTCCATGTTTGCTACAATTAAATGTTTCATATCATCAAACCAATTTAAATATTAGTCAAAGACAACACAAGTAAACACAAAATGAAAGTGACAAAGTGATTACCCTTGTTAAAACATAATAGTAGTTCATCAGCTGTAAAAGCATCAGTTGTTGCTGCTAAGGTACAAAAACCGCGCTGGTTATTAGGTTTAGGGGGCAATCACTTTGTCACACAGGGCCATGTAGATTTGTTTTTTTTTCCAAAAACCCTTCACTTAAAAACACATTTTGTGTTTACTTCTGTTGTCTTTGACTAATATCTACACGTTGTTTGACCTGAAACATTTAAGTGTTACAAACATGTAAAAAAAATAATAATAAAAAAAAATCAAGAAGGGGGCAAACAATTTCACACCACTGTATATATACACATATTCTATATAAAAGCACATGGTGCAGGGTTATCAGGGCTGAAGGCTCCACTCACACCAGGATTCTCATGGTTCAGTCTTTCCACAGCAGCCAGCGAGGTGACGAACACAGCAGGTTGGCAGTGGACGGTCTTCATAAGATCCTCCTCAGGTCCATTTAAACACAGATCCAGTAAATCATAGCCAAGCACTTTCTGAGCCACAGAGAACATTTCTTTCACGCTCCCATACTTCAGCAAACCTCTGCCCATGCCGACGACCTGGCTGCCCTGACCAGGGAACAGAAGGACGGACACTTTGCTCGGGGCTCTTCTCGTTCTCCGTCTCTCTTCTGTCGTGGAAACTTCTCTCGGTTCTTCTGTGTTGTCTGAGGACGAGTCTCTCTGCTCAGATCCAGACACTTTTCTGCAGTGGAAGATTGCAGGCTTGCTGGGAAGCGAGCAGCCTACAGCTCTCCGAAGGATAACACTGACCAAACTCATATCAGCAAGCTCGGTTCGGCTAAATCAGGCTTAACAATTATAACAAATAACAAAATTACCTCAAGGTCAGCAGTACAGTAAGCAGCATTTTAGGAAATAGTCAGAATTATGCCTGGACTCACCGCAACAGGACTTTTATTCTGGAAAAACGTGGTAAAGTCAGAAATGTCGCGTTATATACAGGAACATGTAGCATAGCAGTGGTCACAGTAGTTACAAAAAATACTACATTTAATACAGAAAAAACCCCCAATCTTCCTGTAAGCTCATTGCCTCAGTTATTAATCAGACACGCTGCATGCATGTTTAGGTCACTTCCTCTATTCTTGTTGGTGGGGATTTATTTGGCTGCACTGCCACCTACTGCACCGGAGCTTCCGCTCGTTCACTCTGCTCGCACAACAGGCTTTTTTTTTTTTTTCCAGAGCAGCTCCACACCTGAACATCAAAACCTCAAATCTAACTTTTCTTCTACCTAAAGAAACGTTATACCTTGCAGTATCAAACGGTGTGTATGTATATTATATTATGTATATTATATTTACAACAGACATACATGCAGGTCCAGCTCGACCCTTAAGCTAGATTTATGTGTATCCAACAAAGAAAACGTGCATAAATAATCCACCCCACTTATCTACAGAAGCCATCCCCTACATAATACACATAGATTGGATCCTCTGTATCTTAATCTACGGCATTTCACTTATACATCCATCAGCCATAACATTACAACCTTACATTGTGTAGCTCCTCCTCATGCTGACAGTGGTACATTTTGAGTTAGCATTCACTTGAAGTGTTTCAGTAGCTCTTCTGTGGGATTGGATTAGACAGCCCCCCATGCTACTGTAACAGGATAACCAGTATCATTCACTTCAGCTGTCAGTGGTTTTAATGTTGTGGCTGATTAGTGTGTGTTGACCATAATCTTAAAACAAGTGTATAATAACAGCAAATGTTAAACTGATTTTTATTGACAGAAGAACTCAATACACAAACATCCAAGTGGCAAAACTGGCTTCTTGCAAGCCCTTGCATGGCAATCCAATTTATTGAACTACAGATGCTCGGTTATACAAAATTGCACCACTTTAATTAAGGCTTTTAAGTTTACATTTGGCCACCCATCCCCCCAACCACCCCCCATTCCCTTCACCCTCCCCTTCCCACCCCACTATTTTTTATTAAGCAGATGTTGCATTTCAAATACTGTGGTTCTGTCTCTCTCAGGCCCAGGTTTAAACATCAGTGGAAGGACTTTTCCACTGTATTAGTCTTCTGAACATGACTGCAACAAGGCATTTGGTTACAGGATCAGCAGAACTCACTTTATCCATCACTGTTGTGTTCATCCCATTTTATACTAGTGAAACCCCAGAACACATGCATAAAGCATTCATTATGCACACAACTTGTACATTATATTCAGTCTCAAAATGCAGAACATGAATGCAGATGCTGGGAGAGACACATCATTGTGCTGCAGTTCATGCCGGTCTTACGAATGCTTTATGAATGCCTCATATGATTGCACTTCATACAGTATGGTAATTTTTTCAAAAAAACTCTACTGTTCCCTTTTCTTCCTGCTCATTCGAACAAAGTTCCCATCCCAACATTCACTACAGTTAACCCCACAGGAACGCAGACAGAAAACGGGTCAAACCAAGTATTACAAAAGGTGAAACAGTCACTAACAGGCAAGATTTTTTCTTTTTACTGAAAAGGACCCAATATGGTTTTCATATTCTCAGTTTACCAGATACATTAGCAGGCAAGGGGAAGGGGGATGGAGTTACATTTAGTGGAAATCTACAGAAACGTGATTGATAATTTCTTTTTTGGTATATAAAAAAAAAATCTTTAAAATATATACTTCCTGTAGTAGATAGCGAATTTTGTGAGGAGGGGTTGGCCAATAAGAGATGAGGTCAGAGAGGTGCGTGTGTGTGTGTGGGGGGCTACAAGATGACATCACACTTCTCCCAAGACTCTCATTGGTGAAGAATGAATTTGCCAAGTCCCTTTCAACAAAGCCCGTTTTTTGAAACCCCACCCACTCGCTATACAAACATACCTGTAAACAAGAAACCTGGCATGAGAGATGGATTGTAAATTTTCTTTTTTGGGGGGGATGTTTTTTTTTTTTTGTTGGATTCTGCTGAAAGAATATAAAGAGATCTAAACAAATATTTGAAGGCAACATTTGAGGCTAAGGACAACATGATAGTGACAGAAATTATATATATATATTTTTTGTTTTACTTTTTACATGTACATCACTGTATCCACAGGTTTTTCCTAAACATAAAAGTCATATCAATAGTTCTTGCGATATACCATCTCGGCAGAGCCAAAAAAAGGAAGAATCTAGTAACTTAAAAAAGAGAAGGAAAATAAAGATGAAAATAAAAGCCAAAAAGTTACAAAAGACAAAAAAAAACAAAGAGAAATGCACAGAAACCAAGGAGCGAAGTTAGCTGTATGAAATGGACTATATAGGCGCTCTTTGGACTTCCTCTCGTCTCTGGCTAAAATAGTGGTGCTTATAAATATCGCATCATTGTAATTGCCATGGCAACGTGCACAGTCAGGTTCAACACTCGCTCCTTACATTTCCAACGGTGGCTGTCTCCGTTAGCAATAACACTGTGTGTAGGCGCTGTGTTTTTAAAATTCTTTTAGCTCTTTATTCATTTATCCATGTAATTATTTTTCTATTTCAGTTGCATACAGTTAGAATATATATTTATATATTTATAAGTAAAAATCTCTTTCTTGCGACACTGGAAAGTGATCATGGTTATTCATGTGCAAAAAACTAACAAGATACTGTAGTTTTGAATCTGTTGGTTGGTTTGCTTGCTTGGTTGGTTGGTTTTGTTAAAGGGGCATCACCACACAGGAAAGTCCATTCGATGTTAGGTTTTAGTAACGTCGGAATGCTGGCACTGCTGAGAGACACAGCAGCAAATCAGACCTGAAAAGACAGCGAGATAACAAATAAATAAAACATACTCGTCAGTTGCAAATTTAAGTCTATTTCGGTTAATCACATTTAAAGCCTGATGTCTTAATAGTGTATCATAGTGGTTAATGGTTGTGTACCAATGGTTAGTGGACAATGGTCAATGTTAGAACTGACCCTAAACCCTAAAAGATTCATAAAAAGACCCTGAATCTCCAGATTGGTCACTTGATAGGGGCTAAATTACTGTTGGCTGAATATACAAATACAGGTCAAATGTTTTGGGTTTTGTGACTTCAGAAAACGAGTGAATTCAAAATGGGCTCTTTACAGCTTAATTTTAATGTATATATAGTTGGATCTGGAGAGTGAGAAGAGTGACAAAAAGAATGAAGTAGGAAAATTGTTTTTTTTTTTATGGTGTAGCGTTATTTAAGAGTCATTTCCATTAGTCCATCACTAATTTGTCCACAGCAGCTTTATCATACAAGTTAAAAAGTACAACTGTAAATACACAGATAATTATGGTGAAGATTATCATGATCCAGTCAGGATAATCTCTCCTACAGTTCTAACCTGGCTCAGAGCGACAGAACAGCTGTTTATTAGAGCAACTGGCAGTTGGACTTTTTGCGTGCCTTCCCAGGTACTGGAGTTTTCCTGTTGATTTGCCGGACCAGGTCGTAGAAGATCTACAGAGGCGAAAAGAAAAGACCGTCATACCATGAACAATGAAGAACAGAATGCAACATCTCTTATGTCAGTGCCATCATCATAGACCATCAGGACACGTTGGCTACTGTGGCGTGCTAAAATGTGCTCAGACAGAACGAGTGGCACGACTCATTCCTGCAGATGACAGCGAGATGAGCCTCGGGGCAAGATACAGACATGCAAAGACATGCACAAATCATCTAGCCAGTAGTTTGCCTCCTTCAAACCACATTTGTTCCTGGTCACTGTGGAGCTACACAGCATCTTTTATTAAAGCATTAACAAATATCAATCACAATTTGTAAAGCTGCAAATGTTCCCTACTGTAAACAATTTGGATGGGCTGCTAATAACTATAAAATGCTTGAAATTATGAAATGCATTTGATTACAGCACCTAGATCTCTGCGACTGGATTGACCACAGAAGTTGACTCAGGTCAGAGGCAAGGTTCTGCTGTGTCAATGAAGCTAATGTCAGGCATCACAGATAGAGAAAGATTAAATTAAAACAATAATGGACCAAAACCATAATGCTAACATTCTGGCGCATGCTTTGTGTTTAGCATGCAACATCACTTTACAAACATTGCATATTTCCTGCATTTCCTTTATCTGATCAGGAAACTGTGATAAACTGCATACTGGACAGTGACAATAATCAGTTTGGCCTGTATTTGCCTTTACACTGCTGATGCAAACCAAATGTTTCAATAATTTAACCTGCCTGCTCTTCTAAAACTGGAAGATTATCTTTATGTAGCACATACATATTTCTGAAAGGGAATTGCTTGACTTAAATTGTTAGAACTCACCACCAGGGGGAAGCAATGAAAACTACTTTCAGTTATGAACACACAGTAGGGGTGTCCAGTTCTGGTCATCAAAGGCCTTTGTCCCATACTTGATTTTCCCCTGATCAGACACCAATGAATAAACTCTGAATTGATTTAACAGGAGTGATTAGACAGGGTAACCACCAAAGCGACCAAAGCACTGGCCACCCAGGAGCAGCAGTTCTCCTTCCTCTTGTAAGTAAAGACTGAGGGGAACTATGACTGACAGAGATGGACTCTTAAGACAGTGAGGCACTCAACAAAAAATCTCACTAAGCTAAAGCCTCTCTTAAGTGATTGCGTTGCATGCTGCCCACTGTAGCATTATTCAATGGGTGTGTGGACTTCGATTAGGGGAAGTGAGAGGAAGAAATGGAGGATTTAAAAGATGACACAGGAGTGTTGCTTTGACAAGAATAAATGAACTCCATTGCAAAGATGACTTCATTTAGAAGCTGATGACCTGAGATCATTTCCTTCTGCCCAGTAATAAGACACTATGAAGAATGCAACTGACTTCAAGCCAGTTCCGAGGTTTGATAGCATCAAGCCCTGGAAATGAAGGATGCCAACGCAGTCTGATTGCTCAGACTTAACCAAGGCTTCTTGCTGACTGAACACAAGACAGCACTGTGCCTTCGAGTCAGCAGCGGCCGAGCCAAGGCCCTCGCACACAGAGCTTCCTCTGTGTCTGTTAACTGCAGCTGACTGCCTGACGTGGGACTATGTGACTAAGGCCACAACGAACGATGGCACTGGCTGACAATGACCATGTTCTGTCCACAGCACCCTCAGCAGAAGACTGAGGAGCTGCACACCGCATTAAAAACAAAAGCATATAAACATTATATATAGAATATACAATATAATAAAATATTAACATATATAATACAACATATTATCCAGACATTTTCACAATGCAATACATTATAGGTGTGGGTTATTCAACAATTTTTACAGAACAACAAAATACAGGGGGTCCTAGAGTTATGTTGGCGTTTCGTTTCTCCGAATGTGATGAAGTCTGAACCCATGCATGTAATGATGGCATAAATTTATAAACATAAGAGTCTCTAACATGTGGCATGTTTCATGGGGAGCAATGCATTGTGGCCTATGTAGTGTCTGGTGCGGAAAAACAGGTGGGTAATACGGGTGGAGAAGAGGTGGAAAGAGAGTTGCTTTCTGGGAGTCGTAGTTCGTTAGCGGTGAGAGTGTGGGTAAAATAAACACATGGATCACATACACAGCAGTAATGAAGTGAAACAGTTCTTGGCCTTAACTGTACAGTCTTATGCTTTGGAGCCATAATGACACAAATGAAGGCAAGTGAATGACAACCCCAGCTCCCTCGTATAGAGCCACATCACAGAGTGTATTCGTCCACTTTGCTCGCCAACTAGTTCTAGCACAAACTTTATTATTAAATAATGAATGCAAACAAATAAATATAACAATAAGAACCAACTAAATAATACAGGAGCTGCAGGCTGAATGAAGAATGTTGGCGATAAAATGGCCACCACTACAACAAAGGATACCCAATACAGGCTTAGGGGACAGCTCAAGGTTGTTCACCTCTGGAATTTTGAAGTAAAGGCAAATGTATAAGAAAGCTGCCATAGTACATTTGTTGATTCTTGCAGCAGTCCTTATGGGCTATAATCCCAATCTAGGATTTCTCCTTTTACTTGTGTACAAGCAGCATATCTGACTTCAGTATAAGAGTCTTCTGCTAGTCATCCAACACATACTAACAGTAAAATTTGCAGGCTTTGTCTAGCCCATTGTCTTTCTACTACAGTAAGTAATTACATGAGTAGGAGAGGCGTAAGGATATGTCAGAAGGATAGGGTGTCATAAGATCCGATTGCAGTGCAATCAACTACTTTCAAACAGGCGTGGCTGAGAGACAGAAGTGTTGTTTTTGCCCTACTAAAATGAAACTTGGAACAGGTGTTGTACACACAGCATAAGCTCAGTGAGACAGAACAGGGAATGGCAGGGGCATGCCCCCAGTGTATGATCAGGCCAACCATTAAGCTATGCATAGGTTTGTTATATGTAGGTAATGTAATAATCTGTTATATGAAACTAATATGAAACTAGTATTTGAGGATTCTTTGCCTGTGTCTAATTTTCCTAAGAGTTTTTAAGAACATGCCAGACTAACAATATCAACAATAGCAATGTCAAACCGAGAAAATCAATTCCAAATACGCCAGAGAACTGCCAACAGGGCACAGAAACCTACAAAGTCATTTCCTATGCAAAGTCATCCATGAAATGGTCCATTGAGAGAACGTCATAAATCTCACCTCGTTTACATTAATCTTGGACTTTGCAGAGGACTCCAGGAAGGCGCAGCTGTTCCACTGGCGGGCCAGGTTCTGTCCCTGCTCCTTTCCCACCACCCTCTCATCCTCCAGATCACATTTATTCCCCACCAAGATCATCGGCACCTGCAAGTCAGTAAGACAGTCATGAACTTCCTGCTTACAATCTATATTTGATCTACAATATTTGTAAAAACAATTATGTTATTCAATAAATACAGTTTGATTGCAGTAAAACACTGAGCAGTTTTAGCCCATTGGTCAGGCACAGAAAGCATGTGCAGTACAGCATTATGTAAATTAGCACAACTGTGCCATTTATACAGTGACGGTGTGTGTCATCATGCATTTTACTATTCAGAAATGAACCCTGTGGCCAACATATGAGCAAATGTTGTGCATGCTAGTGAATGTTAGTCTACGGACTAAGAGGAAATGTGTTGGCCTATACTAGCACTCACTTCTTTGATGTCCTGTGCAGATAAAATGCTTGATTGTTCCATGATTGCTTTGGACAAAAGAGTCAGCCAAGTTTTATTCCTATACACGTAATAGAACTGTACACATAAAGCCCACATATAATGTAAACACAAAATCAATTTTGATGTAAAGTCAAGTAGAATTGAGCAATATTGTGTGCTGATAATTATTTGTTAATGAAGGTATTAACCGCCTTCTTAGGCCTACTCATGTCCAATTCTGGGGTGTCTACATAACCCATATGCTTACCCAGGCCACATAGGATATAACTTGTGTAATATTTAACCTGTGAATATGTTTCCAAAAATGAAAAAATAACCTTAGATTATGTTTTTAGACAAAAACAATAAAAGGTTCAAAATAATTTGTCACTAGTGTTAGTTTGTTTCAGTATTAGATCACAAACTCAGCTAAAACAATTGCAGCATTGATCAGCTTAGATAAACCCCCAAACTTTGTCAGCCTTTACATTGAATGCCACGGCAAGTTGCATAAAGACTCCAACTTGTTTGTCTTTAGCACTAAGGCTGATGTGCTTATTTGTAGAGTATGGTAATGAGGCAATGGGTGTCACTGATGCAGACTGAGAGCGTGAAGGTGAAAGTGTGTCAAGCTGAACAGAAAGTCACAGATCTGATCTATGAGCTTTAGTGTAGCTCCATAGAATTCACTTGTAAGAGTAAAAAGGCCTAATGGCTGCTGAGGATCTCAAGGTCACAATGTTTTAACAACATAAGAACAAGCCTTTCAAGTGATACAGATCAGAAAAATCTATTTCAACATTTAAAAAGCCAAGAACTGCCTGTGTCTGAAAAGCTTAATGGAGAAAATCCCATTTGTGCTATTTTTAACAACTGTAAAAATGATACTTCTACAGTTATATTATACAGGGTGTCCATCTATAAAGTCTCTTAAATTTCAAACATTTATTACAAAGGCAATTGATGAAATCTTCATCAAATTTGTTCTATGTACTCAGTGGTTATGAAAGTTTTAAATCACACTGCATTTGTGTATGTTAGGTGCCCTGTTGATGAATGAGGTACTGTTAAATGAACCCCATACAAAATGGCTTCTCCTCCCAGTGTGTATTATAGTTTATTGAAACAAAATCGGATCTGCAGACTCTGCGAACTAAGCACGGAACAGATCCACCGTCATGTCCATCGATTCGTGCATGGCACAAAAAAAGCATGTACACGGAGAGTGTTTGGGGTTCATTTAACAGTACCTCTTTCATTAACAAGGTACCTGAAATACAGTACACAAATGCAATGTGATTAAAATCTTTGATAAGCAATGAGTACATAGAACAAATCTGATGAATACATCTCATCAAATGCCTTTTTATAATACATTTTTGAAATTTTAAAGACTTTAGGGACACCCTGAATATATATGAGGTCTTCTACTATGGGTGGAACTGTACACTAAGCCCATCAATTCACAATACAGGGTTGGAATTAAGGTTCACATCACATATTTGCATCGTCACAATGTTTTGAAGCACTGTTACTCTCACCCCTCCTTTTTTGACAACCATTACTTTTATAGGTCTTAATGGTTATAGTTCCTGGTGAAATCTTATTTTATTGTTTGTGTTTATGCCTACCCAGGCAAATTCTAAAAAAACTATTGACATGGCATTAATAAATCTATCTACTAAGTATATATTTTTGAATATATGCTAGTAGGGACTTTTGATGGGCTTTTAAAGCATTTCCCAGCCACATTTGCAAGTCATTTGCAACAGTTGCTGGCTTAAGCAGGAAAGTGAGTGAGTAAGTAGAAAAAAAAACATGAATCAGACTAAAGCTCTGAGCTGAAATGGGAGAGGAAGTCTGAAATGCAGAGTGGAAATGCTTAAACTACAAACAGCATCAAACCTCATACAGTGACAAGTTCAGCTCCATAGAGAAGTAAAACTATGTAGTGGACTTGGGGCGGGCCATGCAAAGAGCTCTCCTAATCCATCTGCAATGAGCAAGATGACTGAAAAGGTGCAGGTCAGAGGGGCTGAAGAACCTCACAGAAAGACGTCACACACATACATTCATTTCCTTCATGCGCTTTGTATACATAAAACAAAGTTGGACTTTAACCCGATTTGAATGGAAGTCAATAAGGCTGTAACCCAAACACCACCAACACTGATTATATGTACACAGGAGCAGCTGGACATGGTTATAGATAAATATAGACACAGAAACAAGTTAAACAGAGTGACCCCTCAAGAGCATCCACAGAACATGGATGGTAGTTTAAGCAGGTGAAGGTTCCTCTAAGGCCTTTTGGAGAAAGAAGTACTGAGTCTGTAAATTGCTGCTGTTAGATCAAAGCTGCCATTAAAGCAGCACACAAAGGGAGCTGAGAACATGTCAGACAAACTGACAGCAAAGAGGGCTTTATAAATGGATGACTTGATTGATAGATGAGCAAGTGGGTGGGAAAGACTCACATCGTCAGTATCTTTAACTCGCAGGATCTGTTCTCTCAAGTCCTGCAGATCGTTGAATGTGGACTGTGCCGTTATGGAGTATACTAGTGCGAAGCCCTGGCCATTCTTCATGTACAGGTCCCTCATAGCTGTGAATTGTTCCTGTTAACAAGTGCAACAAACATAATTAATTCTGGTTATGCTGTACACATACTGGGAAATATTTTCAAATACTTATTTGGATGCAAATTGTATAGTGAGTACATGGTCAGAAAAAAAGGATTATATACAGGTGTATATTACCCGTAATTTACCATTAAATGTACAACAATAGAAACAAGGTTCAATTATGTACATCAAAAGTTACATTATATGCACATCCCCTGAGGATAGGTGCATGTTTGTACCTTTTCCTTAACCCAACCCAATGAAAATGTGCCACATGTATGCAAGCTCTCTCAAATATTAGTTAAAATGATGTTAACTCCAGGTTTAGATTTCCATTATTAATCCAGAAATCATCATATTCTGTTCGGACTATAAAATGTTCTACTGAAGTCAAACTGACATGCAAATTATGTGGACACAAGAGTCACATACTGAGATGCAATCCCACATGCAGACCCTATTGTGCATTAATTTTTCAAATATTGGCCCCTTGGACCTTGGATGAGAAGATGAGAGATCTAATCATGTACCTTAGATCTTTCATAGACTTGTTTATAAATTCAGTTTAATTCTAGCTACACATCTAGGATGTTAATAATATTCATAAGAATTCTCTTGGACAGGAATATTGTAGATATTCAGAGTTCAAAAGGAATAAGAAAGCAGCACTAAGACAGCCATCACTCAGTCACTGATAATTGACTGTCATCAAAATATACAAGATGCATACCTGCTGCTCCAGTATTTCATACAAGCCAGTTCACTGAAAATAATTTCCAAAGAGTTGCTTTACAACAGTGTGTCTGCTCTGATTGGTGCCACTTGTTGAGCTTATATCAATGAATGATAAGTTAACAAGCTGAAAAGCACCTCATTAGGTCTACCTCTCTGCACACTGGGCTACTGATCCAATGGCCTGTTCCACTCAGGCTGAGTGGGAAGCAGTTGCCAAGGGCAACATGTTTGTGAGGATGTCACACACGAGAAATAATTACATTTCTATCAAAGTCTACCTGTGAGGGTAAAAAAATATGTACATAAACACACACACAGACCAAACGCGTGTGTGTGTGTTGTCTGACACAAAAACATCAAAGAGCTGCATGGCCTACAGTTTGAAATACTGCAGGAAGGAAATGACTGTGTTCACAACTGGAAATGAGTTGACTTTTGCATTAGATGGAACTTCAGGCTTCATGCGAGCCATGGAGGAACTCACTTATTTTCCTGTGTTTCATGTCACACATGGTCACACCCACAATGACCAGCAGACACTCATACACAACTTTAGGGGATTACATAAGGCTGAACCGTCTTGATTTTCATTCTCATACTGTATGAAAATGTATATAGCGCTGCAATGCTTTTTCTTCAAATCTTAAAATAGAGTTATTTTAAATAAAACCTTTCAACTTAGGTGGCCATCTAAAAAGACCATGCTCCAGCTGCCCAAAGTAACACTATACCTCCCAACAGGAAGGAATAGATGGTCAAAAACACTGGATTTAGATGCAACTTTACATTTTTAATTCGGTTTGTGCTGCTTGTGGACTGTGAGAGGCTCATTTTGATTTTTCCTACTGACATTATCAAACATTAACAGGGCAAGACACTTTGCATTGTAGTGACAGAGTCTGATGTGCAATGAACCATAAGATCTAGTATTGCAGAGATAGAGTTTCACTGGGCTGTGGGATGGGAGATCTCATATCAAGGGTGTTGAACTGCAAGATCCTGCATAGCAATGGAAGTGTTTGACTGCCCCAGGGTCAGCAGACTCCTCACAACGACTGGGGTAGTTTAGATGAGTTGTGGGCTAAGGGACATTTGGTAAAAGTAAGATGGTAAGCTGCGAGACTCTGCAGCATGGTTGCATGCTAGGACTTTGCAATATGGCAGTGGAGCTTTCATTAGGTTCGAACCTGTGGATACTCTGTCGCATCTTAATTTGACTGGTCTGTGACCTGAGAGTTTTGTCCCTGACAGTTGAGGAATTGGGTGTGTGTTTTGTTCACTGTCCATGGCTTTGAGAACAGAAACGGACACTCATTCTTTTATTTATTTAATGATACATGCAACTACTGTTATCACCTGACCTACTTTACCTGATGTTTTGCAGCAAGCAATTGTGCGACATTTCAGCCAAGCTTTGCTACAAAATTAGACTGGATTTATGCTTTGTGTTCCTCCAACTGCTAGACAATGCATTTTCTGCTGGTATCGGCCCAACTCTTATACTGCCCATCACATTATGGGTGGAAATGCCACCTCTAGGTCTTTGCGAAATAACAAATGCAAAAGACTATGAGAGATTTGTTTTCTGTGGGACATACACAAAGGCGGGTAAATCATGAGTAAGCTTCATGTCAGAGGATCGGTCAGCCATCTTGGCTCTTCCGTATCTGACTACGGTGTAGCAGAATGCCCAAGCAGAATGCCCAAGCAGAATGCCCAAAGACAGCACTCACCATCTGTCACCAGGGCTCTGGGGCTATAAAACAGGGAAGCAGGAAACTGCAAACAAGCTTATATCTCCTCAGGGGAGAGGCCCACTATGTTCTTTTGCACCTGAGTGCAGAAAAAGGTTCCTCAGTTATATTAGCAGCTAAAATACAGTGGCGGATGCATGAAGAGTTTGAAAACCTTTTCCAAGCATTGGATTCTGTTGCAGAATCAACTCAATTAAACTTTACATGTTAATAATTTGCCTTATAATAATTTAATATAATTAATATAATAAATAGATTTAATGCACTACACAGCTTTTGCCATCAGTTTTGTGTGGTACAGCAACATAAATCTAATGTAATGTAAATAAATTCATATGGTGTATGTGATGAAGCGCCATTTAATAAAAAAGAACCACAGTTATTTATTTTCTCTCCAAGCCTTATTTAAACCTTTTTCCAATAGCCAATTTCCCAATCCAATTTCAAAGCATATACAACATTTTATTGTTCAGTTGATCAATAATAAATAATAATTAGATTATCAAATAAATAAAAATTAAATAGTAATTATTAATAATAATGAACTGAATAAGAATGCCATTACTAATACAATCATAAAACCTTTGTTTCAACACTGAAATAAGGCTAGAGTATGTAGAATTTACTTTGTCGAACTAAAGTGACTCAACAAAATACATTTCAGTCCCAAGACCCTTACCGTCCCTGCAGTGTCCAGAATCTCCAGCATACACTGCTGGCCATCCACCTCCACTTGCTGCAAAAGATGAAGATAGACAAATAAATAAATAAATATGACAACATTTAAAATGAACACTAAGCTACCTGGGTTGTTTTCTCTTCTCCGTGGTTGGCCTCTAATGATGGTGCCCATGGAGAACCCCAGAACTGCTAGCAAACTCCCCGCTGGCTCGGAACTGACACGTCAACATGCTGGCTATGCTAACTGCTAATTTAAAGGAAGCCTGCAGGGAGGCCACTGGCTGTCTCACAGCACTACATTCAATTGTACCCATGCTGTGAGAGTTGAAACCTGAATGGGATGATCCAGATGCACGAGTGGATTCGAATGGTCCACTTAGGCTTATAACCCCAAGACTTTGAGATGACTTACAACAAGGTCTTGAACAAACTAATAATAAAAACAAGATGTTCCTCTACCTGTAACACGTACAAATACAACTTCACTGCTGGGTGGAACAATTTCAATTGCACTCTACACAAAAGGCTAAATTTATAGCCTAAAAACAAAACAACCTCTTTCTTTAGATAAGTTAGAGCAATCTTTTATACAATCATTCTGAAATAAACCCTGGCTTTCAAATGGGGGTTTCCACATACTCTTTTCTTGGAATAATGACAGTACTACACTGGATTGCATCCAGTGCTGTAAGGCACTCTCTGTCAACACCGGTAAACCTCGCCCACAGGAAGTGCCCCTTGGGCGTCAGTGTAAAGCACAGAGAGGAAGAGGGGTGGTGACCCACATGGGACTTCCTGTTACAGTTTGACAGGAGCGTCATTTTTAGTCACAGTTGCTGTCTCAGGGCCATGCATCGTGGCCATTAATAAACAGGAATGGCAGTGAACATGACAGGCAGCAGATTTATGCGTGCCCATGGTCTTCCTTCCATTACTGACCTGTCTCATTACCCACCCACTCAGGTAAATCACTGCATCAGCTCAGAACTCAATCAAACTGCAAAACGCAGCAGGCACAATGCTCGATGACACAGAGGCCAGCAGGCCTGTGACATGTAGAGTCATTCAAAAGTGCTTAAAAGGGAAGTCACACACACACACACACACACACACATACACACATACACACATAC
>JBBIGC010000125.1:20024720-20057728 GCA_037576955.1 Lepidarchus adonis | reverse complement strand
ACACACACACACACACACACACACACATACACACATACACACATACACACATACACACACACACACACACACACACATACACACACATACACACACATACACACACATACACACACATACACACACACACACACAAATCAAAAATAACCATGTTAATACTTAAATGGATCTCTGAAATGTTACATGGTTCTTTTCTTTGATGCGGAACTTGATGTATATGGTTACGTAAAACAGTGGTAGATTTAGAAAGCTTTCTTGTGCAATTGTTCAGTTTATTGCAAGCAACACAAGATAACTTGATTGAAAGTACACTTGCCTTTCTGTATGAATCTTCTATTGTAGGGTCATACTTCTCCACAAAGATCCCTTGAACAAACTGAACAGTCTGGAGACAGAAACAGAGAGAGATAATCAGTAAAAATAATGTTAAAAGCACTTTTAGTAATTGGATTTACAAAAGCCAATATTTTAACATTTTCTTATTTAAATATTCTAAACTACTGTTACACCACAAGATCACAGCCTAAAGGATCCAAATCGTGCCTAAACTTCTGGTCTATAAACTAACATGGAACGGATCCAGTTTTCTCTTGTTAAACAAAAGTGACAGTTGGTGGACAAGGATATACCAGATATTTGTTTTGTTTGACAGTAAAATCAACAAGCAATTAACCTATACCATCATGAAAATATCTTTTTTGGTAAAGGACTTAAAATGAGGCAGGGAATGTGCCTCACTGTGAGTCAGCACTCACATCAGTGCCGTCATGTGTATAAATGACTATAAAATATAGAAAGTTATTAGTTATTATTATTAGCTTGGAAGGTCATGGGTTCAAATCCCAGCCTTGGCAGCACTAAGGTACACTTGAGTAAGTTACTGTATCCCAGTACACTGCTCCACTGGCACTGTTAAGAGCTGCCCACTGCTCCACATGCGCACATGTGATGGGTTGAATCCAGAGATCACATTTCGTTGTGGTGCACATTGTGTGTGACTGAGTGTGTCCACAATGACAAATAGTCACTTTCACACTCTGATATACGCACACATTTGGAGACATTTAATTATAGGACATGTTTAAAGAGCAACACAACTATTCAGCGTTTCCATAGAAACTTAAAAGATGGAAAAAATAGATCAACAAGGGGACCTTTGATCATCCGATCCTGCTCTCACAATGGCCCCTAAAGGCCTCAGCAGAGCTCTCTATTAATCATGCCTACAACACACACGCACAAAAAAGTAATTAAGATGTTGGCCAGTAGTGGGTGGCAGAACATGTCCTGAGAAATAAATGAGAGAGAAAAGGCAAGAGAGACAGAGAGTGAGAAAGGGAGAGGAAGGAGAGAGAGACAGAGAAAGAGAGATAGAGTGTGTGAGTGTGAAGAAACCAAAAATAAAAGCTTTTTTTTCTTTAAATGAAGAGTTGGGGATCTCACTAGTCAGGAATGAGTGGAGGCACAGCAGTAGATGGGGTTAACACTGCTGTTCTATCAGTAAGTGGAACACTTCCATATCTGTCTGACTCTTAGTCCTGCAGACTAAAGGCTAGAGCTGGAGCACCATGCACCTAATAGGGTGGGTCTGTGTGTGTGTTAATGCACACAAGGCAAGTCAATGGCAGTGTGCTGCTCCAGGGTGGCAATGTGTGCTGATGCAGAAAGGTCTCACTGATGGATGCCTTAAAGCGGTCTAACAGAGATGGACAATGCATTTGGTGTGTCTGTGGCAGAGTTTGCCCATGCCCATGTGTGCGCACACATGCATGTAAAGTAAATCAAATATTTACCCCAGTAAAAAAATATATCTTTCTGCCCTTTTGTTTTTTTCCTAAAAAACAATGTGAAATTAGGAAAACCAGCAAAATGTCCCAATCTCTACAGATTCAGATCCAAGTATTTTTATTGCTATGAGGACATTTGGTCCTCAAAAAGTGTGAAATACATGTTGACTCCCACACACCCCACTGTTCTCTGTGGTCCTATAATGGTATTTGAAAGACAGCTGAATGTGCCAGGAGGCAGTGACTCTAAATCTAGCTTTACACCTTACTGTACTGCAGTTTCACGCATAGGTAACATACACACATTCACACACAGACATGTAGTAAGCAATGTGAGAAGGCATGTAAAGGTTCTAGATACTAATTAGGCCCCTGCAGGGGGTTGGAGGCTATTCTATCACTGTTCAGTGACCAAATCAAATCTACTCTGTATTAAAGATACTATCCTCCTCTTAAGGAGGGGTGGCATGGCACAACCCCAAAACAAACACTTGCCTGTGTTTATTGCAATATTTAGTTTCTTTGTGTAGGTTATGAATGTTAGCCAGACAGTGGAAATAAAGGAATTGAATTGAATGCTAAGAAAAACTAAGGTGACAGTTCAAAATCAACATTGACAGAAAAACAAACAATTGGTATTGTAATAAATTAATACATAATTAGATTCCCATTTTTCTCCAAAATTTGCTGTTTATCAATAAGCTCATTTTAATTGGTAAATGATACTAGTAGAGAACTACAATGTAATTGATGCAAGTACATACAAAAGGCAGCGGTGGCCTAGTGGTTAGGACTTTGCCCTTGTAATCAGAGGCCTGCAGGTATCATTTGCCAGCCCAGGTACCACTGATGTACCCTTGTTTAAGATACTGTAATGCTACACTGCTACACCAGGGACTCTTGATAGCTGCCTGCTCTATACAGTCTTATGCAAAACAACCTTTGTAAAAAGAATAGTTAGGGTGCCCAAACTTTTGCACAGTGCCATATTAATGTTTTGATTTTTGCCCAGTTTGTGGCATTAAGAGTAACTATGCATCAATGTTTACTGAAAATATTGTGTATTTTTTCCATGTCCTAGAGAGACTGTGTTAACATCTTTTCAATTCCAAAACACTAAAATCTGTTATTTATCAAGGGGTGCCCAAACTTTTGCATACGACTGTATGTGCGAGTGTGATGGGTCAAATGCAGTGGAGTACTTGGTGTGATGGGATGTCTTCACAATGACAAGTAGTCACTTACACCTCAGTTTGTGCAGTTGTTTTGTCCAGTTAGCAGGATGTGAACTGAACATGTATTGCTTAATGAATTTTGTACATTCTACTCTCGCTGTTATGTATCTGGTGATGTGATCCTCTGTGAAGTTCTGCTGCTGTGTTGTACAATGAGCCACATGAATGACATTTCACCCCAATATATACAAGTGATATTGAGGAATGACAATAAAGACCACTTAACTTGACTCACAGCACTTTACTTAAGATGAGCATCTAAATGTAGGCCATCATTCTGAAACTACTCAAACACTCTGCTCCCCCATAGGAAGAAACACAGTTAACCACATGACATCACACAGCGAGTGTGTGAATGCTATTTCAGGAAAGATATTACAGGACCAGATCTATTCTACTGTCCAAACTAAATCTCTGGTGTGGTGTGGACTTTCAGACACAGATATAATGTGTGTTACTGAGAAGCTCCATAGGCTGCACAGGACCATAGGGCCGTTTAACTCTACCATTCATCTAGGCCACAAGGGAGATAAGGTGGACTTTCTGTGAAGGCCCAGAAAGGCAAATTGGGCAAATATACATTCTTGTGATATCCAAGTAGAGCTGGAGTGTGTTTACTGAACTTTCAGTGTAACATCACAATAGATTATGGATGATGGTTTGCCAACTACATAAAGCACCACAAGATGACGAGAGCAAAACTTGGGTAGCACTGTGAGATTAGATGCTAACATACAAACATGCAAAGCCAAAGACAACAGCAGCAGATGTGAGGAACTCCAGGCCTAGAGGGCTTGTGTCAAACAGTTTGGCGGTTTTCCTTCTCAAGCACATTTTGTTTTAACTTATCTGTTAATTGCCAGGTGTAGGGATTGTGTCTGAGGAGGGGAACTTCAAAACTGTGTTGGACAATGGCCCTCCAGAACCAAAGCTGCCCACCCCTGAACTACAGTCTGTGATTTGGAGTCATGGGCAACATCACAATGACGTCCATTTGTCTAATCCTAGATCTGACCAAACATTATCTGCTGTTGTGCTGCGTACTATGATTATTGATTATTACTCACTCGGAAAAGCATATTATGCATAAGATAAAAACAAAAACAAAAAACTTACTCTTTCCACAGTTTGTGAAAAGACACACACAGCCACCAACATTTTACATCTGGCTATGAAGACTCTGCCATAGCTTTGGCTTTTGCTTTTGTGTGCATGCAGCAGCCCCAGAGAGGCCCACAGGGTGTATTAATGTATTGTACAACCCATAATACAGCCCAGCTCTGAACTACACTGCTATTGAGAAGGTTTTAGAGCCAAATTTGGGTCAGATGGGAAGAACACACTCAGAAATCACTTCAGCAGTCCCTTATTTCCAGTTCACCACAAAAGAGCAACATTCTCTCATCACTGAAGCACACACACACAGAGCCCTTAAAACCCATTTTATTCCAGCCTTATGCTTTCTCATATCCTAATATTTCAGCAAGCCACAATGTGTGCACGAGACAGATTTTACACACACACACACACACACACACACACACACATAAACACACACACACACACACACACATAAACACACACACACACACGTCACTGTAAAGAAGCATTTTCTTCAAAGACATGTTTGGTAATTAAGTCAGATCAGTGTAATCTCCTACACTGTAGACGCCTCTCTGTGTCTAAATATGAGTGAAGTTCAGAGACTTTGCAACACACACAGAGCCATATAAGAACAGCAGACAGACCAGCTCCTTTACATACATAAATGTAACACATATATACACCTCTATTTTATATATATATGAAAAGGTGAATAGGTAATTGTGCCTTCCTCCCCCACACACACAAAATCAAGTGGGGGATGACTTTAACATGACATTGACATCATTCTCAGAGTATTATTCTGTTCTCCACAGGAAATACTTCAGTTAACACTTCATTCTCAAACCAAATGTCTCTGGAGAAGCTCCAGCAAAGGACAAAGACATAAAAAGTGAAGAGGAAGAAGAGAAGAAAGAAGCAGAACTTCAACAGGCCACTTGTTGCTGTTCTTGTTTTTACAGCTCAAGCATGTTCCAAATTAGCACGCACCACTTGCTAAATGCAATCTACATTGGCAAAAAAAAAAAAAAAGTCAGTCACCACAGGCAGGTTGCTAAAATAAGCCTACTTCAACTTCGCAATTTCTCTGACTGACTCTTGATGTACATGGACAAAGTGACACACATGATGTAATTTGGTCACCGGCGACATGGCAGCTATAGTTAAATAAGGCTTCCCTCCTATCTGCTTACTATGAACTGCCTGATCTGTAGCCCATAGTCTCATTAAATATACTAATAGACCTGATTAGTGTGTGGATCCACTTAAATAACAGATTGTGGTGAATGCATGAATCAAAGAAAAATGAACATTTAATAGAATGAAGAATGCATATTTTACATGTATATGACACCAACACCCACATATATACAAGGGGTCCTCGAGTTACATTAGGGTTAGATTCCTCTGAGTGTGACGTAACTCAAATTTTGAACAGCACTGTGCTTTAATAACAGGTGGCAACATGCATGAATGGTCTGACATTACAGTAAAGCATTTAGGAAACATTGTTCCAGATAGAAATGCTCTTTTTAATGCTTTAACATACACCACAGCAGTAAATGCATTGGAGAGGTGACTTATGGCAAAACCACACTGATAGTGCCTTAGCACAGTGCACTATTAACCCCCCGTCTCACCCACTGATCCACATAAACTCTTATTCAACACGAACGGTGAACAAAACAAACAATACAGCAAACACAGTGAAAAATAGGACATTTTATTTCTAGAAATTCTTACTTTCATTATGGGCTTTCAACATTATTACAGTTTTCCCTTTAGTCCTAAGCTCAGAGCTTTGTGTCGATTTCTATAATTAGGGATATTTTCTTTCATTAAAATAGTGGCATATGTATAAAAGAAAATCAACCCATAACTTTCCCAGGGTTCATGATAAAACCATATACAGTCAAACCCGTTATCTCACCAACACCGCCTCTCACCATGAAAACCTACAAAGTCCTTCCATGTAATTACCCCCCGTTACGATAGCCAACCCCCCCTTTAGCCAAATTTAGAGCCCGGACCAATAGGGGTGACGTAACGAGGTTTGACTGTTCAAAATAATTATTACCCGGTAATAATTCAGCAGTCCCTTTTAATTACGGTCCAAACAGTAAATTGATTATTCAATTACCAATAGAGTCAATAGTGACGGCCATTGAAAACAATTGTTCACAGTTTTCTCATATCTCAGAGCCATAAAAAAAATCTTAAATGACAAAGCGTCTTCATTTCTATTTCCTTCCAATTGTCTGAAATGTGAAACCTCTAGTGCATATTGCAAGTTTCAGTTACTACTGTTATTTTGGAAATAGGTTTGTGTTTTTAAGTACATGTATATCTAAAAAAACAAAAAAAAGAAAAAAAAAAAAGAAAAAAGTTCAAATTTTCTTGCCATTCCTTTTAGAAAGTGAAATCCATATATTACATAGAGTCATTAAACTATGAAATATGTCAAGCTTTAATTTCTTGGAATTTCAATGATTATGGCTTACAGATAATAAAAACCAAAATTCACTGCCTGAGAAAATTAGAATATCACATAAGATCAATTACAAAAAGAATATTTTAAACAGAAATGTCAGGCTTTTGAAAAGTATGTCCTTTCCTATGCACTCAATACTTGGCTGGACCTCCTTTTGCATGAATTACTGCATCAATGTGGCGTGGCATGGAGATGATCAGCCTGTGGCACTGCTGAGGTGTAATGGAAGCCCAGGTTGCTTTGATAGCAGCTTTCAGGTCACAAACCAGCCAGTGTTACAGTGTTTGCAGATGCCTGTGTCTCCCAGGCTGACTGCTCTACTGTAGTCCAGGAAACGTGGAGCATAAGCACATAAGCACACAAAAGCAGCCAGCCCAGGCATGGACTCCCCCACTAACCCAGAGTCATCACTCACTGAGACCACAACCCTCCCCTACTAACCATCCTCATGTGATTACCATGGCCAGAGGGCAAACGGATGATGCGCTGAAGGCAACTGAATAATAACCAAACATATAAAACAGCATTGTCAATTTTGCCTGGTCAATCTGTATCAATTAAAGCCCATTCAAATGCACAATTAAGACTGCTCTATGCCCATATACCTAAATTTGAACATTTCTAGGCAAACTACATGCTTTGTTGATTTCATAAGGATAAAAAAATAGAATACCAGGATACATAACAGACATTTCCTATGTTTTACAATAACTACAACAATGCTAATTCTACTATAGAATTTCACAACACAATATGAAATAAATAAATATAAAACATGCTATTGTAAGATGTGCAGTTCCACCTTAAATAGACCCACTATAACATTAAGTATTTATTTTGGAATCAAAAATTCTAGCAAGACTACAATCCTGGAGCTCTTAGCAATAGATCTTGAAGCTGGCTCTTCCTTCTGAAAACAGCTGAGCTGACCATAAAAATGTGTCACTAAGCAAAGATAGAGAGATTTAGATCTCTCCTGTATACTTCCGTAACATCGCATCATGTGACCACATAGTCTTTGGCAAACAGCTCCTAAACAGTATTAACTGTGGTTCACATGTCGGTGTGGAATTAACACTACTGCCCTTCACTGAAGTCAGTAAAAGCACTGTGCTATATGTAGGCAGAGTGCACCATTACCGTGTTACGGGACACCAGGCTGACCCAACAGTGAAATAATCTGATAGTGTGGACTTCCCTCAGACACTGAGCAAAGCAAGTAGACAAGGAGCTTAATGCATGTGCATTTACTCGTTGCAGCTTTTTCAAGCAGACCTATCCACAATGGTCTAATTAGAGCTAATGGACAATAGCTGGACACAGAGAGAGCTTTGCCATGGCTGAAGAGAGAGAAGATGAAGAAAGGGAGGTGGATCATTCACATGCCTAGTGGTGTGAACACACACACACACGAAGTGAGGGGGTCGGGCCATTGTAGCACTTCTCCAAAGGGTGGGCTATGCAAGTTCAGCATGATGGAAAGAAGTAGGGTAATGTGCTGAGAGAAAATGCGCTATGGTAGAAAAGTTTAAACACTAATAAAGGAGCTGGCAAATCTATATGTGTAAGAGGTGGAAATGTCTCAACATCAACTTTCATTTTAAATACATGAATATGATTTAAGCAGTTGCTTCTTACAGAATGGCACATGTAATCAGGGCAACAGTCATATACAAATATGTATTGATGAATGTGTCAAATATGTATCTATGAACACAAAAAAACACGTCTATGAAAAATTTAAATTTAAATATGGTATTTCCTACCATTTTTGCAGAAATTGACAGTCAGTGCTTACTTCCAAGTGCATTACAGTGTCCAGTGATAGTGGATAGTATAGCATTGGCAGCAGTTCAAAAAGATGCATTGTACTGTGTAATTGGGGAAATCCTGACCAGTGGGTTGAACTGAAGATGACCCCCTCCCATAAAAGCCCTTCTCTAGATATTTTCCCCCCAAGAACTTACATGTTTTGCCAGTTAACACTTGCATTTTACATGAAAAGAACATATATATTAGAACATGTTCTTCATGCTATGTTTCAAAATCTGCTAATTTTTTTTGTTGCCATGCTCCATCACACTATGAAGGCAATGGCAATCCAACATGATAAATTCATTTCTTTACTCTCTCTACTGTGCTGCTGCCATAATTCATGCAGATTTCTTGTGGAAGGCACTTGCCAAGTCACTCTGCCATCTCTGACTCAGCTTTTGCAATGAGAGTAACAAACCAGAGGCCAGATGTGTTCTCACAGCCTCTTGGTGACCCAGTTGAGGACACAGGTCCTCCAGGGACAGGCTGACTTCCCCCATGACTGCTCAGAGTAGCCCTCGGCTTTAATTCAGGGAAAACCAGCTTCTACATTTAAGAAACACTGGGAGAATGTTTAAGGCATGAGATGTTAAGTGAAAGACCATTAGGGGCAAGGAGGATGTCTGGCTTCAGTTTCCAAGACTATTGACCCAACATAATGTTACATAAGGTTGCAAGTTTAACCCCAGCTCCATTGTATTACCATTGCCTCTGCTACAGTACCTGTTTAAGTAGTGCTAGTGTCAGTAAAAATGGTAAAAGCAAAGAGACTAGTCATTCTTGCTGGATATTAATGTGTAGATACTGGACCCCTGTGGCACTACCAGTAAATATATTTGCAATCTCCCATCAATTCCACCATCTTAGACACCTAGAAGCCTAAATGCAGGGCTGGCCTGAGGCATAGGCGACACAGGCAGTTGCCTTGGATGCTAAATGTGATGGAGGCACTGCAAGACAGTGTAATTTTGCTGACATTCAAAAGAATGTACCCCCTTTTTGCCTCCAAGGAAAGGTGGACAGCATTTTTTTTTAAAAGGTGAGTTGGGCTTAAAATTGACATTTTGCTCCATTAAACAGTTTTGCTCTGGTTTATCTTTAAAATGAAAATGATTTGTTAATTTGCCCTGAAGCTTTTACACTGATGAAATTTTTTTTTTCATGAGCTCTTGATAAAAACTGATCCACACTTGATCAATGTGCAAAAGTGTATAAACTAATAATTCCCCTTTTTGTTATTTTGTCTATTAAAAAACACTTACCAGTGCAGACTTGCCAACACCTCCAGAGCCAAGGACTACTAACTTGTATTCACGCATCATGCAGTGTGTCCGTTATCACCTGAAACAACAACAAGAAAGCAATGTTATTTTAGACAAGCTGATATACTAAGTTAGAAACATTTTTAACGCAATATTATTTTAAAGCTAAACTGGCCATCAATGCCGAAAGAACAGGGGTGGAATCCTAAAATGGAATTCCTATAGCTTGAAAGAGGCAGAAAAACTGAAGAAAAAAAATCCAAAGGACACGCAAGCACCCAGAAAGTTACAAAAAGCCAATATAACCTTTAACCGTATTACCAGATAACTGCAAGGTGCATTCTCTTTTTGCTGACGTGTTAACTTGACCCCTCATTAGTTGAGCTGATGTGTGAACTTTGCGGCATTATTCAACGCACTCTTGACTTCCTCTACCACCACGTGGCCCTATCAGCACATACTGTAACATGTCACCATGTATCCACACCTCAAAAAGGTCACCAGCCTACAGCAAGGCAAGTGTGAGCTTATGGTGTTACGATCACTGATCTGATCAGCTCAGTACGCAAACACTCTTCTGAAGGGAGTGGTAGAGCATACTTACACACACACACACACACACACACACACACATACATCGTCCACGGATTTGAACTACTCCACACCCAACCTCTTGGGCTCTCCATTTTTTTTATTTTTATTTTTTGCTCCAGCAGTAATCCCTACAACAGCAGCACACTAAGAGATACAGTGAACTTATACAAGTTACACAAATAAATTTTCAAAAGCCCTCTAACTGTTATAAAATGTGAAGTAACTAACTGCTGACTAACCAACCACAAACCTTTCTGTGTTCTGATTAGCAAAGAAGGCATATGATCCAAAGACAAATATCAAAACTGATCTGATCGTTAACCAGTTGCTGTCAAAGGTTCATAAAGTGTTGGTATCACAATGTATGAAACAAGCAGAACCCGCAGATTTCTGTATATTTAAGGTGTGGCTTGAACAGAAGTTTACAAGCTTCCAATAATACACTTGGAATAGTTCATAATAATGTACTTAAAACCAATAGTTATAATTTAATAATTCACTATTATTTAAACGTCTGTTTGAAAGCATTTCTTTTTAATCAAAATCATCTAGGTTTACACATTTATCTCTCTTTTTAAAAGAACTTCCAAAACATGGTGGAGGACAGTGGTGTTGTAACATTATACCAGATGATGGGACAGGGGTAATCATACAAAATTAATACCCAAATAATTTTTGTTTTATGATCATTTTTGCTTTTTATTGTCAGTTTTTTGCTTCTCTGCTCCCCGGATGATGTTGACAGCTGCCCATGTGTACATGTGTGATGGATTAAATGGAAAAAAACACATTTAAATGACAAATGGTCACTTTACTTTTTAACATATGTTGTGCAGTCCTAATTGGCAGGGCAGCAAATTTAAAACTAGCCATGATCAAAAGTGGCCAGTTTAACAATTTTAGATAACCAAGTACATGTGTGCATAAAAGCACTTCTCATCAGTGCAAAAATGTCAGACTTCATTGCCTTTTACAAAACAGTAAACAACTGATCCAGGCATGAAGAGGTAATAGGAAAAGTGTGCAGCCAGCAGAGAGTGATTGAAGGTATGCATCACATACGACCAGGCTTTATTGGGCCTCACTACAGTGACTGGAGCCAGACTGACGGACACAGTACACTCAGAGAGGAAAGATTAAAAGGGACGCGCACCACTTACCCAATTCTAATGCAATAGAAACAAAGCAATTTGAGACAGACCCCCTCCTCATCTAACTCCTTTCCCTCTAAAGCTCCCCACCAAAGAACAAATCTTCTGCTGTCAGCTAATGCTCTGCGTTCCATTTACATTGGCAGGAGGAAGTGAGCAAGCAACAGGAGGAGGAGTGGGTGAACGATGGGTTAGTTCAGGGAAGTTGGAGATAAAGGGAGTGAAAAAAAAGACCTATATTGTGACATGCTCCCTCAAAATGGAAACATGCCAGAAAATTGGAAAACACAACAGAGTGGGGAGTGAGAAGTGAGAAAGTGTGATAGAGGGAGGAAAAGAGGTGTGAGAAAAGTAAAACGAAAAATGACCAAAAAAGATAAAAGAAAATGAAAGGGGGAAAGGAGCAAGCGAGAGTGTGAAAGAAAAGGAAGAGAGAGCATGAGAAAGCAAAAGAAAAAGAAATAGCAAAAGTCTGTATGAGTGAGAGAGAAAGTGTGAAAGGGAAGAAAGTGTGTGTGAAAAGGTTTGAGAAATAAAATGTGAAGAACTACACAGAAAGAGGACGGAGATCAAGAGCATCTTCAGTAAACGCTGCACTTTGCATGACAACTACATCTAGTAGAGTAGAGCAGGCAATGCAACTTAAACAGCAAGGAATGTGTGTGTGTGTGTGTGTGTGTGTGTGTGTGTGTGTGTGTGTGTGTGTGTGTGTGTATATACACAAGCCCTTAAATGTAGGCAAACTGATGAAAACAGGAAGAGATTTCAGAGAAAATGGCAGCAGCACACCAAGTCCCTTTACAGTTAATCTGAGCAAAGAGTAAAGCCAGTGAGACGACTTAACTGGAGTGAAAGGAGGAGTGCATGTCCTGTCAGACATGGATCATTTCAAGGCAATTTGTGTGACAATTACATCATGCCTTATTGACAGAGGCTGTAAAAAGAGGTTGTGACCGATAGCTCTGAAGCTGGTTAAATTATATAGTAGTAATGAGCAGTTTTTGAAGGTATGACATCAGTACAGAGGTATTTGAAAAACTCCTTCCTCCAATAGTGACAATTACTTTCATTTGCTATGTAGTTATTGCTAAAGGGAATGAGAAATGTGTGGCAGCATACCTAGCACCTCACCACAAATCAGGAAATGCAGAATTACAGTACATACACTTTTATTTGTTTATGTGCATGTGTGTGAATACGCATATGGCCAAAATATGTTCATTTCTTTGATAAAAATGGTTGCCAACAAGTCAAAAACTCAAAAAATCAAACTGATTAAATACATTTTAAAAAAATTCCAATAATTATGAAACAATAATGTCAAGAGACAGATGACAAACAGTTTATCTACCATTAGCCTGTTCGTTTTCATCCACTTAAATGTGCATGAGAGAAATGGTCTTGAGTTGCCCGTTTATTATTAGTTGATGGGTTAATGCTTTAATACAATAAAATCTTTATTTTAAACTAAAGTTTAACATAGCAAACTCCTCATTTAAATTGGGAAATTGCAACTTTATAGTTGTGACATGCAAACAGTAACAAGTTCTTTAGAAGTTTTGTGCCCAAAACACAAGCCTGTTAACAGCTTCTGGCTTGAGTGAAGCCCAGTGGTATGTAACTACAGCCACTGGTACTAAATACCCTTTCAGATGGTGAACTGGTTGCAATCACACAGAGATCCCAATTCGTCCATCTCCAATGAATGTCTCTGAAATTGCGTGGACTTTCACAGATCTCCCAGAAAACATGCATGCCCTAGGGGAGTTCTCTGGATGGGCGGGGGAGCGAACCGCCTCTTTTGACGCGGCAGAAAAGCGAAACTCAAAAGCGAAGTATATGCAGTTTAACAATAAAATTAGGATATAGTAATTTACTACATCACACCTGGAACAAGACGAGATACATTGAGTATACTCAACACATCACCCAGCACTACAAGGAATACTCAATATGGCAAGTTTTTCTTTCAGAATCGTCCAGGCTTTGTTAGGTAGAAGCAGATGGCTACCTTTCTAGGTTCATTTGACAGACAGTCCCTGTGCATGCTAAAAGATTAGTTATCTGGGTGCAAGATGAATGTAAACATTACATAATGAACAAAGTCAGTGCTCCATCTGTTATCAAGATGTAGGGACAGCTCCTTAATGCAGGCTGCTCCTTAGTTCCATAGTTAGATACGTGCAAGAATTACTCTCATTCAGCATTAGCAAATTCAATGCCTTTAGCCAAGCTATTCTATAATGCAGGTTCATATACAGAACACTAGCTACAAGTAGCAAACTACACTAACATTGTTGAATATCTTATTAGCTTTCCAGTGAACCGGATTAACAAGTGAGAGTCAGTCCCGTCTAACTACATCAGTTGGTTGGCACTGGTTTTGTTAGGTTTGATTTCATGGCAAACAGAGGTGGACTAGTAATCTGGCATGTTGGGCTTTTCCCTAATGGACTGACACAACATGGGGTAACTGTAATTGATAGTTTTAAGAAACCAATTTGGCCTAGAACTGGTTTATAAAGAATGAATAGGGGCCATTTATTAATTTTTACTACTGACACTGTGCTGGCTCATGCACCTCTATTACTAGCTTGTCACTACACCGACCGAACCCCACCCTTCCTCATTTCACTTGTCAGATGCACAAGGGCAGAGCAGCAGGCATTTAAAAAAAATTACCATGGTGATCAAAATGCATTTGATAAAGGAATAATGAACAAATGACCAAAACTGAAAACAAATGTATATTTAATAAAAACACTAAAAATACGACTAAAATTAGCTGCTAAAATGAACATTTAGGATAACAGCACATGATTAGCAATGAAACACAGAAAGAGAAGTCGAACCTGATTTACAGAAATAAATTGTAAGAACGAGAAATGACTAAGAGCAAGACACTGTGGTTGTGACTGCAACTTTATAATGGTCAGTCAAGCTTACTTCTAAAGACAAGCCAACACTTCTAATAGTTTGAGCCTGTATAACGACATAACTTTTCAGTAGAGACTGGTGGGCATGCCGCATGCCAGTAACAAACTGCTTACACTTAGTTTATGGAAATGAGATGTTTTCTCAGCAGTTGTATCATAAGAGTGTTGTGGTATGAGCGACAGGGCAGATTAGAACAGGATGCGGTATAAAACCCCTCCTCAACACCCGCCTCTTCTGAGCTATAAAGTCAAGCTGTACCGAAAATATTACTCATTACTCATGCACATGTATGAGGGACACATAAGCGCAGAACTTCAAACAAGTGTAATGCATGATGCAGTAAATTCCAAAGTTGAGCATGCCCAACTGACCTCAATGTTGGATCAAAACAAAAATATGAATGTCACTTTGGAAAAATATTGGAGTACACGTTGTAACTGCAATGTCTACTGGGGTTTCTTTAGGATCAGTGACCAAAGCATCAGTAAACAGGGCTGGAAATTGTGGAGAGTAAATATTCAGCCAGGATGATTATCCTTCATTGGCATAATATGTAACAGAAGAACAATTGTTCCTCAAGTGGCTGAGAATGTCAGCAGAAGCATGTGATGAGTCTGTGTCAGCAAGAACAGACATCCACATTGACATAGGCAGAGGTGTTATAGTAGGGGTTGCAGTGCATAAACCTCTGTCCCCTAATATGTATGAGCATAGAGATACCAGTGGTGTAAAGAACACAGGCAGTGGTCTAAAGATGTGTGGAAAACCTGGGTATGGTCATGCGTGTTGTCATTCAACATAATCTCCCAAAGTGGGTAAGTGCATGTATGGCAAGCACCAAGAGAACAGTCCATTTAGAGGAAAAGGTCACTGCAAATCAACACAATGTCTGATGACTATTATTCAGTGTTGAAATATTCCTACCCTGGTGGAAGTAGTCTTTCTCAGAATTGCAGTACACTTTAGCCCAAGGGAGTAGGAATACTAAATTGAAAACCAAAGGGAGACTATGGACAAACATGCAACACAGTGATCTTCACCACCATTGTCAAAACACTAAGGAAATCTTGACAGAAGAATGGTGCTCCATCTCTCCAGTGCAGTCCAGGTCAGCTCCAGCAGCATTACTGTGCTGAATCCACTCTGCAGCACACAATAACATGCCTCCAAAATGTTAAATAATACTTGTTCATTGGTGGTCCATTGGTCATGATTTTGCAAAACTGGGTGAGGCTTGCTTAAATGGGGCAGCCTATCTAAAAATATGAACACATTTGCTAAAAGCATAATTCAGTGCACAAAAAGATGACATGAATTGAAATGTATGGTTTACTACAGCAATGAAAAGCAATGCAAAGCAAAGATAGATAGCAGTAAAAAATGCAGAACATGTAAAAGCGTCATTGCTTATGTTGTCTTCCCTGTGCTCGGAGGCACGTTCCCATTTCAAAGCTGCTCCAACATGCGCTGCTAACCCATGCGCTCTCGCAAACAGGCTACAACTCTCCACTAAAAACCGCTTTCTCCACCCGTTTTCCACACTACACACCCGTTCGCTGCTCCACACACTACACAGTCCATAATGCATTGCTCCCCCCACAACACCAGAAACAAACAAGTTGCCAGAACTAACATCGGTTAGCAGCTAGCCTAGCCATCATCGTAGTCTTGATGCACCAAAATACGCAGACACTGTGTATTGTAAAATAAAAGCAGTTGTAGAGTAGAGTTGTTTACTAAATATAACCTCACAATCTGCTTGTCATATTCTTGTGAGAAGGCTTACTTTTCTTAAAATTGCGCCCGTAAACATCAATTGTGACCTGTGCTGCTTTGCTGTCGCTAATTCACTGTTGACCTCAGATACAGACGTTGCGTTAAATTTAATTGCTTATGATCAACTACAGTACAATGTCACTACCGGTATAGAGTTGCAAAGGTCTCCAGGGGTCAAGTTAGACGTTTTACTTCAGATTAGTAAATTCAGTAAGGCTGTGGCTAATAACATAACATAATATAATAACAGGGGCTTATTTTAGATTTTTAAAACATAAATAAAGGCTTATAGAATGGGGGGACCTATAATGTGGGGAGGCTTATCGTGGGGGAAATACGGTAGTAGGTGAAGCTTATATAGTGGACAATGAGTTAAACCTCATCAGTGTGCATGTCGTCATATTCATATTTTTCTGTCATTATGAAGACCTTGCATCCTCAATGAAGCAAATACCAAAACTGTAAGGTGGAGCCATTTTGCACAGGAAGAAAACTAGTTGAATATATTTACACATAGTTACAAAAACACAACATGCACTGACATTTACTTTCCCTCTTCCTGACCTGAGCTGCTGAGTAGAGAGTTCTCATGGGTAGTCTGTGTAGGATCTCCATTTCAGGCCCTTTAGCACTTGAAGAATTTCTCTAGCATATAACAATTAAAGTAGAGGGCTCTGATTCAACATCAGAACTTCAATCTGCTCTCTATGGAACTGGTATTTATCCACTACCATCAAATGCCATGTTGTTATCTGATCCAGAGTGTAATGGGAGACTCCACTGTGCTTCAAGGGTTTCTAGTCCATGAGAAATATCAACATGCCCGAATCTGCCGACTTGATTGAAAAATTCATGAGCACAATTCAGCCCGCTTGTGAGCAAGGCAGCACAGAGGCCACTCACAATGCACAAAGTAATTAACCCAGCGTGATCCGGTGACTTTATCAGAGTAGAGACTCATGAAGCTGAAAATTTCAAGTCATAGCAATATAATAGCAGGTCAACAAAATCAGCAAATTTTTAAGGTTCTATATGCTTATCACAGCTGTATAGATCTACATTTTTGTATTATAAAATCCCTCCTAGAGGAGGGGTTATATGGCAAAAATATATCACAATACTTTTGAGATATATGTATTGTTATATACATTATATCTGAATTTTTGCATCATTTGTTATGACAAAACCAATGAAAAAGTGCCAGCATCACAATATGCTCAGAAAATCATATTGTAGCAACAATTTCAAGGTTATATCAAGATTACAATCATTTCTGCAAGTTATTTGTTCACTCATGTTGGCAATGAACCCAATGACACAGCTGAAAGCAAACAACAGCATAGGAGAAACTATAGGCGAGTGTTAAGAGGGATATTATAGCTTTTGCAAGCAAGATTGATGCCAAATGTGACTCGAGACTGCCAAACAAGGAACCAAAAGGACCAGAAACTGCTTTCATATCACATATGCTTGAGAAAACTGACTATTTTTGTAGAAACCAGCCACTTCTCACTTTTAATTGCCCACCAACCCCCCTCCAGCACCCCTGCCACCAACCATGTTAAGCATTCAATCTGCAATTTGTCAGTACTTTTCATGCCAGTCATTTACAGATAAACCCAGAGAGGAACTTTCAGTGACCGCAGCGTTCATAAGGCAGCATGAGTGAAACCAGCCCTTTATCAGCTCAACTGGTATCAACTGGACAGAACGGGGACCATGGCATCCAAGGCCAAGAGATAAGGAAAGAATGAATTACAAACAAAAATATCAGTACTGGCCAATTTAGATGGTTTACCTGCTTCAAAACAAGTCAAATGGAGAAGTCATGAGGGGGAGAGGAAAACGTGTGTCATTTGCATACATGTTAATATAAAAGCAGTTGGGAATGGCAGCTGTAAACAACCTCAGGTTATTCTTGTAAAGGTCACAAAGAAGAGGCAACCACATGGGGATCCACATTAGCACTGTAGACTTAATGCAGGCAGTGATCCCTCATCTATATCTTATGCCTGTCCTTCGAATTCAAACTGCAGAGGGAAACATTGGGGGCAAGGCAAATTGTTACATAAAAAAGACTGGAGCCTATTTAAGCCCCGGGTTATAGAAAGTGATTGAAGACCTCATAACCTCCTTCCTCATCACACAAATACACGACACCAGTACAAGAAGAAAGGGTACCATGAGGCCACTAAGCTACACTACTTTAAGTAAAATGCCCCAAGTACCACTTAAATGAAAAGGATCTAGCTTATTGGACACTAGAGAAAACAAATATCTCATATGAGCCATGTGGACAGCAAAATAAGCCTGTGCACATCGGGGACTGTGATCTTTGCTAAGCTGCTACATCTACAAAGAGACACTTAGAAGACAGGCAATCTGTTTTGTGATTGACACCAATGCAAGCTTCCTATCGGGCTGCACAATGAGGACAGCACTAGTATTTCTACTATAAACTGAAACTGTGAAATTCCATGCAATGTATTGAATTACACGGATCCAATAATTTGATGTGGATTATTTTGAGCAAAATCATTTATTTCATTTTTGATGCCACAAGTCTGATCACATGAAATACTAACCAAGGCTCCATTCAAAACAGCTGTGTTTTGTTGACGTTTGTGACCTACTAAATATATGGCAACAGTGCAGATTGTGCCCGTCAGCCATACTGAAAACAGAGGCAATTATAGTTGAAATCAGAGGGTGTGATGTTTGCTTTGCATTTGTTCTGACAGTATCAATATGCTGACTCTGTTCTACCACTGGAGCTAAACGTCATGATTTGTCTTAACGGCCAATAGACAGAGTGTGACTTGGAAACCCTGTAAACCTGCACATGTGATAAGGGCAAGTCAACAGAACAAGCAGCTCTCTTGGTTGCTGTCCAGTGATCCAGCCCAGTCGGCCTAGCCAGCAATTTCACATGGCTAGTGAGGGGAAGAGAACAGCAGTGGCCTTGATGAGGCGATCGCCCAACCAGGCCTGAACAAGCTGCCCTGACTGTTCTTGTCAGGCAGGAATGCTACGCAGCCATCAGCTGAGCTCATGGGAGAGGCCTGTATCAGTGATGAAGCAGCATGCAGCCTGGACTCTGCACAGGGACTGGAAAACAGGACCAACCAAGAGACCACATACACATGAGTGAGAGAGAGAATGCAACAGGAAGACAGATAAAGAGGAAAAGAAGTGTAGAAGATTAAGCCAGAAAATACAAGAGAGCAGAGAGATAATTTCGAGGGCTGAGGGCCAAAAAGGCGTAAGTGACATTTCACCAACTTTACAGGAGAGCCAAAACGTAAAATGACTTTCTGTACTGATTTAACCTATTTAAAGCACAATTATTAATACAGATGGATGACATGGTACTTAATGAATAATATTATACCTTTCAGTCCAAAAAATATTTTTTCTACATTTCTTCAGCCTTTCTGACTCTAAATGCTTCAGTGTGTTTACAGTTAAGACCTTTGGTTTTTGTTTAATAACTCAATGTATTTATATTTCACTTCTGTAATATTTTTCAGTAGAAAAAGCTCACAAAGAGCTTTCCGATGATATATATAACTATATATCACTTATGCCCTTTTGGCTCTCAGCCCTCGATTTAACCCTCCTATTCTGTTGAAAAAAATCTATTGTGTTACAGGCCAAATCAACCCACATTTTAAATGCAGACAAAAAAGGACTTTATTTCAGTCTCTCATTGTGGGAAGTTCATATCTGATATATGAGTTCATGGCTATAAATAAGTAAAGTCAAGAAACTTTAAGCGAATAAGTGAAGGTAACAACTATTTTCTGAAACTCAAAAGTGGAAATGGGTCAAATTGACCCGTAACGTAATAGGAGAGAGTGTGCATGGGAGACGGTATGCAAAAGGAGAGTGAACAGAGGCAGAGAAAAGTGGAGAGAAAAACTGCAAGATTAATTAAGATTAGACAAATTTCCATTATAAACACATTGTTAACGGCTGTTCAGATCAAATGATTTTACGCATGCAGCACCAGGATGATGCAATTAGACTGGCAGGAACATGGCATTAGAGACTGTTCCTAACACAGAGCAGTGCCATGCAGGGAGTCGAACCCTGCTCTTCCACATGCAGAGCAAGTGTCACTGTTATTCAGTCACTTACAAAGGACATGCACAGTTACAAATGACTACTGAACTAATGGTCTGTAAAACACGCTCTGTGTAAAAGGTGTAAAAGTGGAAAGACGGACATCGCCATTCCTCACAAAGCTTAAAACCCGCAGCTTAGGACTCTCCTTAAGGATGGACTCATGGTTTGTAAAAATGTTGATGCAACAGCAGCACAGGAGGAGACTAATCAAGCATGTATGAAAACACCATGCAGATCAGAGTGTGTCCCCTGTTCATAAATGTATCTTCTGATTTACACAATGACCGTTATCTAACCCTGTAAAGAAACATTTTCCCGGCTCAGGGGTTTCCAGGATTTTTACAAACCAATCAATCAATTAATGGAGAAAATAATGCACAAATGAAACCATAATGAAAATAAACTTTAATTCTTTTTCATAAAGATTTAAAAGAGCTCCACGTCAGCCAGATATAGTCAAACCCTGTTAGCTCGCCCCAATTATCTCACCAAACTCTCCTCTTGTCATGAAAGGTTGCGGAACAGATTTCCTTCCATTCTATTAACCTCATTAAACAGCCAACAATGCCCCTCACCCCTCACAAAGTGTCAGGTGTATGCATTTCTCCATCTACAGTTTGCCAAACTTGGGTCTGTGTTAGCTCAGTAGCCTAGAACATGGCCAGTCATGCTAATTCTGCTGCTGGTAGACGGGCAATACTAATGTACAATGGACCCATAACTGTTGCATCCTCAGTCTACTTGATATATAGTGATTTGTGGTTATGTCGCTGGCTCTGTTTTTTTATGGCGTTTGTCTGTCATACACATTAGTAGAATGAATTTGAATGCCTACTAAATGCTTTATGGTAATAGAGAACTGCCATGAGAGACACTGGTGTTAGCTATGTGTGCTACTCATTCATGCATGTTGCCGGCTGTTCAATAAAGCCTCTAAAGCAAAAAAATGAAATTACGTACGTACGTCACTAATCCATTTGGATAGCTTGCCACCCTCCCCCACATATCGCCAAATTTAGGGCCAAGCTAACAGGATTTGACTGTATGTAATAATGAAACAGTCACAGGGACGTTTTTATGCATGGAGTACTTCAGGACTGAATAATATTCAAGACAATATATTAACATTTTCAATGCAGCACATTTACTTCTAACAGAGTACTTTTTGGAGTGTGATACTACTAGCATGTTTACTGAAGTAAAGGATTTAAATGTTTCTTCCATCACAGGTTCCATGGTTGGGCAAAAATATTAGCATTTATGACCCTTATGAAATAATGCATTTCTCCAAAATGCTGTTCCTGGTAGAAGTAGTCTATTTCGATCTATAAGCGCTAGGAGATATGCACATAAACAAATACTGGATATCTGCATCTGCCCACTATTTCTGTATGGTGCATCTCTAATTTCATTATTAATATTTTGCAATCATAGCAAATTAGTATTGAATTATGTATTTTTGCTATTTGTTTAAGGAGAGGTTAGTAAGATTTATGTTCACCTGCTCAGCCAAAATATCAGTTATATCCAACATCTTTATCAAATATTGTTCATATTCTACAGGGCAGGTTTTCAACCGAGTAACTCCTGACTTTTAAAAAAGACAATCTGAACACAACCTCCTGAAGACACTCAGAGTTACTCAGCCGAGAAACACTTCGGAGTGACCAGCTGTCACTCTCACATGTTGCAGTATCGGTGTGGCTCAGAGAAGAATAACAGCCACGCTGGGATCATAAGGTATAGGCTGCGTTATGCAACATAAGGCAGGGAGAAATGCCTATTCATGCAAGAAGCACGAAAAGAACCCTGTACACACAACTGTTTAAGCAAGAACCTGGGCAAAAACAGGGTCATCTCACTGGAACGGAAGGCATGGACGCTGACGTTTCCGCCTTCAGGCAGGCTTGGGTAGAAACACATCGACAGATAATGGAGACAGAGTTTGCAAAAAACAGACCTCATTTTACTGTGTTACTAAGGATGTGTGGAACTGATAGTAGGCGTTAGTGATAGAGCAGGGCTGGAGCAGAAGGCACTGTTCTCACATTTCAAACCTCTAAGTATTTCCTTCTCTAAGCCCAATTCCTTTCAGAACGTGAACAGAGAATTGGAAAAAGGCTGCACAAGCCAGGTTTTCCATGCCTGACACAATTGGTTTTCGGCCCACACAGGGTGAGGCAAGATAAGTGTGCCACTAAAGCCTAAAGGCTCTGCTGCTACAGGGATTCAGGAGCAAAGATGCTGGCTGCCACTTTCTATACCCTGTTGCACTTAGGAAGTTACTGGACGTTAGTGTTTCTTATATATGACTTGGGTACTATGATAAAGACATACTGGGGTCAAGCGACAGGCCCCAACCAACAGGCCTTTTGCTGTTTATCCAGATTTATTCTTTGCACACTTATGATTAATAGTGAAGGCTAATCTCTGACTAATGGGAAATATTACAAGGCAAGATGTTATATCTCTCACAATGTTAAAGAGATTTATTTCATTCCTGAAGACCACAGAGTGCCATTTGTTACTAAACTAAGTGAGGTAGAAATGGAGTTTAACTGCACAGCAGTAATTCACTTAGCTTGGCAGGATCCCACACACACACACAGGTTATATAGTAGAGTTAGTGTTATAGAGCTATATTGTCGGGAGTGCACATTTTGGTGAACCAACATTAAACAAACTTAATTCACCAACACAACCACTAAACCTGCTAGGTGGGTTGAACCAGGTGTACTTGTGGAGAGATAAAACACTATATGGAGTGTTAGTCCAAAACTAATTAAGTAAATTTTTAAAAACGTGAAACACGCAGTTTCCAACTCATTTTGAAGGAAAATGAGCCTTTCAGACCAAGATATTAACATAGAATCCATAAGAAGCCTTTGTGAGGGCTGTGGTGGGTCATTTTGCATGATGGTTCCTGACAATGTTAAGTTGTGAAACTCACCAGACTTTGTCTTGACTTTGGTATTTTAAGTGCCCAAAATGCATAAAGCTGTATTCACTATGTGGAATTTAAAGGAAATGTGAAATGTTATTTTTTCTTGTTAATGTTCATTACACTTTGTGTAAGGCTCCATTAAGAGAAATGGAACAGGAAAAGGACAAAACAAATTATATAACATGCAAAGTTATAATCATAACAGGATATATTCAGAATGTGTGATGCTGAATTTGATCAATACCCTCCTGAACTATGTATGTATCTCAAATAGCATTTAGCAAAGCATGTGCACTCTAGCTAAGCCTGACAATACCCAGGACACACCATCAACCCTGATCCCCGATCAATAAGGCCTTGGCGCTCTCGTGCTGGCCAACAGCTGAGCCCATTACACTTTTATTATCCCTGATGCGTCGCGCTCCATTTCCAACTCAGCACCCACTGCTCTTGCAGCTCTCGCTGAATTCCAGGCAGCAATTAGACAAGCGGATGCCCACCAGGAGAGCAGCTTTGGGGAAAGGGAGATGAGAGCCCTGCCTGCTGCTAGGAAGTCAACAGGGGCCAAGTCACACATGATCTTAAAGACCCCCCTTCAGTGCCTTCCGGAGCCATTAACCCTCTCGCTTTACAGTGGTAGTGGGTCACAGAACACCCCTTTAATGGGAGGCAGGGAGGGCCAGCTGTTAAACCAACTACTGCCTTAGGCCAGGTGGGGTGGCAATGAGGGCAGAATATGCAAGATGATCCTGGTCACCAAGCAACAGGAAGAACACCACCAGCGTGAAAGCCAATCAGGAAGCAGTTTTGACGGGCAAATACTACCCTAAATACTGAAGGGAGTTACAGTAAGAATAAACAAAGTCAATAAATAAACATACACAACATTTGAAGATTTTTAAACAACAAAAGATTTCACAAGGTTTCTAAATATCTTGAGACATTTTTTTCCATTTTTAAGTAGTATTAACAATGAAAAATAAATAAATAAATAAATAAATAAATATCCCAATAACCCAACACCTTAGGGTCCCTTTAATCACTGTGAGCATTAAAATCCCAACTGAATCACAGCTGACAGCCCTGCATCATGCTTTGTCTTCATGCAGCTCCACATATTGGCAAGTTGGTTAAAGCTGGTCTTTGCATGAAGAGCCTAGGGCCCAGCAGACTCCCTGGACAGCCTCGGCCCATGATCACATGGTTTTAATTGGAGCGTAGCAGTATAATCCCCCAACCCACTAGTGACCCCGGTTCCCCCATCTCTCCCACAGTAACATTCTACTCTGAGCTACTTCCGCCTTATTTTTTGCCACGGCTGCCTGACCTATATGTCGGCCAGGACGTACTAAGGTAGCACATTATTTATTCTGCTAGGCAAAGGCCTACCAAGATTTGGGATTTGGGATCAGACTTCGTTAAAGGTTAGGGAATCTCATCCTACCCACAGACTCAGCATAAAGCTCCAATATACATATGAGTTTGGCTAACCCCATAGCTATTTATCATCATGTTGGTAGAAAAAAAAGCCCATGCACATAGGACCTGTATACCTCCAACAAGAGAGATGGGAAGGAAAACAAATGCACATGTCTACAAAATAATTCAGACTAGCCTGGTTAACACAAATTGCATCAGGATACACATTTGGCAGTTAGACGATGCATTCTGTCTCACCACAATTTCCATGTTCCATATATGACAGAGTGTAAACATTTGATGGATAGGCCGTTTGATGTGCAGACACACAGGCTGACACTTCCTGAGCTAAATTTAAAACCATGATGCCAACTATGTGGACAAGCCTTCTGATAACTTGGTCTTTCTGGGATCCCATTAGAATGGAATGCAAAAACTAACAATAAACTATTTGGCCCCCTCAAGAAGCAACTGGCACAGATTTGTGACCAACAATACTAATGATATGCAGAGAATGTGCCACATAACAATTGTGCATTCACTATTATCACACAAATATGCATAAGGGTTTTGGTTTGACAATGAGGGTATTTTACCTAATGGGAATTAAAAAGGGTCTAAATGTCAAAAATGTCTTTTGTGTGGAGAATGTCGCTTTTAGTTAGATAACGTACAGTGGTATCAGGCTGCAGATTTTAAGAGGACTTTCAAAAATGACTCCATAAAGTATATTATGGATTGCATCACCAAATCAGGAGTGTGACAGCTAGGTTGCTGATTCAGCTGCAAGCTATGACCAGCATTATACACCCATTACAGGACCATAACCTCCACTAATATCAGCCACACATTAGAGCTGAGGAGTCATGCTGGCCAAGAGTCACTGTTCATTACAATTCAATTACTCATAATATAATTACCAATGAGAGACATTCAAAAACCATATCTTGCATGGAGTAATAATCCATCACAGCAGAAAGAAGAAAAAAACAACCTGAATGACATTGCAATGTCATGTGCTGAAGCATGATTACCTACTGTAAAGAAGAACTACAACAACATAAACAAAAAACTGGTATAACACATAGGGATCCCCCTGTTGTAACTAATGCTGATCTAAACCAGCATGCAGCCATGTTGAAACATTATGGTACTGATATTTGGTTACATATTTAATAAATAAAAAAATCATTAAATCCACAGTACACTGCTCATTATAACAGCTGCTTATTCTGTTCACAAGCAGTTCTACCTTGAGTGTCCATCATCTTCAATGCTAACACAAATATTACTGTAATATACTCAAATTATTGTGACACTGAATTTGATCAATAAAATTCACATCAAGAGGCATCCTTTAAATAAGACTACCCTTACAAAGGAATTGATTGAAAATGTAATATGGTTATTAATTATGGCATCAGTGTTTACCCTACTGGTAAACCGGCTGGGCTGTGAGAATGGGCAAACTCGTATGCCATCTGGCTTGGATAAGAAACAGACACCAGGATGTAAAAGGCTAATGTTTGCTTCCTAGCATTCGTTTTTAAGGATATACACATTTTTGGCCAAAACAATACTCTCAATTTATTTATGCACTTTTTACATTTTTAAAGCCAGATCTCATGCCCAGCATAAATCCGATCAGTGATACAACAGGTTTCTTCAGTCCTGGATTGTCTGGTTTAGATAACTTAATATTAGATGGAGGGCACAGCATGTTAAACGCTGGTAGTAAATAAGCCAATGCACAATCATTCATAAGTATTACTGCAAGATCACACAAAATGAGTATGCGCAATTTAGATGGTACACGGTCTTTGGAAAGATGAACTAATGTATTCCTCATAAGGTAGCTAGTCTTCTTTTACCCCACACGCATGGAAAACTGCAAATTCCCAGAAGAGCAGTCAGCTAAATTTCACTTCCCACAGACACTGAGGGGCCTGACCTCGTCATCTTTACCAAAACAGACTGGCCCCTTGACTCGTAGCTGCAGTCAGATCAGCTAGCCTAAGCAGCACATGATGTGACATGATACAACTGAGCAGCTCCAGAAGAGGATGGTGAGCCATTTTAGGGTTACTGCAGAAGACAGGCGCCCAAGTATGCAATGGCCATTTTTGTATTTGACATGGTCCATCAATTTTTAATACGAAAAATGTAACTGCAATTGTAACAACCAGACACTTACAAATGTTTTACAGTTACAAAAGCATTTTAAAGAATCCTCACTTTAAACATCTGACATTCTTTCAGTTTCTGAAATAGCTAAAGATGAATGGAGAATAAGTGCTAGATCCCCATTAATCTCTACCTCATCCAAAAAGGTACCTCATTGTGCAGTTAACTGTGAAACGTGCACGTTCACTAGTCAAGTCAAATTTATTTATACAGCGCTTTGTCACAAAGCAACTTTACAGAGTTTATAGAATCCGGGTTCGAGCCCCAAATGAGCAAGCTAAGCGACAGTGGCAAGGAAAAACTTGAAAAACCTTGAGAGGAACCAAGGCTCAGAAGGGGAACCCATCCTCCTCTGGTCGACACCGGAGAGTGATAAAATATCTATATCCAACTACTATATCCTACCACGGCAGAGTTGTTTTTCCATACAGCACCCAGAAACTGCAAACGAACAAGCCCACAAGGCAAACAGGAGACCAGTATTACATAAATCCAGCAAGGCATTTAGTAGTTCTCTTAGCTAAACTATAAAACGCTGCTACGCTGGAGAATTAAATCCCATCTCTGCTTCTTTCCCCATTCTGGAGTCTGATGTGATGGAATGCACCCCTGTGCAACAGAGATCTGAATGCTGCATAGTCAAAAAGAATCAGGCCAGGACCGAAAGCAACAATATCAGCGATACGAGCTGCGTTTATGTCTCTCGCCAGGGCAACATCTGGAGTGTGCTTATTTACACAGGCTGCTAGGCCTGCTTGCTGTCTTGTGTCAAAACCCAAAGTCTACTGGGTGTGGGGGGTGGGGGGTTAATATTGCTCGATGGAATTCCACGGTGGAATGTAAAAACATCGGAACTGCTCTTTTGTTTTAGACTGGGACTCCATAAATGTCGGAAAGAAGAGATGCACTATGGGACAGTCCTGAGGGTCTCCCCCTAATGACAACAGGGGCGTTGGCTGCTTTGGCCAGAGGAACTTTCAATGACGACATGCTCAAAACACTTCTCCCAGTACTGAACAGTTGGGGAACAGTAGAACACTATGGATGGGTGGATGTGCTGGCTCTAGTCCATCAACATTTTACTGCAAATGTGTTAATATCAGTCAACTCCAGATATATTGGCCTGAAATAAAAATATTTAATAACGCACATTTATTATATATATAATAAATATTTTAAGGTTCAAAGAAATGCACCCATATTTTCATTTTTACACTGTACAATAGTTTCTTCCAATACCAGCACCCTCATTATCGAAATTTGTTAAAGATGGTGTTTGCGTGTCCAAAAGGCAAATTTTATATTCCATCTAACCACACTAAACAATTCCATTTGTGTTTCTGATGACATCTGGCAAAGTTAAAGCACTGCATTTCTTGGATTGATCCTTCAAAATACTTATTTTATAGGTTTTGATCATGGAGGTGGTATGTGAATGTGGATTTTGAAATGAAAATTCAGCTCAACCTCGGAAAACTGAATACACATTTTTCAGACTAATCAGGCTGGTTTTGCTTAATGCTAATTTCAGCTAATCTTAATTTATAAAAGAACCATTTCCTAATCTGTTATGATCCATCTGGACCCTTGGCCGAGAGGACTCTATGCCTGTCTGCATATCAGGCTCAAACCACTCACTTAACCAGCCACTAGGGAATCTACTGGTATTGGCCATTTAGCTGGTGTTGACCAGCCAACAAAGTGAGAAATAGGATCATTATATGGGTGGCCTACAAAATTACAGCTCATTCAGAAATATTGCTCAATACTATAAATACACATTTACAAGGTTTGTTCTCCAAGGTGACCAAGTTGTCCAATACCTACTTAATTATGTTAACAATACAGAGTGCTATATTTACTGCTGCTTAAACAGAATAAAATTACAATATTTTCTACTTTTTTTTTCTACAGGATTCTAATAGTAGTGAAACTCTACAATCTTATGCTACCAAGTTAGGTTTTTACCAATGCCGAGACTTATTTGTTGTAAGTGGCAAGCGGTTTGCTGAGCATGCATACAGGAAACAGCACTTCTGGTAATGCCGACATGAAAAGCTGCTTATTTGTTAAGTGCTACTGGGAACAGTAGCTATGCACAAAAATGAAAAGGTGCCATTTCCCTAAATAAAAGACTGAACATTACATACAGGTACATCTAAAAATAATAATTTTGTGAAAAAGCTCAATATTTCTAGACATTCATTTCAGAAATGAAATTCATATATTATATAGATTAATTACACAGAGTGAAACAGGTCAAGCCTTTATTTTGTGGAAATTCGACGATTATTGCTTACAGATAATGAAATCCAAAATTCACGGTCTCTGAAAATTTAATAACACATAAGATCAATAAAAAGTATATTTAAAACAGAAATGTCAGGCTTCTGAAAAGTATGTTCATTCCTATGCACTGAATACCTTGTTGTTGCTCCTTTTGCATGAATTACTGCATCAGTGTGGCATGGCATGGAGGCAATCTGCCTGTGGCACTGCTGATCTGTAATGGAAGCCCATGATGTTTTGATCTCAGCCTTCAGGTTGTCTGCATTGTTAGGTCTGGTGTCTCATCTCATGGTGTCATGACAATACTCCATAGATTCTCTATGGGGTTCAAGTCAGGCGAGTTTGCTGGCCAATCAAACACAGTAGCACCCTGATCGTTGAACCAGCTTTTGGTACCTTTGGCAGTGTGGGCAGGTGCCAAATCCTGCTGGACAATGAAATCAGCATCTCCATAAAGCTTGTCAGCAGAAAGAAGCATGAAGTGCTCTAAGATTTCCTGGTAGATGCTGCATTGACTGTGGACTACAGAAAACACAGTGGACCAGCACCAGCAGATGAGATGGTCCCCAAATCATCACTGACCGTAGAAACTTCACACTGGACTTTAAGCAATGTGGAATCTGTGACTCTCCACTTTTCTTCCAGACTCTGGGACCCTGCTTTCCAAATGATATGCAAAATTTTGTGCTTTTTCTTCTTAACCCAGGTAAGACACTTCTGACATTGTCTCTGATTCAGGAGAAGCTTGACAAGAGAAATGTGACATTTGCTGCCCATGTCTAGGATTCGTCAGTGTGTAGTGGCTTGAGATGCACTGACTCCAGTCTTGGTCCACTCCTTGTAAACCTCACCCAAATCCCCGAATAGATTTTGCTTGGCAATCCTCTCCAAGCTGCAATTGTCCCAGTTGCTAGAACAACCAGCTTCTTTAGCAATACCCTTTTGTGTCTTACCCTCCTTGTGGAGGGTGTCAATGACTGTCTTTTTGACATCTGTCAAGTTAGCAGTCTCCCTCATGATTGTGTAGCTTTCTGACCCAGACTGAGACCATTTAGGCTCAGGAAAATTTTGCAGGTGTTTGAGTTAATTAGCTGATATGGGTACGAAACCATGACTTTCCAAGATTGAACTTTTTCACAATATTAACATTTTCTGAGACAGTGAATTTTGAGTTTTATTATATGAAAGCCATAATCATCGAAATTCCAAGAAATAAAGGCTTGACATATTTCACTCCATGTGTAATGAATCTAGGTATTACATGGATTTCACCTTCTGAAAGGAATGTCAAGAAATATTGAACTCACGATATTCAAATTTTGTTTAGATGTACCTGTATATGGAATCCTCTAAACAAGCACCGCACCTAGTAATAGCTTTGTAACAAAAAAGTTTATAGTTTTAAAGAAAGTTGAAACTGAAAAGGAAAAATGCAGCTCCACATTTTAATAAAAATCTATTGAAACTACAATTAAATATTTACGACAGTAACAATTAAGAAGGAGGGGGGATAAAAGCATAATGTGCTGACATCCATGTGCTGGTGTAGCACTAATCAAGAAATGTCATGGCTGATTTTTCCCCTTTTTTCCAGCCCACACTACAGTCTTTTATTCTTTAGCCAATTGTTACCAACCAAGCAATATAGATTAATATTTACTTGAATGGAGTATTTACTTTATCCAAGTAAATTTACTTGAATTTACTTGGATATAGTTATTTGATTAGTCTTCATATCATCCCTGCGCTACAGATAAATTGCTACATAACACGACTCCTTTACTCCAAGAGCATAAACACCACTGCACTGGGGGTCTCTACAGAGGTCAGGATTGATGGTAAGTGGTCTTTTGTTGGCATCAAGTAGCAACAAATTGAAACTTGGCTTCCTGTATTTAGTTATGCTGACCTCCTGCACAAAATTCGGATACACACCCTGTTGGAATCTCTCCACCATAACAACAACAGCAAACATTTTCATCATCAAATTACGACCAATTCTACACTGACCAATTTATAGTGCTAATTTAATTAAGCGCTGTTCTGGATTAGTGGACCAATTAGTGCCTGTGTGCAGCCTTTCATTACAATTACACTAATGACAGAGAAAGTTTCATTTTCATAGTGAAATTGCTGAACCTCGTACGACCATATTGTTGTTCAAAGTGGCCATATTGAACAATTTTTTTTTGTGTTTGTACCCCATTCCCCAGTTAAGGGGAAAAAAGAGCAGTGGTGGCCTAGTGGTTAGGACATTGCCCCTGGGATCAAAAGGTTACCGGTTGAAGTCCCAGCCCGGGCACCACTGAGTACAATTGTACTGTAACTGTAATTTTACACTTATGTGCATTAAAGAGAACTTTTAAATTGGGGGAGTTCAATAGTAGTGATATTGAATAATGCAGAATTAGTACATTTTCATACTCGAGCCTTAAGTCTCAAAAAGCGCCTATGAGGAGGAAAAGATATTCGCACTTAAAATTAAATCATAAGTGCTGCTCAATATTGCAAAATGACATTAAAGTTTGATCATCCTAATAATACTATTTCAAATATTATTATAAAATTATTAAATAAAATCTGTTTTTCCCCCATAGTTCTCTTCCAGGTGCAGTATTAACAGGAGACACTCAGAAAACATTGAAAAAAGGAATATTATATACATCATGGTGTCTTAAATTATATTATTTCATAGGGGACAAAATTTCATGTGGTGCCTCTGACTATATGGACCGGTACTTTTTGAAAGTTCAGCAACGTTGACATCCTAAATCAAATTTTTATATGGGCCTTTAAAATGGGATAGATAGTAAAATACTACAAATGCACAACAGAGTGAAAAACACCAAAAGAACAAATCATGCAAGCATAGCACAGCTTCAAGAAAGGCTCAGCAGTGAAGTCTGAGCAGAACAGATCGGGGGTGTTGGGTGACGGATGGCTTCTCAGTCAGATTAGACGATTATGTAAAAGAGCACACACTGTGGGTGACTGCACCTAATAGCAAAGTGGAGAGAATTAAGAGAACCATACGATGTTCAGGAAAGGACAGAAGGATGGCAGGCCACACAGAAAGGTTTATTCAAGTTCTACAATGCTATGCCTACTGTATGCCTTCCAAATGCACAATGCCTGGCATTTGGCCTCAGGTTGGAAGCTAGAATGAGGAAGGCTGGAGACTGATGTGATGACTGCTACAGCTTTGAAGCCACATCCCCTCCCAACCTACAGTATTCAAATGGGGAATGGGCTACAACTACAGATACCAAGTCTGCCATGACATTCATTTTATTGGCTTGAATTTAGGTTAGGCTTTACATTACTTAATCTTCCATAACCAGCATGTGGTTCGCATGTCTCTACATGGAGAAATATCCTCCTTCTGCACAAATCACAGCCCGCAGAGAGAGATTCAAGATCTGCAGCCACGCCCGACTCATGTCGCGTAGACTCGTTTAAACATGGGCACTTGCTGACATGTTTGGGCAACTAAGAAGCTGAAATCAGAGCGAACGTAAGAACTGTACTTGGTGCTTCACAGTGTCTTTTTCTTGTAGAAAGACCAAGTACTACTTTGTTCCAAATTCCAGTAATCAGTTGCTCTGAACACACCAAAAAGAGCAGGGAAAGACATCAGCCAACACGGAGATGCAATATGAGGTGTTTGGTTTTTGCAGAGAGTCTTAAACAGCCAAGTCTACAGCAAAGCTAAAGATCTGATAAAACACAGATTTCCCTCTTTAGGAACAGTGCATGCAACTTTGGGCCCCTCTTTAAGCCCCCCAACCCAAAGCATAGGGTGGCCAGATGTGAGCATTAGACACACACACACACACACACACACACACACACACACACACACACACACACACACACACACACACACACACAC
>JBBIGC010000125.1:20009177-20020055 GCA_037576955.1 Lepidarchus adonis | reverse complement strand
ATCTCTGTTGAAGCTGCTGCCCCCGCGACCCGACCTTGGATAAGCGGAAGAAAATGGATGGATGGATGGATGGATGGATAGAAAGTGTAAACGTATGGGGCTAAAATCTAAATCAGGATACAAACAAGATGCGAATGTGACCAAGTGTAAGTGGCCTCTGAAGGAAAGTTTTTCTGCATATGGATTAAAACTACTCAAGTTCCTTGGGAATTATTTTCAGTCTCAGGCCTAAGCTGGGTCTGAGAAACTACAGTAGTTTCAACGTTTTTATTATCCTATATAACTGTATGGATGGGGGGGTTGCTTTAATTTTGTTAATTCATCATCCTCATTCTCTTCACCTCATGCTTCTAATCTCACCTCAGGCTAAAGATATGAGTACTCTACCCTACAGAGGCATATAGGGGCAGTTCTAATCTGTTCACTAAAGCATGTAGGTTCTATGCTCAAATACAATAAAATAGCCATCATCCACCTAATTACAAGGGACCGAAAGATGAATTCCATTTATAGTCCCTGAAAGGGAAGCAATTAAACAATAATTGCCTTCTATTTGAATAGCCCTTGCAAACAATGGTTATAACACACATGAAATTAATAGTGCTGTGGAGGTATCTGCTGCTGGAAGCAGAGGGACAACAGAAGTAAGCTGGTGTGACTACTCTGGCATGTGGAGCGTATGTTCTCTTAAATGCTAGCTTGATGCTCAGAGGAGCTTATAGAGAAGCTTCAACATCTCCTCTGGGACACAGCAGTGGGAGTCTTCACGTCACTTTGTAGAAAACTCAACTAAATATTTTGACAAGTGAGGCAGAACCAATGCTCAAGCGTAGGTGCACATGCACACAGGTTTTGAGTTTAGTGTGCCTTTGAAGCTTGGGAAATACCTGCAAGGTACCACCAATAAGGAGACTGTGGGGCATAAATGGGTACTGGAAAAATAAACACATTCACAAAGTCTTCCAATGCCCTGGGAATACAGTCAAACCCTGTTAGCTTACCCTTATTGGTCCGGTCCCAAAACGTTTCATTGAAACATATTTTTTGACAACCTGGCTAGCCTGCGTATAGTAGCAGTAGCCATGACGCTAATCACACAGCCATTTACTCAGGCTTCTTACAGACACTGAAGAACACTTTTCTGGATGCTATGGGTACTTTCTTGTCGGAGATCTTCACACACTTGACCTGTGTTGCTGGTCTCTGCCTCTGCTTGCTACCCTCTGTACTACATACGTACTGCCCAAGGTTACAAATCTTATGTTGTAATCATAAACATGTAAACATGTTATTTAAATTATTGTATTACTATATATTGTTATTGAACAAATGCTTTAAAGAGGACTAGGTCTGCAGTGCCCTACCTAACCCACAAAAACTGTGTGTAAAATAAGTATGTGCAGATAAGTCTTGCACTTGACAGCTTGGTAGCGCACAATATCTTCAGAATATACACAAATCACAGTTGTTTTTAAGAACAGGGTAAAGTTACTTTCATAGTACTACACAGAAACTGAGAAACCACTGCAGGTAGCAGCTGACTGAGGTTCCTAATCATGAACGATCACCAACACAATCTATTACTAAAAAGTGGTTTGTGTGTTTTTGTGACCATTAGACTTTGATTGTTAGCAATGTAAAATACTCTGTGTTCTTAAGACTTGTGAAGATAAGGCCACCTGGATAACTACAATAGGTCCACAGACTCTCTCAGAACTGTAGGCCCAACATCTGACAAAGAGCACCAAGCACTACAACTGGCTCAAGCTGTAGACTAGCTTAGAAGGGTTCAAGCTAAAGTCAGCCAACAGCCATTGAGAAGTGCTGTGGTCCTGTGGAATCAAAAGCATCTGTAATCAAGCACACATTTCTGTGAGGTAATTTTTTCACCACTTCAGCAGTACTGTAACACTACAGGGTCCATTGCATGGGGCCTTGAATGAAGGCAGCTATTCGAAGCTCATTGTACACACTACAATATTACAGGCAGTTTGCTAAAAGACACATGAATGTGATTGCTAAAAATATTCCACCAGGCTTCAGGTGACAATTCTCTCAAATAAAGGCAGAAAACCTGCTTTGCTGGCATCACTTCTCTTCAGCTCAAATTTCTTTTAATTAAAAGCCTACACATTTAAAAGAATCCTCATTTTTCAATGTGCATTTCTAAACTATCCACCAGTATTCCAGAGCCTATTATTTTATTAAATGCAAGCAAAAACATGTCAAAGTTATCATTATTGGTTATTAAGTGTGTGCTAGAGATGTAGCAGACAGAGTAGGCTTAAACACTAAAGAAGTTAAACCGGTCCCAGGCACTCCTTGAAAGTCTATATACGCCTGTTTGGAGCTGGGCAAGAGCAAACGCCTTTCAGTAGTTGCACCACATGCGTTGTAAGAAGAGGTAACATGTAGCGCAGGGATACCTCAAGACGAGGGTTGAGAAGCACTGTGCTGGAGAGCTTAAGTTATATAAAAAGCTTCCAAGAACATGAGTTCACGTTTCTCACATGGTAATCAATCATTTTTATGCTCCTCTGTATAGATGTCCCTCTGGGCCTCAATCTTTACCTGTAAGGCCATTAGCATGGCAGGCCTGTTACCTACGTATTGACCCCAGCTTAGCCCCTCATTCCTCAAGATTCTCTTAACCTAAACAACCTCTTTTAACCTTCAGTAGAAAGATTCCAGGGAATAGGAATGTTTCGGACTTGCTGTGATCCTTTAAATTCAACTGTTTTACTCCAGCATGTCAGATTGGTTTTCACATTTATGAAGAAGGGACAGCGATACAAACTTAACAATAGTGTTGTTGTATTTTTACAGTAACAATGTAAATGACTACATGGCAGACATTTAGAATTTTTTGGTACAAAAGAAAATTAATGTTAAAAAAATAAAAATAAAATTCCATTATAAATGCAATCCAAATCACAATTCATAGTCTAATCACAAGAAAAAATAGAAATTTTATACTTTTTATCTAATTTTGCAAGTAAAGTCTAAAAAAAATGCAGACATGCAAGACTGTGACATTCCTGTGTTGCGATGCATATATTAACATGATCAATTAATTCATCCTAAACTGATCAAGTGAAGAATCATAGTGGGTTTACCTTATTTATTATTATTTTAAATTATTTTCATGATGAACATTTCTCACCACATGGCATAAAGTCCTCATCATCGAACCATAAACGCACTAGGTCTTAGGTCATTCGGCCTCAAAGAATCAGGTCATTTGATGATACCTCCAGCTGCTTTACTGTAGAACATTTGTACACCATAGTTCTTTAGAGGTCAGACTCAACACAGACGTGTTTCTTGCACGTCTAGTGAAGAACATTGAGATGATCATTAGTGTTTCAAGTCTGATTAGGCTATGAAATAGAAAATGAAAATTCATCAGAGTACATCAGAAGTACATCAGAGGCTTTAGAAGGAAGTCTTTATCAGTTTTTTTTTTAAAAGTTAAAAAAAAGACAAGACAAGACCCTTCAGCTGCTTCCTCTGTTGCTCCAAAGATAGCATTTCTGAGAAGTGGTGTCAGAAAGGGAGAGATGGATGGATGTGTCAGCAGTAGGATAATGAGGAAGTGACATGCCAGTATTAATGACTACTTTCCACACAAACATGAAACTAAACAGTAGAATGGGGACGGGTAACTATTCCATTAGCTTACATGTTGCTAGTGAAAACTGGCCCGACCTAAGCTACAGGTAACTTCAGAATTTAAGAAACGGTCTGGTAAGAATCAGCTTCTTCTACAAACTCATGAAAAGCCCTATGATCAATGGACCAGCTTTAAAAATGCTGAAGAGAAATGAATATTTTCTTCACCTGGTGAACCCTGAGAAGATGACAGCAGGCAAAATGCAAACATCATAGTGACTCCAGTGGCTTTACCAGTCTAACTCCAGTCTTGCAGGTAATCATCTAAAGCAACCCAGTCTGGTGGTAATGACTGCACAGAAAGCAGCTCTTGCCTGTTATTAACAAACCACAGCAGGTCAGACAACAAATTCAGCTTGTTTGGCTGTTAGGTAAGTCCATTCTGGACCTCATTTCAAACTTGGGTCAAGAAGAAACTGTGTAATCATTACAAGGTAACAAGTGCCAAGGGCATTACACCAGAAAGAGATTGCTTATAAAAGGTAGAATGATATGTCTGTCGCCTATCAGACCTTGTTATTCACTCTGTAGTGAGCGTTACTTGTATTCAAATGTCACAAATAGAGAAGTCAAAATCGCCAATGCCAAACATAATACTGCTAATACAAGTGAAATCTCATACATTGAGTATAAGTGGTTAACAAATCAACAATTACAGAAGTTTTGGAAAACTCAAGCCTATCCTTTATATATTACCAAGTAAAGAATTCCTCACAATCAACTTCAGAATCAGGCTTAGACGGTTTATAATGGCAAAAACAAAAAGTGTTTTTTTCATTGAGCCTTAGTGTCTTGATCCCACCTAACCAGTTCAAATCAGCTTGGAAGTCTAAACACAAGCAAACATTCTCAAAAAGGTTGGTAGTCAGAGAGTACCCTGGAGCTCCTAAGATCATTTACTGAGGGTTCATCCTCCTTCATGATAATGTAATTGTGGCTTTTGTTAACAAAGAGAGGCCAAGTCGAGCTGCTGACTGAGCCTCATCACCTCCACCTCAGTGTTTAAAATGTAGTTTCTTTTCAGCTATAAGTTATAAAGTCCATATTTTTTCTTTTTGTTTTACAACAGAAACCCAAATTTACATTTTTTAACATTCACCCACATCTTTTCTAAAAATACCCAACTTAAGTTTGCTCAAACCACATCCAGATTTTATTCAGGTCATACATGCTCCTCAATGTAGTTCTGTGGCATGGACGGTCACTGTGAGAAGTCCGATCCACGCTGGATCATCCTTATGACTGCTTTTGGAATACCAGACATTGTTCATCTTGTAGATGCCATCCTACACTGAAATAGCAAATCTGAACACCTAACATGTATTGGCTGAATAACAACATAGAGGATAAATGGGAAATTGGGTAAATATGAGTTTTCGCCAAACTACACTTTTAAAGGCATTTGTCCTCCTCACAAACTCTAGTTTGAGGACCAGCAGAGTAAAAAAGAAAGCAATAGATTTTCATTGTCCTTCAAGCAAAGTTGAGTTAATACAAAGCGTTATAGAGTGTTACATAGATTTCAAATTTGCACCCAAGCAGTGTTTTGCCTCTAAATAATGCAAATGAATTAAATAAATCAATGTCTCCTCTGCTGGGGACACTTATACCTTGCCTGCATGAGAACCATGAATTACAAGAGCATGTGGACAAGAAAGATACATGCCAATTAGTCTTAGCTTGATGGGAAATAGATACTCCATTGATGCTTCACCTTTAGAAGGAATACTGAGGAACACACACACGGTAAATGAAATGCATCTTTGTATGTGACCATGCAAAAGCCTGTGATTGCAAGAAAGCCTTTTCTCTTTTACTTTATACTAAAAGGGTCATTAATTCTACTTTAAGACACAAACATTGTTATTCATATTGATTACACATCATTAGTCTCACATAAGAAAGTATTTCACATAAACAATTACATACAAGTACATAGAAGCAGATAACAATGTTATCAAGAAGTGTGGTGATAATGCCTACAGTGCTTCGCCTACCTAACACCCACTTCAGACTTGCTTCTGCTTGCCTAATGGGTGGGTGATGTCCAGAACAATTATGTAACACCTTTTAAGTGACCAACCCCCACCAGCATCACCACACACTCGAAGGGCACGGCTGCAGTGCACTCCCTGCTTAAAGTGCCTGTAAGGCTCATGCAGAGGCATGGTGTCCAGTGCTGGAACTGGTAAGCAGCTTAGCTGGTGACAAACAGCTGGTTGGGATGCAGATTACAAGAGGAAAAGGGGCAGCAACAGAAAAGATCAATACAAACTGGCCAACATCAGTGTCAAATGTCAAAGCATAGCAGGGCATCAGAGGTCTGACCATACATGGACCCCAGGGATGAGAGTTCACCTACATAACCTACAAGGAGACATAATCCATAGCTCATTACCCACATTTCTTACAGTTTTATTCAGTATCATACCTACGTTCTTCAGAAAACATTGCAAAGTAATCAAAATGCTAGAATTCCATGATATTGCTAAATATTAGAAGTATGATGCATTTAGCATTAACACATAAGAAATTTGATTAATAGTCTTATTTTGACAAAAAATACTAACTTTTGTTTAAGTACATAAATACTTTTCCCCACATTATCTAAGCATAAAGGGGAAATTATGAATACTTGGAGTACTGACTAATTCTCCGTTTTATTAAAAAGAGAGAATAATTGGGCCTGTTTAGGTGGATTTAGTCCAGAGGGTGAGATTTATGTGGCACTGCTACACCTTTTTTGGTTTCTCCCAACCCAGGAAACTAAATATTGTGATGTCTGAGTGTTGTCTTTTAGTTTGCTGACTTGTTTATTTGCATTGTGCATCTGTAATCAGCATTGAAAAACTAAGATCACATTGTATCTCGGCTTGTTTCACGTGCGATGTAGTAAATGACCATCATGACCTTCGAGTATAAATCCTACGTGAACTTTCGCTTTTCTGCCCTGTTAAAGCAGACAGCTTGCTCCCCCGCCCATCCAAAGAACTCTCCTAACGCATGTGCGTTTTGTATCTCTTTAGTGTTTCGTGTCTCTACTCGCTCCCCCGCCCATCCAGAGAACTCTCCTAGCGCATGTGAGTTTTGTATTGCTTTAGTGTTTTTCCTCTCTACTCGCTCCTCCGCCCATCCAGAGAACTCTCCTAGCGCATGTGAGTTTTGTATTGCCTTCGCGATTTACTTCTCTGCTCGCTCCTACGTCCATCCACAAAACTGTTCGCGCATTTGCGCTTTTTAACGCTTTCGTGTTTAATGTCTCTCCTAGCTCCCCTGCCCATCCAGAAAACTCTCCTAGCGCATTTGCGCTTTTAACGCTTTCACATTTCTATTTGCTTTACTTCTCTGCTCGCTCCCACGTCTATCCAGAAAAATCTACTAGCGCAAGTGTGTTTTGTATTGGACTAACAGCGGAGAGAAGCGACTCTGCAGAGATCGGGGAAAGTCCACGTAATTTCAGAGACATTGGAGATGGAGAATGGCGAATTGGTTTCCGAAGAAAAACAGCACTGGTTCTATTATTGATTCATAACTTCATTATTTATAACTGTTATTCATAACATCAGTTTAAAATAGAGTTTCAAATACAGCCTAAAAATACTGTAATATTTTTATGTCATATTGCCCAGCCCTACATCACATTATTAAATCAATTATAGATTATGCAACCATGTCTTCAGAAGTAAGGCACCTCGAGCCAACTTGAAAACACCTAAATGAAGTAGGTCAATTACCTTAATTCTGAAACCAGCAGCGCACGTTATTATCGTTTCAAATACATTTTTAAGGGCTTTCAACTAGTGCTTGGCTTAGGAGAACTGCCCAAACACCTTTATTGAAGAGAGCCACAAATAGCTGTCCGTGTCATCAACCATAGCTTACACGCTTGAATGAAGACAATGATGTGAGGGAATTGCTCAGGGATTTTAAAAAAAGATAGAGCCCATGAGCATCAGAACTAAGCGACACCACATATGCCCTACGAGTCAATCTTGACAGTTAGCTCAGATACATGCAGCGGCACAAAGCAAATTAACGAACTTCTAAGAAATACTAGTAAAAATTGCCTGAATGAAGAATTAAGCAACAGCTGATAATACATCACATGATGACCATCTCTTCATACCCCCAGACGAATCTTTGCTTCCCCTCAGTGTAATTACGTGACTGAAAAAAGGAAGGAAAGCATGACAGGACCACCAGGTTTCACAAGGCCCTTTGGCCCGAAGAGGAAGTGGGCCAACTGGCTGTAGGACACACACTAGCAGTTTCTCCCCCTCCATGCTTTCCCGTCTTTCCTCCCCGGAGCGTCTCCTTTCCTCTATTCTCCTTCGGTTTCCCCTAAAGTTTCGCAGATAAACTTTTAGAGTTTCACTGCCAAATTATTCAGTTGCTACAAATGCCACTGCAAGAGCCTCATTCACTGAAGCCTTGTCTTCTGTTTGGCTGATATCATTTTTAGAGACTAGCTTAATGCAGATACTGCTCTATACTGTAGCAATCCACCAATGACACCACATAAAGGCCCAGTGTGACAACGGCCCACTAAGGAAGTGACACAACTTACAAGCTCTGCCATATACCTTAGAATTAAGAGACTGTTTTCACAGAAAACACCTGGTGCTGTACATGCTTGATTCCAAGTGCAACATGGCCACTGTAGTAGGAATTCAAAGTTCTGTGAAAATATCCATTACACACTATAATACCAAACTACAGACTCAGGATGAACATACTAAAAAGTCTTTTATGGCAGCACAACCTGTGCACCAACCAACACTTAAAAGGAAGTAGATAGCTCTTCATTTTGTTTTTCCAAAGGAGCATCTAAACCGGCATTCCTCCATGCCCAAGAGGACACACTATCACAGGGATTTCCTTCCTTCGACTCCAAGAGGGACAGAACTGGGGTCAGACCACGGCAGGGTGAGTTTGTCCTGACCTAGTGCAAACCACTACCAAAATGCAACTAACAAATGCTTTTCCAAGCACAAAAATACAAATTAGGAGGCCACAGTTGCTGCAGCCACGGACAGCAATGTGCATTTGTTAGCATGCATTAAAATTGTCCATGAAAAACTTTAAGGCTTTATTTCTGCAGTATCTCAGGACGTGTCTGTGTCATATGTTAAATAATCAGCCTCAAAACACACACACACCTTAAGGTCAACTGTACACTTAAGGCATATGGAAATAGGGAGTGATCATTTTCCTTAAGATTACACAATTTATCCATGTGGATTATAAGTGCAACGTCAACATTGGTTTAACAGATTATTTGGGGCTTGTGGTTCAATACACTCATGATACATTCAGCACGAAACAAACTAAAATCACACAGCTATAACATTTCCTTTTTGGAGTGCGCATTTGACCAAAAAACGTATGTTTTTCTGCATTTTATAGACCCTATAAGTTCAGGACACTGGCTTTTCAATTCAGAATTACCACAATATTTAGAAAGAAACGTGAAAGGAGAAGAGTGATGACTGTACTCAGTTGTGCTGGGAGGCAGGGGGAGGGTGATGTAGACCTGACTGTGCTGGACTGGGCCGTCTAACACTAAAGAATGGAGTTCTACCAAATATCATCATTAATGCGTATTAGAAGAGGTGCATATTTCTGCATGACCGTATCACAATATTTCAACACACTGTTAATTAGAACCTACTATTCAGACACAGAGTAAATGAGTTTATTAAGCAGCCACATACATAGTTAATGTACAACTAGAACCGTATGACCGGGACCAGAGAGCAGCAGGACACACTCATAAAAGATAATGCCATTAAATATAAATGGAGAAGCAACAGGATCCTCCTTACCACCTCTAACGCCTTTATTAAACAGCTTGAAATGGCCCAAGTCACATCTAGCAGCTAAACAGAAGACAGAAAAGAGGCTGTGTAGGTCTTCAGAGTGGACTCCAGCATGGTCCTCTGTTCTCCTCTCAGCTCCATGAATGTACATCGGACGAGTTCCTCACAGTGACACATTACACTCATCTTGCATACTGCGTTTGAAAGTAGGCCACTTCCTAATTGTGACTAGAACTGTGCTATTCCCTCAGCTACTTATTCCTCCTTTCTACAGAAGAAACTAATCTTCGCCTCAGCCCTGAACTAGGCGGGGTCGCTGCTCAGACACATGAAGAGGATCCAGGCGGAGGGAGGCTGCGTTAACGGCATTAAACAACCGCGTTTAGCGTGTAGGCTACAGCTGCAAAAACATTGCAACGGCCTTCGGTCATTTACCATACAGACATTTCGCAGAATGACACTAAATCAAGCCAACACGCCCAGTTTCCCATTATAAAGCACTCGCTCGTACAACTTTTCCATTTCCGCTGCAACTTCCACACAGCCGTGAATGAAGACAGCAGAAAACGCCATTCTTTACACACACCAACACACACGCGGTTTAACGGTCAGTCAGAAGCCCTCGCCTGTAAACGCGACAATGTGTATAAAAGAATAAAAACAAGAAAAGAACGCGTCTGAAAACGCCAAGTTGAATTGTTCCAGCTCCGCCATGTTCGAGGCGCGCGACCTGCCTGCTCTCTTCCGCAAAGCGTCTGCTTGTGTCTGGGCTCGCGGGTCTCGAGGACCTCCCTTCAGCACGGCTGCGCGAGACGCCCCGGCCCTAACAGCCTGTGTGGAAGACTCCACGGTTTGGCTTGCCACCCAACCACACGGCACGACACCGCGAAATGCGGACTAGCGCGACCGTAGCACCAAAATACAGGGTAATACTCACAGATCTGCTCCTGAGCTCCAACCCGCTGAACGCCTCTCTCACTCACACTCTCTCTCTTTCACACACCCTCCCTTCCTCAGCTCTCTCTATCGCGCGCGCGCGCGCGCTGGGTGAGGTTGAGTTTTTGCGTGACGTCGCAGCCTCGGTTTCAGCATCACTCCTCCGAGCTCTGCCCACTGTAGGAAAGTAAGGCTACTGCTCTGGTGAATTTGTTCATATTTGTGTAGAATATTTTGGCGGCGACAACTGAGTGTTAATTCTGCAAACGTGAAAATGTAATGCTATTCATTTTTTTTAGTCTGACTACTTTTCTCTTGGTACTTTATCATTCTCACCATATAATGAAAAGTATGTGTGTAAAACTGAAGTGAAGGTCCCCTTGACCCCATTCCCTCCCATCTTCTACAGGCGATCTCTCCTTCTTTCATCTCGACACTGACCCACATTGTA
>JBBIGC010000125.1:19961216-19993543 GCA_037576955.1 Lepidarchus adonis | reverse complement strand
ATAATAATAATAATAATAATAATAATAATAATAATAATAATAATAATAATAATAATAATAATAATAATGTTATTATAAACGTCAAAGACAACATGAAATATTAGGTGCATGTCAGACATCATAAAGCCCAGTAAAACTCTTGTTTCATGCTGAGCCTGTTTTTATTGTAAAGTGTGGGAGTTCAAACATTTCATATTTTGTCTGACAGCTTAAGAGGTAAACAAGCAATACTGAAGGCACGTGTATGGAGGTGGTGAGACATGAAGATAAAGATCAGAAACCAAGGATGATAGTAAAGTATCACGCATGATAGATTTTATCTCAAAACCAATACCCAGAAACAGAGAAAGTTTAAATATTTAGGGCAGATTCCTGGAGTCTCCTCACGCTTATTCAACCACAGCATGACATATATCTGACTCAAGTGAAATTAAAACATTTCAACCTTCTTGTCCTGGTGCTGTCTGTTGAAACAATCAGTCTAACATGTAGTCCAGAAGAAAGAACATGGTTGTCATTTTGAACTGTCATTTTGAACCATACGACTTAGGCCTAATCTTTCAGACCTCACTGAAGAAACCAGTGAATGAAGACTTTGATCCCATGATTTTTGTTTTATTATTCTGATTAACCAGCAGCATCGTGGGTTTACCGGTAAATGTAAGTCAATCTTCTTTGTGTAGTATTTTTGCATGGTATTAGTTAACTGCAAGTATAATCTTAAAAATCCAAAGCTATTTTGAAGACATGTCCAATTTGGTCCCAAAAAACTTAATGTTGAGTTAGGAAACTTGATTTTCAAATGTGTGTGTGCTTTGAAGAAGTTATTATTAGTCCTGCCACTATCATACATTCTATTTGTTGATCAATTGCCATTTTAAAATTCTGATTAACAATTAAAATATATTTTGGGATAATTTTATCCCACAGCACAATCGTATAGGGGCTGAATGTACTGATCGGCTAATTTGCTTTCTAGGAAAACTTACATATATATTGAGAATTTCTTAGCTTTGGCTACTTATGTATCAGTATATGTGTTGCTTATCACATTCTTTCATTCTCAAATGAACTTGTGATTTGCCTTTTGCTTGTTTTGACACACAAGTGCTCAGTGCCATGGGGTGAATGGTAATTGTGTCAGGCCTAGTTGTCATTGAAACCTTTTTAGCATGTGAATGTACATACATTGCTTATTTCAAACAGCTTCATTTGTGTTGTTTGAAAAGGATCTCACAATACTAGTACAGAGTTAAAAAAAAACAAAAAAAAAACACATATTTACTGTCATATACGGTAGTAGAATGCAGCGTGTGCAGCGTGTGAGCGACTGGTGTTTGCACAGATGGGGAAAGAGAGAGGGGGTTTGAGCTGTTTTTTTGCAGTTTATGCTGTACTGTTTATGTTTTATTCACCATTAGTGTTGAATAAGAGTTTGTGTTTGTGTGTGTGTGTGTGTGTGTGTGTGTGTGTGTGTGTGTGCATGTGTGCTGGGAAAGGAGAAAGAGGCTGTTCTCTGCTCTGCTAATTTTGACAGCTACTGTTTTTGACCCCATTAACCTGTAACCCAGATTTTCCTCTGTGAAGCATTCAATCCCTTCTGAAAGGAACATACTTTTATTTGTTTCATTTGATGACAACATTGAAAAGTTGACTGCAAAAATGGAAACTGTCAAATGGCCAGATGCTCAATATCCATACAATACAGTGCCTCAGTATGTGGAGCATCATGTATTAAATCTTGCTCTGACATGTACTGTGAGCTGTAAGGTCTTATAGACACAGCTGGACTCAAATGAAGGTGTAGAACCATCTCAAGGATGATTAGAAGAAATGGACAGCACCTGATTTAAATATATGAGTATTACAGCAAAGGGTCTGAATACTTAGGACCATGCAATATAGTTTTTCTTTTTTAATACATCTGCAAAAATGTCAACAATTTGTGGGGCAAAAAAGTATTTAGTTAGTGACCAATTGTGCAAGTTCTCCCACTTAAAAAGATGCGAGAGGCCTGTATTTTTCATTATAGCTTTACCTCAACTATGAAAGACAAAATGAGAAAAAAATCCAGAAAATGGCATTGTCTGATTTTTTAAGAATTTATTTGCAAATTATTGTGGAAAATAAGTATTTGGTCACCTACAAACAAACAAGATTTCTGGCTCTCACAGTCCTGTAACTTCTTCTTTAAGAAACTCTTCTATCCTCCACTCGTAATCTGTATTAATGGCACCTGTTTGAACTAGTTATTAGTATAAAAGACACCTGTTCACAATCTCAAACAGTCACACTCCAAACTCCACTATGGCCAAGACCATAGACCATAGAACACTAGAAACAAAATTGTAGACCTGCACCAGACTGGGAAAACTGAATCTGCAATAGGTAAGCAGCTTGGTGTGAAGTAATCAACTGTGGGAGCAAATATTAAAAAATGGAACATACAAGACCACTGATAATTGTGAGATTTTGAGTGAAAACCTCCTTCCCTCAGCAAGGGCATTAAAGATGAAACATGGCTGGGTCTTTCAGCATGACAATGATCCCAAACACACCATCCAGGTAATGAAGAAGTGGCTTCATACGAAGCATTTCAAGGTCCTGGAGTGGCCTAACCAGTCTCCAGATCTCAATCCCACAGAAAATCTTTGGAGGGAGTTGAAAGTCTGTGTTGCCCAGTGACAGCCCCAAAACATCACTGCTCTAGAGGAGATCTGAATGGAGGAATGGGCCAAAATACCAGCAACAGTGTGTGAAAACCTTGTAAAGACTTTTAACTGTTGGACCTCTGTCATTGCCAACAAAGGGTATATAACAAAGTATTGAGATGACCTTTAATAAATACTTATTTTCCACCATAATTTGCAAATAATTCTTTAAAAATCAGACAATGTGATTTTGTGGATTTTTTTTCTCATTTTGTATCTTATAGTTGAAGTAAAGCTATGATGAAAATATAATTTATTCATTTATTTATTTTTTGTGCAGTATATATAATGAGAAATCCAATATATTCAGTTTCAGCATGGTTATGCATTGTGAGCAACTCTAATGTCTAATGGACATTGTGTTACGCGTTATAAATGTAGTCATTAAAACTGCTGAGGTCTAATTCAGTCTTCCATAGTTTATGTAACAATGCACTGTATATTTGCATATTATCAGCATAAATGTAATGTATGTACTTCACCACTTCTTTTGCATTTGGAAAAGAGCAGAGGCAACTGGGTTTCCATGAGCTGTCGTCTCATAACGACTCACTTCCTGTGCATTCTCAGTTGCACACTGTGTGGTTGTGAAGGTGTGGGGGCTTGTCATAGCAGCAAACTCAGACTCAAAGTGAGTTTAACTAACCTCCACTGTGTGATAGATCACACTGCTGTTTAGCTAGGGTCTTGATTTTAAAGAATGCCAGCATTTGGTGAAACAAGGCAAAGACAAGTGTAAAAACAGGAAAGGGCTGAAAGAGTGATCACTTGAACTTCTTAGCCAAAAATTATTTATTCAATAAAAAATGAGAGAAGTTTCAAAGTAGATGCAATGAGTAATCTGTTGAAGTGGTATTACCTGGAATTGAGGTTCTTCATCATTTGTTGGTACACTTAGCATTTTTTAACCCAAGGTTAAGATGAGAGAAGTAGGCGTTGGGAAATACTGATGATTCATGCACTCCATATACCACCCACTGCTTAGTAAACTAACTCACTCTTGCTCTCTCTCTCTCTCTTGCTCTCTCTCTCTCTCTCTCTCTCTCTCTCTCTTGCTTGCTTGCTCTCTCTCTGTCTCTGTCTGTCTCTCTCTCTCTTGCACTCTCACACATGCACAAACACCACTAAATAATGGTTTAGTTTAAAAATAAATTTTATATGATTTATCCCTAGTAGAGAAGGTCACACATTACAGACTTATGTCACTAGACCATGCTTTAAGCAATTAAAAGATGATAACAACATGCTGGGCCAAATTCTATTACCAGCAAAGAAGACATTTCACTCAATGTCATGTCTACAATATCTAGAATCCTTGACTGATAAAATGCATGCACTCCTCATATACTCTGTCACACCTCCTTGGACCTGCAGGTGGTAGTATATTAAGTACAATGACTGATGTTATTCATTGTCCAAAATGATGTTATACATTATGTTCCTGCATATTACATTGTCCATGTTGAACATCTGCACTGCTGTTAAACACTGACGTGGAAAAAATGAGCTTGAATGACTGTTTAGCCAGTCATCTGAGACTGGGGTTATTCTCAGAAGTAACCGTTAACATTTTTTGTGGTAGTGGATGCATTAACACAAAGTGAGTGGAAGTTAGTGGGGGTCTTGAGGACTCAAAATAGGTTTTACAGTCAACGAGCCCTTATAGTCACTAAGAAGAACCACCTAGAATGCCTAGATAAGAAGAGAGGATGCAGTCTAAGGGTATTTCCACTGAATAGCAAAGTGTTGATACATGAATATGAAAGATTTATGTCAGCAACACCTGCCAAACAACATGCACCTGACACGTTAATGTGGCTGATTTCTGATCAACATGCAAGTTGAGCTTATGATGTGAATTACTTCAGTGCATATTTTAACTACGTGAAGGCACATCCTGTCTCTAAATTAGGAATATGTCATTTATCATCAGATGATGCTAGAGATTCAGTTTATTGTAAGGACTACTTGTTGCACAAAATAAAAAAAAACCTGAAATGGCTCAGATTTTCTAAAACTGATGTCACTACAAAATAAATATGTAGAAAAGTGAACAAATGTGTGGAAGGCCAGCTTTCTCAACAGAAGGGTCTAATATGAATATCAGTCTAAGGGGTACAAAGGGCTACAAAATAATTCAATGTAAGAGATGGATATATGATACTGATACTATATCAATAAACCAACAGAAACGAGTATTGATATATAGTAGGTCGACTGGTCATGGCATGGCCAATCCTTCAATTTCTTGAAGAATAAGTTATCATGCTTCAGGATTCTTAATATCCTAAATAACTGGTACAATGTTTTTTTTAATGTCTTATGTCCCTTGTTATCCCTTTGTTCAGTGTACAGGAACTTTTAATAAATGTATTAGAATTTGTATAGATTTATTCCTATAGTTTATTTTGTTTTATTTAGCGCAATTTACTCAGATGTGAATTTAAATGCAGTTAACATGTTTTATATATTTTACATATATTATATATTTTACTTTACATTCTTTATAAGTTCACCATAGAGGGGGGCTGTCTGAAATGATATTTTAATACACAGTGTTCTGCGTAGATTTTTGTATTGACAATAAATCTCTCTTGAATCTTGAATGTTGAATCTTGAAGAATGAATCTGCATGGAGCAAAACTTTTACCCTTCTCATGAAAATCATGGATTTACTTTTAAATAAAAACACAAAAACTTTAATTGTAACTTGATACCAACTCTGTCCATAAAAGGCTTTAATGGCACAGAGTGTGTGTGGTTGACTGGCGTGTCCAGATTCAATTCAATTCAATTCAGTTTTATTTCTATAGCGCTTTTTACAACAGATGATGTCATAAAGCAGCTTTTCAAGTTCCAGGTCCGAGCCCCTAATGAGCCATGGCGACGGAGGCAAGAAGGAACTCCCTGAACTGAGGAAGAAACCTTGGGAGGAACCAAAGGCCAGTAGGGGAACCCATCCTCCTCTTGTCGACACCGGACAATAGTTAGTGATTGAGTTGTGATGGTTGTTTATGAGTTCCATTGTTTGAGGTGTAGACATGTGGTGATGTTCAGTGGAGATCTGTCACCTACAAGCATTGGGCCTTTCGTTAGAATGTTGATGTTTCAATCCCTGATGGTGTTACAGACGTCTGTGGCTGGGAGTCCAATAGAATGTTGGCTTTACTCACTGGGTGGGTAGAATGATTCCTCCATCTTCCACCATTACTCAGTGTGATACTAGCCAGCAGGGGTGTCTATTAGCTGATGTAGCAGAATTTTGTAGGTGTTGAGAGATTGTAAAAGTCCAGCTAGTGGGTGGAACTGGAGACTTCCAAATTGTAATGGGAAAAACAGAAAAAATCAGCAGGAAAAAAAAAAGAAAATTAATGTCACATCATAAAGTGGAGACAACAGCAACCACAGAACGTTTAGCAGCTGAAATACCAATTTCCAAACTGCAAAACAGAGTACCGGCAGGTCCCAAACAATGTGTAGTTTTTTTGTGAGGCCTTATATTCCAAACATGTTTGCATTTCTGTAAAACGCATTTAAGTTGTTCAGTGAAAATATTACCAACTGTACGTTTGTCAGTTAAAAAGGTTCAAGAGACTCACATATTTGTCGGATTTTACACAGAGCCTCTACTTTGGAAAAGTAGTTGATGTTGGTTCTTTAACTGTGATAGTTAGACAGTCCACTATTTTACACATTTCTTTTCAGAGTATTCAGACCAGGGTCCAGACACGTCAGATTTACACCCACTTAAAGTGCAGGAGCTCTGTTAGTGGACACTAACGTCACACATTGGCTCACTCTAAACCCTAAGCAGTGCTGAAAAGTGATGTAAACCACATCAGGTTAGTGGATGTTGTGTGTAAAAGCCAATTTTTTTTTTTACAAACTACTGAAGGCACAGAAAAGGAATCACTGACAGACATTTCTGATGCTGAGTGTGGATATCCTGATGCTGAGTGTGGATATCCTTGTTCCCACTAGTTCCTAGTTCCCACTAAACTTTGAATACCTTCTGGTGTCTTGTGTGTAGAATTTCAGTCTATACTCAGTAAATCACACAAGAAAAACGTGCAGAAACCTCCCAGCAATAATTAGTACAACAAATGATTCCAAACTTTTGAATAAAGCTTATCAGCAAACCCTCCTTCAGATAGGGGGCGTTCAGAGGCAACTACACATGGTACAGGATGCCCTCAAACGGCCAAATACAGCTGCTCTTGTCTATCTTGTTTAACACACTATGATTATTGCCCATGGTAATCACCCTGCATGGATATGAAGGATAAGAGTATTCCTATAGTTTCTTAAGTTTATTCGGACCTTTCGTATCATAGTTTTATGAAAGTGCTTTGTGCACATGATTTAATCATTTAATAATCCCTTTTCTTTGATTATGGCCCAATAGCCTGATCCATGTTGTACTTGTCTATACCACTCATTCCTATTTACACTTTCTGAAGAGAAATATTTTTCTAAATTGTCCAGTGAGGTAGCATATTGATCTGGATACCTGACTCTGGTTTAGTAAGTGTCCTACACAGTTTGATAACCGGTTTAAACACACCTGTGTAAATTTCTACCTGCGTTGGACATTGTTCTTCCAGGACTGGATTTGGACACCAATGATATAGATTAAATCAGTGGTCACCAACTCCAGACCTGGAGTGCTACCTGCCTTCAGAATGTAGTTAACACCAAAATCACTAAAACCCAGGCTGATTAGTTGCTGCAGATGTCCGTGGTGGGCTGGTTCAGGGCATGTTTGGTGCATGCTGAAATTAAACTTGGCAGCGTGGGAGATCTCCAGGAGGAGAGCTGGTAATAACTGGATTAAATCCTCAGTTCAAATAACGTTCAGCGAGTCTGTTATATTTTCAACAAAGCCAATGACTCCATCTAGTGGAGAAAAAAAATGATTTCCCGATTTCTTTCCTGGCAATGCGTAACAGAAAATGAAAAAGGCTCACATAGTTTATTATTAAAAAGTATCGGACTGTTGCTGTATTGTAAACTAAGAGACGGACGGATGCATTACTGTTATTTTATGACCTTTTCAGTTTGGGTTTCATTATAAACATGCGCCAGAGTGTTTAAAGAAGAGACTACTTTATAAGAGTCTTTATTTGGTTTATTTTACAGCACTGTACTGTACGTGGAAATGATCCCAAAGGTCCAGCACTGACAGGGAACCTTAAGAGAAGGCTATAAAAGAATGTTAGATAGTGTAACGGTCTGGGGGGCCTATTGGTTGGTTCTGACAAAGTGCATTATGGGAGTTTGATGTTGCGCAGTGTTATGCAAGTTTCAGAGTTAAGGAGAGGGGGGATGGATGCAGTATAGTAGTGTATGTTCAGATGAGCGAGCTGACGATGGGGAACCCAGTCACCGTCACTGTGTTTACCACGCTGGATAGTGACCTGGGCGGGCTGTTTTGCCCATTGGCTCCTTTCATTTGGTCATGCCTTCCTGTAGAGAGATCTCTAGTACCAGGTTAGTGCTTTGTTAGCGCTAGTAAATAAACCTGGGCCCATTTTGTGTGGGCTTCCAAAGACATATCTGTGTGCGAGTGCTTTGTTGACAGTTCCCTCACTTCTGGAACTGTTAAAATAATATTATATTCTTTCAACATTTCAAGAGATGCCCCTGGGCAGAATAATGCTCATTTCTACTAGGATTATATATGAGACTAGGTTAATGACAACCTATATGGTACATTTAAATCCAACATGGATGAGAAGTCAGAGAGCACTTCAGAGGAAATTTTAGAGGCAGAAGTTATATTTTGAAAATATATATATAAGAAAGCAAATCAATTGAAAATCATTTTTTTTAAATTATGAAGTGGGCATGGAGCGTCTGACACTTCAGGAGATCCAGCTCTTAATCCACCAGGTGGAAGAGGAATCCCCGTAAACTTGGAGGGATGGTGGCCCGGAAGGAAGCAGCGCTCCCATGGCAGCCACGCTGAAAGACAAGCCCTAGGCCCCTTCATGGACGGCTGGAAAAGGTGGCGCCAGCGATGACGTCATCAAGCGGCGCCAAGGAACCAGCATCACCCCGCTCTTCCAGAAGAAGATGGCTGGTGGACCACGCCGGCAGCAGCACGCGCCGTTACAGAGCAGTGCCGTCAGGAAGCAGGCACTGCCCCGCTGCCATCACTGCCCCACTGCAGTCCGGAAACATGCACTGCCCCGCCGCAGGTACTGCCCCACCGCTGTCAGGAAGCAGGCCCTGCCCCGCCGCCATCACTGCCCCACCGCAGTCCAGAAACATGCACTGCTCCACCGCTGTCACTGCCCCACCGCCGTCAGGAAGCAGACACTGCCCTGCCGCTGTCACTGTCAGAACCTGACAGCACATCGACTCAGCTGCCATGAAACTGCCCCCGTGTCGTGGTTAAGGGCAACCAGACTCCAGACTCCTTTCTCCACTAAGTGTGGCTGGCAGTGTGGTTGGGCGCCGTGCTAGTGCATGAAGGGAGTCCCGTATTGGCGTACTTTAGTTGCATGCTTTTGCATGCCGGGGTCGATCGGAATTATCGTGAGACATGATGAGAGCTTTTAGCGGTGGTGACAGTGTTAAAACATTTCCAGCTGTATATGCAGATCCTGCTCCGGACCGATCACATCACTCAAATTTAGGGTGGTTTCACTACTGGGCATGGCATATAGGGGGCTGGTCACTATGGCAACCATTAAGACACTGCCGTACCTCCGTGGTCAGTTTTACTGGCCAGGTTGCCATAGTGACGTGGCCTTGCACGTGCACCAGTGTGACATGTGCACTGCCAAAAAGGGGCCATCACAACGCTTGAGCGGGTCGCGGTAGATGTATTGGGACCGTTTCCGAATAAAGGAAAACAGTACATAATAGTCGTCATGGACTATTTTACCAAATGGCCTGAAGGGTATGCGGTGCCTGACCAAAGTGTGGTAACTACAGCAGATGTTCTCTCAGCCCGGTGATGCAGAGGAGCTGCATAGTGACCAGGGGCAAAATTTCGAGGCTACACCCACAAAAACGTAAGTGCTCGGTAAGCCGAGCCTGGAGTATTTGGGCCATCTGCGAGAAAGACTACAGGTGGTATATGGACTCGCTTGCCAGGCCCAAGAGGAAGCAGGAGTGAAATGGCAGCGGGCACATGACGTGCGCTCCAGGGGTAGAGAATTTGGAGAAGGGAAAAAGTTTGGGTGTACAACCCAATGAGCTTAGCCATTCACAGCATTGGAGTTCTGATGTTTGAGTGCTCTTTGTGTGGCTATGCTAGTTGGGGGCGCACATTGATTTCAAGATTCAAGGACCCCTGTGTCAGTTTCCATCTCTTCCCTTGATGACTGTCCAAGCTGGAAGATATATATATATATATATCAATATATATAGTACTCAAGTAAATGTACTTTTTTACTGTCCACCTCTGCAGGTCTGTTATGTCAGCTAACAGACACCCACTTTGGCTCACATTAAACTGAGTGATGCAAGGAGCATTATAGCCACACTACCCCCTCAGAAAGTGGAAGGCCTCTTGCTCTCTTTGACTTCTGGCCACAGATGGCAGTGCAGGATCAAATTCACAATCTCTCACTGACAGGAGCCAGATTGACAGGAACTTAAAGCAAGACCATAATTAAATTGGGAAGCCTTGCTGGTGTGCTATTGTTCAGAAAGTTTCATTTTCATTATCTATTTATTGTTTTTATGCAAATAAATGTTTGTGTATTGTTTATTAGATGCTGATCACTGGATTCATTTTTAAAAGATAAATAAACAAATAGATAACTCTATAACTCATTTAATATTTTAGTTTTTAAAAAGTTGACACATTTTCTACACCATAAAATAAATCATATGTTATGCATGTGCGAAAGATTATATTACATAAAGAGTGACACAATGTCTGACTGTCTTAGACAGAGCTACGATCATGTGACACATTACCTTATTGTGAGGCGAACTCTTCACAGGACTGAACATGTCAGACCAGGGACCAGCCGGAGAGTTGAAAGCTGTTGGCAGTGAATCGGATTTCATTTCTGGGGCAAAGTGTTCATTTCATAAGAGGTGTGTTTCCTCTTAGGGGCAACACATAGGAACTAGGTGTAGTTTGGAGGGGCCTCAAGCAAATCAAATCAAATCCTGTAATCTCCCATAGAGTTAACCAGCCACACAATAGCTCAGAGGAATCACTATGGCAACAGGATGCAGATTAGTTACTGGATCCTGGCACATGCAAAACAAGAATGATGCCCCTCGTTCAATGAGCTGGTAAATTCACACTGAGATCAGAGGATGCAACGAAGACCGTCTTCTAACAAAAAAGCACTTACAGCTACTGGTTCAGTCCATATACATTCACAACTGTTCATGAATGTGGCAATATGTTGCAAGACTGTGATATAGTTACATGCACTTGTAATAATATTAGTTGTAATATAGCACAATAACAAGGTATTTGGAAATAATTACTACAGTCAAACCTCGTTAGCTTGTCCCTATAGGTCCAGGCCTTAAATTTGGCGAGATGCAGGGTTGGCGAGCTATTATAATGGGGTAAATAACATGGAAGGAAATCTGTCCTGCAGCCTTTCATGGCAATAGGAGTTGAGCTAATGGGGTTTGACTGTAAATATAACATATAATAATTATGATGTGTCTCTTTTGTTTATTTCCTTGCACAGAAAAATTCTTCCAAGACTGCCAGGCTGTAGGACACAGGGGTTAACATACACATGGAAAGAGTATATGACATATATCAATATATATATCTAAGACAAACTATACAGGAAGCCTGGTTTTAGAGGGTTTCAAATCTTGCAGCTCCATTCTAAAGTGTACAGTGCTGGGAGCTGGGCTGAATGAACAAAATTAGGCCTTTCAAGTGATGAGAAGTAGGTCCTGAACAATAGTTATCTAGTGATACACTGTGTTCTCTGTGTATGGAGAACCGTTTGTATCTAAACAGCCCCACATCAGCTGGAGCACTCTTAGGAACAACCTGAGTCTTATGTAAATAACAGTGTTTACTGAGGAAGTGAGCCTCAGCCCAAACCAGGATGAGACTGTGGCTCAGGTTGACCCTCAACAGCTGCTGGATGCAACAAAACAGCTCTTCTGTGGTGTAAACCTCTAGGTGACGGAGGAACATAACTAGATGGTCTCACTGCATAATGAATCCACTTGCTTTTGTCACATGAAGATTATTGGATCATTTTATCAATAAATGCATGACCAAATATAATTTTTGTTAATATAATTTGTTTAACTAGTTTTTTTTTCATAAAGCCTTTAGGACTTGCTTGAATAACAAGTGATGTTTTAGGTCACATTATAATTAGGGGTACACAGTATTAAAACTTGTTTTGGAAAGTAGCTAATGGATTTTTGAAAAGACATTAAATTTCAATAGACATTCACTGTTGCTGCCAACAATGACAAGATTTGGCATGGCCAATTTGATGTTCTGCTTCTCTGCCACTCACTAAACAGAGTAGTCACAGAGGGAGGTGTGACTCTAATAGGGCAGCTTTAGAAGGTTTGTCCAAAACTAGGCAATGCAAAACATCAGTTTGAAAGTGGTGATCCAACTACATTGATGTTGAAAAATTAGAATAACAAAACACACACACGCACACGCAAACGCACACGCACACGCACACGCACACGCACACACACACACACACACACACACACACACACAGACCTTTTCAAATATACTGTATTTCTTTATTGTGGAATTTGCAGTTTTAGCTAAATACCTCAGATTTAGTGCTATTCACAGCTCCTCAAATAAAAGATGTTCTGCCTGTATTGAAAGTGCTGCATTGCAAGTTTTTAACAACACTCTATTTAGCAGGGTTTCAGACACCGCCTCTATATTCCAGGCTAGAGTATGCTTGGAATGCGTTAATAAGCACCACAAGCCCCCAGGTTCAAAACATTACACATTACACAAGTTACACATTTATGCACCCACCACGTTTGCACATGAGCAAATGTACAATATGCAACACATGGGGCTGCTTCAAATGTTACAAAATAATTACTGCCAGTTTTAATTCATGGTTCTAGTGTAAATTGCACAGATTTCAAGAAATACGTTCTACACTGACATTTCCAAATACTCAAATTATCTCAGTACTAAAAATCTTTACAATCATTTATATTAAAGCATTTGTATATGAGTAATTACGCTTTAAGAAAAAAAGGAATGGAGTCATAAATAATTTCACTTAAATTGCCTGTTTAACTCTTAACTCTTAACTCTTAGGAAAAGTACAAGCTATGCTTTATAGTAGTGTATAAAATATCTTGACCTGAAGGAAATATTTATGTATATTTCCACTCATGAAAGAATACAGTCCTCTGGAGAGCACTTTCCTACTTACCTCATCACTTCAGCTGCCACTTGACACAATCTTCAGAGCAAAAACAGTCCACAGTAGTGTGGAATTGATTGCTGATACCTAGAGGCACGTGTAGGCCTGTCCAACAGCATTGCTGAATTGGCATTAAAGCCATGCTCCACTAACAGAATAAAGCAGAAACTACTGAAGTAGTTATGTCAAGTTGATCTAAATCAGTAATGTGGTTACCTAATCTTACCTAGCAGATTGTACAGTGAAGAACCCATCTATAATTCACACAGTCCTGCATATATAAATATCTATACTGATGATTTTTAGTTTGCGAAAAAGTCGTAGGGAAAATGATGGAGATTTGACAGGAGAGTCCTGCTCAATATGGGACAGAGCCCACTTTATTTAAGCCCTTAAAAGGGCTCCAAAGCATATGTGCGCCCCCAACTGGTGTAGCACACACAGAGCAACTCACAACATGAACTCCAGACTCACAGATGGGTGGATCCGAAATGCCTAGTCATTATGGTGGGGGTGGATCAGCCCCTTTACCCCAAAACTATACACAAATATCCCAAATGAGTCCCACAACACATGCACACAAAATACCCCAGCACACAAACAGTTCCAGGCCTCAGCTACACCACATTGCCCCCCACCTTAGTCGTGGATGTCCCCAGTGACTCAGTCCAGGGAGTGGTAGGGTGCCAGGCGGGCGAGACCATGCCCCACCCACAGTCTATCACGCAGATGCCCCAGGTACTCCAAGCCCAGCTTACCAGGCACTTCCAGTTCCAGGGGCAGGCAGAACACTAAGTGCTGCTGCACGCTAAGTTTAGTGTGAACTTCCTCTCAAGCCACTTTTACGGTCACGCACTGCCCCCTAGCATCTACCATAGCACTCTCTTTCGCCTCCTTTCTCTCGCAAAGTTTACGTTCTCTTTCGCAACTCATCTCCACACAACTCTGGATCCACAACCAATCTATTATCTGCTCGTTTGGCACTGAGACGGTACAGTACCCTACATTGGATGCCCCCTCGGCAAAAAGGCCCCTAAGTTCTCGGTTTGGTGGTGTTGCAAGCTACAGAGCTTGGCGAGGGCATCCTCCAATGGCACCCATTCCCCAAATCGACACTACAGGGCTCTCTCAATTTCAGGTGACGAGATATCAGCCGCATTTGGGTAAGGAAGGAGTCTAGACTACAAACTACAGCAAGAACAACAACAACAAAATTAAATGTATTTGCATCTTTGTGGCTAATATATCTTTGTTGCTTTTTTAACATTTGAAGGGTAATTTTTAATTAAACTCATTTAAAATCTAAACGTAATCTTATCATAATATGTACAGCATAATATTGATGGATAAAAACTGTATTTATTATTATTTTATTTGGTTAAACAGCAGCTCAGTTTTACCTTTCATAATGGGTCAATAGAAACAGTCCAAACTAAGTAATTAAATTTATGGGGATACAAGGTTTTGTCCCAGCTAGGCCTTGGTCATAAAGAAATGGGAACAAAGTCTGTCTGAAAGTGAGAACCTGGTCTGCATTGTGTTGCACTCACTATGTCGGGATTGCAGGGACAATGAACTCCTCCATCTTGTCTCCTGTCTTCTACAACACTGGCTCACAGCAACTTAATCTTTGATACCATGCCTCATCGGGTGCTCATGATGCTCAAATGAAAGTTTGATTATGGAGAGGCAGACAGCGGGGCCTTCTCACTATCTTCCTCCCCGGTCTATTGGGTGCTGACTGTTGTGATGCCAGCTGTTACACTTCATTGTAAGTATATTCTTTTCCTTGTCTCCATGCACCAGGCCTTGCTCCTATAAACATCATTAATTATGGACATGTTTCTGTGAGTCAGTATTTGGACCACACCTGTGTTTGCCCTGTACTTGACTGACATTCTGACTGAGTAATGCGATCTACACATGACGTGCCTAACAAAGGACAGGTTTGCTTTCCCTCATATGAGGAGAGTAGGATGACACTATGTATTGGTTAGCTAATAGCTAGCTTAGCCTAGCAAGTTTTCCTGTGCAAAATTAGCAAACAGTTCCTCATTGTGTGAAGAGTCCAATTTAAACCGATTATTTAGCCAAACATTTACATAGTTTTAACAAACATGTAGTCAGCCAGTTAAGACATGTACTGGGCATGTACTGGGTATTATTGATTGATTTTTATTTTTGAAGTTTATTCAGATTATGAGGCACTCGCACTGAGCAAAAAATGTCATCCTCTGAAGTGAATTTACCCAACAGTGACACCAATAAGTGTGCAGAAGCAGGAGCAATGGGGTGTGTACCTGCATTTGGGGTGCAGCTAGGGGTTTAGGTGCCTTGACCATGGGCACTTCATCTCTTGATGCTGTAGGTGGAGGCTGCTGTTTTACTCACCCACTGCTCCCACATTTTCCCTGCCACTTCTGGGGACTGAACTAGTGACACTCTAAATTACAAGCCTTCTTCTCCGACCATTAAGCCACAGCTGCCCCAAAAAATACATGGAGAGAGTGAACAAAGTTCCCCACTACCAGAAATATTGCAGTCAAAATTTGGGGAATTCACAATGGCCCAGCCTTACCTTGGTTGAACCATCTTCATGGTCATGGTATTGCCCCAGCATTGTGTCAGATAGTCTTAGAATGGGATATAATCATGATGTAGAGTAACTATTTGCTGTTCTATGCATTCAGTTTGCTAGTGGTAGGCATACAGCATGGGTGACGTTATGTACTTTGAGCATCATTTTTGCCAAGACTAACTTTATCTGGTTTAATTTTATTATATTCTTTTCAGTATAAGATTAATTATTTGTTAACTAATTTAGCTTTGTTGCTGCAGTGCAAAACAAAAGAGTAAATGACTATAAACACGCCTTGGCTGATCAACCACATTGGGAGAAGAGAACAGTTGTGTTCATTAATTAATTTTTTAGTTAATTAATTAATTTCAGTCAAAATATTATCTTTTACCTGAAAATGACAACTATGGGGTTATTATATGATCAAAATGAAAGACATTTACTTGCAATCTTCATTTATACTGGGTTGTCACCCAGTATGCTCTGCGTTTTTTTGCATTTGACTACTCAAGCGACAGGCCATCAGCAGGGAGTAATCAAATAAGCCTCAGCAAAGTGCACATGATTTAGATTACTCCTCATTTTGCTCTCAGGAGTGAAGATTAATTGTCTAACCATGACTATATATTAGCACTACAGATGACACTGAGTCAAGCTGTGATTTATTTCATGCACATAAACCAAAGGAGACATGCCATACTCTAAAGTTGTAATAGGCTCCAATGCTTCAAGATGGGCATGTAAGGTATGGGGATTGCCCTCGCAGACAACATAAATATGACCACATATATTACATACAAGGTATGCTTGCCAGCACAAGGGAGATTCTTGTGTTCTTAGAAAGATTAGGATATGTGTATGATAACAATGGCCAATTGATTTATGTAATTTTAATATTAGCAGAGCACACTGCCCCAACAAACTCCAACCAAGCCAAACATTTGGTTTGTGTGCTATAAATCTGTGATTGCTGGGAGAATTCCTCCATATTCATGCTGATCGAAAATATTCTTCCACATTCACACAGAAATTATTGGGGACATGATAAATGTCATGGTAACATGGTAAACATGGTAAACCATGCTTCTCAGTGAGTATCAAAGGAGCTTATTTTTTCATACTCTCTCCTTCTCTTCATGTAGGTTTTTTAAAAGCACACATTAATCCGCTGCAGGCCCTTCATGCACAACATGAATTATTCACAGGCAGCTTCTGTTCCTTCTTCTGTATTGGTCACTAGGTGTCAGCAGCACAGACATCAAACACTGCTTCACAGCATGAATAGCAGCAACTACATGTAAAGCTTGTGTGTTTGCAAATGTATCGTTTGTCTGGTTTAATACCTAATAAGGACTGTGTACAAATAAAATAGGATAAAAGAAATTCTGCTGTTTTTTTATGCATTTGATTTTCTTACATGTGCATGCATTAAAAGAAACTGGTAGTGCTGGAATGAGGCTGGACTCGGGAGTGCTGCTTCTTGAGAAATAAGCCTTTTTACTGTATTACAGGGTGACACTAAACATTGGCCAGTTTACAATTTACCACATAGCTAGCTATGACTGGATCCAAAGCAATGTCTTTGGGATGACATGTCATTGGCATTCGCACTGCCATATCAAAACCTTGGATCTCTGGGGTGGCAACCTTACAGGTGGAGAGAACATTTCTAACATTAATAGATAGAAATGTCGCTAGAGAATGACCGTTATTTTATTTCTTTTAACACATAAGACATATTATAGGCTCCTCTGCATCTCAGATGGTTTAAAAAATACATGAAATGTGTTTTTACCAACATGTCACTTTGCCCCTAAGTTGAGCTGTAGAAGACAGGATGAAAGACAGGAAGCACCACAGATTAGCCATGGAGCAGAAAAGAGAGAATGAATGAATCTTAGCAGAATCCATGTCTGTTTTCTAAGTGACAGCTCCAGTCCTAAGCTCTGGCAGCTGCTGGTCCATGTAAACAGAGGGAAGAATGATATCAGAGGAGAACAAAGGCTTTGGAGGAGAAAGGCCCACAAACACTGAGCTCTCCACAACCAAAACCATGGTGGAGCGTGCCTTGTAGCTAGCTGAAATAACATCCTAGTGAAAGGTATTCTATATGCAGGCCTGTGTTTACAGGCTGCCAATCTCTGGGCTTGTGGTTTCCCAACTGGAGGTTTGGCCACAGACAGGTTGCGGCATTATTTTTCTCTCTGGAGCACCATTGATACCAAAAGGCACGTACTACCGCCACAACTACCCTACTTATCTTGTTGCTGGCCACTTCAGGAATGCCATGCTGAAAAGAGATCTTCTTCTCTGATGAAGCAAGAAGATGCGCCACCTACCTAGACTGACTGCCAGCTTGGGCTGAACCCCCTCCCAATCCTGACTCAGCCCTTTTTAGTGAGTCTTCTCTGTTTTGACCATGCTCTATTCTGAGAGTGATCTGTTTCAAATTCATTTCTAGGGACACTATATCCACCCATTAACTAGTGAATAACCCTGAGTCAAGTTTTATACCAAGAGTTTATACTAAGAGTTATACAATCATCATAACATTACTGTGCTCAGCAGACTTCACAACCTGCTGTGCTTTCAAACTCAAATGACAGTCCAGCAGTAACTCTAGACCTATTTACCTCATTGTGGCAGTGAAATAGTGAGTTGGCAGCTTTTTAGAAACACTTACCTTGTTGGTGCACCTTAGTAGCTAATTTTTTCACTGCAAACTTTGTTAGCGATTCTCTAACCATTCATTAGTGGTCACTTTCCACAGGACTGCTATTGGCTTCATCCACTCGCCTTATAATATCTGCTCAGCAGTAATTCTGTGGTGGTCCCTTTCCATTGGCAAACAGAGTGGAGTGAATATTAAACTCTGCAACAACATTTGGGATACAGTCAGTAACTGTATATCTACAGATTGCCTGATATCAAAGTTAAGAAATTAAGTAAGTGTACCTAATAAACCAGCAATCGCAGTGTGCAGAGGCAACCAGTTTGTCTCAAAATACTTTGACCTCTTGCATCCATAGTGTGGCTTTCCATGTTGTCTAAATAAAACCCTCACATACCTTCCACTTGAACATACAGTCCAGGTCGAGCAGGATAAGTTAACCTGCACATGTTTCAATATACCACTGCTCTGCACAGGAACTTGTCCTGTGCCATGCCTCACAGTCTGTCTTCCAACCTGTCGTGCCTCTCCTCGAATAACAGTACACATTCTGTTATTCTGCCACTCAACAGTGTCTCATCCTATTTCTCTGTAGAAACAACACTTGACATGATACTTTCCTCAACACATATCCTCTCAAATCAATCAAATGTTTGCTTGGCTGATAGGTGTGACTCGGAATCCCAAGTGAATTAGAGATTTCATATCCATGACTCATTTGAAATTCAAACAGGCAGTTAATGGAAGACATACTGTCATATATCACTCTCACCACAGCCTTGTATATCCAGAAAGGTAAATCTGACTTAACTTTAGTGCATGTTAATGTACAAATAGTGTGAAAAAGGAGATGCAAAGGTAAGACAGTTACTATTAGAACTAAGAATTCAATTTGGGCCACACATGTGAAAATAGTAAAAAAAGAAAAGAGAGAGAGAAAAGATATCTCTGCTGTAACACTAATTTACAGTGTGTTTCAAAACTATTGTCACCCCTGGTTAAGAAGTGTTCTTAAGCTTTTAATTAAGCCCTAATAAATATGGACTCACGACAGAAAATAACTATTAATTGGAAAAAGAAATACATTTTTGTTTGGCACACATGACATCATGTGTGCCACACTTATTGGCACCCTTGCTTTTAATATTTCATGCAACCCACTTTTACCAACAAGACAGCACTTCTCATATAACATTTAACAAGGTTGAAGAATTCAGAGAGAGGGATTTTCCTCCTTGCACACATTTTCTAGATCATTCAGAGTCCTGGGTCCTCTCTTATGCACTCCCCACTTCAGCTCACCCCACATGTTTTCATTGGGGTTGAAGTCTGAGGACTGAAATGGAAAATGTAATCTTTGTTTAGATTTTTCTATATGTTCCTATTGGAAGACCCAATGACAATCCATATTCAGCTTTCTACCAGATTCCACCAGATTTAGATTTGAAATGTCCTGGAATTTCAAGGAGTTTATGAATCCATGTAACTTAACAAGGTTCCCATGACTTTTGGAAAAGAAACAGCCCCACAGCATCACAGATCCCCCACCACAAACACATCCATGGATTTACACCAGAACCACACAGTCCCAGTTAAGTCTCAGTGCTGCTTAGCAAACTCCAGTCGCCCAAACAGCTTGTTGGCATGTAGATATCATTGATTGTCATGGAGACTTTCTGACCACAAGATACCACTCTTTGGTGCAGTTCTCAAAAAATGAGCTTTGGAGATTTTTTTGCTTCTTTTACTATCCTCACTGTGTATGGTGGCAAGATAAACTTGGATCATTGTCCCGCCTTGTTTGTCACTGTTGCAGTTGTTTTAAACTTCTTTATTATTCCTCTGACTATATATACAGGTTATGAAGGTTTACACACATTTGTGGAGGATGCTGTATATTTCAGCTCCAATTAAATTATCATACTATTTTACTGCTAACATTTTTGACCATTACAAAGTACAGACATATACAGGTATAACAATATGTATTTTAACGTAAATATTCCTTTGGTAAATAGTTCTCTAATAGAGCTGGTCATCTGACAGAGACCTGACATATTCACAGTTAATTAAATATCTAGAACATTCAGATTGAGGCCTTCCTCTGGCAACCTTCCTCTCACCCATTGGAAAGCCAAACATGATGAGCTGAGTCGACTGTCAGTTTCTTGTTCATGTTTTTGATCTGGCAAAGTAGAACTTCAAGCCAGTGCCTGAATACCCCCTCAATGCGAGAGCTCAGTTAGGCACGTCTATCTAGATACCATGAGCAAAAGAAACCTGACTGGATTTTCACTTGGATTTTTTAGGAATTTATCCCTATTGTTTCCAACACAATACTAGTAATAAAGAGTTACACCGCAGTATTTACATTGTTCATTATAATCATTTGAGTCAACAAAATAGAATTAAACTAAAACTGCAGCTCTTATTTTTTACTGTTTTTTAAAAACAATGTTATAATTAAAGGAAGTAACACACGTAATAATATAATTATGTCCACAAAAGCAGCTAGGGATATAGGCTTTAAGTATATAGGATTTAGTTACAAAGTCATTAGGAAAAGTATACAACTGATATTTTGTTGCAGTCTGTGATATTGTTACTCAGTGAACCAGCATTTTAAATTCAAGACATTTTTATTTATGCTTGGCTCACCTCCAGAGCTACCCTCAGACACAGAGAACATGCTGCATGGGATAAATAATGCTCCTAACAAAGGAAGCCAGGAAGCAAAGCACTGAAACCCATCTGTGTAGGAGGAACATGGCTAATAATTATTTCATACAGAGCATCCTGCAATTGAGTCTTAGCTGATTATGAACAATGCCTACTCAACCTACAGCTTACTTCTGGCAAACCTTCCAAGAAAACAGCTCCCTTTAACACAGAGAGAGGAGGGTGAAGAGGAGCATCAGGAGCCTCAGTCTGATTTGAAAAGGTGAAAGGTTCTTTATTCAATTGAAAATGGTTCTCCTGTGGTATCATGCAAAGAACACTTTCTGCCATCTTTATTTTTAGGAGGCTACCGTGAAAAATAGTAACATTATGATTTATACAAAACTGTATTTTTGTTTACTTTTTAAACAGAAACACAGAATTACCATATTTCCCCAATGATAGGTCGCCCACATTAAAGGTCGTCCCACTCTATAAGCTGTATTTAAGATAAACTGCACCATGTTTTTAGCCACAGTGTTGCTGAATTCACTGATCTGATGTGAAAGCATCTAATTTGGCCCCTGGAGGCCTTTGCAACTCTACACCAGTAGTGACATTATACCGTAGTTGAGCATGAACAATGAAATTGATAACATGTTGATCTTAGCGATATGTTGCCGAATTTAAGCTCCAGGTCATTGCTTTTGCAAAACAACATCTGGAATATGCAAGAGGCATACCAGTGACAAAAGCGTGACTCACATCAAGTTGTTCAGTGATGACGATGATGTTTACAAATCTGATTTTGAAGGGTTTGAAGAAAGGTAAACCCAGTCATTTTAATATTTCAGTGTTGTTACATTTATACTGAAGAATTTACATGTAGACGGATGATTGACATCCCTGAATCGTTCAAAGGAAAATTAAAAACTCATCTTCTCTCAGGGCTCAATAAAATTTCATTCCTTTTATTTATGTTAAATTGAGCTTTTCCAGCTTGTATTATACACTAGGATGTAGTGTAATGTAGCAAAGGGGTGAAAAACTTTAAGAGAGGCTTGGTGCGGCAGCGGTGATTAAGTGAGAGAACATCGTCGCTGATCTGTCTTTGCTTTTCAAACTGTTTGTCGCTGCAGTAAAGAGTACATTTAAATTCAACTAATCATTTGGGGATGTCGTCTTTTTGTACTGAATTAACGTTTAGCGAATGTGTTTTCATGTTTTTAGATAGGCTGCCCCATTTAAGCAATAAATAGCCCCTAATGCCAGGTTTGTAAAACTCATCTATAGGCCACGGTTTACTGTTGGGGAAATATGGTAACAGTTAAAGTGCAGGAGTGTGCAAAATTTAAACAGAGGAACTGAAGAAATCTGACATAATACTTCTCTCATTATTCATTTTTTCGCTGACATTAGGGTACAGGCAAATAGCATCACATGACCTATGTAACCTCACTGTATGTTATGTCAAGTTGAGTCTATAATTTGCTACCAAATTATTTCTTATTCCTTCTGTTTTGTTGTTACTCTGATATATATATTGCGGCATAAGATCAATGTCATCCTTGAATAAAACCATTTGCTTAATAAACATATTCACAGTGTATTGTCGAATCCATTGCAAATGTGTTAGTGTACTCACATCACAGTATGACAGGATGATGTGTCCAACGGTTCCTTGGCACAACAGTCCTTTCTTACTGTTAGCAGAGATAAAGATGCCATTGTCACCCATTACCTGATGACTCAGGGTTTGCCTTTAAAGAATAATGGCATGATCCGTTGCAAGGGGCCTCCTGTTGTAACCAGAGAAGAGTAACTGTTAGATTAGTGCAGAGTCTATTCTCCTGCTCATGTCTCTGATGACAACCATAAGTGTCAGTGGGAGGTTTCTGCCAACTGTGGCTGCACAACATGTACAAACTACCGTACCATGATTAGATTTACATCAATCATCCAAACATTAACACCATTAACAGGTAAAGTGAAGAACACTGACTGTATAGTTAGTTCATTACAGTGGCACTTTTTAAAACAAATACTACCAAAAGTAGTTGTAACTCTTACGAACATAATAAACTTCTCCCTTAGCATCGGCTATGTTCCAGAATCTTTCAAGCTAGCAGTCGTGAAACCCCCTTTAAAAAAACCTAATCTTGATCCCTGCCAGCTCTCAAATTATCATCCAATATCAAACCTCCCTTTTATATCTCAGATACTAGAAAAGGCTGTAGCCAAGCAGTTATGTTTTTTCTTACATAAGAACAACATTTATGAACTGTTCCAATCAGGGTTTAGGCCTCATCATAGTACAGAGACTGCACTGGTGAAGGTAGTAAATGACCTTCTACTTGCATCCGATCAGGGATGTGTCTCTTTACTTGTGTTGCTCGATCTTAGTGCAGCATTCAACATTATTGATCACATCATCCTACTAGACAGGCTAGAAAATGCTGTTGGAATTAAGGGAACAGCCCTATCCTGGTTTAGGTCTTATCTGACTAATTGCTATCAGTTCGTAGATATAAATAGTGATTCCTCCACTCATAGTAAGGTAACATTTGGTGTTCCACAGGATTCAATTTTAGGTCTCTTAAACTATTCCAGCCCTTTGCTATATTACATTACAACCTAGTATATAATACAAGCTGGAAAAAGCTCAATTTAACAGAAATAAAAGGAACAAAAGTTTATTATTGGCTGGGAAAAGTTTTGAATTTTTCTTTGAACGACTGGAGGGTTTCGGTACGACAGTACAGCAATGTCAATCATCCGTCTACATGTAAATTCTTCAGAATAAAATGAAAATTCAAAATCGAATCTGTAAACATCAGCAAATTCATCCTGTGCTGCTTTGCTCTCACTGATGATGTTGGACATGCGTTCACTCTAGGATATTGCAGATGTTGTTTCCAAAAGCAACAACCTGGAGTTTCAATTCTGCACCATTGTCCAGCATGATGTCGGAAAGTTCACAATTTAATTGTTTATGATCAACTACGGTATAATGTCACTACAGGTATAGAACTGCAAAGGCCTCCAGGGGCCAAGACAGATGCTTTTGCTTCAGATCAGTTAATTCAGTAACACTGCAGCTAATAACATGGCTTATCTTAGAGGTTTTAAACATAAATGAAATACGGTAGATAGTACCTTCCAAAAGTGATCCAAGGAAGGACAACTGCTGAATCTGCATTAGGGTCATGCACATTCAGGACTTGTTGATGCATGTGGCTTGACTGTCTGTTTTGTTCTCAGTGAGGAACTCCTGTTGCACAAAATGTTAATCCTGGATCGGATAGGGGTCAGATCACGGTGCACCACAATCAGAGCTATTTGGGGACATGAAGGGGGTCAACACAAAATTAGGCAGGTGGAGTTAATGTTATGGCTGATCAGTGTATTACTAACATATTAAAATGTGGTTGAAGACCTTGTTTTATAAAATATACTTTTGTTTTTGATGTGCCTGAAAGCTGAAAGCAACTCTCTGAAACTCACAGTAATAAAAATAGGATTTGATAGTGCACTAATTTCCATATTTCAAGCTTTTACTATATTACTATATGATGCCATAATGTATAACATATGTATAAATATGTATAATATGAATAAATAGAATATTTATGTCATAGTGTCAGCAGTAGGAACACAATTAAAGAAAGAATGAACACAATTAAAGAAAAAAGGTACACCGTTAAAGAAAGAATTAACACAATTAAAGAAAAAAGGAGCACAGTTAAAGAAAGAATTAACACAATTAAAGAAAAAAAGGTACACAGTTAAAGAAAGAATTAACACAATTAAAGAAAGAAGAAACACTATTAAAGAAAGAAGGAACACAATGAAAGAAAGAAGGAACACAATGAGAGAAAGAAGGAACACAATTAAAAAAAGAAGGAACACAATTAAAGAAATCTTTGATGTAAGTGGTGGTGAAATGAAATTAGATTACATAAAGTTTTCTGATTCTGATTCTAAACTAGCTAAGTGAAGTGATGGCCTGTATGAAAAGGATAAAGCTGACTCCTGCAATCCAATCATACCCGTGCCCAGTGTACAGTCAGCATGAATGACTGGCTTAATGGGTTTTCACACACATCATCAACAAGCCATCAAGAGTTCCATTGCAGGTGCTAGTCTCAGTTCATATTTGTATTAAGTGAAAGTCCAGCACAGTTGAAAATAAAAGGCTAATCTGCAGCTTTGTTTTGATATATTTGAAAGCGCTAAAATGACATAATGACTGATGAAACCTGTGGAGGAGGGTTGAGGAGTTCCATCAAATATAAAAATGAACACCAAAACCTTATTGTTCTGTATACAGTGCAAAGGTCTTCCAGGTCTTTCAAGAAGATAAAGCCATTTACCTGCACAGTAAGTATTTATTTGTTCAATTAAAAAAGTAAAAAGCTAAACAATACAAAAAACAGCAACAAATAAACACTTTTATTTAACATATTAGTGTGTTAGCTTAACAATTAATAAACTTCTCCTTAGCAAAACTTGGCCTAGCAAAAGTTGTCAACTGGTGACAGAGTCATGGTTGCTTATTGGTGCAGGTGGGTCAGAAAACACAATGCCACAGTCTTGGCAGCAAGGGGGGACCTACACAATATTAGATTAGGTGGTTTAATGTTGTGGCTGATTGTAGCACATTGTGAAAATGTTAACTGTTCTTTACATTGTGTGAACATGGTAAATTAATCAATAAATACGGTCCAAAATTGCCTCAATCAAGTCTTGTTAAATTTTATTTATAGTCATATGCAAAAGTTTGAGGTCAAATTGTTCAGTGGAAATAAGCACATAGCCCTTACAGAGAACAGACTTGAGCAAATTTTAATGCAGAAGTATTTTTTGACTGGTCAGTTTAATACATTGGGGGAAGGACACATATTAAAACTGGAAATACATAAAAAATTGTTTTGTTCTTTTTTGTAATTTGTTCAATAAATAAATATGTATAGAAATATAGAATGTTTTTTTGACTGGGGTTGTTCAAGCTTTTTTATACAACTGTGCAATTAAAAATGTACAGATATTCTGTAATTGACACATTAAAAAGAAGTAATAGATGTAATACATAATATATTTGTATGGGTCAATTCATTTTCTACACAAGTGGAAACTCCTGCAGTACATAAATGAAAGTTTTCTGTTTTGGCAAGTTCACATCCAATGCGTTGCCATTGACATTCACGTTCACTACATGAGTTAAAGAGTGAGTAGAGAAGCTCTGTGGCATTTGTGCATGTCTTATATAGAACTGTCTTCAGAAAAAGATGCAGGACCTACAGGTGGGTGAACTTTTTTAAGACATCACAGAGAAATGCTCTGTGATACTATAGAAGCATAGCTTGTGTGTTGAAGTAAGCTGACGGCCCAAAATCTCTGACAGATGACTGTAACTGAAACCTCCAGGGACACACGTTGACTCCAAAAGAGTCTAAGTACCAGAAAGCAAGCACAGGCCGCATCTGTTCCAGTCGTGCACCCGCTGTGATGGAAACAAAATCCATTCCTGAGCAGGGGCAGCAAACTTTATATTTAGAGACCCAGGGTCATTGAATCTTTCTTCTGACAGATGTGTGAGAAATGTTAAAAGGGAGTTAAAAGTTACGCAAGTATGGCAGCAACAGCAAGCATCGGGTTCAGCGATTATTTTTGCTGCACTGAAGGCCGCTCGCAGTGAAGGCTTTGTCGTTTTGATGCACAGTGATACTGCATTCCAATAAGGCAATAGTCTGTGCTGATTCTGCATGTTACATCAGTGTTTGAACCAAAGACTGAGCTGTGATCCAGGAATCCAGGGTGACAATAGTTGGGAAAGGCCAGCAAATGTGAGGACAAAGGTGCAAACTGAAACACTAGAACGCAGTTGATGATAGCCCAGGGAAGTAAGGGATATAAATAAATGCACAGCAATGACACGTGCTTAAGGGGGACGCGGACAATCTGGTACCATCATTAACCCAGGTGACAATATTTTATGAAGCCAAATGGGTCACTGGAAAAATAGGAGCTCCTATCTAACCTTTCCCTGCAGAAGAAGGTTGAGGGTAGGTTTATGGTGTCAGAGCAAAGCCTTAGTGTGCCACATGTCAGCCTACTTGCTCCTGATTGTCCCAGGGTGAAGAGTAGCCTTCATTTGAAATATATCAGCCATGAATAAGGATATGATACACCCTTCATGTTGTATCTGTGTGAATGCATTAGATCACACAGTAGCCATTTTTACACTGGAAGAAAAGATGGTGGCAAATCTGAAGGTTTAGCGTTCTCCTCTAATGATGTTGAGGTGCTTTCCTTTGCCAAATGGCTAGTATTGTGATAGTAGCAATCTTTGTACTCACCAGAGGTATGTGCTCCTATTTGGCCTACTAAACTGATGTCTGTACCACAATAGACATATTATGCAGTATATTATACAAGACACTCTCAACAGGATATTCCCTTAGGGTAATATATGTGAATTCTAGTGGTGAATTATGAGTAGTCACATTGTACTGGGTGGCCCTTTGTCCTCTGAATCATGCATTTTAAACTAGAGGGGGTAGAGTAAAGGAATGCGACAGGCCCCTTTGTACAGTCAGAAATAGCCCCGGACTGAGATATGCTTATTGGGTCGTACAAGCTAAGAGTACCCATGCCTTGCAAAGGCACTGCTGCAGGGATATCCAGCCAATCTCCCATTCTCCACTGGTCACTGTGCCATGGGCAAAGTGACATCTGTGTGTCTTTATGAAGCAGGGATTTGTTTTGTTGGGATTCAGAGTTAGACTCTAATCTCTTTGACCCCTTGCTGGTGTTACATTACGGTTCCAGTGAACGGGTGAGCATCCTCCTCTTGGTCAGCTGGCCGACCCCATTGAACTCTTATTACAGACAGAGATGTTGAGCTAGGCCCAAGCCAAATTAAGCTGGTGGACAGAATGACCCCGGTCTGCCAGGCTAAGTGAGGTCCTGAACAATTTGCATCAGGAGCTGCAGGGGTCTAATTACACATTCTCCTCCTTTTACACAGTTCTCAAAAAAAAATACTACTGTAAGACATCGCTGCTGCATCTTACACTGTAAAGCATATAATATTCATGCAAAGCTAGTTTTGACTGGTTTTGGCTGGAGTTTTTCAAACCCCATTATGTGTCGGTGTGGAATGACATCACAGTCTTAACTTCAAATGAAGGTGTGACTTGAAGAGCAGGATACCTAAGAACCTGTGTTTTGCTAGTAGGAGTGATGGTGCAGAGACAATATAGTAAATAACTGCATCACGATTTCTCATTCAGGCAACATGAACATGAAAGATACTCAGAAAATACCAGTAAGGTTTAGCTGTGAATCGATTGTATAGGTGAATTCCACCTGAAACTTTTCAAACCTTGCACTGTGCAGGTCCATCTACAATGCTCAAGTTTGGTCCTTTGTAGTTTTGCGGTATTACATCTCTTTTTTCACTGGAATCTCAATTATAGTTTTCATCTCCTGTATGTATCATATCCTTGTGTTCAATCATATATTAGATTCAGTGTTTATTTCTGAAGCACACTAACACCATTAACTTTAAGAGCTTGTATGTGGGCCAGTCTCATAATAACTGTAAAATTCCTGGTAGTTCAGTAGTAAGTGCTACATAATATGTAGTTGTAAATGAAAAAAAAATGTCATATGATTAATAACTGCATAATACACTTTGGGTAAATGCAATAGTTCAGCAAAAACTCACCACTTATTATAAATGTAATCAATTAGCCAAGATCTGTTTGGAGGTCAAATGTAGCTTTTTTGGATTAGCATGGTTGCACATTAGCTATGAGCCAATTTATTTGATAAACATTAGAAGTTAATAATTACCCAAACATTTTAGATAAACATGCTCAAAACCGCATTACCCATCCAACTCTTTATTAACATGTGAACTACTTTTAAGGTATAAAAATTAATTAACCATTTCAACTTCAAAAGACAAAAGGTTGGTACAGTCCACACACAGACTGACACCAGCTAGACATGGCAGTTTCCAAATGATAAACTTAGACCCCGACCAAACGGGAAGGCTTGGAGAATCAAAAATGGAACACCCCTTATAAAGGGGTCAACCTAAAGCTGTTTATGTGCTACGTGTATGACACAAAGTGAAGTATTTTTCACAAGTGGAAAAAAGAGGGTGGAGGACATGGGCCACTTGCGTATGACCCATACTTGCAAAAAAAAATAAGGGCTATGTTGGGGGTGCCAAAAGAATGGTGATGGTAGTCGTGTGACTGGGTCAGAATGATGGTACGGGAGTGTTTGCATATACACAATGGCCGACAAATTCTTCCATTAACCTCAGCCATGGATAAAGGATGAGCTGCCAATCAAACCTTTTCCATAGTTGTGCATCAAATTACTTTGCAGACAGCTTGACTCAACACATGACTGAAAGGAAAGACTTGCACTAAACAGTGCAATGAAACCAACTCCAGAATTACAACACAAACATGCAATAGTAAACATCTTGACATTATTTTACATATAACGATAAAGCGTTACAAAAAGTATAAATCATGAAGGACTTTAGTCACTCCGAACTGCCACTTTCTTTTCACAGTAAAATCAGGGACAGTTTTTACCCTAGTTCTGTCAGAATGCTTAACATACACCAGTGTGATAGGCAGGGACTTTGTACAATATGCAATAATACATGTTTGTAAAATGTGTTATCTGATAATATATATTTGACACACTTATGTGCAATATTGCTAATGCACAATTTAAGATGCTAAATGCTGTCAAACACTTTACACTTTCACACTATGGTCACCTTGTAAATAGCACGTTAGCTTGGGTAGATAGAATTACATTATATGTATTATAATGTTGCACTGCTTTATATTTGCTCTAGTCTATGAAGAAGGCATTCAAGTAAGAATGTTCTGTGCACTGGGCATTTTACATAGGCAAATAAAACTTTAAATCCTGTGAATTCTTTAAAAGCAGTGGTGTTGCATCACTGTATATTGATCTTGAGTCACTACACCATCCAAGAAAACCAACTGATTTTGCACAGAAGTAGTTCCTCTATGGACATGTCATTATAAATTGCTGGGAACCCTTAATTCCTGGTAATTCATAGGTTACCCAGTACGGTATATTGTAGTTTAGACTGTATAACATGTTCTTATCTTATCTATAACAACAGCATTCATACCGCACATTTGAATCCGAAGTGTACAGTGTGCCCATGAGCAACCTTACCAATATCAGAAATGTTACAGATGCACATACTATTGTGGGAGTATACTATACTACCATAATATATTCCTACATCTTTATATGCAAAATATCCAGGACCCCTTTCTTTACCCCTTACATTAAATCACAACAGATGATAAGTCTGTCATGCAGCCCTAATAAGAATAATGAAATAAAATGTTACGCTGACATACACACGCACACGCACACGCACACGCACACACACACACACCGTAAACACATCTTAGGAAGAGTGCTAATGCCATTTGTGAGTCGTTCATCAGTGAAAATGCCATTTCAGAAAAGTTGGGATATCTCTAATTGATAAATGTCTGAATCAACGTAAATACATTTTGTAGATATAAACAAATTTGACAAACCTGCCATTTGTTACACACTCAAAAAAGGAAGGAGAAAAAGAAGAGTGACAAGTTAATCAAATATTTAAGTAATATACATTTTGAAACATTGCACAAAAATCAGTTGAGCTGGTAACAGATGAGGCTATCACAACATATCATTACGCCAGCATCCAGTAAAAGCTCTTTGCCAATAAAGAAGTGTCTCCATTGTCTGCATTGTGTCATGAGAGAATTGTTATCCAGTTCATTAAAAAGATCATATTATGAAGAACTGAGGTCTATTATCATCTGCAACATTGAAAAAATTCAGGAAATGCAGAGAAATCTCAGTCCTTGTAGAAGAAGGGTGGAAACCCACAGAAGACCCTGTATGAGAAACCATCCTCCTGGGCTCAGGAAGACTTTTGGAAAACAGTGGCCACTTAACTCACGATCTGCTGCTGAATCAGGAAATGCAACCTAAAACTCTATCACACAAAGCAAAAGTCAAACTTCAGTTCTATAGAGAAACATTGTTGAGATCTCTGAGCCTGAGCTTATCTCAAATAGCCCGAAAGATAGTGTGAACATGTACTGTGGTTGGATGAATCCATCTTTCACCTTGATTTTGGAAAGAAAGACTTTGAGCTCTCTGTACGAAATGAAACTGATGATCCAGACTGTTATCAGCAAGAAGTACAAAAGCCAACATCTGCCATGGTAGGGGGGGAGCTCATGGAATGGGTGTGAAGGACACAGAGGCGCGTGTTTTGAAAGACATTTTCTTTTAATATTTTTCTTTTCCTAGGAAGTCCATTGTTATTTCAGCAAGACAGTGACTGGCCTCATTCTGCACATGCAACAACAGTGAGGCTTCATAGACACAGAGTGCATGTGCTTGACTGACCTGCTGCCAGTCCAGATCTGTCTCATGTTAACAATGTATGGAGCTTCATGATGACAAGAATCAGACAACAGCCACCATGGACTATTGATAGATAGATGAAGCAAGAATGGGCAATTTAAAAAAGTTCCCAGATGATTAAACAGTAAAGAAAATGATGATATTGCAGATTTTTTGTGCAAATATCACCTTTGTACATTTTGCCTATACTGACAATAGTAAGTAATATATATATATAGATGCTGTCCTTATCATGTCTTGTAATGCACAGTAAGAACATATACAGTTTACATGATTAAATAAAAATAAGTGGTTAGGAAATAAGAACGATTTCATACTTTTCACTTCCTAAAGACTAGTGCATGCATAGATCTTTCGATAGGAGCACCATAGGGGCAAGGAGCGGGTGACGGCTGGCACATGCAGCCTTATTCTGGCTATGCATCAAGCTGGGCTAAATATATTCCTACTGTACTATCCTGGGAGGTGAGATCTTTGTGGATTAATCCCTGTGTTGTAACCTGATGCCATGTCAAGGATTGACAGTAAAGGTCTTAGTGTGCAAGGCAGTACCAATGTGGGACGAGGTCATTCTAGAGATTGCCATCAATGGCTATTTTGCCTACATTGCAAAGAGCTGTTTATCTCTTGATGCGAGAGCAGAGACGCTATGGTGACCAAGAAGAAACAGACCTAGACAAGTTCTGAGCAAAACAGTGGGTGTTTGCTTAGCTGTACCTTGTACCGTGTTCTGAGATGCATTAGCCAGAGGAGAGAGAGAGAGAGAGAGAGAGAGAGAGAGAGAGAGAGAGAGAGAGAGAGAGAGAGAGAGAGAGAGAGCAGTAATC
>JBBIGC010000125.1:19950917-19961116 GCA_037576955.1 Lepidarchus adonis | reverse complement strand
AGAGGAGAGAGAGAGAGAGAGAGAGAGAGAGAGAGAGAGAGAGAGAGAGAGAGAGAGAGAGAGAGAGAGAGAGTAGTAATACCATAATAGGACTTTTGGAGCACCATGTCTATACCTGTGTCTGCATGACATACATCTCTTGTCACAAGTACTTCGCACCCTTCATATCTCATGACAAACTGACAGACAAACTCACATTCAACACGGTGCCAGTACAGTAGGCCTTGCAAGAACAAAAATAAGCCAACAATATTTTTGACAGGACCATGACTTGCATGTCTTAAACGTGCACAGGTATGAATAGTTTCTGACCAACAGACTCTGAAAATTAATTTCTGTCTGTTCTGTTCACAAACGTTCATATACGATATACAAATCTTAAGGACAGGGTACATTTGAAGTGCAACTCACCACGAGTGTCCCTACTGCTAGTCCTACAAGTGGATGAACAATGGATTGATGGATGGCTGGATGGATGAATGAATGGATACATCAATGGATGGATCATAGCTGTAAACAGCCTAATTTTTTTATTTTGCTGAAGTCTCATGGGAAAGCATGAGAGTGTAAATCACAGATTATCACTCTTTCAAAAACAAAGAAAAGTTTGTTTCACATAATCACAGCCCTGCTCAGTCTTATCACTGTGACCACAAACACTGGGGTCTGCTACTTATTTAGATTGCACTTTCTAGATTTATCAGCCAGTGCAGCCTCTTCAGATTAGTATAATGTGTTTATTTTTGCAGGCTGACACTTGGCCAGAAGGGATACTAAACAAAATCAAGCAGCAGCTAAACAACCCTCATACATAATTATCATCATAAGCGGTGGGAGCAGTATTCATATTTTGTGACATAAGCATGCCCAGATTTCTGGTCCGTAGAGAAAATGATTAGGTTCAGTGCTATCTGCTAATTCTTTACTTTATTTAATTTTATTTCTTTGTTTTCTACTAAATATGACACATATGATGGATGGGTGCCCAGGCAGATAAATAGATTTTTAAATTTACTGACCTTAAGAGGAATGGGACTGAGAAAGGATGTGGCTAAAAGGGCCTGAATGCCATGGTTTAACTGAATGTATCACAAAACTTTAAAGCACCCTATTGCACAAAATACCAACAAAAATGACACAATTAATTTAGCATATACTGAGCTCATTATATGCTAAATAAAGGCACAGCAGCCGTTCTCTTGGAATTTAGCTACTTTGGACACCCAGACATTGTTTGGTACTCAGTATTTCTAAGCCAGAACAGTCTATTTTATTCACTTGCTTGTGACTTGTGAAGTGCTGGGCCTTTTTCATCACTCTGAAGTCTCCCTCTCATGCCGCTAAGTGATTAGGTTACCATACAAAAGCTGCTGTAATCACCTGTTCATCTCTCTCCCCTGTCATTCACTGTAACTGAGACTTCTGTGAATCATTCATTTAGACTGTGAATGACAGACACAAAGCCACAAACACACATATTTACCCCTAAAGCCAGGAAATCAGTCTGGCTTAAGGACAATCAATTCTACATTGAGATTGATTTTTAATAAATATTTAAAGAACATATTCAGCACTAAGTGCCATAGATGTCTGCCTTTGCTGCCAACGCACTGCATTGCACTGACAGCAAAAGTGGCAACATAGATGTCATTTGCTAATCAGTCATGCCAAGAAAGATGCTCGGGCTGGATCTTTAATCAAGGGTTAAACTTCCTTCAGGACAAACACCAGAGGAGGCATCGCAGATTAAAATGTTCCTGCAGAGATTACATTCATTCCAAAGGCACTTCTGATCAAAAACTTCTATTACTTTGAATGAGGCACTTCACAGAAAGAAGGAAAAAACCCATTTATTATTATTTCACTATAAGTTCAGTATTCACGATTACTTACAAAGGTTCATCCTGCTCTAAAATTGTCAGAGGGGTGATGTGTTGACTTACTTTGAATAGAAGATCTGAAGTTAGTACTACAGTATAACAGCCTGTGAACCAACCCCCAGTCTCTGTCCCCTACACCCGCACTTTATCCAGTGTGATACCAAGTATAGTATGAAGCTCAGTCTACTTTATTAATTACCCCAAAACGGTTGAATATCAACACAAAATCATTTAGCACATCGAATATATAAATAAATAACAAAATTATTTAAGTTTCATTAAACACATTGTAAATTTGTTTGATCACAAAGAACAGTTCTAATACTTACTTCTAAAAATGATTTGGTACATTTGAGCAGGTACAGTTTGGAAACTCTGAACAGTTTTTACATATTTAATCAACCACTACGATTAAATATATCAATTATCCAAAACATACAGCTGACAAAACAACCAAAAAAACCACTGAGAGGTGAAGGGAAGAACATTGATTAACTATTTACAGTGACACCTGTCAGATGGTGGGATATACTAGGTAGCAAGTGAACAGCCAGTTTGTGAAGCTGATGTGTTGGAAGCAGGAAAAATGGCCAAGTTTAAGAATCTGAGTGACTTTGGCATAGGCCCAGTAATGGCTACTTGTAAGGTGTTTCCAGTATTTAGTACCTACAACCAGTAAAGGAAGTACAGTCAAACCCCATTATCTCACCAACCTCGCCTCTCGCCATGAAAGGCTGCAGAACATGTTATTTACCTAGTTAAGCTGCCAAACTCACCTCTCGCCCTTGCCACAATGAGCAACGTGTCCAGTGTGTGCATTTCTCCATATATATCTCACCATACTTGGGTTTATGTTCGTGCTGAACGTAGCCTAGAACGTGATGAGTTCCTACTGAACCACAGTGACTGTACTGCATTACCCAGAACTCTGCCAACGAGGTTCCAACCCATACATTACTGGAGGAGTAAATACCAGGAGAAAACTGGTGACAGAGTAGGAGAGAGACTGGGGAGACTCACTCACTCAAGACCAGGAAATACAACAGAGGGCTGACCACTTGGGACAAGGACACAAGGGCACATATACTAGACATGACTACTCACACCTGCACTAGGGTGAGGACCAGTGACAAGGTAGAGGTGTGACTAACAGGGCGTGGCTAAGGCAGGACTGGGATGTAAAGGAACATACAAAGAACAAGACAGGGAGCAGAGGAGAAGCATGGTTACAGTAATGGGTACCCAAAACTCACTGATGCCTGTGGGACCTCTGGTCTAATCCCATAGAAGAGATGCTGTAGCGCAAAAAAACTGATAGAAAGGGATCAGAAACACATTACACCACAGTCAGAGCCGTTACGGTAGCATGAAGGGTTCTACGCTTTAATGTTGTGACCATTTGGTGCATTTTGTGAGTTATTACATCACTCGTTTATAGTCACTCTGCTGCCACATCTGACAACTCAGCCTATATTTCAGCAGGAGAAAAAGTGGCTGAATGGAATTTATAAGTACAGTTCGTACACTCTGCAAAGGAAACAGACGTTTTAAATCACCATGTTGCGGGGAGTAAAATATACAAGCAGAGGAGACATAACCATTCGATTTTCCATACAAGATTTTAGACATTACAACTACTACTCACTGTCTTATTTCCAAACAACGTCTGGTTAGGCAAAACATTTTCCACATGGTGAAGTAATACTTCATCCGGGTCCCATCAAATTTCCCATCTTGATTGGTCCCGTAAAGTGATCTGGGACAGATGCTTCTAGGGTCATGTGCAGAACCTAAGGCCGATCTCATGAGGGACGACAGTAGTCCAAGCATAGCAGGGATGTGTGGGAAGGAATGCAGCACTGTAGGAAACTGTAGTACAGCCGTTTTGATGGTGGTAATGTTTGGTGGTAAGGAGACCTGAGCAGCAAGTGCAGCATTCTGACACCGTTCCAAGGAGATGGATGGAATACTGGGCACTTCGAGAGTGAGACGTATTTAGTACTTCTGACATTTTGTTGGGGTATTTTAAACATTGTGAAAACAATGACTGAACCCAGAATAGTCCAGCATTATATTTTATTTTGCTGTAATATTCAAGACATAATGTAATTTCATGCTTATTTAGTGACTGTCTTTTTTTTCTTCAAAACAGCTAAATTTGATCAAACTCAAATGAATATATCTCCTCTTTCTACAAACTGAGCTAAAACTGAGAATGAAAGCATTGCCTGCAGCATTTAATGTTTATGAAAATGTTAGTACTTACTGCTCACCCCACAAGTGAGTTTAATAGACTCACTTGTGTATAGAGAAGGACATTTAACAGTCACGAATATCTGGTAAATTTGATGTTCTTTATGTTAAACTTTTCAACATTTCCAACATAAATACAACCCCAATTCCAAAAAAATTAGGATGTTGTTTAAAATGTAAATAAAAACAAGATGCAATGATGTGCAAATTTCATAAACCAACATTTTATTCTCAATAGAACAGGTAAAACATGTTTAAACTGAGTAAATGGGCCATTTAAAGAAAACAAAAAGGTAATTTTAAAATTGATAGCAACAACACGTCTAAAAAATTAGTTCAGGGCCTTATATTTTTGGGAACTAAGGAGACCATTTGCTGGAGAGGAATGATGTCTTATTCTAGATTCTAGCCACTCAACAGACCTGGGTCTTTTTGAAATATTTTTTACTTGTTCAAATGTTTTCATCTGGTAAAAGGTCTGCACTGCAGGCAGGACAGTTCAGCATCTTCTACTGTAAAGTCATGATGCTGTAGTACATGCAGTATGTAGTTAAGCTTTGTCTTGCTGAATATGCAAGATCTTCCCCAAAAAAGATGCTGTCTGGTTTGGAGCATATGTGCTAAAATCTGTACATACCTTTCAACATTGATGGTGCTTTTTCAAACATGCAATCTGTCAAAACCAAATGCACTAATGCATCTACCTAATGCATATGTAGACTTTTAACCTGAATGCTGATAATAAACTGAATGTAAAACAAACTGAGTAAAAACATACTCACTGAATAAGTTAAAGAGCAAAAAGAGGACATGCCAAACATAGCAAGATTGTTTTTGTAGAAGAGCAAATCAGTACTATATAGAAACAGTTAACATCTATAGGTGATATATATTGTTGCAGTCCGGTGCCACAATTATTCAAATTCCTTTTTTCATTAATGTATGCTCAGTATCCCATAATGGCAAAGTCAAAACAGAATTTATTAGGAAGAAAAAATTTCAATCACATACACATACAGACTTTTTTTTTACTTAGTACTTAGTTGAAACACCTTTGGCAGCAATTACAGCCTGGACTCTTTTTTGCAATTAAATAACAAGCTTTGCACACCTACGTATATTGGGGGATTTTCTGCCATTCTTCTTTGCAAATCCTCTCAAGCTCAATCAGGTTGATTGGAGACCATCAGTGGACAGCCATTTTTCTCCAGCGAGAAATCAGGTCTCTGGCTGGGCCACTCTATGATTTTCATTCACATACCTAAACCATTCCTGTGTTGTCTTCACTGTGTGCTTTGGGGCATTGTCATGTTGGAATCTCTGTATTTTACCTTAATTCAGTTTACCATTAACTCTGACCAGTCCCTGCAGCAAGAAAACAACCCCACACCATAATGATGGCACCACCATGCTTCACTGCTGGGATAGCATTGGGCAGGTGTTGAGCGGTGCCTGGTTTCCTCCAGACATAATATTTAGAATTGGGGCCATACAGTTCAGTCTTAGTTTCATCAGACCAGAGAATCTTATTTCTCACAGTCTGAGAGTCCTTGAGGTGTTTTTATTTCGCAAACTCCAAGCAGGCTTTCATTTGTTTTACTCTGAAGAGAGGCTTCCATGTTGTCACTGTGTCATAAAACCCAGATTGGTGAAAGACTGCAGTTATGGTTGTCCTATCTTCACACAGCATCTCTGGAGCACAGTCAGAGTAACCTTCGGATTCTTGGTCACCTCTCACAATCAGAAGGCCCTTCTTCCTCAATGGCTCAGTTTGGCCTGGCGACCATCTTTTGGAAGAATCTATGAGTTCTGCAGGCAGTTCAAACAATTTGACATCATGGCTTAGTTTTTGGTTTGATATGCATTATCAGCTATGGGGCCTTCAAGGCTTGTACTTTACCACATTATTTTCAATCAATTTAATTTACCACAGGTAGGCTCCAATCAGGGTACATTGGGTCCTCGAGTTATGTTGGGGTTCCGTTCTTCCAAACACAGCGTAAAATGAATTTAGCCAAAAGTCGGAACCCATGCATGTAATGATGGCATAGATTTATTAAATTTATTTAGATTTATTTATTTATTGAATGAGTAGAACGCAAATAGCTAACACAAGTTTTTCTTGTAGGTGTTTGTTGAGTGATGTGGTGAGTTTCATGGGGAGCAATGCATTGTGGCCTATGTAGTGTACAGTATTTAGCCATAATGAAGTTTCCAAATAAGCAACACAAACGAAAGAGAGTGAATGGCACAACGCCGCCTCCCTCATATAACACCGCATCACACAGGGTGTATTTGTCTACTCTGCTCACCAACCAGTTTCTGCATGAACTTTATTTTTATGTTGCAAATAGCATGTAAAAAAAGGCAGCCAGCAACATAACCATGAATCACCATATGTTGAGTGCAATGTAACACCAGGACACCCTGTATAGAAATACCTCAGCAAAAAAAGAAAGATACATTTCAAGTGTCAACTATGGTGTAAACTAGATTGTTGAAGTTATCTCTACAAACAGTGCAGTGATCATATTAGTACTCACTCTTTGCACTGAAGAATGAATGGTAACAGTGTCCAAATGTATGTGCTGTGACAAAACATTTCATATGTAAGAATCCATGTAAAATTGTTTTATATAACTAATATACCAGAATGATGAACTATTTCAGAAACAGGCATAGCTGTAGTTCAGAACTGGGGAAATTTGCAGTCATAGCATTCCTCTGAGATAGCTCAGGTAGATTGAGAGCAAAACTTTGAAATAATTTTCAATGAAAAATGTGAAGAATGTGTTCCATGTATGGTCTGGCATTTGGCCAGTTCAAATGTCCTTGTTTGTGCAGAGTTGCCCTATGTACAGTCTTATGCAAAAGTTTGGGCACCCCTTGATAATTAACAGATGTGGGTGATTTTGTAATTGAAAAGATGTTAACACAGTCTCTCTAGGACATGGAAAAAATACATTACATTACAAATACAAAACATTGATGCATAATTACATCGTATGCCATAAACAACAAAAAATAAAAACATTATTATGACATTGTGCAAACGTTTTGGCACCCTAAAAACTTTTTAAGTTTTCAGACCTTAATCAGCTCATTAGATCTGATACATGACAACAGCTGTCAGTTGGTGCCAATTTCAAAGATTTACAAATACTCTGACTCTTCAAACATTGTGCACACACTTGTGGACATTTAACTTCCATGAGTTCCTCTAAGCAGCTGTGTAAGTGAAAATGAAAGTTATTGATGCCCACAATGCAGTAGAATGTTACATAAAGACAGCAAAGCATTGTCAGCTTGTAGTTTCCACAGTAAAATTGAAGATGTAGATGAAAGTTCAGGGGAACTGTGGTGGTCAAGATGAGATCTGGAAGACCAAGAAAACTCTCAGAGAGAACTGCTCATATGCTGTACAGAAAGACAAATCAAAATCCCCATTTGACTGCAAAAAACTGCAGTAGGTTTTAGCAGACTCAGTAAGTTTGGTGTACCATTCCACCAGACCTTCATGGAAGAGTCAGCAGAAGAAAACCATACCTGCATCTCCATCATAATATCTAATGTCAGAAGCATGCAACAGATCATCTACAGAAGCCTTTTGCATTTTGGAAACAAGTGCTGTGGACTGATGAAGTTAAAATAAAATTGTTTGGCCACAATCAAAAAAGGCATGTTTGGAGAAAAAAAGCAACAGCATTTCATGAAAAGAACACCTTGCCAAACATTAAGCATGGGGTGGATCTATCATGCTTTGGGGTTGTGTTGCAGCCAGTGCCACAGCAAACATTGCACGGGTGGAGGAAAGAATGGATTCCACTAAATACCAGCAAATTCTGGAAGCAAATATCACACCATATGTAAAAAAAAAGCTAAAGCTTAAAGAGAATGGCTTCTACAACAGGACAATGATCCTAAACATACCTCAAAATCCACCATGAACTACCTGAAGAGATGCAAGCTGAAGGTTTTGGAATGGCCATCACAGTCCCCTGATTTAAACATAATTGAAAATTTGTGGGTCGATGTTAAAAGAGCTGTGCTGGCAAAATGACCAAAGGATATTACAGAACTAGAAGCCTTTTGCAAGGATTAATGGGAAAAAAGCCCAAGTACAAGAATTGAGCTCTTAAAAGCGTTTGCAAGCTGTGATATCTGCCAGAGGAGGTGTTACTAAGTACTGATTATATAGGGTGCCCAAACTTTTGAAGAGTGCCACAATAATGTTTTTGTTTTTTATTTTTCTTAAATTTATGGCATAAAATGTAATTATGCATCAATGTTTGCTGAAACTATTGTGTATTTTTCCATGTCCTAGAGAGACATCTTTTTAATTACAAAATCACCAAAATTTGTTATTTATCAAGGGGTGCCCAAACTTTTGCATAAGACTGTATAAAGAGAAGTGGGGGTAAAAAACAATAAAATAAGATCACCACAGAAATTAAATGAAAGTAAATAACTGAGTAGATCTGGCATTCACTCTGATACTATTAGCAGTACTGTATATATGAGTTACTCTTTGTGTTTGAACAAATTGCTAATGTAGCCACACTGCCAATCAATCAGAATACTTCCACTGATGAAACACAGCAACAAACACAGCAAACACATAGCATTGTGTTTTAATGATATCATCAGTTTTGAAGCTCCTTTAATTAAGTCAAGCACTGTAGCTGATGATTTATCATGTAGATCAGAGGTGTTAAACTCCAGTTCTGGAGAGACGGTTTTCCTGCTCAGACACTGGTTCAGTTTAGCTGTAGTGAAAGTGTTTGAAGAGGGGAAATACCAAACACAGACCTTCCAGGACTTTGAGGAGTTTCACACCCCTGATCTACATGATGAATCGTCAGCTACAGTAGATGATATTCTTTAGAAAACAGAATAAAACATCATCAAATTAGTGTTTGCTTAAAACAAACAGATATTAGTGAACTTATAGATGGACTTCTCTGTTTATGACTGAGCACATTACTAACATTAAAAATCAGTGATGCACAATATGCTGCCAGCATTTTCTAACTGACTGGACTGTTTCTTGTAGTGGACTGTCACTGTTGATTGACTCTAAGCCAATATTTGCATTTTATGAAGACATTTTTTGCCATTCTCATTGGTTGAAGCTACCCCTCAAACCAATTCATCAGCTGCTATATTTAGCACAGCCAAAGTCCAGGCCATCGTAACCACAGTTTCCTTAGTTCCTGACCAACCAGCAGCGAATGCATGAACAATGCTGGCTAGTATTCTCTAGCATAAACAGCCCTTAAAACAACCACATATACATGTGGTTATGATATAAAAAACCATGTATCTTTACAAAAGATCACTTTCACACATTCTCTCTCTCTCGCTCTCTGTTTGAGTTGCTGGGCATAGTATGCTAGTAAAAATATTTTTTTCTGTATAATTTATTGGCTAATCTAACTAAGCCAACAATGCTTTCTACAGTACTTACTACAGTGTGATGTTACATGCTGGCCAAATTTCTATTTGTGTTGGCTACTAACAGCACATTCACTGCAGCCACATAGAAATTCACCTTCGTAATCTAATATCTCACACAAATGTACAAAATTCAGAAACTGCCATTGCTATGCCACTACCAATTAGTAAGTACTTCTGAAATGCCTTGACAGCTCTGATCAAGATTTTGTAGCTTTTTTCACTCTGTTTAAAATATACTTTAGGCTTGTGTTAGAGGTCATGAAATCAAAAACTCTTAATTACCAGTTGTTAGTTTGGAATCAAGTTCAAATCTCCTTTAATAAATACACAAAAATGTGTGAAAATGTATATTTGTAAAGGAATGAAATGTTGCATTAACACAATTATTAGCACAAACTAAATTACTTAAAGATAGTAGTTGTTGATGTGTCATATTTTGTTAATGTGCCACTTGAGAGATGAATATTGATGTTCTGTGCTAAAAGAAACTTACAGACCTGACCTGAAGTTTTGCTCTTCTTTTTCTTTAAAAATTATAAGAAAAAGAGCCTTGCACATTTCATCACAAAATATTCAGGAAAACAAATATGTACGTATTTGTTATATATA
>JBBIGC010000125.1:19925049-19950817 GCA_037576955.1 Lepidarchus adonis | reverse complement strand
TGTTTTGTCAGCAAATGACATTCCATGTGTCAAGGGCAAAATAAATACTGTCCAATCATCTGATTTCTATACACAGCAGTATCTCACAAAAGTAAGTACATCCCTCACATTTTTATAAATATTTTATTATATCTTTTCATGGAACATCACTGAAGATATGACACTTTGATACAATGTAAAGTAGTCAGTGTACAGCTTATGTAACAGTGTGAATTTGCTGTCCCCTCACAATAACTCAACACACAGCCATAAATGTCTAAACATTAACACTGGCAAGAAAGGTGAGTACACCCATAAGTGAAAATGTCCAAATTGTGCCCAAAGTGTCAATTCCAGCACTGCTTTAACTATCTTTGACATGGAGTTCACTAGAGCTTCACAGGTTGCCACTGGAATCCTCTTCCACTCCTCATCCCATGATGACATCACAGAGCTGGTGAATGTTAGAGATTTTGCACTCCTCCACCTTCTATTAGCGGATGCTCCACAGATGCTTAGGGTTTACCTTACCCTCAGTTTCTATAACAAGGCAGTGGTCATCTTAGAGGTGTGTTTGGGGTCTTTATCATATTGAAATACTGCCCTGCAGTCCACATTTTGAAGGGAGGATGCTCTGCTTTAGTATGCCACAGTACATATAGGCATTCGTGGTTCCCTCAATGACCTGTAGCTCCCCAGTGCTGGCTGCACTAATGCAGCCCCAAACCATGACGCTCCCACCACCATGAGAGAGTGTGAGAGTGATAGCACCTAATTTAACACACCTGCTCCCCATTCACACCTAAGGCCTTGTAACACTAATGAGACACATGACACTTGCGAGGTAAAATGGCTAATTTGGCACAATTTGGACTCACTTTTGTTGCCAGCAGTTTAGACATTAATGGCTTTGTGTTGAGTTATTTCGAGGGGACAGCAAATTTAGTGAGTGGTAATTGTCTATAACTACAGCAATTTTAAGGATTTGTATTATAGGTATTTATTTATTAAAGGTATGTACATTTTGTGCTATTTCCTTTTCATTTTAAGGGCACTTAAAAAATGTTTTCTTTCTCACAGTAGAACAAAAGTGTGTGGAAACCAAGTTACAGATATGGATGCACACTTGAAAGCTACATTTACATGCAGGAGCAAGTTAGAAATAGGCAAAGTCCATGTGCAAAGCTGAAAGGAGCTTGAGTTTAAATGAGTTTACAATGTATTTGACGCAACTCAGAATCCATTCGTTCTATCTGTTTTTGACAGCAAACTTATCTTGCTATTGAGTTTGTCAAGCCTAAGCATGAAGGTCCGCTAGAATCTAGAAATAGGCTTGTTTTGTAAGTAAGGCTGCTTCAAAGTGATAATATCAAACTGATTGCTGTAAAAAGCTGGAAATGACTAGACACATGTCACGTTTTCTCAGCAGTTGACATAACATCAACACTCCACTTTCCATTTTAAATTTAAGTGGCCTTACTTTCAGTGACACTCTTCTATTCTGCACAAGGCATGCCGTTCTTTACCTGCTTAGAGGCCACCTAAGCAGATTAGCTCTGTGGTGTTACTCTCTCACTGCAATGACTTAGCTAAAAGTGTCTGAGTGGAAGGCCCATGACGTAAAACTCAGCAAATCTTCCCTCCAATAAGTAGACAGAGGAGCCGGTTCGTGAGCGGCTACCTCGTCACAGATGTCTTCATTAATGAAGATAAGATTAGCCTTTTAAACACCTATCAGATAAATGCTTACATGCAGGGCAGTAATGGCCTGGCAGTGCTGCTATTCCAAATACGCCCAATGCTTAAAGCTGATGGAACATGATAGGTCCCCAAAATGCAAGGTAACAAGATATTAACCCTGCCTGCCATCTTACAAGGTTGCACTGAAACGGCTGTCCAGCAAACAAAGGGGGTGCATAACTATTGCTTTGTTTTGGTGAGAATGCATTCAATGTTTATGTGAATGCAATGTGATCAAGCCCTCTAACACTTTTCAACCAGATCCCTCCCAGAATAAAAAGTACTCTCACACTTCAATTATTCAAACATTAACCACATGAAATATGTAGCTGTGGTTTAATGCTGGAGTTATATGCATAACTTATCTCATCAACATACCACAGGCGGATCCAACTTTGATGTAATGTCCTCAAAACAAGTCAAAATGAGGCTCAGTAGTGTGCGTGGCCTCCACGTGCCTGTATGACCTCTCTACAATGCCTGGACATGCTCCTGATAAGGATGGTCTCCTGAGGGATCTCCTCCCAGTCCTGGACGAAAGCATCCACAAAACTTTTGGACAGCCTGTGGTGCAACGTGCCGTTGGTGGATGAAGTGAGACATTTAACTGACAGGTCAGTCTATAGCATCAATGCGGATCTTGCAGGAACTGCTGACACACTTCAACCACATGAGGTCTAGCATTGTCTTGCATTAGGAGGAACCCAGGGCCAACTGCACCAGCATATAATCTCACAGGGGGTCTGAGGATCTCATCCTGGTAGTCAGGCTGCCTCTGGCAAGCACATGGAGGACTGTGCGGCCCCAAAGAAATGCCACCCCACACCATTACTGACCCACTGCCAAACCGGTCATGCTTGAGGATGTTGCAGGCAGCAGAACGTTCTTCACGGCGTCTCCAGACTCTGTCACATCTGTCACGTGCTCAGTGTAAACCTGCTTTCATCTGTTAAGAGCACAGGGTGGCAGTTGTGAATATGCCAATCTTGGTGTTCTCTGGCAAATGCCAAACATCCTGCATGGTGTTGGGCTGTAAGCACAACCCCCAACTGTTGGCCCTCACACCACCCTCATGGAGTCTGTTTCTGACCGTTTGAGCATGTAACACCATCGTCAACGATGAGGAGGCATACATGGCAGAGATAGAGAACCTGGCATCATAGTTTCATGACAACCACCTCCAGCTGAACGTCAAAAAGACCAAGGAGCTGGTGGTTGACTTTAGCATGAGACAACAGCGTGACTACAAACCCCTGTACATCAGTGGAACTCCTGTAGAGTGGGTGAACCAATTCAAATACCTGGGCATCTACATCTCCACCTTGACATGGTCTGAACACATCCAGGTTCAGACCAAAAGAGCAAAGCATTGCTTGTACCACCTGAGACAACTGAGAAAGTTTGGGCTCTTATCAGAGATCCTAAAGACCTTCTACAGAGAATTGGGGATGTCTTGCAAATTGTCTATAATTGTTGTCTATTCCATTTGCATGTGAAATTGATTGTCAATCAGCGTTGGTTCCTAAGTGGACAGTTTGATTTCATAGAAGTGTGATTGACTTGGAGTTACATTGTATTGTTTATTGTATTGTATCCCTTTATTTTTTGAGCAGTGCATATATAATTGACTCAGAAAATCTTTAATTTGGATGTGTTTTGGAGCAAAACTCCAATAAAATGGACAATTTGTCATTGTGAACACACCCAATCACTCACTAAGTGCACCACTTTGTAAATGTGACCGCTGCATTTTACCCCATCAAACATGCACTGACAGAGCAGCAGGAAGCAGAGTAGTGGGACAATATCTTCAACAAGGTTGCCTCAGTTGGGCCGGGTAACCCTCCATTCAAGGATAAGGTCCCTGACCACTGGGCCTCCAACGCTCATGCTGTTTTGTAATAAGTAATTGAAATATGAAATAAGTAATTTGCCCCTTGCTATATCCAAGTTGAGGGTTTTTTAAACATCTATGTAAATGAACTGTGAATTTGAAGTTAAAAATGTCCTCATAATTCAGTAGTTCCAAAGGTGAAAAATACTTGGTGCTGTACTTGAAGGATGAGAATGAGATTCTCGAGGAATCTGAAATTTGCATGAGATTTTGGAAAATACAATAGCAACCCCTCTAGACTGCTGCATTATTGAAAGGAGGAATGGATCGTTTATAATAGCAGTCTCTCAGTTATCGGCATTGTGAATAAGCCACACCAGTGTTCACTCTAGTTGTGATTCTTGCTATATCCAATCTATTTTTGTTTGTAGTTTTTTAAGTTCTGTCTTTCTTTTGTAATTAAAGTAGTCGAGGGCACTGTCTCTGCCATTGTGTAAATGGCTCACTAGCTTAATGGTAGGGCAGGTAGGTACGTAAGCAGAAGGGTCATTCAGTAATTTCATCCATCATCAAGTATCATTTTGGAAGATCTGTTGTTGCAACATAATACTTCCAAGTTTACTTGGTTTTTAAAAGATAAAACATGCTTTTTATTGCTTCCTACATTTAAGAACTTGTTAACAATCTTGAAGTCATAGACATCAAGTTTGTTGTCAGCCAAGATCCAGGACATTCTAATGTATATGTTAATTCAGCTTTGACTACTGGCCATTAGTCTCTAGACCACACACCACCAAGAAAAGCTACTCCTTTATTTGACATATTTTTCTTTCACTACTATGTTCTTGACAGTATTCCAATGCTGCAACATTTTTACTTTTACTCTAGGGTATGTTTAAATGAGAAAGATTTTGACACAGTATTCAGTGAGTAACTGCTAAAAATGATTTTAAAACAAGCTGCATATTCTTTGTAGCGAGCCACATTGCTTATTTTAGGAACTGATGGCCTCTTTGGGGCATATTACTAAAAATCAAACACGTTTAGATGCTCAGAGAAAATGTATATACAGAGCTTGCAGTTTTCTAATTATTCTTCCTCAAGAGTGAGCAAACAATAAATTTATGAAATCTATTTCTCATGACACTGCTATGTGCATTATGTATTTTCTGAACTCAAAACACTCTCAATCATATGTTACATCTACTTTTTCTGTACCTTTTGGACCCCATCAAAGTCTGTATTCCAGGTTTTTCTTAAATTATACAACTAAATGTCTGACTTTGTGGGTCCCTGTTTATAAGGATTTGTGCAAAGAAACTTAGAAGGCTAGATACCATTATGTTTCCAACAGCTGACGTTCTATGAAACAAAGACAGTGATCCTTATATGAGAAACTCCTTATGTGGGTTTCATAAATAGATTGCATATTTGACCACAAGTCCTGCTGGACAATGATCAAAGCCAAGATAATCCCAGGCCATAGTTGATTTTGTGTTGTAGAAACACAATTGGCTCAAATTATGTTTGCATGCCTAAACAGTATCAGGGCTGTGTACATTTTACAGGCAGTAAACATCCTGATTTCTGAACTTGGCAACGCTTCTAAACTGATAAAGTCAGTCTCTGTGACCTTTCTCTAATGGTGTTATTATCTCGATTGCATCCTTTTGCTCAATTGATTTAGTCACAAATACACTATTTATGACCCAGATTCTATTTATGTAGCAGTTTCACATTTCTGTAGTGAATGGTGGTAGTAAAACCAATCCATTAACATCCACACTTGCTGAAAGACAAGCACTGAGAGACATACTGTACATTTATTGTGTGGCAGAAAAGTATGTGTACTGCTAAATGTACAGTATACTTGCCCTACCGAATTCTTACTAAAGGAGCTTAAGAGTACACATCTATTATTAGTGTATAAATATTAGCTGAAGAGAACCTCTGTTAGGACATGTGGTTGTCATATCAAAATTATATATACATATAAATATACATACAGTCAAACCTTGTTAGCTTGCATTCACACCTATTGGCCCGGGCGAGAGATGGGGTTGGCGAGCTGTCGTAATAGGGTAAATAACATGGAAGGAAATCTGTACTGCAGCCTTTCATGGTGAGGTTTGGTGAGCTAAAGGGGTTTGACTGTAAGGTTGTCAAACCCCCAAAGCTGTTTCCACCTCCATGCTTGACAGTGAGGATGGTGTTCTTAGGATCATAGTCAACATTAGCCTTCCTCCAAACATTGTGAGTTGAGTTGAGACCAAATTTTGGTCTCATCTGACCACAGAACTTTCTCCCAAGTGCTCTCTGAATTATTCAGGTGTTCATTGACAAACTTCAGATGGGCCTTCACATGTGCCTTTTTGAACAGGGGGACTTTGTGGGCACTGCAGGATTTTATTCCATTACAGCGTAGTGTGTTACCATTGGTTTTCTTGGTGACAGTGGTCCCAGCTGCCTTGAGATAATTACCAACCTCCTCCAGTGTATCGCTCACCTTTCTCATGATCATCCCCACCCCAAGAGGTGAGATCTTGTGTGGAGCCCCAGATTGAGGTTGATTGATGGTCATTTTGCCTTTTTTTCATTTTCAAACAATTACACCAACAGTTGTCTCCTCCTCAGCCAGTTTCTTACTTATGGTTTTGTAGCCCATTCCAGCCTTGTGCAGGGCTACAGTCTTGTCTGTGACATCCTTAGACAACTCTTTGGCCTTGCCCATTGTGGAGTGTTTGATTGATTGATTGAGTCTGTGGACAGGTGTCTTTTTATACAGGTGACTAGTTGAAAAAAACAGGTGTCTTTAATGAGGGTGACGAATTGAAATTTTGAGAATCTAACCAGTCTGTGGAAGCCAGAACTCTTAATGGTTGGTAGGGGAGCAAATACTCGTGGTCCATATGTGAAAACATTTATTTAAACATCTTCTGAAAATAGACAGTTTTGAAAGTTTTGAAGTTTTTGAATGACATACTTTATAGCCAGAATAGAGTTCACTTATATATCTTATTAAGGTTTATAGGACTATATCTTTATAATCCATATAAATTCCTATACAGTTTGTACATTGGAAGACCGCCTCCTCAGGCTGAAGGAAGGAGTTAATGAAAACCCCCTTTTCCCCGCAGCAGGAAGGACTTTAAAGCTGCGTGTAGTCTTGACATAACTAATCTTATTTCTAAACAATGATTTTCTACACGAATTCTAAGAATGAGTTACAAGAGCATTTGATATTAAAAACAGAAGAATATTTACTCACAATTTCTCAGCAGTTACATTAAACAGATGAACCATCATTTGAAACTGAAGTCTTTCCCGAAGAGCCCGTAGAGTTGGGTGAGCGTCTGTTTGACAGAGTGTCATACCTGGACCGACTCACAAAGTTCCACCCAACTGCTCTGAGCTTCTATGAGAAAACCTCAAAATGTTTTGATTAATGCCGGCACGGACACATGCGTCAGCCACTGAAGTCATCTCCCAAAAGAACAGCTGTTTGCCTTTGTTTTTTGAAATGTCAACAAACAAGAATGTTTTGATTAAAAATCTCTTACACTTGTCTGTGTTAGCTTGTGTACTTAGCTTGCTAATGCCAATCAAACCTGCTGCTTTGGCTAACTTAGACTTAGCTGCTAGTTCATGCTGCTGCTAGCTGCCAATCAAAAGTCCTGTGTACTCTTCCAGGAGGTTATACATGCTGGCTCATCTTTTGATGTGTGAGTTTAGACAAGCTGCTCTTCACATCTGAAGGGGTGTCTGCCTGGAGCCGAGGACAATGCATTTTTAATGGCAATCCATGTTTTTGGGGCGAGAGGAGGTCCTGTTCCCCTAAAATCTATATAAATCTTAAAGGATCAGTTTTGAAAAAGGTGATGTAAAAACACATTATGACTGTTCTTGGTCTGTAACACACTGTATAAATGTCAGGAAATAAAATAAATGTCTCTATCTATAAAATGGTTTCAATATTACAGTATCACTTATGTTGCTGCAGATGAATAAATAGAATACAAGCATTTGTGTCAAGTATAAAGACAGAATGATAATAATTGCTAAAAACATCTCTGCCCCTTTACAAAATTAGCAAAGTGATAGACAATATAAGGTGTAATAAGGTGCCAAAAGCTGTGAGGGCAGCCTACAGAGCAATACTGGGAAAAAAGTTGTGAAGTTGTGAAAATGAGAGAGAAAAAAACACTTCAGCTAAAATGATACACAGTTAAAACAGTGGTACAAACAGATTATGATGCCGAAAAAGCTGCAGAAATCACCAGTGATAACAAAAGCAGGGTGTAATTGTATCTTAATTATTACACACTTGTTGCTCATTGTAAGAAAGCATATTCTACACTTTCGGTCTTTACCACATGTGTGTCTGTAAGTAAGGGGTGTTTTTATTAAGAATTGAATTTGGAAAAGTCACAGTTGTGTGCAGTCTTGTTTACAAATCATCCTTTAAAATGTTCCAGTATTTCAAAAAACATACTCTGTTATTAAGAATTGAATAGTATAGCAATGCTAAATAGAACTCCAGTCTCTAACAGTTGACACCTATAACAACAATCAGTGGCAGTTTTTTATCCATATGAGGCTTCTGAAGGCCTCAGGATGCTGCAGGTCTGGGATGACTGAGCTTCTGCGTACTTGTCAGTGTTGTTCACAGGGGAGAACTGTTTCTTGGCAAGACTGTAGGTTTGACAGGAAAGTCTTTCATCTCCATATGACAGCTGCCCGTTATGAGACCTGAGCTGCCTCCCAGTGCTCCCTGAGGGACCAGAGTAAAGACAAACAGTGATAAAGGCACCAGCTGCACCAATAACCTGCCCCTGCTGCAGCCAGGGCAAAGATTTATGTGGGTACGAAATTCAAAATTTCAAACACTGCCAACGGCCTAAATAGGACCCCAGGGCTACAAGCAGAAGCAACCTGAAGCTTGGACACCATGGCACAGATAAAGTTCACTCCCTTATATAGATGACACTAGATGGGCCCAGGAAAGAGAGGCTATTTCAAAAGCTGTTAATTAACGCTGACACCTGGGCCTTCAGCCGTCTTTTTACGACCCGCAATGTGGGGAGAAAGGCCGTCATCTTTTCACGACTGTGTCACAAATGCCGAGCCAGTGCGTGCCAACAAAAGACTATTCATCATCACCACAATGGCATTGGATGAAAGAGTGTGATGATGCAGTGCTTGATTAAAATAGAGTGTGATGAGAAGTACAGACGTTTATGACATTGTGCAATGGGTCCTGATTGTAAACAGGCCTGATGAGTAATATATGTAAAGCTGTACGATATAATGATGTGTCATGGGTAGATGTGTTGTGATCTTGTTTTTCTGAAGAAAATAACATGACTTGACTTGGTGAACAATTCGTCTTTCTAATCATAGAGCAATAAAATGTCTAATTGCAAAGAAGTGATTAAAACGATGAACAATGTTAACTACGGGCTTAGCAAAATATCTTCTACAGAATGAGATGGGGTGAGGAGGCATCTACTGGGTGTTATTACAGCAATTAACAGGGCTTTCTCAAAGGATGCACAGTGTCTTTACCAGCCTCAAACTAGTCTAAGACTATCTGCAGCATCATCCTTGGTGAGTAAATCTTAACCCATTACATCCCCAGGGCCGAACTACTATAGGAAAACAGCAGACATGGGAGTTGGACATATATGCATGCTGTGCTGAAGTCTAGTATAGCCTCTAAACTGTCACAGATTTTTACATCTTAAAGCTAATGTATTTCTTTTTTTTTCTATACTCTATTTTCTTCCCAATTTAGCAGTGTTCAATAACACCTGCTAACTAGGTCTCCACATGACATAAGGCCAAACTAGGAGAAGGAAAAATGAAAGCTATCACATACTTCCTCTGAAGCACCACTGGATCTAATCAAACTGCAGCTAATGCAATGTCAATGAAGCGCTCAACATGCTTGGAGGAGAACAATGACTTCTGTTACATCAGCCACATGTTTTAACATAACAAAGTAATTTTAGCCACTTATAGAATGTGAGAAAGTAAGCTAAGCTTTGCAGAATCATTTCTAGGTGCTGAACTTGTGACCTCCTGTTGGGATGAAGTGCCTAACTTTTGTTTTGGCGGGGCAGGATACAACTGAAAAGTTCAATACGAGCACAATTAACAAATAAAAAAACAAGCAAAGCAAACCAGTAATGTAAATGCCTCAAAGCCAAAGAGGTACAGAATAATAAATCTAATAATAATTACCAAATAATAAGTTCAAGCGGTTAATGCCTGCTTTGTCATGAAACAGTGCAGTGGTTGTAGCCTTTTGGAATAAACAAAACAATGAAAAAGATTATCTCTACAAACCAAAAGGGCAGCTGATGGATTCAAAAGTTACACAAAAGCATTAACAGCAATACATACTGGCAATATACACCAATGCCTACCCCCATGCCATTTGTCGGCGCTGGGCTTATGGAGATCCCCACACTGATCGGATATCTGCCCCCAACTCAAGGTGAGCTCATCAAGACATGTCAACACCCTTTGAACTTCTGCTCGTTTAAGACCCTGACACATGATCCATGCTCTCCCTTTCCAAAATCACTGCTCTTTTCAACCCCCTTAGGCCTTCAAAATCATACAGTGCCAGAAAGAAAAAGCAGATGTAGAAACATATTTAGAGAGAACCCTCCTGAGGACTACACAGAGTTTCACAGAGGTTCTCTGACAATGCCAGAGAACAGTCCAAGCCAAACCCCCAGGGTTGAAAAAGTGTGACATCACAATCTTTTTATTGTCATGTGATGACAAGCCCTATTCAATAATAAATCACAGTGGCATGCAAGGGATATGAAAAGTTACATCTCTTGATTGTGTTCTTTTGCTATAAAAGAGTTCAGGCCTGTAGGCCAGAGGTTACTCAGGATGTGCAGTTTTATATTAATGCACCACATTCACAGCTCATACCACAGCTCCAAAACATTTTAGATCTTTAGAAAAAGTGCAGACATGCTCAGTTTGGGACAGTGCAACTCCACCATTACATCTAAGAGCCTGATATATCAGGCTCACTGTAATTGATGAAGCACTGTCAGGCCCACAGGAAGGTGGCCACACATAGTCCATCATTTGTGTGGTGTGTCCAGCAGCACTGCTTTAAAGTGGATCTCTTCTGCAGTATTTTATCTGATTAAACATGTTGATTCAGCATCTGTGATAAGCTGTGAATTACAAATCAGTGCACGAGAAGAGAATGAAAGAGCAAAACAGGAATACACACACCTCATTTTTCAAGACAAGTGCAAAAGGTACAGATTGTAAGTAAGAATCGGCATTTGAACTACTTTGCAAATTTTAAAACAATATTTCCGTATTGTATTTCGAAGAAAATATTTAATATTGGAATGATTAAATACGGAATATATAAAAGTTCTGATGTAGTAACATCAGCATCAATCATAAAATGGTTTCTCTTCATAACAAATACTTATGAATGTGAACAAACTACTGTTAAGTACTTTACCTCCACTTTCACACAGTGTGTACAGTTTAAACATTTGAAGCTTGTAAGACATTAATTTAGTATATATTTTACTCTGCTATGCTGCAGTTTTGCAGTTTTATATTACGGCCATCTCCGGCTATAGAAAGCTGCTATATTAAGCATGTGTGTGTGTCACCTGTCAGCTGTAGTCTTTGCAGTGTGTTTAAGTTTATTTTCACAGAAGATAAGAGTCAGTGCTGATGGAAGGCAATCCTCATTCAGTGCAGATCTTTCTTCATGTTGTGGTGTGATTGGGACTTTAATATTGTCCTTGCTCCAACAGAACTGATTCAGCTTGTGGTTGGGGCAAAAATCCAGTCTATGCAACTGCCCCCTTAGTCAAAAATGCAGTCAATAAGCAGAGTACATAATACTGTAGTTTGAATTATTCTTAACCCAGCATTAATGAGCTCACCGCTTGAAAACAGAAGATAGGGGACATTAGATAATAGTTCTTGTGGTTGAAACAAAAACCTGTACTGTTACTGTAAAAAAAACTACTGTTCTGGTAAATTTGAGCTTTTGAGGGTAAAAATAGCTGTACAAATAGACACACCTTCAGTCACACAGCACCAATCTGCATCACCTGAAATCATTTGATGCAAAAGTCTCCAGGAATCCTTGAATTTCATGACAGGATCAGGAGGTAATCCATGCAACTGCTATTGAGAAAGTGCAATAACATCTCTTTCATCTATAATCAGAAAGAGTTTGGACATATATGACCAGAGAAGGAGATGTGCCAGGGGAAAAGCCCAAGGTTGTGGAGTGGTAGTAAGCTACAGTAATTGCTTGTTAGAGTCAGGAGAAGAGCTATAGAAAAGGCCAGTGGAGTTACTTGCTGCTAAATACTGCTCTAGGCCATTCAAACCAGTGCACAGAGTGTGAGACAAAGGGCATAGCGGATACAACTAATGGCTACAGAAGCACAGTGAAAGAGAGACAACCAGATGGCATAACAGACAGACACAGGGAATGAGAGTGAGGCAGATGGGTCTGGGCAGCAGAAAGAAAGATGAGGTGTTAATATATAAACAGTAGGTGTCAGAGCCACAGCACAGCTGACCCTGTGTTGGTGACCATTCCAAAGGCCTCAAGTTTATTCTGACCAAGTTCACACACAAACAAACCACACACTGCACCAAACTGTCTAACTGTGTCTGCATTATAATTTCCAAAATGTTCATTTTGACAGAATGAGGGAATGGAAAGTATCCACAAAGGGAAAGGCTGCATTAAATGGAGTAAACAGTAGCACTAGCTAAGTATAATAGTATGATAATTAGTCATTAATAAATATTAATTAACATATATTTCTAGCAGTTCTAGTGCTTTATGTGATTCTAATTTATATTTTTATTAAATATAAATATAATTTTTTTTATAATTATTAACATTTTTAAGACGTTCTTGATTAAACAAAAAAATCTGAAGCTTGTAAAATCGCATTACATGTTTTCAATTCTACTTTTATTAAAGAACATCATAGAGCTGCTTACCATCAAAATCCACTGAATAAGCTGAAAACACCGAATTATGTTATTCTTCACAAAATCAATGTCACCCATTCAAAATAAACCAACTGAACATCATTTTCTATTGTGTGATTATTTAAAAAAGAATAATACAGCAGTACCTGCTCAGCTAAAATATAAATATACATTTATAGATCTGTATGTTATCATTTCTAGGACGTCGACAGGCTGAGAAGGCCCTGATAGCTCCTTTCTGTTAAAATATGGTGTTTGTTTGTGCAAATACTCACCTGTAATATCACTGAGTGAGAGAGTTTAAAGGTTTAAATGTCTGTTGAATGACTTTTCATTTGAGAAGCTCAAGCTTTCAGAGTCGTTTGTAAAGTTTCCTTATCTTCAAACATTGCCTTCACTGCTACTGTGTGAGTCTCTGGTGAAAAATATCACTATGTGGTGTGTATGCTCTAAAGTCAAAGTCCAACGTGTTCATTTAGTTGCTAAGGTAAACAACAACCCATAGGCCTGACCTGAAGCATAGAGAGAGTACTGCATTGCCTTTGGGGGGATGGAGGGATCCCAGGTGTTATAGGCGGCCATTATGGCTGCTAATGTGTTTGCTGGCTGCCTGTGAAAGCTGCCTATAAAACATCAGCACGAGGCCATGCCAACCCCCAGTTCTTTGGGCTGGGTCTGCTGATTCATGAGGCGTCTCCAGTGTCAGAATCTACTTCCAAATCCAATAAAGCCTTCACAAATACACTCTCTCTGTCGATCAGGAGCACATTACAACAATGCAGTAAATGACTATGCAGTCTCTCTGCTAAGCCATTAATAACTGTCTGCTCCTTAAGATGGAATGATGGGAACTGAGAACATCTACTGAAAGCATTTGTAATGAGAGATCATTGCTGCGTTCTTACGCTATAATTCAGAATGTACTTTATGCATTTATTCTTATTTGCAATGGGATAAATTGACTACATATACTAAACAAAACTATAAATGCAACACTTTTGCTTTTTCCCCCTTTTTATATGAGCTAAACTCACAGATCTGAAACATTTTACTCTTCAATATTGTTCACAAATCTAAATCTGTGTTAGTGAGCATTTCTCCTTTGCCGAGATAATCCCACCTCAGAGGTGTGACATATCAATGTGCTGATTAGAGCATGAATATTGTGCAGATGTGCCTTAGAGTGACCTCAATAAATGGCCACTATAAAATGTGCAGTTTGATCACACAGCACAATGCCACAGATGTTGCAATATTTGATGGTCTGATGGTCATGATGGTCTCAGACCAGCCACTTGGACAGCTGCAGCAACAACTGGTTTGCAGAACCAAACTGTCAGAAACAATCTCAGGGAAGCTCATCTTCATGCTCATCATCCTCATTGGGATCTGGACAACCCGATGGCATCTGGCATGTTGGAGAGGCGTCCTGTTCACAGATGAGTCCCAGTTTTCATTGTTCAGGGAACTAAATCTAAATCCTTAGATTTTCTAGGTAGATACATATACAGTACATTTATTATGCATGCATGTTTTAATTTTATTCAATTAATTTTTTGACAGCTAGCTAATTCTACCATTACTTTTACATTACAGAAATTATGCAATGAAGCAGCTACTGTACCTGTTGTTCAAATTAGCCAGTAACGTACTAGGAACCTACCTAGATAAGTCGTATAATATCAGGCTCTACCCAAGTAACTTAAACAACAACAACAAAAACAAAAAAAACAAATCAACTAGGAACATTACATTAGTTACATGTAAAACACAAAAATGAATTAATGAATGAAGAAGTCAGCATTTAAGAATAGGTCTGTCTGAAATTGACATTTTTTAGCATTCCTGGCATAGTAGCTTATTGCAATGTTTAGTATAACTTCCTATTCGCAACGTTGGCACCATCCTTCCAACTTTTGTTTACTTTTTATAGGAAGGTAAAGGGTCGTCACCCCCACCACCACCACCACCCCCAATTAAACAAGGACATAGACTTGTTTGGATGCCATATGTACTACAAAGAGGGAGATATCCTATTTAAATTCTGAAAAAAAAAGACTGATTAACAACCGTTACAAGTTATATACTCTTCGTTTTAATTTACCACAACAATAAAACACTCACCTTAAGTGTTCCAATATTTTCAGGACACTTTATACTGATTTATTATTGGATGGTCCATTGCGTACAGTGTAGAACATCTAACCTTGCAATGAACAATTCGTGCTACAACAGAACATCATTCATTAAGTGGCCTGGGCTAAATATAGACAGGTCATTCAGTGCGGGGCCTTTGTACAGAGACAGCTGCATGCTGTTTGTTCTGCAGGGGCAGGTAAACACATTTGATTTCAAAACACAATCACCAAGGCGACTGAGAACTGGTGAGCTGCCACTGTCCCAGAGTGCAGACGGTTTTACCAGCCGTCTCCTTTTGAAGAATCTCTTGAATGTCCACAGGTGGGGAAACCAAAACTGGCACTCTACAGACAGGCCGGCCAGCACCGCAGCCCGGTTCACATGCCTGAACAATGCACTCTTCCACATGGATGATCAATGAGCACAACGAGCAACAACAGACAGAACCAACCAAACAGACAGTAAAAAAATCTCAAAATGCCTTATGACCTTCAGTAACAGGTGGATCTTATAAAATCTAGCTCAAATGTGGATTTTTTACTACAAAAAACTGTTTATTATAACAGTGCATGTTATTTTCTTTGTTTAAAAAAATAGCTGTTCTGTCAGTCAATGTAAAATTCTTTCACTGGAGTGTATTTTTTACAATAAAATAAATATTTCTGTTCAAAAATTATCTAAAGGCTAGACTACATACTTGCACATTTATGTAATGTATGAATGAATAGTATTTCTAAAACCACAGAAATATTTATAAGAACATCACCTGCCCAGAATTCATTGTGATATCGGCCACTTTAAAAAATTAACCTGTAGTGTCTCACTGGCAAGTTCAAATTCTGTCTCCCTTCTCAGTTTTAGGATGCATTAAGCCTGAGATTTTATGGGGTGACTTTTAAACTTTGAAACTATTTCCAAATGTACCTTAATGGTCACACTGGGAAATCCAGTACAGCTTGTGTGTGGTCTGTTGTTGTTGTTGTAGCTCAATAAACTGAATGTTAGATAATGTTATCCAGTCTGGTGCATCAAATCATGTTATGTTGACAGGCCTGCGTTTCTGAAAGGCAAAGATCCAGTCTATCTGTATGTGTACTATGGTGACATTTATAGTGTATAATTTTTTAATAATTAGATGTTTGTATTTAAAATACCTTGTTTTGACTAGTGTTTATGCATTTGAAGTAATATAGGTGTATAATGTACAGTCTGTTGTCTGAAATGACAATAATTTGCTCTTGAATTAGCTTTATAACAGTGATAAATAACCATTTCATTCAGTATCTTACAGCCATGCATGAAGGCCCTGGGACAGTTAAACTGCACATATCCCTTAGGCTCCAATTAAGTTTCATCCCTTGTCTCGCCACTTTGCATTTAACAGAGTGAGCAAGATGAACGACATCTGATGACAGTTGAGGAATATTTACATGGAAAAGAAATGCTAAAGTACTAATGTTTAGCCCTGAGTGAATGACAGCTACTGTGAAGTAATCCTGGTTGGACAATATATCGGTCATTACCTTTTTATTTTCGACTTATTTTTATTCACAATACCACCACTGAGAGCAGCTGACCCTCTTCTGGATGGCTGCCATGCTATGGTGGGTAAAGTAGAAGGTAATGGCAGGCAGCAGTACCCCTGGTGCAATTTGAGGTTAAGTGCTTTGCTCAGTGGCACAGAGGAAGCACATGAGAGCCTACAAGCCTCTTGTTCTGATGTCAGTCGCTGCTGCACATGCCAAGACCCAGCGGCTGTGCCTCTGCGGCCCAAATTAACTGCTGAAGCGTTTTGTGTCTCGTGTGCTTGGTATACAGTTAATCATGAGAGCTATGAACACACAAGGGTACTTGCACATATCCAGGATTTCCTCAAAACACAATCCTCTTGGAAAAACTTGGGCAACTAATCTTACAAACACCCTCCCAGGTCTTTGCTTCTTTCTCTACCAACCACTTTCCCACAATAACTAAGATCACTTGATTGGCTACATCACTACATGCTAGTAGTAGGAGTGTGAGCCCCCATCTTAGGGAGTTTAGTGAATTGTCTTTCGGCGGAGAGAGTTATCAGCCTGTGGCAGTGAACTATACAAGGTACATTTGCTGCCATGTTCCTGCGGGATAAGCTTGTTAGTGTGGCCTTTCAAATCTAATCAGAGATTCTTGAATGGAACAAGCGCACATTATGGATCATACAACTTCTGCTATTAGACAAAACAAAACACTGTTGTCCTGGTTTTCTAGGCCTTTTGTGACAGGTTAAGGCACAAATCAGATATATTCTGCATATGTTATAACACACGTGGCTGATTACATATTTCCCTCAGTTTACATTTGACCAACTCAAGGTGGCCAGTTGTGCATCAGTTTGGCCTCCATCTTTTAAAATTAGGCTCCCGAGTGTTGATGCCACTGTTTCCCAGTCTTGTGGACCCCTTTCTCTGCAGATTTGAGTGTTACCTGCTCTCAAGCCCAGATAACGACCAATCAACTAATACAGAAGTCTCTCCTGGGAAAATTTAATACGTGCAGGTCAGGGGTCCTCCAGGACCAGGGTTAGGAAACAATGGTCTATGGGTTGGATGTGTCATTTGGAAATTTCAAGTAAGGTAAGTCCAAGATAGCAAGCTTGGTCTTTGGGTGGGTAGGGATGGCCTTTCCTCTCCCACCATTGCTCAGTGCAATGCTAGTCAGCATGTGCGTCTGTTAGCTGATAAGCATGTAAGTGTGTTACAGGGAGTCCTAGCAGGTGGGTGGAATTTGAGGCAACTAAATTGGACCAAAAAAAGGGGGGTGGACAGGCTGAACACAGAAAAAGAAATCCCACCCAGTGTTTACCGCCGTCACCTCACAGCAAAGAAGGTCCTATGTTCAATCCCCGGGTCGAGTTTGCAAACTCTCCCTGTGTTTGCTTGGAATTCCTTCAGGTTCTTTGGTTTCATCCCACTGACTAAACATTTCTGGTTTATGTTGATTGGTTACTCTAAATTGCCAGTATGTGTGTGTGGATAGTTGTCTGTCTCTATGTTGCCCTGTGATGGGCTGCCCTCCTGCCCAGTGTATACCCTACCTTGTGGGATAGACTCCACCTTCCCTATGACCTGAATTAGATAAATGTTTTTGGAAAATAAATGAATGAAAAGTTCTTCTCCATCACTGCATTAGTGTACTACTCCATATTGCTCTGGATTAGAAGGTCTTCTATCATCGGAAATCTAAGTAGGGTGTGTTTTGAAAAAACTGAACTGAATCTCCTATGCCATAAAAGAGGCAAAAGAGGTAAAAGAGGTAAAAGAGGTTAAAGAGGGCTGATATATATGAAGTGCCTCTATAAAGTAAGAATATCAGGGTTTCAGAGAGTAAGCAGCTAAATTTGCAGTACATATGGAACTGTTCAGTTAATAGGGAGCGTTGTCAGCTTGTTACTGTGTTATTGGGGAATAATTATAATCATAATGGGCTTGTCTTCATAAAGAAACAATTTTAGCCCTTGCACATAAATTAGAATGAAACCATTGCCAAAAAGCCACACCATTGACTCATAAAAAATATTACCCATCTCCGTGAAGCTTGTGAAAATCCATCCAGCAGCAATGACTCACTTTTATATAAATCCTTGAAAGAATTTCTTTCACTCATTTCAGTTCTGCACAGCACAAAGGTAAATGGCAGTCTTTTTTAATGAAGACATCATAATAGCTATACTACCATGTCATTCATGCGAAGTAGAGCCCATCAGTTGCAATTGCCAAACACTAAAAAGCAGAAGGCCTTTCAGATCTTATAAAACCTCACAGCGCTGCAGGGACTACAGGATCATGGAGCTTTTTTCTTGCACTACAATCTGTTTATAAAGAAGTAATAGGAGTGAAGGCACTTCCGATGAGAATAATGGTTCGCCTGTAATACAGAAAGATATTTTGGTTACATTCACAGTTATGTGCAATGGACCACATTTGCACTCTTCATCTTCAAATACATTTGCATCCTGTATTTATAATATATAACAAATTTATTTGTCTTAATTGAGGGTTTTTTTTTTTCATTCTACCACAGTAATAAAAGTGTTAAACCTCATGCTAATCCACAGAATTGAATTAAATTTGTGCTCCAAGACATTAAAGCTTCACATAATAAAGTAATTTAAACTCTAGGTATTGGATAGCAAGCTTTAGCTGGGATTGTATATATCTGAGTGTGTGGTGAGATCACAGAGAAAGACTAAGCTCTCCCAGCAGGCACTATGATGGGTCAGGAGGTCTTGACTTGTATGCTGGGCCTCTGATCCCCTGTCCCTGATTCCAAGCTGCCCTTCTCCTGGGTGCAGGCAGGCTAAAAATAACCCTGCTTCCACTTGACTGACTTAGCAGTTCCTGCGAATCACAGCAGCCCCCTAATCTCGGCCTCACACGCTCCTAATATGGTGAGCAGCCTGGCCCAAGCCACTGGCTTCTCAGTTTCTATGGAGAGTTAATTATCCTGTCACCGCTCAACCCTAGTTATTTGGATTGATGGCATTCATCAGAACCGGAAAAAACACAAATAACACATCGTACTTCTAGAGTCCACTTTCCATTCGGATACACTGCTTGCTGGGCCAGTCCCATTAGAAAAGCAATACTGATGCTTCATTGACATAAATTGCTAAAATACATTAGCATAAATCAACATTAACCTCATCATAATCTCATCCCAATGAAACCAGCTACATCATATAAACCATGAAAACCACAACAGACCTGAGAAGAGCACAAGCACAAAACTATGTTATGTTATGTTTCCATAGCTGTAAAATATTCTGCTTTTGATCAAAGAATGTGATATATCTGCAGCTTATATGAACATGAACACTAGCTTGCTAATGCAAGGTTAGCAAATGGTGTTGCTGATGATGGTTCAGCTGACCCCACTGCTGACGGCAATGCATGTAATGAATGATCACCTGCTGCTGCTGCTGCTGACCCTGTGCCAGAAGCCAAGTGGGACAAGTCTAGCCACCCTGTATAGAAGACCCAGGTACCCATTTAAAAATGACATAAATTTCCTCTCTTCCATGACAGCAGCCTGCTGCAGCTGTGGGACTCATTCATTGTGGCCTATGAAGCTCAGTGTGAGAAGCGCAATGACAACTAACAGGGTCTACAGCTACAGCAGGTCCTGGGTTGGATCTCTAGGTTGGTCACAGGTTGGAAGGTCTCCCGGTGTTTGTGTGGATTTCTTCCAGGTGCTCCAGTCAATGCACTTGAATCATTCATTTAAAAAGGTGTCTGCTATATGAAAGATTGAAATGAAAAGTTAGCAGATTGCTCTGGTAAAATATCAAAATTAACTTGCAACAATTAAGTTTCAACAGTTACAATGCTTTCTCTGTAACAGCCTATTTCTAAGGGTAATTTATATACCTTCAGTTTTTCAGAACTTTTTTTCTGGCTCCTCAGATTTGGACATAATGATTAGTGATCAGACACAGTCAGACACTTGTTGAAGGTTGGACAAAATATATGGGTGGGTTAAACTATTTTCCTAAATACAATTAGCAGGAGCTGCAACCAGGAGTATGAAAACACAGCTACCATGAGGCTAACAGGTGGCAAACCAGATGTAAGGTGTACAGCTAAGAATTTGTATCCTTCTAGCAACGCTTGGCGTGTAGCTGCTGACCATTGCCATATCTTCCTGTTTGGAGGGGATTCTCAGGGCAGTATCGGGTGCTGTCTGACTAGGGTATCTCTGCCAGTGTCCATGTTTAAGCAGGGAAGGGCCAGCATTAAAGGGACAGGAAGCATCCATTACAGTCCAACATTGACATCCACTCTGAGAATCCTCCCTCAGCTGGCTTCGTAGAAAACCCAGGCCTTGTGTGGTTAAGGGGAACTGCGCCATGTGGCTGGCAGTGAGGAAGGGTACGAAATGTACCCTTTATGTGAGATTGATGGGGGCCCCCAGTCCAGACAAGTGTAGTGAATCAGAGGCATAAAAGCCACAAACAGTAGAGGGGGATTTTAGTCTGGCTTGCAACAAATGCCTCCCGAGGTGAGAGCTGGTGAGTAAATCAACTGACTGAAAAGGACTGCAAGTCCATTAATGTTGGCAAATCCAACACTGTGATCTGTGTATCATTCCTCAGTGCATCTCAGGAAGTCAGTATCACATTTCCAAACATTATTATGTGAAGGAAAATAAGTAAAAGCTTCATTATGAAGAGTTGGGTTGCATTTCTGCAAGATTTGGTATAGGGATATCACTATCAATTATATTACCAATTATTTTAAGAAATTACAATAATTATGAAAAAGGCATGTTTAATCTTTCAGTGACTAAACATAGGGGAGAAAAGATCTAGAAAGCCCCTGAAAAGCCTTCATTGTAAAATGCATAAAACAGAATGTCAAAGATTTGCATATAAATAGGCACTTCCATCAGACTCATTCATCAAGAAAGTTAATGATTTTTAAAATTAAGTATTAATCAAGCACCAAGACCTATAGTCTTTTTTTGCAGGACCCTTAATGGCAGATCTACTGGGAAAATGAAAATTGACATTTTAAAGTAAAACACTACTACTCAAACCATTTTTTCTCATATAACATTGTTATCAGACACTGTTGACTTCGGTGTGAAAGGTTGTGACACTGTGTTGATCGAGCAATGAGGGCTGAAAGTGGAGGGCAGAGAACCCCATGCTGTGAGAGCATTTCTCACCTCATCACAAAGACGACCATGATGAAATGAAAACACTTGTCAACTGGTTTGTTCATGTATGGTTCACATTCATTTTCTTTTTTTCCATCATTGAAATATTTTCCATCAATGCTAATGAAAAATTTTATGAACAGTTTATGAATTGGTTTTGTTTTGGCGTCTTGTTCCTCGAATCCTATAATTTACTGCAGACGTGCAACTTTGCTTCAAATTCTGTTGCACCAACATTTCTGAGTTTTTGAGTTTCTTCTCTCAAAGTTTAAGACTTGTGCAGTAGGGAATATTCTGTTTGCAGTGTGCTGCCATGCAAACCAATCAGTGCAGATCATTTCCCTACCTTTGTTCTAGTCGTGACTGTGTTTGGTTGCTTTGTGCCAGTCTCTTTGATTGGAGTCATCCATTTTACGACATAATTAGAACAATCTGGTGTTCCTTTCATTGCAGCCTGGATTTCAGGACAACTGTACCGCCAGACATGTTGTACTGCTAAACTGGCAACAGGGAGGTGAGAGAACATTTCAAATATAAGTCTTGTCATTTCAGTCTGTCAGAACAGAAACAGCATTTTTTGTGACATGAGTTTGATGGATTTCACAACAATTCTAAGCAAATGACAAACACTGAGGTTAGAGGTTATTTTCTGAAGCCTGCGCTTGGCCTGTTGAAGCCTATACAGTGTGTGATGACTGCAGTTACAGCATATGCAATGTGTAGGAGACACCTGCTCATTGAACCTTTCTTTAGGAATCAAGGGTGAGAGAACATTTCAAACACACAGTAAGTCATTTTAATATCTGTCAGTCAAATATGTCACACTAAACCCAATCTTAGTTTAAAGCAATTGCTGTTACTGCTCAATGTTTTGACATTATATTAAGAGGTGCAACAGGACAGACACATGTCAAATTGGACCCAATAGACCAGTGCAAGAACAAAACTCGACCTTCTACTCAACGCTGTGCACCAGCTACCATTGTTGTTGTGTGTATCTGCAACATAAAGTGACTTGGCTGACATCACAAGAAAGGAAGACTAAATATACAATTGCAACCTCGAACAAGCCAAACCTGTACTGAGGTGAATAACTGCATGCAGGCTTGAACCCGAAGATATAATCTGCAGATTTAGACTGGGGCATTTTGTTTTGTTTAGGGGGATACCTCTGGTGCTTGTTTCCAATGCACTCTTTCACTGCAATGTGCATTCCTCTGCATTCCAGCACAATGACATCAGCTGCTCTGTTTGTTTACAGAGGCCTGTCGTTCAGGCCTTCTTCCCGCAGCAGTTCAGCCTGAAAAATGGACAAATAATATTGAAAAGCACTTCTGCATCTGCTTTTAATGCATTCTGTACACCAATTCTAAGCAAATGACAAACATAGATGTTAGAGGTTATTTTGTGATGTCTACACTTGGCTTTAAACCTACACAGCATAATGTAGTAAGATGGCAATCATACATCTTGCACATAATTACAGCTATGAGTTGGATCTTGCATTTCTACACAATTCAAGGGTATTATTAGGGAGTTTGTCTTACCCTCTCCAGCAACAGCCTCAAGGGCTTTACCCTAGATGTTGGAACATTGCTGTGAGGATTTGATTGTGTTCAACTACAACAGCATTAGTGAGGTCTGATGTTGGATTACAACTCACTCTAGATTACAACTCGTTTTAAAACTCAAATCAGTGCTGGGGGTCTGTATACCCCTCTAGCCAAAGCTGAGGGGGGCACATAAAGTGTATACTTTCATCATAGTCATAGCACAGGTCATTAAGGTTTGTTTCGTGATTCTGATTTCAAAACCTCACTGAAAAAAATCTAAATCCTCTTCTTAGAGTTCAGGTAGGCTTAGTTTTACTATTGTGAAAACACTAAATATGTCCCTTATGTCATTTAATTTACCAATTAAAGGGGAATGGCATGAACAAACCAGGATGTGTTAATGTAAGCTAGTTGTTGACCACTTTGCAGTTGTTGTTGTTGAAGTGAGCTATTTTGTGTAAATACCAGAACGTGCACATATGTAGCAAAGAAATTTCTGCCTTGTTATAGAGTAACATTTATATTATAGTGAAGATAACAGAAGCAGCCTTTATCTGCACTGTTTCAGTGTATCAGGGTAAGTCATTAATACTTAATGGTATAGTATTTTGTCTAGTAAACCAAATTAACTTACATTGCTGTATTTTGGCATTCTTTAAAATGAATTTTCTTCAAAACAGTAGTTCTCCTGAATTTTTACAGCCATATCAGTGTATCAGAAAGCAGTTATGGATCAATTTTAAACCACCAATATTTATATCAGAACTTCAATTTAAAGTATTAAATTGGACATATGAAGTATTAAAATCCAACATCTCAAAACGCTAATTTTTAATCCATTTAAATATATAATAATTATAATTTCAAGATGCCAACATGAAAATGTACCAGTACAAACTGAATTACGTGTTACAAGTCCAACCTCTTGTCAAATAAAAAAACTAAAAAGTTACTTTTACATGCTGGATTTCTGATTTTTCTTGTAATTTTTTGTTGTATTTATTACTATTTGTAAAAATGTTTCCTGTTTCATTTGCTATCAAGAACTTAAAAAGCTATAACGTCTTGCTATTTTTACAATGGGAGGTGTTGATGGCAAACAGACAACTTACACCTACCTTCTGCTGTAGGTAATTCTAGAAGTACTCCATCTGTTGTGCACAGCTCCTGCAGAAGCGGCACTGACCTGCTGAACAAGTGAAGCAACCCATCCTGTCCTTTTGAGGCCTGCCAAGGTTCTACAGACAACATCTGGTTGACTGAGCTGGGAAAACTGCGGGCAAAACAGGGATCCTCCCATACCTGACACATCCATTCAGCTGCCATGTTGTATGGAAGGACAAAATTGACTGCAGTTAAGTCTTGCATAAGACTTGGATAGAAGGCATGGGCATATCTTAATACTGCAAAAATTGCTGAACTCATTAGACCAGCTATTTCAGTGTATTTTCTGTCATAAGGCCCCGTCAGGCCATTTAAGGTCTGAGATACATTTACAGGTAGTTTAAGATATATTTACAGTTGTCTGCTCACTACAGGAACAGAAGGAGTCTGTGTGAAAGCTGTAAACTAGATTTGAAGTAATGTTTGTTCTACATATTAGATAATGCATGTCTCTAATACGCATATCTTAATCATAATATTGACCAGATTATAAGTGGCTCAATGAGAATTCACACTGCATCATTTCTGAGAATTTGAAATAATATATTGTACCCATGATGCTGTTCTACACTATCATCAGTAGCTACTTTCTAAATGAAGAGGTGGTGCTTTATTTGGAAACCTGATAATGGAGCTTGTTTGCAGGCTTCTCTTGTGATTATGCTGGTTACTATGGGCCCCACTCACCGATGTCTACCCTTAGGATATGAATCAACAGTAGCAGTGGAGACCCACAGCAGGATGGTTTTAAAGCACTTGCAGAATTTGGACTTCCTTTACTTTTTGTCTATAAGAAATCCCACCTTTAACCAAAATGAACATTGTTCATTGAACATGCACAGTGCCCACAAATCTCGTCCCTGTTCACGAACAGCAACACTGTGCAGTTTTTTTCCATGTTATAATCAACACCATTAAGATGTTACACCACACATTTGAACACAGGGTTTAATTAATTTAGGAGAACCTTGCTTGTTTCATGAGAAAAGTAGTTTGGAGGTTTGATCTAATGGAAGATGACTTAATCGCACGCATGCTGTGTCCTGCCTAGAGCAGTCTTTCTGTGATCCAAATGTGCAATAAGGCTTGAAAGGAGTCCACAGCCAAATGCTGTGTCTTTTGCCATTTAGAGCTGCACCAGACTGCTGACATAGGCACTTGCTCCCTTTCCCTCCCCCCAGTCTGTGTCTGTACACAGACTCGCACACACACACATAAAGGTTGATTATCAGTCAGAGATCTCCCAGTGTTTAAATGAATACTCCATTGTTTTTCCGTCTTTTGCATCTATAGCATGTGGTCTTTTACAGTGGACAGTAATTTCCCTGCATGTAAAAATGAACAGGAAAGCTGTTGACTCTTAGAATAGAAGACAATGGGCAGTTACTTCCAGACAAAGTGCAGGGAAGACATGGTGTAAAAATAAAAAGCAATGAATCTAGTTTCCTAATGAATTATTCAAAAATGGACTGATAAAGAAATACTGTAATTCCATGCAAAAGCCACCTGAGAAAATTACTTTACTTTTTACTTTACCCAATTTTTCTACAATTAAAAAGATGCATAGCTGGGCAGACACACACACACACACACACACACACACACACACACACACACACACACACACACACACACACACACACAC
>JBBIGC010000125.1:19912448-19922621 GCA_037576955.1 Lepidarchus adonis | reverse complement strand
TGTGTTTTATGTTACGCAAGTTTTCTATAAGGAAAAAGATACATAGAGGGGCAGACACACACACACACACACACACACACACACACACACACACACACACACACAAATACACAGTGATGTTTCAGTGTATGTGTGTTCACTTAACCAAGACTGAACTGTAGATACCATCAAATACTTTTGGTCCAATCAGCCCCTCATTAGATTAAATCATGTGAATAAACAGCATTTCACTCATAAAATTAATAAAAGATCAAATTGTGTATACAAACAAAAATTTGGGTATTTTTAGTGCTTTCTAGTTTGCTTAAATTAGTTCTAATGTTAACTTGTTTTTTCGTTGTCAGAAAGGCACTCAAATGGCTTAAAAAATTGGCATATGTTTGAACACTTTTGAACACTACTGTACAAGTGATGCTGTAATGTTCACTTAGGGCAGTGACATCTTACTTTATCTTTCCGAAGATGCAGTAGATATGGGAAGTGACGAAATATCGATTTGGGGAACCATTGTCGTCCTTGCTTGCGCAATGCGATAATCGATAGGCAGGCGGCAACATCGACATTTAAATCTAAAGTCTGATCATGGCTTTTAGAACATTGACGGAAGAGAGGTTATTTTGTGATTGATGTATCTCTGTGCATCTCTTTCCCAGACTTGTTTAATAGCAATGGATGATGCTACAAGGGAATCTTGTCAACATAAGTAAACACACCTCACCAATAGCTAGCGTTTGCTGAACAGTCCTCAACAATAATTAGATCAGACAGAAACGTAACACTTCATAATTCGTCTGGTACACATTCATCTGGAAAGGTAACAATAGCATTGATGTTACTTATGTAAATTAATAATGCATCTCTGTGTTTCTGTGATGTATCACTATGACATTGTTGTGCAATATATCAATTATCACAGAACCTTAACCCAAAATATTGTCATTATTGTGGGCCACGTATGGCGTATTGTATTGTGAGATACCCTGCTAAAGTAGATTAATCAATAGGTGGTCAAAAAACACAGCTGACCACATGAACTCCTGCTTTGTGAAAACAAAAACTTTCAGCTAATCCTGCTTTTGGTGTGTTAGATCGGACAAGGATTTGCGCTCCTTGTCCACAATGAAATCTGCATTCTATATAAAAGCAGAACCTGTTTTCACATGAAATGATCGTCAGCAATAACAAATATTTGTAAAGATTGACATTAAAACTTTTATTATTAATATTTCTCCGGCCACAACAATAAAATTTAACAAATGATCACTAGAAAAAAAAGTTTACTTCCATCAGCTGTACAGTACATACAGTATCATAAAACTGGCCGCCAAGATTAAAATCCACTACAGAAGTCATGTAGTGTTATCAGCAGCATTTCACAAAAGAGGAAAACATTATACATATGTACATGTCCACATTGAATTCTTAGTAAATTTCACATATGTACAGTACGTTCCTATGGTTGAATATAAATGAGTCAACTTTGCTTCCTTATTTAAAGATTCTTTAAAAAAGGATTGAATGAAGCTGACAGTTGGGTAGCTAGATTCAAGGTCCTGGTTTAACGTTTTGAGTAAAAGTACCAAAAAGTACATCCCTTCAAAACGTAACACTCAGAAATTCGCTTCAGCCTGCCCCAAAGACACTACCACAGTATTGCACACCAGGCTTAATATAGACGCGCTGTGGATTTTGGGGGTGGCAGTGTTCACTGCTCTAAAAATACATCCAACCATGTCAAACAACAGACGTTTAGAGGTATGCTACATCATTCAGACGCTTTTCAAAGGTGGTGTGCCTCAAGGCTCCCTCTCCTGCATTTCCTTCTTGACTGAAGATAAGCATTCTCCAGATATGGCCCTTGAGTGGCAAAGGTGGCTTGAGAGCCTTCTCCTCGGCTAAACGGAGATACTCTGGCTAGGTAGAATGCACTTTGGTATATACCAAATGCCCTGGGTTAATAAATTACAAGTAAATCACAACAGTCTGAGGTAAAATAGTAAAATGTGTCATTTCTAGAGTAAGAAAATGTAACCCCTTGAAACTGATGTTAAGACAAAATGGATGCAGTAGAAAAGACCCATTTCTCAGTCGCTTGCACTAAACGAGATATCCCTGTTGATGAAGGGTCTTTGAGTTCTCATCACAAATTTTGGGATAAAAATTCTTCGTGTCTAAACTGCATATAAAACCTCTCCATTGTGCGGCCACTTTCCTCCTAGAATCCACTGCGTGGGTTCCAAGATCTTTGGGCAATGCTCAGACAAGTGCAAGAGGATCACCAATATAAACAGGATCTTTGTAATTCATTATAGATCTGTATGTCTAAGAGCAAGTGACTGGTTTTTGGAGGATAGGGGTGGTGCGGGGTGGGGTAATTGCTGTTGGGATGAAAAAATGAATGGCATTGATAACCAAAGGCACATTGTATTAAACCTAAGGGCACAATTATTCCCCACCACTGTTAATCCACAAAACAGCAAAAACGCATAAAATACAATGTGAACAGCCTGCTGACGTTGGCAGGTTACTGTGCATTTGCGAATGTACGGTAGGTGTCCAGAGGGGTCTGGGCAGTGTGCAGCAGGCTGTGTTCCATGCCAACCAGTAGCAGGGGAGCTCAAGACCCATGTGAGTGCCACAGCTTTGCTTCGCCACTTAGAAGCCCATGGTCCAACCCCTTTCTTTCCCCACCTCCCACATCCGCAACTGGTCGAGGGTAAAGCACGATTGCCTTTTTTTCCATTGAGCAGAGTCTTGAAGTAGTAGCAGACAGAGTTCTTGTGCATTACATCATACATCACTCCACTGATATCACGCCAACATCACACATTCAGGCCACTGTTTCTGTTTATATTAGCTCTTCTTTGAGAAACAATAAGAAATAAATAAGTTAAACTTTTACAAAGCTTTCAGACCCACGTCAATTCATTTTCTTCTTACCATACTATTTCAAAAATTGCTACAAAAATGGCCAGTCTTGTGAAATTTGCCCATTTCTAATTCTTATTTTTTTATGTTTGGGTAAAAAAACATGTCATTTCAAGAGAGGAACAAGCTTTTAAGAATTTAAACTCTGGCCACATACTAGCAAGTCCATGCTAGGAAGCTAAATATAGAAAAAGTGATATGAATTCCAGAGGGCGATCTCTGATTACAGATAACAACCGGATGAGACGACTTCAGCCCTCGCTTGAAGTACCCCTCGCTGCTGCAGTCTTTCCATGATAGTGTTAATACTGGCTCAGATTCAAGTAAACAGCATGTCAATAAGTGATTAGCACATACTTTCTAGCATAATGCAAAACCAGCAGTCAATAGAGGGGTGTAAGCGATTCAAGAGAACTTCAACCCTATTGCTGCAACTACTGTTCGCTCGCTACAATTAGTTTCACGGCGTCATTTTGTTCCATGAGCACAGGTTTTAAATCTGTTTAAAAATACCTGTTAAAACAAAAAAGGTAAAGCACCAAAGGTTTTCTCCTAGAGAGTACAACAATGTAATCACAGCAGCTGTTCCAGAGAATAGCTTATAGTTACATATACATCAGCCTGTCAGTCACTGCCGAGAAAACTTTCCTCTCAAACCACATAAATTCCTTCTGTCTTGCCTTCAGTCTTTTTGGAAAGGTAGATCATCCTGAAGTCTCTCTTTTCCTCGTTTACATTTCATAAGGAATGTCAAGAGAATTTTAGGCACATACCAAGTCTATCATGTAAACATTGTATTTCTCCTTTCTGCCTCTTAACAGTCTGAAACATTCACTTCTCCATTTCAATTCTCTTCTCAAGGTCTTTGAGTAACGTCTCATCCTACGCTTCTATCCATGATACCGACCACTAATAGAAAATAGTTCTAAAATGCTACAGAACTGCAAATAGTATAGCTTTTAGTAAAACTTTTAAATCCTCCTCCATTAATGCACTGTTCAACTGCTAGATTGTAGAGGTAGGGACTAAAAGCTAGTGTACACATCAAACCCAATTTAATTTCTTTCAAAGTCATGTTTGCTTCTATGCTACAAGATATAGTTAAGGAAATGAATTAGGACTTCATTAGTAATATACCAGATTGTATGAATGCCCTCTGGGTGCAGCATTCCACAGTCCTGAGATAAAAACTTAAAAGTGTTGTTCCCTCTTTCGTGGCCATTTTAGCATGTCTATAAAGTGTTCAGAACAAAAAAGGTGCTACGAAGCTATGGTGAGTATGCTTTGAAGACTCTGTATTCAAACAAAAAACTGCATTCAGCTAACTAATTTTGGCAACACTGTCCTTTGCTGTATATTCCCATTGGCATCAGTCATTTGTGCCAGGTTAGTCCTTAATTTTGAGGCTGAGCCTGATGTGGGAGGTAATTTGGAGATAGACGTTATAGCACCTGTGCCCTCAGTGATCCGCTTTACAGTTGTTTTTTCCCCAGTGGGAGGTTTTGGCAAGCGTCTTCTCAGCCAGGGATGGCGGAGGGCCTGACTAGGAGTCATGCGCAGAGTTGGGTCCCACTCCAAACACTGTTTGAGAAAGTCAAGAAAAAGGGGGTCATCGCAGCCCTTGAGTGCTGTTACCCAGTCTTTGCTTCCTGGTGGACCTCGAAGCTTACCCCTGCGAGACCGTCCACCATTTAATGCCACTGTGCCATCAGGCAAAGATGTGACTGTGCAGTAGCGGGGATATCCCTTTGAGCTGATAAAATTTTTGGCTCTCTTAGAAGAATCCAACAGCTTCTGGGAGGGCATGCCCAGTAGCTCAATGATGCATGCTAGTTGGTCTCCTTCATCTTCCCCAGGCAAGAGAGGGTACCCTGTGAGTAATTCCGCTAAGATACAACCCAGGCTCCACATATCAATTGGCATTCCATACCGAGAGCCCAAAATGACCTCTGGGGCTCTATAGAAGCGCGACTGGATGTAGGTGTAGACCCGCTGGTGCTCGTAGCAGCTCGAGCCAAAGTCGATCACTTTAATTCCGCTGCGTCCTTGCTGCTTCAGGAGGATGTTCTCAGGTTTGAGGTCGCAATGAATGATTCTGTTTTTGTGCAGGGAGTCCAGACACTGCAGGATGGAGTGTGCAAACTTGCGCACCAGCGGCAAGCTAAAGCCCTGAAACTTGTTTTTCTTTATGAGCTCATAGAGGTTCATGCTGAGTAGCTCGAATGTCATACAGATGTGGTTGCGGAATGTGAAGTTCTCCAGCATGTGGATGACATTCATGGTAGAGTCTTTGTCCTGCTTGCGCAAGTGCTCCAGGATTCGAATCTCCTCAGCTGCTTGGCGGTGAAACCGCTTCTCGTTGCGTACCATTTTTAAGGCCACATGCTGGTGGGCCTTGTGATCATAGGCCTTCACCACCTGTCCAAAACTGCCCTTACCGATGACCTTCAGCACCTCATATCTGTAGGATATATGGTCATGGGGCACATGGATATAGGAGCCCTGATCATCGTCGTAACCTCCGTTGTTGGAGCCCCCAACCACACCTGGCCGTTTCTTTGCATTTGGGCCTACAAAGTAGATTTCAGGGTAGCTGAAGATTTCTTGATGCTCAAATGTTGTAAGCTTTGACATGTACTGCTTCATGGCTTGCTCAGAAGTCAATGGTGATGGCTTGGGCTTGCTGTCGGTTGATTTGATGGAGGTGGAACTGCCCTGCCGACACTGGCTGCTCTCTTGTTGGCGCTCCGGCATCGTCAAACCTGTGCGGCTGACTGGTGTCAACCCATTCGGCTGCGTAGTTAACACTGTCCGCTTATTGCTGTTTTCTTCAAACAGCTGTTGAACATGGATCTGCTGGTGGTTCCCTACATGCAGATGATCGTTCATTGCGTGCTTATTGCCTCCAACCTAGCAAGAGTACAAAAGGAAAATGTTAATAAAGGATTCATCCAAAAACAATAGTCAACAAATTATTGATATGGTGACAGAAAGATATGCTTAAGATCTTATGTGAAAAGATCAACGGCATACCATCCCCTTTGAGGCTTTGACTTCTCAGATCATTCAAATCCTTTGTATTTAACTGACGTCTCTGGTAGCTTTGTTTTAGTCATCTAGGCGACAACACTACACTAATTATTAAGGAGGATCTTCCTGTCTTCTGCTCTGACGTGTAAACCATTACAATCTTGTTCTCTATATGACAGAGGAAGGTCAGCCAGGGTGACTGAGAAGGGCTGGCTTCCACTGCTTTCTTTGCACTGCATATTTCACAGTCTTTCTCAAATTACTTGCTAAACAATAAATGTTCATGTTGACCATGCTCTGAACCCAGAGCAACTACACTCTCCTAGTCTATATTTTTGTAGAAAATAGGTAAATAAACTAGATTTTAGAAATTAGCGTCTGATCCATTTATGGAAAACCTCATGTTAAAGATAAATAAACAAAAATGATTTACAATCTAACAGCCTACTGTGTCTATGTTTTATTGTGACAGTGCCCTTGCCTAGCTTGACCCACAGACCACCTGCAGAGTATAATGCAGACACTGCTGACCACACATGAAATGTCATGTTCATAGCTTATGACCTCACAGTCATAAATAGTCTTTGATTTGTGTAAGACCCCAGGGTGTCCATGACATACAGCACTACACATTCGCATAATTCAATTTTCAGTGTTGCATAACTGGTGTGAGGGATTTGGTGTCCATGTATTTAAACAGGATTTGAGTCCACTTTCCATGAACTTGGACACCACTAGTCGATAAGCAGAATTCATGCATAATCCAAACCTGCAATACTTTCAAAAACTGCAAAAACTTTCATTGTGAACTGTACATTTCAGATATTTCGTCAAAGGCTGAGGAACAAGCTCAGCTTTTGTTTACCAAGGACATTAGGCATTCATTTCCTGTTTTCCTGAAGCACCCCCACTGAAAGATGCATGCTTCCTTAATAATATGATTTTCTCTGCAGCATGTTTTCACTGTGATATCCTTTTGCATAAATCATCATGTATTTTCTATAAATCAAGGGTGATGTAGTGTAATCTTATGGTATAGTGCAATTTTAGTACCTCAACTGTGCACAGTACCTTCTACCCAAAAAGCATGTTTTCCTCACATCAGTAAAAGGGGCTTTTACTGGGGCTTTCTTGTTAATATTCAACTTTTTAACCACTCACATTATTAGGGACTTGATCACTGATTCTGTTCTACTTTTAAACCCTCAAATAATGATTCTGGTGTTCCTACACCTCTAACTGAAAATTAGGAATTACAGTAAGATTTCAATCCAAATCAAAGGCTCCTGACATATCCCACCTTTAGAACATAAAATAACCTACAGCCAGACCTTTCAGTTTAAGCATGTCTGATCTCAAAATATTGAAATAACTTCCAACAAAAACTTTGAATAGGCAAATGTATGCACTTCTATGGTTTAATAGTCAAGTATATGTTTTTAGTATTTCAAAGCCGTACATAATCACATTCTGCTATTGACGTCAACAACAGGCAGATATGATTCAACGTACAAGTGGATCTAATAATGAATCTGAATAGAAGCTTGGACAATTTCATTCCCCTTTTGTGCTTGACCTGTCTTTGGTTAATTCAACATGTGGTCAGGTGGGGGGTCTTGGAGAGGGCACATGTACTGACAGCTGCAAAGAACACACAAACGAGGGCTGGACAAAGACACACTGTGTGTCTCAGGAGGCACAGGAAGCATGACAATCATTTTAATGCTAATCTACCCTATTTTTGGTCAAGTTCAACAAAAATGAAAAAGAGTTCAGAAAGATACATCAATGGAGGTCAAATAAGAACAGAGATGTTTAAAACACACTGAAACAATCAATAAAATGGGCAAGCACATTGTAAAAGCAGCTATATTTACAGTAGATGTAAAAGCTGATATGGTCATATGTCTGAGGCAACATAGCTGATAATGTCAACCTTCTGACATTTGGTGCATGTAAATCAGCACACTTGATCGCAGTCTTAGCTCATGTAACTATAATTCACTAGTATCAATGTTCAAACAATGTATGAACAATATTTCTCATATGAATAACAGTCATTCCTCATTACTTACATAACCAATCATCTAGGGGCCTTCTGTGGTCCCTCTGCTTGAGGAGTAGTGTTTAAAATCTTAATCATTGACATTATATCATAATGACATATAATAATAATAATAGCTTGTGCATTTGCTCTATAACTACACTGTAATAGTACACATATTACAATTTAATATTAAACAATATTAAAAATGATTTATTCCCAATAAACTGCACCCAAGTATTGAACCCTAATGCTGAACTAATCTCCTGACATTTTCAACCACAGCTACAAGACAAGGAATAATCATTCCAAAGCCGCCACTGAGATGTATGTATTTCCCCAGTATATGTGGTGTTCATTCTTGCAAGACACACACCAGTGCAATCAGTTAATTAAGTTATTTGGGTCTCTACACTTGCTGAGGTTTCTGTGCATCTATAATTACTTCAATTAGAATGACAGCTAAATAAAGAAGTCCAGACTCTTATTTTATTTAAATGGCATCAATACATTCTCTAAACACTGCAAAATACAGCTGGGACACAGAGACATTTTGCATACACATGGGCACATAATGTTTTGTTGTAGTGATTTTAATTTAATGTTTTTTAACAGATGTGGAAGGCCTTGATTTAATGGAGATTTTCTAACTGTGCTGGTCCATATAAGCACAGAACATATAAGCACAGTAGTAGGCCTGCCTAGATTACTGGTTTGAACATAAGCCTACAGGCAACTGGTATTCTCTCCCCATCCCCCAACACCAGCAAGCTGTACAGCTCACCACACAATGCATTACCCTACAGCTAACTGTGTTTTGTGCTTCTATTTACCAATTGCATTAAAGCAACACTAGTGTTTATGCATATATGAACATGGTACACATACACGCTTTTCTTCACAGATTCTATAAGTGCCCTCGTGGCCAGTGTTTATAATCACTATATTAGGTCTCCAACAGAAGCAGGAGATCCCTGCACTCTGACCAAAACCTCTGTAGTAGCCCCAGTTGGGATGGGGTCAGCACGTACAGCAGCTGAAGAACACTCCCCATGACTAAAATTGGAGCCAACATCTCACGTGACACCAGTCATCCAAAGTGCTTGCTAGGCATTTAACAATTAACAAAAGGTTGAATCTAATATGGTTAAATTTCTTCTGTATATTGAAAATAATCATTTCGAATAGGTTTTTATACCCAAACAATGTACAGTATTGTAGTGAGTACTTTACTGGAACGTGATTCATCCCTCATAAACATTTTATATTAATGCAGGGGTTATATAGAAATCCTACCGTACAGGACAGCACTATAAGAAAACTAGAATTAGTGCTAATAATATAAAGTCATTGTGTGTAGACGTGAAATTGTGCTTTGTAGAGAAAAAATGCATCTTCACAGTGGTGGTGATAGCACCCTGAGCTTGAGGGGTCTACAACACAAATATAAGTATTTTATATACAGTACAACACACACTCAACCTACAAGTATCTTCCGAATTCTGAAATGTAATGTTGATCATGATATGAAGAAAATATACCTTTTGCTTTACATCGGCCTGCATATACCTTTTGGGAATTAACATATTTAAATCTCTTATTTCTAGGCTAAGAATGGCAGTGTATTTGCACCAACACTGTGAATAAATCTGACTGTAGAACAGAGCATCAGTTCAGTTGCACTAACATTGTGTTTTTTCTTAACCGTTTAATCAGTCAGTGATTTCTGAATCGTGGATAGAATTCCCCTTAAAGGTTAAATCAGCCTTTTGGGTGATAATCAAGTTTATAATCCGATTAGATCAATAAGGCCGTCATGTACCTTAAGTAAGCCACTGTTACCGAGTCCAAACCAAGTGAAGCATGAATGGTGTGTGTGTGTGTGTGTGTGTGTGTGTGTGTGTGTGTTTGTGTGTAGCAGCTGTGAAGAAGAGCAGCATCGTTTTTCTAGGTCATTTAAATCTCTCCTTGCTCCTTTCATTTGCATTGTGTTTGCATGGTCTCATGGTCTCATTGTCTCAGGATGGCATGGTCTCACGGTCAGTTCTGTAGAGTAGATGATGAAAGAGCTCAGTTCTCACAGTGTTCTGTAGAGTAGATGATGAAAGAGCTCAGTTCTCACAGTGTTCTGTACTGTAGATGATGAAGGAGCTCAGTTCTCACAGTGTTCT
>JBBIGC010000125.1:19896965-19912348 GCA_037576955.1 Lepidarchus adonis | reverse complement strand
TCCAGCTCTTCATGAAGGTGGAGCAGACTTGTGGGTGTGGTTAGGACTCAGTATGACTTACTGTGAGCTATAAACATGGACCAAAAGCAATTAATCTTTGTGTGTGTGTGCGTGTGTGCGTGTGTGCGTGTGTGTGTGTGTGCGTGTGTGCGTGCGTGCGTGCGTGCGTGCGTGCGTGCGTGCGTGTGTGTGCCTCCGTACCGTGAGCGAGTTGGTGTTCCTGAGAGGAGGTAATGTGACGGGCGACGCCGGCTCAGTCCCTGCCCGGAGAGCCCCGACGCTGATCCCGGGGGAAGACTGCGGCTGGCAACTTTCACCCCCTTTGCCTACGATTCAAGAACATGAGGTTTAGAAACACAATTCTCCCAAAGACACATCCAACGAGAAAGCAACGAACGTCTAAAAAACGTGTACTCGACAGAGGCGCTGGCTGTGGGGCAAACAGCCACAGGCTTCTTCCATAAAACCACCAGAGTCCGTACACCCAGAGTTGAGGCTTTAGACGCTTTTTTACATGCAACTTCATTCGGTTGTATCTCTTTTGTAAAAAAGGACCCACTAAATGAGAGAACCCCACAAACACAAATATAAATGCATTTCATGCAACGAAAACTCACATCGAAACAAGGCTAGTCAAAAGCAGCAGACAACTAGCATGGCTGCTAATGGCCAATTTCTTTGGGCGTTACATTATACGTTTTCAAAACAGTTGCTGAGAAAAATTAAAAGACAAAAAACAACACCCCTCGACTAAAAACGAAGCATGACTACAGCTAAGCTACCGGAGCCTACCTCAATCTCCAACACAGGCAAATGAAACGGGAACGCGCGTGCTCGGTTGCTAAGCCCCGTGTTATGGACGGAGCGTTATAAACAAACTCCAGCATCCAGGCGAGTTCCATGGGCCGGGCTTTAACACAGCTGAATCCGGACTTTAGCTTCCTTACCAGTTGGGTAGACAGCAGCGCAGGGTTTCTTGGTTAACATGGCCGCTGGAGAGTCACACACAGGAAAAAAAAAAACCACTTCAGAATATCCCCTCCTCCCCCTCCGCTGGGCGACCACCACCAACTCTGCTACTCCAATCAGCTACATCCAGACCCGCATTCTGAACGGGGGCTGCTTCCTCAAACACAAGCCCGAGTTGGGTTACCATCGCTCGGATGTGAAGGACGGGAAAAGAGCCCTGCTCGAGCCGCAGCTCCACGCGACACACACACAGAGCCTCGCGCCTCCCAGCTGCATGTTAACACCAACTCTCTGCCCGACTCTTCGGGGGAAGCACTGGAAGGCACTATGGGTGTTGCCTGGCTTATCTATCGTCCCCGTTCGCCTCCACCTCTTTCACCCCCACCCCCACCTCCCAGTGCAGAGGGCCGTGGCTGGTGCAGTTGGTATAACTTCGCCTGCAGTTAACGGCAGCTTATCGAGCCATGTTCCCGGGTGCATGGCTCATGTAGTCTTAATACTGACCCACCCTGCAGAGAAGCAGGCCATCTTCATTTGATGAGCTTGCAAAAGTCTGGATTTTATATGGAGAGCAAATATTCCCAGACATCATTGTCTGAGTTTTAAATAAACTGCAATGTATATATGTCAAGTGCCCCATTTAGTCATGCACTTAATAGATGCATATTTTTTTCTGTATTTCCTGAGCACTTACACTTATAATCATTGTCCACTAGAGGGTGGAGAACAGCTTGATTCTAGACCTGCATGACATGGTTCTAGGGCTGTTCCTGAATATCTTATTCACATGCACAGAACAATAGAACAAAAATAAACCCTTAATTGATGCTGATTAACAATAGACAAACATGATGGCCTCCTGGTGGACTTCATCAATACAGCAGGTTATGGAAGTTCTTAAAAACAACAACAAAATAGAATATTATTAATAATAATAACAACAACATTAATAATAATGAAAGCAGTACGACCATTTAAATTTACTTTAATTACTATTTGCATAATTAAAGGTTATATGGACGTCATATTAAAGAACATTTCAAAGCTCATGGCCACCCACTTCTGCACAATAGTAGACAGTTTAAGACCACTTAATAAATGGCAAAAAAATCACATGTTGCATCGTTAGATCTTAACAAGGTTCCAAATAGAGCTTCAACATTCTACATGAAGAAATGGGAGTGAGACAAAACATTTTTTGAGCAATTAATTAACAGCGCTTAAACTAAAACAGGCTGTTTTAAAGTTTATCAAAATCTTAGAACCACATGCCTTTAAAAGGCCAAATCTGTGCAAAAAAATTGGATTATTTGTCATTTTCTGTCAGGTAGTTACACTGTGTCCTGATGGAAAAGGCAAAAACTTTCCCTTTTTGAAGGTGGTCGGGTTACTGAACTGCATAAGCAGGTTTTTCTCAGCTCCATCGCTGCTGAGGTGCGATGCAGTAGCACAGTCATTTGGAATTTCTTAAATGATCCTGAGGATTATGGAACAAAAAAGGCAAGTGGAAGACCCAAAAAATTTTACCAGCACTGAACCGGAGTATTCAATTGGCTGTCCGTCAAGACACTGGACGATCCTCGACCTAAATTAAGACCGTTACTGGTGCCGACTGCAGCCCCATAACCATCAGACGGCATCTGAGACTGAAGGGCTTTAAAAACAAAAAACATTTTCAAAGGCCTCGTCTCCTTGATGCCACAGAACTGGCCTTTTAGACTTTGCAAGAGAGGAGCAGACATGGATCCTTGAAAGGTGGAAGAACGTTTTATTCTCTGATGAGGAAAAATGTAACCTTGATGGCCCTGATGGTTTCTAGCGTTACTGGCATGACCAGCAGATCCCACCATAATGGTCTGGGTGCTTTTACCTTCAGTGGAACAATTGAGCTTCAGGAGGTGCAGGGGCATCAAACGGCTGCTGGCTTTTTCCAGATGTTGCAGAGAGCATCACTCATGACTGAGGGCCCTCGCCTGTGTTGTATTGACTGGGTTTTTCAACAGCACAATGCTACAGTACACAATGCCCACAGGACAAGGGACTTCTTCCAGGAGAATAACATCACTCTTTTGGACCATCCTGCGTGTTCCCCTGATCTAAATCCAATCAAGATCCTTTGGGGATGGATGGCAAGGGAAGTTTACAAAAATGTACAACAGTTCCAGACAGTAGATACCTTGGAGATACTTGGAGAAATATTCCCACTTACCTCATGGAAACGGGGGAGGGGAAGGGGGGGGGGGATCCTAAACTTTTGATCGGCTAAATTGCATGCTCAAAAATGCTTTGTCTCACTCCCATTCCTTCTTGCAGCATGTTGAAGTTCTACTTGAAACCTTGTTAAGATCCAACCATGCAACATATAACTTTTTGCTATTTGTCAGGTGGACTTAAACTTTTGATCAGAAATGTATGTCTCCTTACACACTACAATGTTACAGCCAAAATAGTCACAGGAACTATACCGTAAACAATGAAAATGCATTGCAGTGTTGATGAGCCAATGATCAGAAACTCTTAACTGGGGCTTACAGGTTGGCAATGCAAAAAAAGTTAAAGCTCAGAAGATAGAGCTCACATGATAAGACACACTGAAGCAATACCAGCTGAGAGTTCATGTTTATGCCTACATGATAGATTTTATTCTGCCACCACAACAGAAATGTAAAATATGTAAATACATACACTGCTGTAAACCATGTTACACTCAGTATGCCAGTATGATTGTTATATTGAGCAAAATCTAATTTGAGCAGTCGTATGCAGGCCCACGTTCCAGGCTGTGTTCAGTGGAGAGTAGAGCTGCTGGGACGATTGTCACAGCATTTGTCATTGCAGTTGCTAGGAAGCATCGTCAGGAACTGTGTGAGGAATTGTGCCAAAGAAAGCAGTGTTGGGTCGTTTCCACCAACACAGTGTTAAACGTCAGTCTCACATCATTGCTTTGTAGCTTGTGATAATGCCCTCAGAAAGGGTTGACAGAAACCCATTTGCTCAGACACACTAGTGTGAAACTTCCCCAAGGCTGAAAGCAGTGAATGGACCTGCACTCCAATAAGCATGCAGTGTGAGGTGTATTCTTCTGCTGAGTACCTTGTCAAAGTTCAGATGTTGCATCAAATTATACAGTGATTAAGTACATAAGTAGACTGACACGGTTTCACATATTATAGTAAGACAAAAATGCACCTGTGGGTTGTTTGTTTGGGCAAAAGTCAAATAGATTTTTTTTAATCTTCCAAGTGAAAGAAAGTCCACATCCTCCACAGAGAACACATTTGGCACATTTCTATGCAAACTATAAATGTTTATAAAAATATTGGGGAAAAAGAAATAGAATATAATCTGTGCAAAAGCTATGGCACATACGTTTCAACGAAATGAAAAAATGATTGGGGAAGTTTTTTCTTTGCAGAGGTTACAAGGTTATTGAGGGTTTTCAAACATTTGCATACAGGTGCACATCGACAATAATTGAGATTAATTTAATTCTGACGTATTAAAGTATATTTATTGTCATAAAGGCATAATAACCTAAGAAAATGAAAAATAAATCATTTTTTATTGTTTTATTACTAGCCAATGGAAATGGTTCGAAATGACAGAGAATAAAATTTTAATGCATTAACATACATTGATGTTAAGCTCCTTCATTGCTTCTCTTATTAAAATACCATACGAGGTTGTGTTATGAAAAGCAGTGCTATGCTGTGCAGTATTGAACTGAATATAAATGTATGAAGTCAGTTTATATTGTCATTTATTACATTTTGGAGTTTATTAATTTCATTTCTGAATTTAAGTAAATGCTGGTTTCATGCTTGGCACTAGCCTAAAATGAAGACATACTGTTTATTCTCTCTGCCTGGTCTTTCTCTGAGGGAGCTTTTGATATTTAGGGGATGAATCAGTGGGGCTGTCTGAGAAGCCTCCAAACACAGGCTGTGTTGTTTTTCCCATTGCCTTCTGCTGTCACGTCCGCTTGTTCTGAGTAGGGCTAATGACATGACATGGCATCCTAGATGTATGGTTGTTTGGATCACCCTCCAAACAAGTCCCGTTCAGGATCTGCTGCTGGTGCTATGGGTTGTGAGGAGCAGCTTATTTGTTGGGATGTTGTGTTCAGAGATGGTGAGAAAATTACAATGTATAGTCTTGAAACAAAGCCATCATCCTAAAAGAGTATGGACGGCAGGAGTTTAACTCACCATCCCTAAAGTCATCCAACACCCTCCAATAACAATACAAAATGTAGAAGTTTAGGCTAAATCAGGTCTAGCTGATGATAAAAACATGTAGTGCGAAGATGAAGGAGGACGAAGGACATTTTCATAGAGTAACATACAGGCTTCCTGTAAGCCAACCATCAGCTTACAAGTGCGTGCAAGGCTTGGCCTATATTTAGCTGCAGTGTTTTCCGAGATGCTGAAGCTTCCAGACATTAGAAATGGAAGAGAAAATGCTCAGTGGTTCCAGTCTGAGTGGCATCTCTCTTAGCAACATGCTCATTGAGGCATAAGTACACACTGGAAGGCTTGTTAGAGAAACACGCAAGGGAACACAGGAACATTTCTGTAATCTTTTTATCCATAGAGCTATGGAATGTCTTTGTCTAATGTCTAAAATTAATCTTATTGTATTTGACATGATGCAGTAAATATTCTCTATCAATGATTGTCTAGATATGCCTTCTAGTGATGCCATTACTAGCAAAAGGTGAAAAAGAAAAGACAAATATTTAAAATTACTAACACTTCATTTATTAAGTAGTAATTATGGTTAATGTCTAAATTCACAATGTACAATTACAAAATGCATAGTCAGGTTTTCATTCAGTACAGTCATTCAGCCTGAAAAAAGCCTCTTTATCGTAAATGCAACCGGTCAATAAATACATTCACTGACGTGGGAAACATGACCTTAATATAATATCATGATACTACAAGATCTCCTCATAATAAACAATACCCATAATGAAGTTATATTTGTATTTATCTATTTATTATTTATTTGTAATTATTATATATTTATTTATTTGCATTTATTTTGATATGTTGGAAGAAATAGAACGCACCAGGTATACCACATTTTAAGTAATAGTATTAAAAAAAACTATTTTATAACTAAGCACTACCTTGCCTTAGGTAACAAATAATCAGTTTATCTGAAGATCACATTTGTTGGTTTTTAAAGATCACATTCTATAATACAGTGTAAGAAACCACATAGTTGTCTCCATAAGTATTAACTTGGTTACTTGGTAAAGATGGGTAAAGAAAACTGCCTTTGTGGTTTATTAGTTCAATTTCACATTGAACATTTGAGAGAAATCTAACCTTTTTCGCACCAAGGACCAGATTAATGTCAGACAATATTTTTGCGGACCGGCATTTAAGGTGTCGCAGATAAAAACAACAAAATAAAATGATACGACCAACACAAAAACTGTGGTATTTTTATAATAATAAATGTGAATCCACTGTGTAATTATAGAACTTTTTTAGCAGCATCTTTCTGAAATGCGATAACAACAATCAGAGTAACATCCTCCTCTGCCCCTCACGTGCTCTAGTCGCTATGGAAACGACTAAATGGTCAATGTTTTCAGTGATGTTGTGGCGATCTCAGGATTTTCTGCCATGACTTTCATCCAGAATACCAGCAAAATTTATGTTTCAAACATACTTAGATGCTAGGTATTGAGATTGTATTAAAAAAAAAAAAAGATTACATTTTTTGAACGGCCCGGTACTGGCCCGCACACCGGTTCGAAATGCTCCATAGCCCGGTAACAGCCTGCGGCCTGTGGCCCGGTGGTTGGGGACCACTGCTTTAACTGAAGTAACATTGGCATAAAATTCACCCCAAGGATGCTAATAACTATGGAGATGACCAATTGTGACAATGACTACTGACTGGTGTCTAGATGCTTCTGAAACTAGTCATTTACATTAGCTTTAAAACTCTAGAAAATAAACCCTTGTTGGCTGATCAGACATTTAATGGAGGAGTGTCCAGTTTAATTTGCATGATGTTGCTGCAGGTTTTCATTCCAACCAAGCAGGAGCTCACTTGATCAATAGTCAAGCCTATGACCAGCTGCTTGGAATGAAACCTGCAGCCAAATTGTTCCCTTGTGTGTGACACTTGGGGCATAAGGTCCCAGCACTTTTCTCCTGCTTTCAACCCACCTGATGCAAAAAATCAACTATCTGCAATTTACAAATGCTTTAACACAGTTAAAGCAGGTGTGTTAGATGGAAATACAAAACGATGTGCAGAGCATAGAGGCTCTAAGGCCAGGCTTAGAAACGAGCTGTTGGCAAAACATCACTTTGTACGAGCAATGACATTATTTTTAAAGAAGCGTCTCTGTTTTTGTCTCTACTCATAATGTGCAGAACAGCATGGAGGCCCCAGGGGCTTACAGATGTACACAATGCTTCATCCCACCAAATCCTGCCACAGAGGAAGGCACACACTGCAGTGTTAAAGCTTGAGTGAACTCTAATGGTCCCTGTAGCATGTTCCCCACCCATAACCCCTGATGATTAATTAGTGTGTGTAACGTTACCTGTTCCGCTACAACAATAACGAAGCCAAGCGACAAATGACCTCATGATGATCTCTAGCCCTAGAGACAGGGAGAGGGACACTATACCTGAGGGTATTTACCACACACTAACGTGTAGGTGCATGCACAAATACACACATACACACACACCTGAACCATCACACTCTTTCAGTCTGCACAGCCTTGAGCATTTGCCCTGCCCTGTTGTATAACAGCGCAATTATGTATCATTGATCTGGAAAAAGTGATTCAGTAAAACAGAATAAGTCTGGGACCAACAAGGTTAATGCAAACTGTCTGAAGAGGATGAGGCAAGTGTCCTTCTCCAAGTACATGCAGGCGTAAAGACAAAAGTCCAATTCTATCCAGCACTAGGTTCATAAAGCGGTCAGGTTTTTGAAGAGGGCCTTTGTGCCACTTGGTCATTTGATCCAGTGTCATCCCTGACCCATCGATGAGGGCGAGAAAGAAAATCAATACATATCCATCTGGAGCACCATCTTGTAAATCAACACCGCAGACACCCGACGATGTCTGATGAGCAAATTAACGGAGTGGTGGAAGCTTACATAACTGCTGATTCATTAGCTGGAGAGTATTTGCATACACACACATTGCCCACTCGACTGCCCCGAACAACGTAAACACCCTAACATACACAAACACACACACACACACACACACACAGGAAATGAATGCTGGAGAAAAAGGTATGAGCAACAGTGGGTGGTGGGAGTCCATGTTGTCTTGCATAAAAACATGCATGTGAAGGAACTGTGTGTGGTTGTCAATTACGTAGAGAGTTTCAATCACTTGATATGTTCACCATCTGCCATAATGACCCTCAGGCTTTTCATTTATCAGACATAAACCCATTGTTGGTTAGTTATTAGGCACATTTTGTAAGCACAAAAACATTAGTTAATGATTGACCTAGTGTGAGCTGTTTGTTTTCAGATCTAGTTCATGTGGCAGCCTGAAAAAGAAACACGCCAAAGGGGTTCTCCAGAACAATGCCTTAGAAGAACACTTAAGTCTTCATTGGATGGTTCTTCAAACGAATGCTCCAGGATTGTTCAGCTTAATCTCTCTCTGAAGAGAAAGCCTGTTGACCTAAAATACACTTATAACAGAAACCATACAAGCTTTTTCCAAATTTAGAATTTAACTATACTTAACTATAGGTGAAGCAGTGGTGGCCTAGTGGTTAGGACCTAGTGGTACCGTCCCCAATGCACTGCTCCCCGGGCTGTTGATAGCTGCCCGCTGCTCCACGTGTGCACGTGTGATGGGTAAAATGCAGAGGACAAATTTAATTGTGGTGCACTGTGTGCAGTGGTGTATTCACAATGATCAAAAATCACAAAAATCACGAATCACTTAAAATTAATAAATGTAAACCTCTGTTCTGATTGGCTGTCCAAAAAGTAGCCTAGGCTAGAGCTGGTGGACAGGTGGAGCTAAATTCCTGTGGCTAGGATACGCTGGTACATACACTCAACAAAAATATAAACGCAACACCTTTGTTTCTGATTTGTGAACAATGTTTGAGAGTAATGGTAATATTGTGTATCTGGAACGAGTTTTAGATCTTTAAGTCCATCTCATGAAAAATCGGAGCAGAAACAAAGGTGTTGCGTTTATATTTTTGTTGAGTGTATAAATGTTTCTGTGACACAAAAGCAGAGTAATGTGTTTGGATAGTATTTTTTGTATCAGTATTAAGATTAAAGATAATTAAAGATAATAACATTAAGCTTTCATTCAATACAAGACACAAAGAATAAATAAATCTTAAAATCAGATTTGTAGTGTGGACACCAACATTGTCATGTTCTCTAGATGGAAGGGAACCAGAATTTAATGTGATGTAGAAAAGGGAATGGCTTCTGTCTGTGCTACACTCATCACAGACTCCCTTTTCCCATAGCACCTTGCCTGGGGCTGGCAGGCATATTTATGTCAGCTCCACTGGCATCCGTTCACCCACACACTACATATTTAGCAGGGTTTATTTTTGTAGCCATCTGGTGGGAGCTGGTGTAAACGCTCAGAAACGACACTGGAATCGTTACCTTTGACTATTTATGGTAACGGCAGTGGTGACTCTAACATGCCGTGGCAACACTTGTATGTTTGTATGTGCACTGATTCCATGAGCATCACCTGCACCATTGAAGTAATAACCATGCATAACACACCTACGAGCCACATTCTGACATATTAACATGTATTTTGGCCTTTTTCACCCATTTATGGCTTGAGTCAACATCTGCTGTATTATTTCCTGAGCAAAAACATCATTATCTTCAGATAATAAGCCATTTCAGAAGGTTTATTGAATTTTGCATGACGGGCCACAGCCTGGTGGGGGTTGATGTGTCTTCATTTGAGAAGAGTACCCAGAGCTCATGGACAGCAGCATTAGTTCCAGTCGAGTGACTCAGAGCCTGCGGATGAGGGCGGAGGAAGAGGGGCTGTTCTCTCTCTTGCTTCACTCCTCCTCACATCTTCTAACAGCTTATACAGCCACATCCCTAACCACAAGCATCTCTAGCCAAGTGACCTGAAATCAGTGGTGCCTGGCAGCTTTCCATGCAGGGAAACCCTTGAGCCCACAGGCATGAAGCATGGTGAACATAGCTAAGGAAGGATGTGTCCAGTTCTTTGTGGGCAACCTGTGCAAAGCTTCTTGCTCTATCTATACTTTGTGCTGTAGTAGCAGAAGTGTTTGTAAGTTTGTGTGGTCAAAACCAGAGGATGACAATATTTCAAAGGAAAAACACACGATTATTTCATTTGCACAGATTCAAGGCAAGGCAAGGCAAGTTTATTTATATAACACATTCGCTGTGTTTTACAGAGATAAAATGTTCAAAAAAGTAATAAAAGCAAATAACAAACAATTACAGTTGGGTTTAAATTATGACCTTGAGTTATCTTATATAAATAAAGATTTCAATGAGATTCCATTGCTGAGTTTTAACCAACTTGTGCACTAATGAAAGGTTTGCCACCCTCATGCATGTAAAATGCACAAATAGTGATATAATTTGTCAAAGGGGCCTGTTTTCCAGTGTTGGTAGATAAATACTTTTGATATCTACTCCATGGTCCTGGACTTTAGTTTAATTCTCTACAATGTACATATTAATAACTAAATTATGAGCCTGTACTTCAAGGCTTTAAATATCTTTTTAGACCCTCACTTTACTACCCCTATCATTGTGGTAGTAAAATTTACTACAGGTTTGCAAAAACGCCCCACTGTATTTCTAAAACGACACACTGTGCATGGTTGCCACAGCTTGTTCCTGGAATAAAGTGAAAGGCAGTCTTAAGTTACTACAGTAATCTCTCTAACTAACCAATGGAACTGTTAGAAGAGCCACAGTAAGACTCATCTAAATACTAAATAGTCTTTTCAAAGACGTGAGACAAATGGCTTGGACTGAGACCAGCCCAACACTGTGTTGCACAAATAATCAGTTGCCCAGCAACGCCAAATCTCCTTTATCAGTTGAGACGGGCTCAAACGGAGAGTAACCGATGGGCGGTGTGGATTCACCTGCCGTGCTCGTTTACAAAAAAGGGTTTTTTAAATGGTGATTTTGGAAATTAACCCCTTAAACTGCATTTTTTTAAAATAGTGTTATTTATATGACTTATTATTCAATAACTGTAAATAATGTTGCGAGAGGTTATCTGAGGCTAAAAACCCAATATTTTTATTCTACATTTACAAAAAATAAACATTCAGTTAAATTCAGTCCAGTTGATTAATATAGCACTTTTCATAACTGAGCTTTACAGAATCTGTGACCAAGCCCCTATGAGTAAGCCAGTGACGATACAGACAAGAAAAAAACTCTCTCAGCTGGAGGGGAACCCGCCCTCCTCTGTTCAATACCGGATGGCAATTACAAAACAAAAGAAAGATCAAACAAAGGCTAAAAAGTAAGGAATAAAGTAGGATAATAAGCAGCTTGAGGGACAATGAGGGAGATGCCATTCACACTGAGTACAACAGTATAATACTTATTACTGTACAGTTTATGCAGTATAATGTAGTGCTTAATTGTGCTGATTTAGTTTCAGGACTTATTGCTTGTTCAGTGAGTCATTTATAACAACAATAACACATCATAGCTTACTCACCCCTAAAAGGAATTATTCAGTAACCTTTGAAAAATTACAGTGTAGGTTACTGTGTAGAGCTAAGAAGTGAAGGGTATAGTAGTAAAGGCCCACATACAAACCCATGGGGCCAGATACATATTAAACTTGGGCTTTAAAATGTTTAATCCATGTCCAAGAAACTTGCCCTTAGAGATTAATGGGGCAAATTAAGAAGAGCAGACATTACATGATGTGCCATCTCGTCCACAGACTCCACTCTGTTACCCAGAGGTTTACTTTAAACAAGTTCAACTTTCAACCAGTTACCTCATTAGTAAAATGACAGAGAGAGTGTATCGTCTAATCAGGTAGTGCAGCACCGTGGACGAAAGCTTTGACAGCAGGAGCTCCCATTGCACTCCTGTAAGAGACACAAGACCCCCAGTGGTGGATACAGGATCACTTTTGAGCACTCTCCAACACTGACCACCTGTCACTCTTCAGTTACAAGCACCGTAGCCGCATGTCTGCATGCACGTTCATGCTCCAGTGGCAAACTGCAACAACTGTCACTTCTCTTCCCTTCTGACTGTGTACTGGAGTTTAGGAGTGTACAGTATACAGTAAACTCCTGTATACACTCCACTATACAGTACACAATATATATATATATATATATATACAAAAAACATGTATATTTATTTATTTATGTATTTATTTTATTATAGTAACGCAGACTTCCTCACAATATAGACCCTAATATTCCTCACCCTTTATTTTCGTCTTCAACAAATTACTTTCAGATACTTTTGAAACTGTTGAAACTATGATATCAGCAGCATCCTAACCCTAACCCTAGTGATTCGATGAGGTTTAGGCTTAGACTTTAGAATCTATATGGGAAAAAAAGGTTTAGGTACCTTTTTTAGTTCTATATTAGTTATAAACAAGATGAACATCTAAATATCTGCAAAATGAAGTGTTACTGTAACATAATGTATGTCTGCTGAGGCATAATTTACAAAAACTGACTTCATCAGTGTGTTTCAAGACAGTTTTACTTGTAGTTATAATAAACACAATTATAATATTGATAATATTAATAGTTCGAAGCTGAAAGGCAAGTTGCTGTCACTCAATATAGTGCACAATGTATTATATACATGTAAGATCTATTATATACCATATATTTTTTAATAATAACCCGTCTCTTATTGACGCCCGTTTCGAATAAATGCCGGGTTTGAAGAGATGTCGTGACAAATAGGTGAATACTAGCGTCTCCAACAAACGCCTGTCTTTATTAAATGCTAACAATTTTTTAAACAAACGCTCTACGTTTATTCTAGTATTGGAAGATTTACGGTATACATTCCTTCTCATTCCTCAAACCCACTCATGAGTCATTAGCATATCTGATTAAACTGGGCCCTAATGGGTTCAAGCTGTTTTGTGACACATGAAATGACACCTAGTGGCTGGAAATGTTGCATTAGTACAAAAAATCCAAATCCAAAAGCTCTTTTTTAAATGTAGGGGGTCTTTAACAGCACTGTTTTCTGAATCTTTGAGTATGTTAATAATTATTATGTTACCAGACTTTAACCTTATCACTTACTAATCATTTACTAAAGCACTTTTGGAACACAGTTAAATATAAAAACAGATATTGTAATTTATCGTAGTTGGCAACGATTGTTTTCTTTTTTTTTTCGAAGTCATTTTCTTTCATTAATGATTTACTGTCGCTGGATAGATTTTGTTTAGTGCAAAAATTGTTATATTGGCCAATTAAAAGCCAGTCATTGTGCTTATTGAGTTCAAAGGACAGGAGCAGCACGTGTGATAGTTGATAATAAGCAGTGTTTATACTGGGGTTGTTGAAGTCTTAAGAGAACTTTTATCAGGTTGTTCGTGAGTTCGCCTCACACAGTGAGAACCTGCTGCAGCATCGCTATGATGATGAGATGATGGCATCCTTACTGAGACCAGAAAAACAATCTGCTCTGCCATTTACTGGGCCTGACAGACACAGGTGGACATGTTTCACTAAACAGAGAGCTCTCGCTAATAGAATATGAGGTGTCACACAGAAGTCCTCTATGGGTGAAAAATCCCACTTCCTCTGCAGCTGTGTTTATTTTCTCATCTCCACCGCCGCCGCCTGCATGAAGGCGCTTTGTAAGGTATATTTTTGGTCACAGCTGAGAAATGATCACTGTGAATCATGTAATCAGCTGGAGATAAAGAGGGGGTGTGGTGTCCTTTTGGCTGCCTATGTGTTTACTTGAAGGGTGGTGTCTATCTCAGAGGATTAACATTTGCACCCTTCAGAGTTCCTTCTCTCACTTTTCTCTCAATGTTTCAGTCTTTTCTGCAAATTAGGATATGACATTCAGTTCCTTAAGAGTTCTTTAGTAAAGGCAAATATTTTACATCATATAGAACCATGTCAAACTGAAGAGACATTTGAATGTTAAAAAAAGTTTCTACACAGAAATGAGTACTTTTGTTGTGCTACTTCTATTACTGTGCTACTATTACTACTACTATTACTACTACTGCTGCTACTTCTATTACTGTGCTACTATTACTACTACTATTACTACTACTGCTGCTACTACTGCTGCTACTACTATTACTGTGCTACTATTACTACTATTACTACTACTGCTGCTACTACTATTACTGTGCTACTATTACTACTACTATTAGTAATACTTTTAGTTATTTACATTTTGTTATTAACCCAATGTTATGATAATTAACATTATTAAAAAGCTTGAACAGAGTGCATTCTTTTTTATATTTATTACTGTTTATATGCTGATTTTAACACTGGAATTTAACAGGAAAAAATTAAGCAATGAAATGTGATCTATACAAAATTTACAAAGGAACTCACATATGGTGTGTAAATTATACATTACACATACATTATATTTATATATTTTCCCTAGCCATAAATACAATTTGTGCATTATCATTTGCATAAAATGCAATATGTTGTTTTATGTTTATCAAGAGAATAAGATGTCACACCTTCAGATTTAATTATTCAGCTTGCTGTAAGTCATTACAGAACACTTTCTCAGTCCAAGATCACCTTTTCCTTCCCCCACAAGAAATCTATTGATTTTAGTCTTCTAGTAATGTTATTTTGTCTCTTGCAGCTGACATCTTATCTGTAAAATTCAGTAGAATGTGATCAGTCTTACCTTAGGTGAGATCTGTGACCTTTGATGATGTTTCTTGTAGAAATGAGTAACAAAGAACCTGAAGGTAATTAACAACGTTCTTCATAAATATCCACTGGCAGTGTAAGAGTCCACTTGGTTTGGTTATTTTAGCTCTGATTTCCCTCCTGTCCTGTCATGATAGATTTAGAAATGCCAGGAATAAAAAGACACAAAAAAATCCACTTTCAGTGTATGCAATGTGAGTGAACATCCACACATGTCTGACTCATTGGCTGTAATTATATAGCATCTACAACCTGCAACCTTCTACACAGCTGAAGTCATTTAAGCTTGCTGTTCACTACGTCCATGAGAAATGGCCCAAGGCATCAATACAGAGTAAATGTGTGACTGAGGAGCTCGTAATATTGCACCGTTTAATAATTGATTGGGTTGGAGGAGTGCATATATACAGTGTGTGTGTGTGTGTGTGTGTGTGTGTGTGTGTGTGTGTGTGTGTGTGTGTGTGTGTGTGTGTGTGT
>JBBIGC010000125.1:19869717-19889673 GCA_037576955.1 Lepidarchus adonis | reverse complement strand
ACACACACACACACACACACACACACACACACACACACACACACACACACACACACACACACACACACACTATGGGCATTATGAGAAACTACAAAACTCCTTCAACTTACCACCCTTTAAGGTCGGGGAACTGATGGTGTGTGTACAACGTCCTCAGCCGCACACAATCTTAATCAGCTGGCTTTTTGCTTTGAAGAAAGATCTACAGCTGCTTTCCTTTTGTACGACTGATATAGACACAGATATTTTCAAATCATATCTGACCCACTTTCTTATGTGAGACTGAATCAGACACATATGCAATTCTGCTTCCTTATTGAGAACAACCAGATTGGATTGGATTTTATTCTCAATAGTACATGTGCCACCCTACTGTGTTAATGTGGGAGCTGGGTCTAAAAAGTAACAAATGGAACACATCTGATCTTTTTTTGCCTTCATCTCATTGTAAAAATGCACAGACAAAAGCTTTCCACAACAAATTATTCTTACAATAGATATTTGTGCTGATCATTTTCTGTCGGATGTTGTTCACGAAACATGCAATTAATCGATGGGATTTTATTGATATTAATGTGCATACATAAAATGTTTCTGGTTACAAGAGCTTAGATCTTAATCCTAACTCTGATGACAGATGAGTCACCTACCCAAACAAATGTGCACCATCAATTATAAAAAGGCTTATAACAAAAACATGGCCTTTGACTATAAAGTCTTATGCAAAAGTTTGTCCACCCCTTGAAAAATAACATATTTAACATATAAAATATTGTGTATTTTTTCTATGTCTTAGAGAGACTGTGTTAACATATTTTTTAATTACAAAATCACCTAAATCTGTTCATCATATATCATTACTTGTACTCCATGCATAGTCTTGTATACATAATCCAAGTATAGGAGTATGCTCTTACTGCTCTTATTTTTGTCTTAATTCTCCTGAATGGGTGTTGGAGAGAACATTTAGTAAAGACAAAGACAAAGGAAGTATTTTGTTACTTTAGGTGACTAAATACACTGTGGTGTTCTCTGTGGAGCACTATAAGCATTCCTTTCTATTCCCCATGTGAGAAAAGCATGCAAGAAAAAAATGCACGAAAAGCCATTTGCTTAAAGAGACACAAACAGTTATTATTCTACTAGTTATTTTTTTTATGATTAATGTATACATTATTATATAAAATTATTCTTCAGCATTGTAAAAGTTTGCCCTTTTGTTATCCATATTTGTAGCAGTAAATGGTTTAATATTTCCATTATTTTAGCTCCATATAAAGTGTACTATTAGACTAGGAGAACACAAAGCAGGACAAACTGCAATTTTAAATGATTGTTTTATTAATTAATGAAACATAATTAGTAACATTTACATTATTAGTAAAACCAATTTTGTCAAGCTAGCCAGTTATAGAATAACTCATCAATATTCCATTCTTACTCTATTTTTTAATCAAAAAGCAAATGTGTGATAATTTAGGCATGCTAATTTGCACTATACCTACTAGTAGAGCATCTATTAATTGTCAGCTACATTTTCCTCATAGCTCCAGAGCAAAATTTACAAAACAAATTCTGGATTCCAAACTTATTAACTGCATTTGGAGCAAACAATTAATAAAATGATATTTTATTTTAAATATATAAATAAATATAAATGTAATATAATAAATATATTTAAAAGTCAACTAAGTCAAATTTATTTATCTATGTACAGTATGTGTGTAGAGAGCTAGTTTGTGCCATTTGGGCCCATCTGTGCTGCTATAGCAGTGAAAACATTAAGGATGAGGGTCTTGGGCCTAATAGCCACACATACATGTGTAAGAATGCATCTTTCACATGGCGCAGATGGATACACTCCATAAACAACATTTCCAGTGTTTTGCCCACAGGCCCCTGGGTTGCCATCGATTGCGAAGGGTTTCACTTTTACAGCTCTGAATTTTTTCAGCTCACAGCAAGCCTGTGTTTAAGCCATTAAAGCAAATGTAGTCTGTTGGTATTTTATAGCTATAAACAATAGAAGAAACTGAAACCTGATTTTTCCATTTGTCTGTATGAGCAGTGATGCTTGAAAGACTGTGAACTGAACTTTCTGAATTCTATATGCATAAATGACTTTAAAATATAAATTGAATTTTGCACAATTCCTAAATGTAAACAAAGAAAACCTAATTAACCGAATGGGCCAAAATATCCTACGAGGCCATTTATTTTCAGAGGAAAATTATCTAATATTATATAGTATTTGAAAGTGGCAAAGGTATGTGAGCATCATGGATGAACAATTACTTTGAAGGGTGTGAGTAAATACCCTGTATTAAAAGTAAATCAAGACACAGACAATGAAAAATGCTGTTGATGCTTATTGGGCCAGAAAAGTGTTTGGACACCAACAAATGGAAGAAATTCAAATCCACTGTTACCCTCTCCAGGAGTGCTTAACCAACAAAGATTTAAGCAACTAAAGGTCTCTTTCAAACCTGCTATTGTTAATGTTCATGAGTCCACCATAAGAAAAACACTGAACAACATGTGCAGAGGAGAAAGTCACTGTGTAGTTCCCTCTAAGCATAGGCAGACACAAGGAGTTTTCTTGCTACTGTTTTTCTCTGAAAATCACTTGTATCTGCCTATACAGTGAGGCAAAAAAGTATTTGGCAGCCACCAATTCAGCAAGTTGCCCCACTTAAAAAGATGAGAGAGTCTGTCCAGTAGTAAAACCTGAAATAAGGCAATGCCAACCCACAAAGGGACTTTGAGTACTGCAGAAGTTCCCTCCTAAGTCTGGGAACTTTCTTGTTCCAAATAAACTCTGAAATTAAAGTTTTAAAAAAAGGTTTGAGGAAGAAATACTGGTAAGCTCTGAAAAAGATAAGGCAATTTGGGAAGAATAGTCATTTTGACTGCATTAACCCGAGCTATCAAGGACAAGAGCAACCAGTGATGAAAATCTTCTTAAATCTCTTTCATGTACAACTAGTGTTACTGGGGCATGATATGATATTAAGATAGGGTTGTACATACATGACTGAATAAATGGAAAAGACAATTATCTACGAGGAGGAAATCAATATGATTGATGGTAAAGTGGACATGTGAAAAAAGGAATACTGTCTTCTGGATGGATTAAGGAAACACAGAAAACTCATCCATAAATGACAAGATGGTTTTAGATGACTTAGAGGGTGCAGCAGTTTTAGAAGAAGAGCGAGCCAATGTAGAATCAAGCCAGCAGTCGAAGTTGCCACCCATGATATGCGTGTGTGGAAATCTAAAAAACATTGATTGGAAAAAGCCATCATTATCCCAATTAGGTCCGTATATGATGGTGAAAATAACTGGATTGTTATATAGCGGTCCTGTACTTTAAGGCCAATCCCTAATTGCTGTGACGATTTGGGTTGTGGCATTGTTTACGTGTACAAGTGGGTCAGTGTATGCATGTACAGTGTACATGCATACATGTACAATGTCTAACTGCTGTAACATTATAACTAGAACATGAAGGTGACCAGGCAATATAAAAAACCAAACATCACTCTGATGAAACAAAAAAGAAACCCCCTTATATATGAATAGCACCAAAGGCAGAAAAAAATGAAGACAACAGCACAAGAGTCAAGCACAGTGAGAAAGCCAGTTAGCCTACCCGACGGCCAGCGTCAGTCTTAGGCCGTAGAACCCAGGGGACTCCAGCCTTAAGATTTGTGTTTACAAAGGCCATTGCAGTGGCTGAGCCTACAAAATTATGTATATCTCCACCTGGCAGAGTGATCCTGAGGGGCGCAGGGAACCTTAAACCAAACTTAATCCCGGAGCAGTCGACGTTCAAAAAGACAGCACGTTTCTAGGCAACTGCTGATGTATAGTCCAGAAAAATAAACAACCTTTTACCCCAGTAAAGAAGAATCTACGTCCAACTCTCCAGCCCCACGCAGAATATCATTACTCACATGAAAAAAATGTACTCTAATAAAGAACGGCCTCGGTTGTTCATCCTCATTAGGTTTGGATCGGAAAGTTTGATGTGAGCGGTTGAGCAGGGGCACCTCATCCAGGCCGAGCGCTTCTTTCAACAGTTCTGCAACAAACTCAGTCGGGGATGCACCTTCAACCCCCTCTAGTAGTACAACCGTAGTTCCTCTTCGCTCTTCCTTCCAGGTCTTTGCATTTATCTGTTAGCAACTAAATTTGAGCTTTTAGTGTGGAAACTGTAGTGTCTAGTGTGGTTATTGAGTCACTTTGGTCTGTCAACTACGCTCAAGCAAAATTTTTATTTCGATTTATCTTTGTCTCAACTCCTCTCTCACTGAGGAAATCTCTGCATGCAAATCAGACGACAGAGAATCTATTTTATTATATTGTAATTCAGTGCATCCAACATAGCTCATAGCTGGCTCAGATTGAGTGAGAGTTCTACCCAACGCCAACTGAATTATGTAGAGAAAACTGCCCTAAATGGTTTAAACACAAATCACAAACTAGCGAACAAGAAACACGTCCAACATCTTTGATTCTGAACTCCATCTGACTGTTTATATCTTTTAATCCTTGTTTTGCTTAGTATACAATGCCATTGTTAGCTGCCTGCTTGGTGTGCGTGCTACAAACTTACTACTGCAAGAGAAGCGCATCTCAACATCTCTCCCATATTATCACTACATGAAACAATATACAAATAACAAATACAGCCTGAACAATCTCTAAATTATAAAAATGGTCTTACAAACTTTACAAACTAATCAATCAGTATAATTACAACAGTTATACATTGCTCTGCAAAAAGAAGATTTCATGCTCATCAACAGTTTGCTAAAGATCTTATGGACAAACCAAAACACTACTGAAAAATTTGGGAATGATAATATAATGATAATGATAATATGAAAATATAACTTTCCCTTTAAATGAGAAGTGCAATGTTTGAAGAATACAAAGTTCTGAATTGTAACATTTGATTATTATACATTTTCTAAAATATGGTGATGTTTGTATAATAGTTTGGTCCTGTTTTGCTGCTTCTGGTTCAGGCCTGTCATCATTGATGGACCAATGAATTTTCAGTTTTAGTAGCAAAACCCAAAGGATGTGTTATGACATCAGTCCATGAACTGAATATCAAAAGAAAGTGGGATCATGGGTTCTACTAAAGAATGGTTAAAGGAAGATAAAATTAATGTTTTGGAAAGGTTCTAACCTTGAACAAATAGAAATGCTGTAGAAGTGCATGAGTGAACAGTTCATCAAAGGTAACCCACCAAAATCCCAGAGATGAAGATGTGAGATGAATGGGTTAAAATTCATTTGATGTGCAGAACTGATTAACAGTTACTAAGAAGGTTTATTTGTAGTAACTGCAGCACAAAGGTTCACTCATATGTTTTCCCTTCTTTCTTTCTCAGATAACATGTTGTGATGACTTCTAAGTGTTTTAAAAGTCGTATTGTGCGGCAGTTTGTAGCATGGCTAGGCTGGCCTTAATTGGCGAGCTGTCTTAATGGTCAGAGGTCATAACTGTGACACTCCACTGACCCCTTTTCCAGTCAGTAAAGATCAGCTGGGAAATAGTCTCCATCAACCTCGGACGCATTCCGAGCCCTAGCCCCATGTGCCACCTCGTTTCACCCCATGAATATCTGGGCAGTTCCCAGAAACCTATTCCCCCCATCCCCAGTGGATGTCTTTGGGAGTTGGAGCAGAACACAGGTGATCAAATTTTAAAAAAAGAAGACAATTTTCACCTGCCATTTTAGCTGACGGACCCTCCTTCACCCCTAACCAATCCCCCTCCGCTGCTCGTCTATTAACAGCCACGAAAGAGCGAGCGGGCCAACTTAACCTCCAGAAACAAATCACTTTATTTTTGGCAGCCGTTCGGCAGCATGGCTAGACAAGTGCTAAAGCCACCCAGCTGTCCCCTGACCCCCAGCCCCCCAACCAGGTCTTTATTCTGGGTGCAGGGTTGTCTTTAAGGCTGGATTAGTTTACCTCTGCATGGCAAACTGCCTTTTGCCTGCCTAACAAACACACACATTTGTATTTCTGTCTCTGTTGGGCATTTCCATTAACCCTTTGCATAACTGAACTGAAATATTTAGGTGCTGATGTCTAAACCTACACCAACAAAAAGGAAAACTACTAGGTTCTTGCATTTTCTCAGATAAAGGTTGCATTAGTGGGGCAGCCGTGGCCTAATAGTAAGAGTAGTTTGTTTGCAACTGAATAGTCATGGGTTCGATGTCATGGGTTCCCCGTTCTAGATAACAAGCTGAAGTGCCGTTGAGCAAGGCACCTAATCCCCAACTGGTATGTGTGCTATCACCTCGAATGTGTAAAATGTGGAGAATAATTTCCCCTTGGGGATTATTAGAGTGTAATATATAAATATCAACCAAATGTTTACCATCATCATAAAAATAGGAAAAAGCTAAACACACATTTATGTAACTAAAGAGAGCAGCCCCTCGTCAGTTTCACTGATGGTGCAGGACAACAACACTCCCAACGTCAGCCCAGGTTGGAAAATAGCATAGGAGGCCAAGCACCTTTTCTACAGCTCAGTGCATTTATTGCTAAACTCTATAGTCTGAATGTCACAGAATGGAAAATCATTTTAGTTACACATTAAGTCATCCATAAATAAAATACTGTGGCTGTTTGGCTTCATGGGAATTTTCACTGACTCACTTTCATGCTGTTTTCCACAAAGAAGACCATTTGTTACACTTGAATGTGGTATTTCTTTTAAAATCCAACCCACTTTACTGGTCCTTTTATGATATTGGTGGGCATTATGTTTCCTGAGACTCAGGTTTACAATCAAAATAGGAGTTTTGCACAAATAATTGCAATTTGCATTCTGCCCCCCGCCCACCCCCACCCCCACATAATCTCATTAGCAATGCTGCTGCCCATAGTGGCTGTAGGATATCAGAACAGGAACACATGCATACACTGGTGAAATAGATACGTGTGATTAGTTACATTATGATAAATATTGAGTCGTATTGTGTCTGAAGTCTGAAGAGATCAATATGAATCATATTCTAATAGAAATGACAGAAGTGAAGATGACTCAGGTGAATAGAGTCTACAAAAACAACAAAAACAGTTTCTGTATGTGACTGGTTTGCAAGCCAGATATGTAATAAAATAATAATTAAAAAAGAGGCAAGGTGGAATTTACCTTATCAGTTCTGCAATGTAGCACGTTTGTAAGCTGCTGTTTACAGACTAATATAGGTCATGGAATTTGGCACTGTCGACAGTCTGACACTGCAAAAATTTAATTTGATTAAGCTATCGTGTTTTTTTTTGCCAAAATACATACTTATTAAATCAACAGCCTTTAAAGGAATGGTTCAGTGAAAATACATTTTCAAAATACCACTTACCCCAAATGTAATCAGTCAGCCGATGCATATTTGGTGTCCAATTATTGCTTCATTTGTATAGAACTATAACAAACATTAGATGACAATAGTCACCCTCAAAGCTTTTGTTAACTGCATTCAATTTGGTGGTGCAGGCTTATAATTGCATTTTAAGGAACATCATGACTTACAATGAGCTTTAAATATGATAAAAACGTCAGTATGCAGATGAATACTGCAGGCTGCCTTTTTAGACAACAGGGTTTGTTTTCACACAAAAAAAAACTGCAGTCCTCCAGGCCTCTCCACCACTGGTGTTGTCTGAATTGACTTTCAGTAGCATTTTTGGAATTCACAGTAAGCAATACTGTGTCCTAAACCAAATATTTAACCTTAATGGAGCACTGGATGTAGTTTCAGCAGGTTGATGTATTTAGAGAAGACATTTTGGTGACTATTGACTTCTAGTGTTTGTTAGTAACATTAGCCATTCAGAGCAATGTTCCAGTTCTAAACTGAAGAAGTATTAGTGGATTTTAAAGAAGTCTGATCATTAAACACACATGAACACTGGCTGATTTGGCATAGTGGGATATGCGGAAAACTGTGTTAAGTAGCTATTTTTGTTCCATTAAAACCAGGCTAACATCAGTCAAAAGCAAAAGTGATTGTTTGAAATCAGCCGTTCTATGGAAGCGAGCAAAGGTTGTGTGCACAGCAGCGTCGGTCATAAAAAAGTGATATCTCTTTTAACAGCTGACAAGGAAGCTCAGCATTATCTTTAGATAATGATATCTTTGTTGACCTTTAAAGTCAATCCGATTATTTCTGTACGGGCAGTTATGTACATAAAAATCAAATCGGTCATTTAAGAGAGGCCGTTAGGGACGTCTGCATTGCTGATGTGCATCCAGCCAGGTTCATGTGATCCCATATTTCATGCGGTCACTAATTAAACTAGGAGGCCTCAATCAAAATGAAATACACCCTGTTATTTAAAGGGGTATTTTGGAGCAGCGTAAAGTCTAATGCACGGAATGGAAATTAACTAGCCTGCTCTGCTAGGAGATGCCTTCAAATTGGAGGGCCAGAAATAAATAGCTTTGTCAGCTATCGCTGGCCTTGGGCGCATCGCGCCACTGCGGAAGTGGCGGAGGGCACAGCCGTTTTAAGACAAGCTGCTGGCATCTGCTGATGGAGGCAGGGCCACTGGAGCTCACGCTGTCTTGGCAAAGGCTATTATGAAACGGCCTGAATGACACAAGTTCCAAATATGGACCCTCCAGAACCAAAGCCAAGTGAACTCGCTCACCCCATCTGGCCAATGTTTCACAGCCACTGAAGGGAATTAATTGGGTTTTTATAACCCATGGCTACTTAATCCATGAATGGATGGCATGTAAAGAAATGTCCGTATTTTTGTGATGCCGTCAGTTATGGACCCTTTTGAACAGCCATTTACCTGAAGGCTGTAGTCTGTAGCTCTTATGGCTGCACTGTCTGGATCACAGTGGTTTCAACACATGTATCATTTCTATCTATGCAGGCTTGTATGCACTAATGGCAGCAGAAACCTGTGTTCACACTACTTTATCAGTGCTCGCCTGCAAAGTGCTTGAGAAAATGAACTGAACCCTCTGTAATAGCCCTATTGGGATCAAATGAAGTAAAAATAATTCTGTAACACTGCCAATGCATTTGAAGTTAATGTTCAGAAATGATTCTGTATTTGGCTGCAAACATTTCTGTGGAATAATAACATAATTCAATGGGAAAATAAAAATGACAGAAATAGCTTTCAGGGCAACCACTTTTGGTTCCCTAAAGAATCAATCAAATGTGGTTCTCATTTACATGAGCTTGTATGAAAAGGTTGAAGTTCAAAGACGGGATGGGAAGGTTCTGCATCAGTTACAGGTTCTTGCTCATCTTCATCCAAAAAAGTTCATGTTCCTTCATTCAAATTTCTAACTTATGGAATCTGTTTCTCATGCGTGACATGAAGATGTTGACATGATAAAGAATCCATTTGGCTAAAGGCTCCAGACAGTAGCTCACATGATTGTACTGTCTGGAACACAGCGGTTTTGGCACAAGGCTGTCCTATCTCTACCTATACAACACCCTGTGGGTTTGGGTGCATTGATACCAGCAGCTGTCTGTGTTTGTGCACTATGTCTGGATTCTGCAGAGGATGTACAGGCCAGACAGTCTGTGCACCAGTTAATACTTGACTGGTTCATAGAGTGCTGGCAAGCCAAGCCACGGTCATCAAGGCCACATTCTATTTAATGGAGCTGCATTAGCAAGAGTCAAGCATATCAACAGTGTGATTTTAGTCCGGCTTGTAATGTCTCTCTTGCCCATGCATGGCTCAAATTGTAACTTGTGGTATAATTTTAACCAATGGCTGCAGCCTGTTGCACCTTAAATGCACTTCGTTGAAGGACGATATTTATTAGGCTACATAGAACTTTCATAACCACTGATATAAGCCTACAGAAACATTTACAAATGCTTATTACAAAGGGAAATAACATCAAAATCGACTAAGAAGCATTTGTAATAACTGAGGTTTCTGAAATAAGATTTTAAAAATATTTATGTAAGGTTATGTCAGTTGTTATGAAAGGTTTAAATATGTTCTATGTAATATCATGAATACTGGCCTTCAGTGAAGTGTTACCTTACAAATAGACAACAGTAGGCATGAGGCCATGAATGCTACTTTCATGAATTCCTGTGTGGATTTTGGACAATTTAGACTTACTTCCTTAAAAGAGGATCCACATCAATATGAGCATCAGTAACATCAGGTTATAAAGAATGTAAAGTAGACTTGCTCATATAGCATTGTTCTAAAGTACAGAGTCAATAGAATTAGTGGCCATTCAATGCTTTTTCTTTTTTGCCCATTTCTGTAGATAGCCATACGTTATACAGTTTTTCCCAGACATGGATATCTCCATATCTCCATATCTCCAATTACCAAATCCAATCAAATTACACACTCCTGACTAGGAAAAATCAGAGAATTGACTGCACTCAGTTGGGAATTCCTACTCCAAAAAATCTATATACTGTATGAGAATTAGTCAGAGGAACAAATATATCATTTGCTAACAAGACCTGCTTCTGTAGACCATTAATAGATGCAAGTTAAATCACACACAGCATATAGACTAGGTTTATACTGCATTCAAAATAATGATAAACTTGGAAAACCCAGTTTGGGAATTTCTAACCTCTGAAAAACATATGTTCACATGATCAAGACACAAGCATAGTCTGAAAAAACTGTAACACTGCGATTCCATTTATTAAGAACTAAGATGATGAAAACACAAAAGAAGACATAACCAGTCCAGATAGCGGGAAGCATGCTTTGCTGTGCTTTGAGTTTGGCCTACAGTTAATGCTGATGTGAAGCCTTGTAGTAATAGGAATGACACTGACGTTATTGGACGAATTGGACTCATTCTGGGAAGTGAGGTGCTCATTAGTGGTAGTGCTGTGCTTGCAGTTATATTTAGAAATTCCTTTGCCATATTGACACTCTGCAAAATCTTAGCATGCGCTAATAGAAGTTGCTGCTCCCTCTGAGAGAAGAGTGTCCATATGATGTAGCATCATTTTTGAACAGGTGTTCTGTGCTAAGTTTGTGTGTGTGTGCCTTAGGACGAAACAGAGAAGGTGATGTTACTATACATGCAGCAGAACAAACTAGACTAATGATGAAAGTCCTGTTGAAAGGTGTCACAAGCACACATAGACACACACACCGAAGTCCCTAGACGGACTCATATGACACCAGGGCTAGAGTTCACACACATGCAGACACACTTGCACACACACATGGGATCAACACATTATCATGAGTAGTGGTGGTGTGTGTCACACACTAATGGCCTCTCAGGCTGTGAGTCAGGATGGTCCTAGAGCGTTCTGCTGTGTACTTAACCCTCTAAGAGCATTGCTTTGCTCTCTATTCCCAGAGAAATGGCTCTCATCCATATTTTCTAACCACTTACCAAGGACTTTAAACCTGGTGTTTTAAAAAGAATACAGCAGCGGTCTCGGACTATACATTTTTCAGAGCTATTTTTAGACAGTACTTTTGGGAAGTTCATGGTCAAATACAGAGTACAGCTTTAAAGTATAAGTTTGAATGCAGTCAGTGTCTAATCTCTCCATTTAAAGCCTGACTAAATGTTTCATTTGTAGAGGTTCGCCATGTTTAGTCAAGGTAGAAAAGAAAATGTCAAGTGACTGATTTATTTAATATCAAGTTTTATTTATGATTAATTTAATACCAAATCCATATGATATGTGTTGTTTCGTAAGCACAACTGTGCTTCCATTTCTGTATACAGTATAATGCTCTAGGTGTAATTAGCACAATATTGTCTTGTTATAAATCTGAATTATTCAGTCAGTTTTATGTTTTCATCTATTGGACGCAGGATAATTGGGCAAGTGTAAGGATCTGAGCAACTTTGATAAGGACCAGATTGTGATGGCTATGCACAAGTGCATCTGCATGTTTTTGTCATAGTGTACACCCACATTCACACAAAGTGCAGTACAACAAATGTGAGCTCTGCATTTCACCCATCACACATGCACAAGTGGAGCAGTGGGCAGCTATCCACAACACCCAGAGAGCAGTGTAGCAGGACGGTACCTTTCTCAGTGGTACCTCTGTGGTGTCTGGGCTTGGACTTTCAATCCCAAGGGCTATGTTCTAACCAGTAGGTCACCACTGCTCTTGGTATGCGGTGGTTAGTACCTACTAAAAGTGATCCAAGAAAAGATAATTAGTGAACCAGCAAGAACCATCAGTGAGCCAAAAGCTTATTAATGCAAGGGGAATTGGAAACTAGCCCATCTGGTCTGATGCCACAAACTTATCTTAAAATCACAATAAAATAAGATAAACTTATCAACAAATCTCATTAAAATGAGATAAATGTATCTAAAAATCACATTAAAATAAAGTACATTTATCTTAAATGACAATAAAATAAGATCAACTTATCTAAAAATCACATTAAAATATGATAAACTTATCTAAAAATCACACTAATATAAGATAAACTCATCTAAAAATCACAATAAAATAAGACAAACTTATCTAAAATCACAATAAGATAAACATAAATAAAATAAACTTATCTAAAATTTACAATAAAATAAGATAAATCTATCTAAAAATCACAATAAAATAAGATAAACTTATCACAATAAGATACACATATCTAAAAATTCTATTTATTCTAAATTATTAATTGCATTAAATAATTTTATTGTCTAAAATTCACAATAAAATAAGACACTTAGCTAATAAAATAACAAGAAAATAAGACGAAGTATAATAAGATAATAAAAATAAGATAACATTATTTCACCTCTGAATTTGAATGTGTTAATTAATTTGAGCTCCTTCTGGTGTGGGTTCATGGTGATTTTGTGACGCCCTCTGCTTGTGAAACTCTACACTGCTACACACGCACAGTACAGCAGGGAGCTTCAGTGTGTGCGTTACAGATTTTAAAATGTACTCATTCATTGCATTAAAATGTTCTCTGTTACATACGTGTTCATAATTGTACAGCTCTTCTAAATGTGGACTATATGGACCCGTAAGTTGCTGAGGTACTGAGAATTTTCCTCAGGTGGTTACACAGTGGGGGATTGTTTTTTTTTTCTAATTTTCTCCCCTAATTTGGTTGTCTTTAATTCCACCCATGTGTCAGGATCCTCCCCCAGTGACACAATACCACCAGCACTGGGAGGATGAGGACAAACATGTGCTTCCTCCAAGTCACATGTTTTACCAGTAATAATAAAATAACAAATTAAATAGACACATAGTTTAATATTAGTATGTTGTTCAAATTTAAGGTGCCATAGTGGCACAGGGATTAGCTGTTGGCATGGTTTCCTAGTGTTTGCATGGGTTTCAACCAGAACTTCCATACTACCACAGGCTTGACTTGAAGGAGGTAAATTGCCCATAGGTGTGAATGGTTCTGTCTGCCCTGTGATGGACTGGTGGACTGTCCAAGGTGATTGTTCATCTTTTGTCCTGAGTGCTGGGATAGGCTCCTCCCCCTGCTCTGACCCTGTTTAGATTAAGCTGCTTGGATAATGAATGAATGTTTAAGATTAAAATAGTTCTCTTTTGTTCTGTATCAGCTCTCTCTCCCAGCATAGTGATTATCTCCACTGAAGCATCATCATCAGGTTACCTGTCAATCATCGTCAGTATCTGATTACATCATCCTAACACGCAGGCTACATACTAGCATTTAATGTACAGTAAGTGAGAATTTGGGGAACCTAAACGTGGGGCGCCACCAAATGATCAAGTAATTTTGCATGAGAAAATGAGTGAACCCTTTAGGCTCTTTTAATGATCAATTATCTTTCAATAATGAGGAAATAAAGGGCGGTGCAGTGGTTAGCACAGTCTCCTCACAGCAGGTCCTGGGTTCAGTCCCCAAGTGCCTTTCTGTGGGGAATTTGTGATCTCTTTTTGGGTTTCCTCCCACTGTCCAAAGGTGTGTGGTTTAGGTTGATTGGCTACTCTAAATTGCTCAGTGTGGGTGTAGATCTTGGTGTTGCCCTGTAGGGGGTTGTTGTCCCCTGCACTGGTCCACAGTCTGCTGGTATCGCCCCCAGCTTCCTCATGGCCTGAAATGGATATAGTGGGAAAATGATGGACGGAAAGATGTGGAAATAAAAGCAGGAGAAATAAATAATAATTAAAAAGCCATCAGATGCTTCTACAAACACTGTACACATTGATTTTCCTCCTTACAGCGAGAAACAGGCCCGTCCACCACTACAACAGATATCCATGTAAGAAGAGAACAGGGATCACAATACAAACAAGCATTGGCTAATTAGTGTTACATGTTCATTAAGCATGTAATGGAACTGATTAGGTGCTCGAGGAGCCATACTTTCTAGAAGATCTAAATATGATCGTCACTAAATGAGCGTCTCTAACTGACAGGAACCAAATGCTGAGATGTTTTTTCTGTCAACAATGGCCTGCGCAATATGAAACCATCAGAGAAATTTGACAACACAAAGCAAAGCAAAGTAAAGCAAGCCACAGCAGTTTAAACCGCTGAGTATACGAACCCTGCCACTCAGCTTCACCCATTAAAAAACCCTGCACATCCCAGGAACGGTCTGTAATGATGCTGCCACCTTGTGGTAGAAATACGACATAGCGTAAGCTGCGCAAGGTTAAAGAGAAATATCTTTTTTAGAAACGCGCCCTCTAGTGGTGAAGTAGTTCGGCTGCATCTTCACCACTAGAGAAAAATTACATACAGAGCTAAAACAAGGTAAGAATATATAAATACAGATTATCTAAAGAAATTCTCTGTGAAAATAACACGAGTGAAGTGGCTGTGTGGAACACCTGTACTACAGAAACAAACGGCCTAAAACACATTCTTGCACAGAGGTTTGTCCAACAAAGTGCTAATGAGATTTTACTGAGAAACATAACTTATTATATAATAAGATTAAGAAATAGGATTTGGGCTGTTGCTAGGACATGATCAGTTTTATAATGTCAATGATTTATTTATTTTTTTCATTTGTTCATTGTCCAAATCACTAATTCGTTTAATGTCGGAAAGTTGGAGTCAATCCCAGCTGACTATGAGCCCGAGACAGGCCAGCCCATCAGAAGGCAAATTATTATTATTATTATAATGATGGTGATTATGATGATGATTATGATTATGATGATTAGATACTTGTGATGTTTGACTGTAATGTCTCTGTTCGCTATGCAGGGCCCTTGCTCCTCTGCAGGCGAGCTGTGCCAGGGCAATGGAAGGAAGCAGGTCCAGGTAATGGCTCACTAGATAATCAGAGCGTGAAACCAGTGGCCTCTTACACATACAAGCACATAACTCTGCTGGAACACAGCAGGGGACGGGAAGGGCTGAAAAATAGTGACTCAGGAGCCACTTGTGCAAAGACTGTTGCAAAGACAGCTCTCTCTGACCCGAGAGAAATGTGTCGCAGGAGGAAACACGTAAAACCTCTGCTAAAAAGTCCATTTGAGATATTTTTGCTTCTTAAATAAGTCGTTCAGCCAAAGAGAAGTCTGCCGATTGATTCTTTACTTTTGCAATGGAGCTGTGCAGGCAGCAAGCAGCACCTGCTACCGATGTGCACACTGCAGGCCTGCAAACACATGTGGATGTGAAACGTGAACGTTTTTGTTCTTTTATAAGTAATAATCCACACTTTTGTTATATTTTGGAGATTCTTGGCTTTGCCAGCAGAATACAAACATTACTTACATTTCTGTGCTGGAAGTTTTGTACAGCACACATGTAGATGTGCATTAAATATGCACATGTTTGTACATTTTTAAGAATCATGAACAGGATAAAGAAAATGCTATATTCATCACACTCCAGGAAACGTGATTTTACAGTATATTATGAAAAGATTTATATGTTTTAATCACTCAGTAAGTACAACACTATGCACTGCTATTATAAACATTTTACACAAAACCTGGTGCTAGATGTGTGCTGGTTTAAGACCCAGGTAATAAAAGTCTCCACTTTCCCAGCACTTCTAGTCCCAAGAACAACAATGGCAGACTACAAGTGTTGCTCCTCATTTTGTTTTGGTTTTTTTCTTGACTGGATCATTTCTTTTTAAAGAAATAAATTGATTTTACGTCATGGTGAACACACTCAATCACACCACGTTGAAATGTGACCTCTGAGGTTAACCCATCACATGCACGTGAAGCAGCAGATCAACAGCAGGGGTGGTATCTTGCTCAAGTCACCTCAGTGGTGCCTCGGCTGGGACTTGACCCTGTGATCTTCTGACCCCAAGGGGGTGGTTCTAACCACTAGGCCTCCACCCACAATGTTTTAGTTTGTCTGACTGGTCACAGCAATCTAACCTGCCCCTGATTTAGGAGGTTATTTGCTTTAGCTCAGTAAAACATGGATATATTTCCTCTATCTACCTTGGCGGAAAAGGCGTATGCGTCTGCCCATTGACCAGTTTACTTCAATTGAGTTCACATTTTATGATGTATGACTTTTATGATGGCCAAAATCATGCATTCATGTAACATCTTGCCTTAATGGAGACGTTTAGGTACATATGGACGTTACGAAAATTATTCCATTTATCTATGGAACATAGTTCTGTTTATTTTTTATAAATAAATGTGTCATATAGATTCAGAAATAAAGAAGTAAAATAGTCTAATAGTTGCTTTACCCTTTTGATGACTTGTTAGCTACATTAACCACATAGCACCAGTGCAAAACCAAAGAAATCTTCATTCTTGGCTGAATGAATGAATAGTGAATGAATTGTGTAAATTCCACTTTTGGCTAAACCATCACTTGTTGTTGAACTGTACTGCGCATCACAGACAATAGGCCTTAATGAGGGAAACCATTCCATAGCCTCATGGAGGGCAGCGTTTCCTTCCTGTGTGAGGCTGCTGTGTACTTCCTTATTTGCTTTGTTTGGCTCATAGCAGCGGCAACAGAGCGTGCAGGCATCCTTTAAGTTTCACAGTTGTGACAGGTTTGCCTGATTGTTCGAGGCTGTGTATCGGAGGCCAAGCTTACAGCATTGTGTGTCACTGTGTGTTAGCTTCGAAGGCCGCCTTTGACCTGAAACAATGGTTAAGAGGCAAGTCTTTAACTAGCATACTGCACAACAGAGTAATGGGAATGTCAGTAGCATGCAATGGTAATTTTCTTGTGCAAGGCTTCAGACATCTGCTAACAGTAGAACACCAATGGGCAATAAATACGGTTTAAATTTTGGTATGAACAAATAACATTTGAGAAAGAAAAAAACAATAATAATAATAATAATAATAATTTGCAGATTATCTGTGAATACATTTAGGAGCTTAATATATTGGATGAATGTTTGTTGACACCTGCACGTCCAAAGGATCCCCACATCGGGGATACTAATTGAGAGTTCAGCCATTATACACTATAGTGCTGCAACACTGGTTTGAGGTTTTGGCTGCATTTAGTTGTACAATAGTCCCTCATTTTTCACTGGGATATCTGTGATACACAGATGCCACCCCCCAAAATGTTTTTTTAAGCCCTAAATAATCCTTCCACACTCTTTAAACACATTATAGCCACAATTAAACACATAAAAATAATATTTGCAAGCATATAGCAAGAATTTCTGCAAAAGTTATAAAATAAATATCCATAAATAGCAGGGGATGCAAAATATGAACCACGATATAGCAGGGGACACTGAGGTCAGGTACTGAAGCTGGATGAAACACCACTTCAGCCCATCTCAGAGATCCAGAGAATGCAGTTCCACTGCTCCACAGCACTACTGGGAGTTTTATACTCCTCTAGCTGATGCATAGCATTGACATTAAGGACCTTAGGCTTGTGTGTCTGCTCTAGAGTCCCATTCCATTAGCAGCACATTTTATGGATCTTATATAAGCTGTATGTGCGCACAGTTAAATATCTGTGTCAGCAACGAGTGCCCCTTAAAGCAGCTAAATTCAGGGATTAGTAGGGGTGTCTAGGTGTTTCTGAACATATTATGTACCATTTAGACCACAGGTGGGTAATTCAGGTCTTGAAGGGTAAGTGTCCTGCACAGATGGTAGTTCAGGTGAATCGAACCAGGTGTTTTTGAGCAGGGGAGCTGCAATACTTGATCGCAGATGCCCACACTTGATATAAATGCAGGTTCCAAATCTAAAATTCATTGGGTATTGGTCAGTAGGGACGTCATTCTGACATTGATATCAAGCTTTAAAATTGTGCCGTTCTAAACCTTAGACATAGGCTATTCGCGATCATGCTTAAACACTACTGCCCCACAGAAAGAGACCTATCACATGTGAATATGTGCTATAGCCAACATTTTTCAGCTGACACCCATCACTACTGATAGGCCATGTCTACTGCTAATCTGGGATCTGATGCCCATACAGTATAAAAAACAAAGGAGCAGAAAGAAAATATATAGACATTATTCAGTTTATATCTTTATTTACTCATGGAGCAAAAACAGGCTAATCAACCTCTGTCATGTTGTACATCGTGTAAACAGTAAAAAAAACAAACCACCAAAACCCTAATTTATCACTATATCTCAATAACACAATCACATATTTCTGTACTGGATGTAGACATGTATATGTAATCACTGACATGTCATCTTGTCTAAAAGTAGGTTCCAGATTCAATATAGAGCCATGGTCAGAAAGAAAAGCAACTGGCATTAAACGACATCATCAGCTATGAACTGAATGTGGGGCTCAGTACAACAGCAGGCCCTGATGAAGAGCCATGATCACTACATGATTCACAGCAAGCAGCACTGATTTTACTAGCAAAAAGGAAAGGAAAACAATTTAGACTTTTCAAGTGAAACAGATAAATACACCACACCTCAGAGGACTGAACCACCTGACAGAAGTAGAGGGGGATGTAAAAACACTCCCATTCCCACATTTCCTTTATCATCAGAGGCTCTTGTACTCACTATTGGATCTCCTGCTAGCAGAATTAAAGATGAGAATTTTCCCCCCTTTGCTCACTTATCAGGGCTAGTTCCATCATCATCATGTTAAGTCAAAGCTCCCATAAGTGGAGGAGAATGCTGTCTTCCTTGGTGCTCTTCCATCAGGGAAGTGGGCGAAATTCAGATAAACAGTTGTAATAATTGCAGTTTAATTACACAAGAGCTTCCTCCACATAATGCTGATGCTGATTAACCTGGAGCACTGGAGGGAAGAAGTGAAGTAAAGGGAAAGTGACTATTTGTCATTGTGAATAAACACAGACACACACACAGTGCACCTTAATGAAATGTGACCTCTGCATTTAACCCATCGCACACGCACACGTAGAGCTGTGCCCGGGGAGCAGTGAAATGGGGACGGGACCTTGCTCAAGGGTACCTCAGTGGGGCCTGGGCCAGGACTTTAACCTGTGAACTTCTAGGCCACCACTGTCCTAGAAAGGCAGGATCATCTACCGGTGTTTTACAAAAGATCTAATCCATTTGGTGTAAATCAGGGAGCAAAGGGTTCTGTTGGGGTTATCAGACCATTTGGTATTTGGTATATAATAGTTTCCCAAAAAGTCTAATCTGTGCAATTTTCCCCGACCCTAAAATGTGGCTAACCAAAGCATGTCTATTTAATTACAAGCTTAAACTCTGTTTTTCAGTGCAGTTTAAAGAGAGTATGTGCTAAATGGTGGGTTGTGAGCTTCCTACAAGCAAAATTAGCTTCAGACATCAAACATGTTTAAAGAAGGGGAAATCTGTGAAAGTTTGATTACTCACTGCACTATATACATTTATTTTACCATTTTAAAATGTATTTTTCTTTCAAACATCCCAGAGCTACACTACATACACTTAGACAAACAATAATGTTATGTAGCTCAAAAGCTACAGTGTCAGTTTTAATTGAACATTTTACCGCCAATTAGCATTATATATATATATATAAATGTTCATATAAATGTTCTATCTCTCTCTCTCTCTCTCT
>JBBIGC010000125.1:19841523-19868891 GCA_037576955.1 Lepidarchus adonis | reverse complement strand
TACACTGTATGTATTTAATGGTTGTAGCCCCTCCAAAGATTATAGCCGCTTGTTCACATACAATTTAGAAAGGAACTAAGAAACTGTAGCTTTCAACTTGGCTTTTGCTGCTGGTAATTTTCAATATTGTATCAGCAGAGTTTTTTGCTTTTGAATAATATTTAAGATTAACAATTTATAAACACGTTTCCCTTAACACTAAAAAGACTTTGTATTTGATTTTTGGTTATAAACTCCTTTAACTGCTCAAGCTGCATGCCTCTTTTCTGTGCAGGGCAGTACTTTAGGAGGTGTTGGGCAGGTCATGGTGATTCTGGGAAGCTGTTTGCCCAGTAAGTTGCAAAGCTCCACAGTGCGGTCCTTAGGGGGTTTGCATGGACGTTGGTGCAGGAAGTAATGGGGATGTATCTGTGGTAGAGGTGCTTGGCAGGGCAGGGGGGAGTTCACGATCTGGCGACAGAGGTGCTCCTGAAAACCGAACAGAGGATCCAGCAGGTGTGGCTCACCTGGAATGGGGTAGTAACTCTCCTCCAACAGGAAGTGAAAAGCTCTGCTGTTGGCTAGCTGTGCTTTTTTCAGCACAGGCCTCCGTTGCTGCCGAGTTCTCTTAATGGGCGTGATAGGATACACAGCCTGTACCACTGGACTGTGGAATGTGATCCGGGGTCCAGGGGGCACCTCGTCCACAGCTGAGGAGGAGGGCAAGATCTGGTTTCTTCTTCTGTGGTTCAGTGTCTTTTCAGAACAACTGCTTTCACTTATAGGTGCATTCTGGAGATGATCTGTTGTATAGGAATGTGGTGGTCCTCTACGTTCTAGTTTTTCTGACCTTCAGACATAAAATCAGAGTTCAATCAGTTTAGAATAAGGATCTACTTGTCATATGGTGATGATTGGTGATTTACTGCCTTAGAGGAGTTTAATATAGAAAAAATACACATCCCAATTATTCTCTTGCTAAATTAAAACTTTGCAAAGTTCATTTACGCTCTTAGAGCTCGACTGCAATTTCGTTTTCAACCCAATTAAAGAGCTGCTGTTGCTAGCAATTATATTCATAAATGAAAGTGACAGTAGCTAACGTAAATGAACCCCCAACAAGCATTTCTGCTCCCACTTCAAGTTACTCGTCTTATGCCTTTCAGTAAAAAAAGAATCTATTTCAAAGCCTCATCTCAAACTTTACCATTTCAACCAAATATTCCTTTTGCTCCCATTAATTTAATTTCAGCTGATAGCTATGGAAATCTGCCCGTTCCACGCTCATTCACTCTCTCCCCTTCTGAGCACTTAACCCCACTCTCCACGTCTCCCTGGCACCTCCTGCCTCTGATAAAGCCACCCTCCCCCCCACTTGGTGGCGAGACTAACCAGGCTTTAAATCATCAATAAGCAGAAAATGACTCTGCGTGCATCTGCTGTGCGAGATATCGACTTTTCTTATTCAAAATTACACTTGGGGCAAATTTAATGAACAACTTCTTCACCTCAAAGTGAAATTCAGTCCTTGAGGGAAAACTGCAGTGTTGCAGGAGGAAGACCTAGGGATATTTCCAGGTAAAAAGGAATTTTATTTCCCTCTGGCCACATCAGAAGGCTACAGAATATTATTAAGGTAGAACAGTATGTTCCTGATCAGAACAGTATGTTCCTGATTGAGTTGGCTTGTTTACTAGTTACTTTAACAGGCATCCGAGTGTTATACCTGCGTCCAGCTCGGCATGGTGGCCTCTCCAGACTTTTGGACTTGATGGCTGGGAGGAAACCCCTGGCTCTAGTGCATCCGGTGCCATTTACCATCAGGGTACAGCTATGGAAACAGTTTATATTAGAAATATGATTCCCTCACAAGACCTGCAGTCACCAACTTAAAGCTTGCGTGTATACAGTTACTGACTGTAGCACATCTGTTGCTGCACAATTTATCAGCCTCCACAGCCCGGAGGATTTAAACGTCTAATAAAAGGTCTGAAGATTTTAAAATAGGGAATAATGTTCAAAGATATTCTAGGACAATATTTTGATTCATGAGAAACCAGTGTTGATTATATAGCGTTGAAATGAGGTTCATTCATTACTTGGAAGTGAGGAGAGTTGACAGGTTGGGACCAGAGATGGCTTGTCCCCTGGGGAGTCTGTGTGACCTTTTGACTTTAGGATCAAAAGCCAATGTGCTCATCACAGTGGGCAGGCTCTTCAGACTCTGAGTGTCTTCTTCATCATCCTCTTCATCTTGATGAGCCCCTCGGATGAGAGGGGGAAGTCTGACGGTCACATCCTACAGATCAAATGAAGGCAGAAGATCATATCATTGTTCTGCTCTTTTGTACTTGATCAGTCTGATGGTGTTTTGTTAGGATGAGAATAAACAGTTCTCAGAACTGCAGTGACACCACCATGGTCGCGGTATGTGTAGCACTGCTATGAGTACATCACAGCAGAACAATTATACTGCACTTATTGGAGATTTACTTACCTGCTTTAGATCACCTGTTGAGGGGAGGGGAGTTAAAAAAAACTGTGGTAGGAACCAGACCTCTAAGATCATATTTGAGCATCCATACTGCAAGATAGATGTTAATGAAAATATGCCCAATAGGTGTAGATACAAGGTAAAGGCAATTCACATTTCTATTATAAAATGAATCTTTCACACAGACAATTTTCACTTACTAATATGATGCCCATGATTTAATTCTGTGCAGTGGGTGCCCAGTGACTTTTTAGTTACCTTTCTCTGCCGCACTGATACTGGTTCTGAGTAGTAGGACGGTACTGGGGAAACGTCACGGGAGGGAGAATGGCTTCTTCTTCTTGTTCTTCTGGGACGTATTTTTTGAAAATGTAGCTCAGCTGGCCTAGATGAATAACAGGCTACTGTACATTACTGTGACTTTGTAAAGTAGTAATAATACAATCAATATAAATGACTCTGGAATACTTAATAGCCAATGAACTAGCATGTCGATGATTGAAAACTGCAGTCTAGGAGGATCTGAGCAAATCATGCCCCTTACCAGTCTCCAGTTTCAGCCATGGCAGTGTTCTTATCTGTGGCCCCCATCTTCTTCTCCTCACATTACCTTAAACCGAGTTCCATCTTAGAAAATGTGACACTTGGAACACATGCAATTACCAGACACATTTTAATCAATCTTAAACCTTTCAATCATAGAACCATTTTAATTAAAGCTTAGTTTTTCTCCAGCTATGATTTTATAACCAGCATGATTTCTAGAATTCCATTAGTAGAGGAATGCATTAGCATATAAATGGGTGTTATGTTGCATTTTGGGCAAATCTGAAGAAAAAAAAAACTACATGGTGATAATTTGTCTATTACTCATCCAGGAAAACTCTTTTACCCAATCCCATGCTCTAAAACAAATTCATCAAATGCACAATCCACCATGAAATAAACCGCCACCCATTGCCCATTCTTTTCTTTTAGAAAAAGCAGTTCTCTTTTGCAGTCTCACATCTGACTCCATGTGGCCTAAAATGAGCCACACTTGGTCAAAATCAAAAGCGGCAGCTTGTAGAAGCAACAGAAACAAAACATTTATGATAAGAAATTTCTCTTACCGTTGCTTTAAGACTTTTTCGATTGTCCCGCAGCTCAAAAAATGACTGGAAGACAGTTGTGCGACAGGCTGAATAACACATGTAGACTTTACAATACCTGGTTCTGCTAGACACTCTGACCTGGCAAGGAAGAAAGTGTTTGGTGTTTGAAGTGTGGATATTATTGTTACCACCTCAGCAGACCAATGCCAGTTCGAGCTAACAAAGCGTCTGGCTCCTGATTGGTTGGTTGTCCTTAAGCAAGACCCCACACAGAGAAATTCCTTTGGACTAAGGCAAGGATTTTTTCTAGGAATCAAAACAGTGAAAGCGTAAGTGCACCATGCAAAGACTGAGCTGTACCTATTATACTGTATGTCTGGCAGTTGTCTTCCACTTTTTAGATAATGATATTAATAAGGAATGCCTACTCTTTGAGTGCTTCACACTAGATGTAACATTGCAGCGATGTCAGGTACTGACGAGGGATGATTAGTTCTGGATCAGTCCACTCCAACTCATTCCCATGGAGCTCCATCACACCTAAGATCTCAACATCACAGCTCCAAAGACCAGTGATGGAGAATTATATACTCCTCTAACTCACACTTCAGGCATAGTGACCTTAGGCTTATGTGCTGCTCCAAAGCATCCCCCTCTACTGCCAGAACCTTTCTATGTACAGTTGTGCTCGAAAGTTTGTGAACCCTGTAATTTTCCTTTATTTTTATATGAAGGTGACCCAAAAAGAAAGCAATTGATTAGAAAGAAAAAGGCTGAGACATTTAGGATAGCTGAATCACATTCAGAATGAAGCATTCCTACAAACCCAAGGCTGCCTGAATCCTGCCTGAATCCTGGTGAAATATTAACCGCCTGGCTGCAGCGTCGACTGGGCACTGGAGACAGGGCAGAAACCAGGCTTTCATCAACAGACTGAGAAACCAGCCCATCAGGGCCTCCTGCTGTGTTTCCCCAAACACTCTATCCCTGTCACACACATTCCATCTTCAGCAATCATTACCATGTAACCCACCCCCTCCACCCCCAGCCAGTTCTCTTGCACACAAACATGTAGCATACACTGTGCAGTTGGCCAGACATTTCCAGGTAGGTAGATAAGTAACCAGGCAGATATTTGAAGGCGACATCACAAAGATTAAATGCACAGTCAAAAGTAACTGAAATGACATGGGGCAGTCATATCTTAACAGTTAAAAAGTGGGCTTGTAACCGAACGCTTGCAGGTTTGATTCCCAGAACCAGCCAGCAGCAGGAAGTGCCCTTGAGCAAGGCACCTAACTCCCTACTGCTCCCTGGGCACCAATACAGTGGCTGCCCACTGCTCCAGGTGTGTTCACTGCCTCAGATGGGTAAAATCCAAAGAATAATATCCCCTTGGGTGATTAATAGAGTATAATAAAGAAGAAATTATATATAGGGAACCAAAAAGCAGGGGTGTCAAAAGTCCAGCATACAGGTTAATCTAAAATAAAATTAATTGTGAAAAAGTATTTCTTGACATTCCTTTCAGAAAGTGAAATCCACATATTATATAGATTCATTACACATATAGTGAAGCCTTTATTTCTTGGAATTTTGAAGATTATGGCTTTCAATATAATAAAACCCAAAATTCACTGCCTCAGAAAATTTGAATATTGTAAAAAAGTTAAATCATGAAAAGTCATGGTGTCGCACCCTAATCAGCTAATTAACTCAAAACACCTGCAAAGGAGTCTTTAAATGGTCTCAGTCTGGGTCAGGAGGAACACTGCTGACTTGACAGATTACCAGAAGACAGTCACTGACAACCTCCACAAAAGGTCATTGTTAAAGAAACTGGATGTTCACAGAATATTCATAGAAATTTGAGTGGAAAGAAAAAATGTAGTAGGAAAAGTCCATTTAAGAATTTTGGGGAGTTTCACAAAGAGTGAACTGAGGCTGGAGTCAGTGCATCACAAGTCACTACACACAAGCAAATCCTAGACATGGGCTACAAATACAAATTTTTTGTGTCAAGCCACTCCTGAAACAGAGACATCAGATGTGTCTTACCTGGACTCAGGAGAAAAAACACTGGACTGTTGCTCAGTGTCCAAAGTCCTCTTTTCAAATGAATATAAGTTTTGCATATCATTTGGAAATCAAAGTGCCAGAGTCTGTAAGAAGAGTGGAGAGGCCCAGTAACCATGTTGCTTGAAGTCCAGTGTGAAGTTTCCACAGTCAGTGATGATTTGGGGGCCATCTCATCTGCTGGTGTTGGTCACTGTGTTTCCACAAGTCCACAGTCAACGCAGCATCTACCAAGAAACCTTAGAGCACTTCATGCTTCCCTCTTCCTACAAGTTTTATGGAGATGCTGATTTCATTTTCCACCTGGTTCAATGACCAGGGTGTCACTGTGCTTGATTGGCCAGCAAACTCACCTGACCTGAACCCCATAGAGAATCTATAAGGAATTGTCAATAGGAAGATGAGAAACCCAACAATGCAGACGACCTGAAGGCTGGTATCAAAGCAACCTGGGCTTCCATCACACCTCAGCAGGCTGATCGCCTCCATGCCACGCCTCATTGATGCAGTAATTCATGTAAAATGAGGCCCAACCAAGTATTGTGTGCATAGAAATGGGCATACTTTTCAGATTTCAATTTTTGTTGAATATTAATTGAATTTTGGGTTTTATTATCTAAAAGCCATAATAATCGAAATTCCAAGAAATAAAGGCTTGACATATTTTAGTCTATGTGTAATGAATCTATATATGAATTTCACTTTGTGAAAGAGAATGTCAAGAAATATTGAACCTTTTCATAATATTTAATTTTTTAGATGCACTTGTAGTTTGGTGGTTTCCCTGCTCAAACACACCTGCTTATTTCCATGTTTAGTGTGTTCAAAGAAGTAAACTACCAAACTGTACTGGACATTGGCCCTCCTTGACACTCCTATTCTGCAGCATTGCTCTGAAAAATGCTTTATAGCACCTTTACGAGTTCATTCCCAAGATCCTCTAGGAAACCTGCATTATATTCCAGTCATAACACAAACAGGTATTAGGTATAAGAGAATCGCACAAATGTATGCAGAACATTAAACTGGATATGCAGAACCTCATTCCATGCCCACCGCTTACTGCAGCCAACAGGAGAAAGCAAAGATCACAGCCTTCCCAAGAAAATTAATGAGGTCAAAAATAGGGGCACGCCAGCCAAATTAAAAAGTTTGCAAGTGTTGCCTCTGCTATAAAACAGGGAAACTTCCCTCCTACAGTGGGGAAAACAGTCTTGAGAGCAAGATTTTCTGATGTGGTGTGAATTTAAGAAGCCATTGAATTGAATCTGTATTTATTCTCCTCTACAACAGGGGAACATCAGTGGATATCTTTATTGCTGAGAGATAAGGAAATTCTAAAAGACCAACATACATAAGTGCAGTCAGGAGTTAAATGGCCCCTGCTACTAAAAAGAGGTAAGCTACATTAAATATTTGTTTACCTCCTATAGATAGCAAGGGCACATGGATGAGAGCAGAGGAACAGGGAAGCATAGGGAAGAGGAGGGTGGAGTTACGTCGCACTCAAGATTCCACGATTCATGTTAAAGTCACTGGCTCTTCTTTTTTTTGCACATATTTATTGTAGAAAAATGCAGATGAACACCTAATAAATGCTTTATGGTAATATGTGACTGACACAAGCTGAGCTGCATGTGGTGTGTGTGTGTGTGTGTGTGTATATAAGAGCAGGGATGGGGAGAAAGTGGGCTGTGCTCTGCTAATTACCTGTGTGCTGTTTATTGCTGAGATGTTTGTTTTATTTACCTTTCGTGTTGAATAAAATTCATGTGGATTGGTGGGTGAGATGGGGGGTTAATAGTGCACTGTGCTAAGGCACAGTCAGTGTGGTCTTGCCACAAGTCACCTCTCCAATGCATTTATTACTGTGGTGTATTTTGCATTAATACACCACATAAAAGCATTAAAAAGAACATTTCACATCTGGAGCAACGTTTCCTAAATGCTTTACTATAATATAAGAACGTTCATGCATGTTGCCAGCTGTTAATAAAGCACAGTGCTGTTCATCAGTAAACTCTAATTGATTTTACTCTAATAACGGACAGCCCTAATAGTGAGAGAAAAAATGGATGGAAATACTGTGCTATAAGAATAAAGAAATTACTAATAACATTACAAGCTTGTTTGTGACTGAAATCTCAACACCTACAAGATCCCAGACAACACAATGGCAACTTGCCCAATCAACACCACTTATTAGATATTAGGAAAAACCATACAGTTGATTTTACTGGGATAGTTTAATCTCCCCTGGAATGGACATTCAGGGAGTAAGCAAAAAGATTGACCTTTTTATTCAGCATTTCTCACTGAATAATGCCTCTGGTACCACCATACGCACAGCGTACAACCGCTCTGCTCACAAGCCTGCTAGACTGTGTTTCACATTTCAGTAATCAGAGCACCACTCCAAGCTGCTGCACATGGAAACCTAATGGTTAGGCAAAGATATGGTGGCAGTCTCACTCTAAAAACAGCCATCAAACAAATAAAACAGCTTACGTGTAAACACAAAATGGAAGTCACCAAATGTAGATGGCAGACTTAAAACACTGCAGCACAGTAAAGTGGAGTGTCACTCCCAGGAGTGCAGTGAAGAAACACTGTAATACAAACCTGTGATTAGAGAATGTTCTCTGCTCGTATCGTTTTTATTCACATGTGTGGAACTCAGGTCCGTACAGAGCAATTTCTCTTAACAATGTTTTCAGGTTTCACTTCTATATGCTTGAGCCAAACAAAACTGTCATCAGTTTAGAAAAAAAAAAGAAAAGAAAAAAGAAAGAAAATTTTAAACACACGCGCGCGCACACACTGAGTGCATTTTAAGTCACTGGATGTCTAATACATGCTGTTTACACCATGTACATCTGCAGGTGGGTGGAATGTTGAACTGCCTTTTAAGGTCATGGAAGGGGTAAACAAAAGGTTTCATTTGTCCAAGAGCATCCACCAAGCACGCCACGCCTCGTTAATAGAATATTTCTAACAAGTGCTCAATAATTTGACCATTAGTTTAGACAAAGTGATGAGGACTGGGTGATGACATTTTGAATCGTACAAAAATGCAGATTAAATCTGGTCTGGTAAGAAACATGGTAAGAAAACAAAAGAAAGATGGTCCTTAACTCATCTGCACTGACCGAATGCTAGCACTTCTCACTGTCAATCCTACATGAGTCTGCAGTCCAGAATGTAGAGAATAATCCTTCTCCACTGATAACACAAAAAAGACGCTCACGCAGTCTGTTTCTATGCCATTTGTTTGAGTCCCTCAAATCAGCAATGCTCAAAAGTCAGTGTGTAGAAGAGGTACCTGTTGATCCTCTGGAATTATCGAACTGGAATCAAACCCAAAGGAAAAAAAAGAAAAGAAAGAAATATGTGGCGGTTGGGGTGAGGGAGAAAAAAAAACGACTGATGATAAAAGCAATTTTTTTGCCATAAAAAAAAGTGGTGATAAGCTCTGAAGCTTAAGACAATGTATGTCTTCCTTTTTTATTTTCTCCTTTTATTTTAAACCTTTGTTATCTTTTCTTCGATTTTCTCCTCCTATAATAGCTGATTCAGTGCAATGCATGAAACGATGAAAGGGTCCCCCAGAATTGAATTTCTTGCAGTTTTGCGTTGATGTGACGTCAGGTGTTGCGCATTTAACTAGTGTCCATGGACTCCATGTTGGCTGACGAAGAATCCCTCTGGATGCTGTCGAAGATGGCAGCCAGCTCGGGGTTAGAGCTGATCTGAGACTGGAACTCGCTCATTAGAGGGCTCTTCTCTGCCTCAGGGATGGTCAGCAGCGCCACCACTGCCCGCATGGCCGACCGTTTCAGCTCATCCTGCTTCTCGAACTCCTGCTTCACGGAGTTCGCCTTTACCTGAAGGCGCACAGGGAAAGGGTCCGGGGGCTCTTTTTAGTTTCTGAACAACTGCAAGTGATTTCAGTTTATTGCCAAACACACTAATTAAATACATAAAAGAACAGGAAATGAACGAAGGTTAAAGAAGCAGTTGAAGCAAACAATCCAAGTTTACAACCTGAGATTAGCAATGAGGCTATTCAAGCTAATAAGAAACAGACCCTAAATTCTCATTTCAAACAGTCATACATATGTACTTTTTACAGACATAAAACCAGACACCTACTAAAATGTTTAGCCATGCAACAAAGGGTGTAACAATATGTTTAGGTTCAATATGATTTTAGATTGCATATATACACTTTACAGATTAGCTGGGAATTTTGCTGTTCTGAAGTTCACTCATTTGATTTGGAGGGTAATTTAAGGATAAGCCCATCCCCCAAAGACACTTTCAAGTGTGACCACAGGGCATATCATCAGTTGTATTTTTGATACCTAAATGTGTTCTCTCCTGCATTTTTATACCTTTTGGCACAAACATTTTATACATACAATTACAATTTTCAATGTTCTTATGTGGACAAATGTTTACCTTTGTGGTGCATGTGGCTCTGAGAGGCTCTACAAGTCTGTCCAGCCTTTGCAGTACAGCACTAGGGCACAAAGTGGACAGTCTGGCTAGCATCAGGAATGTCAGCATCTAAAAACAGAAAGACAAAGAAGTGTTTGTGAACACTGATCTACACACAGCTCACCTGTTTGAAATGAATTACGCAGCGGCAGCTCTGACATGACCGACTCCAGTTGTCGTGCTTAACCTGATCACTCTTTCATGTTTTGTATTAGCTACATAACCTGAATGACAAGAAGTTACCAAGTCTTGAAAGGTTAATTATTTGAAGACACAATATATAATAATGGCCTACCTTGATGTCATAATGGTCTTTAAGTCCATCTTCGACATGGTTAAGAAACTCGAAGATGTCGAGTCTATCAAGGCAGCTGTCTAGAAGGGTGTACATACACTCAAATGCAGCCTTTCGAATGTCCAGCCCATCATCTACTGTGTGCTTGAATGGGCCCATTTCTACCTAAAAAAGGCCAAACAGTATTAATAGGTTCCAAAAAGAGCACAGAGTCGACCAAGGTGACGAATGAATAAAGTTCATGTAAATTTACCTCTCTAATAAGCTCTTTGCGCACTTTGGTTTCATTGTATAAGTGTGGGAGAACAGTGTCCAAGAGGTCTCGGATAAGTGAGGGCTTATTATGGGCTGCAGAGTTGAATGTAACAAGGGCAACCCTTCGCACATTAAGATCTGGGTCTTCCAAGGTTTTCAAGAAATCACCTACAATATATTACAGACAAAAAAAAGAGGAAATAAATGTTATACAGCAGATAAAATAAGTGTTGAACACGTTACCAATTTCCTAATTAAATATATTTAACTTAATGTATGGACATTTCTAATTTGAATTCTTTACATCTGTGGAATGGATGGGTTGTTAGACATGTGGCGAGAATTTGTCAACTATAGAAATATATTTACTTAAAAATTGGTGACGTGTTCAATACTTATTTTTCATACATACATACATGTGTGTGTAATATATATATTTATATATAAATATTTCATGTCCAACAATCCCTTACCTATGCAGTTTTTCAGGAGGGGATCAATTGTCTGGGGATGGTCTGAAATTGTGAACTTCACAGCAGTAACAACTGAGCTTCTGGCATAAGAAGATCCTGAATGTAGGAAGAAATAACCAATAAATGAAAGTCAACAAAAGGACATTGGAACCAGATTTGATTGGCATAGGCTCATTCATTAGTTTAATTTCACTATTATTAGGAAGTGCTGTAATGTTATGCTGTTTAATTAAAATTGCACTTTAAATGAAGAAACATGGACTTTTCCCCAATTAGACATTGGTGATACATACACTGCCCAGTTTTAGATTTTATCTTTTCCATTATTGACCCATTCAAACTATGGTATTAATTATTACTGATCTCAGCTGTGTTTGATAAACAGAAAAACACTAAAGAATTAGAATTTTGGAATATTAGGAAGCAACAACCCCACCCTCCAGTAGAAATGATCAGTGCATTATTCAGTAAAAATGCAGATATTCAAACAGCAAAGAAAGTTAAAATTTTTCTGACTAACAAAAAAATTCACTTAATTGAGAACCTGGGTTCTAATGTTAGGTTTCTAAAGACGGGACATTGTGTAAAATGCAAGTAATACCACAGTTCAGTGAACTTTAAATCATGTAAATCCACAATTAACTAAAAATAGCACCAAAAATAAATAAATAAAATAAATAAATAAACATCAACTAACATTTTTTTTAAACATATGTTCAAAAGAACTAATTTGAAAAGAAGGTAAGACTGGGACATGTTTACCACTTTATTGCATTAGTTCTTCTATAAGTCACATACCAAGTTTTTAAAGTCTGATTTAAGATTTCTGCTGCTCAACAATTTAGGTTTTCCTTCATTTTAAATATTTTTCATGATACGGCAAACGTTTTTAAATGAGTGACCAGTCTCGAGTCACACCAGTTTTGTTACACTATCTGATGAAGCAGTTTTTCACAGACTGGTGATTAAGTTTGAGAGAATTTTTGTATGTACTAACTACTGCATACCTGGAGCACTCCATTAAGACTCCATTTTTTTTATTATTATAATTTTTTTTTTTAAAGATTCTCTGATTTGGTCCTCTTACCATCGCAATACAACCATTGTCAAAGTGGCTCGGGTCCTTACACTTTTTTTTTCTTTTTTCCAGGACATCAAACTTTTTTCCAGCATATAAAATAAGTACAAACTGTTCAATTTCAATCTAAAATAGGGGTGTCAAACACAGTTTGGAAGTTTCCTCCTCAAACACATAACACATTTTCTCAACCTGGCAATTAACAGGTTATTAGAATCAGGTGTGCCTGAGCAAGGAAATTGTCAAACTGTGCAGCCCTCCAAGACCGGAGTTTGACACCCCTGATCTAAAAGGTCCCACACCCATTTCTAATGCCATTATAATGAAAATAAGAAGTCGAATGTTATTCACTTCACCTGCCAGTGGGTTTAATGTTATAGATCGTTGTACATCAATTCAGAATCTATTTTTCATAAAATAATAAAATCTTAGTTTTTACCTTCTTCTAGTCTTTGATCCAGTTCCAATTAAATATGGGTTTACGCAATGAGCAAATCACATTGTTTTAATTACATTTAATTACATTCATAAATTTTTGGAAATGAGTCTGTGTGATGCTCACCTGACAACAGATAGCCCTTTAGCCTGGGCAGTAGTGTCTCTGGGTCTATGAGGGTGAGTTTCCCAAGGCATTCGGCTACCACATTTCGGGTGCCCTCCTCTGTGCACTCGCAGTGTTTGAGCAACAAAGCCCATACACTCTCCACATAGGGCTTCAGGCCGGCCACTGACGCAGAGCTGATGATTTCCTTTAGCGAGTGCAGCAGCAGGTACTGACGTTTGGGCTGGCCTGAAATCTCTTGAAGTACAAAGGGCAGGTACTCAGGCAGGTTACCAACACTGATGCTGCCCAGTGCATATGAGGCTGCGGACTTCACCTCCTCACTTGCCGAAGAGAAAGCATCTAGGATGACAGTTTTGAGCTCAGACTGGCCACTCAGGTCCACATGATGGCCAACCTCACCCAGAGAGAGCAGGGCTAGTAGGCGAATGGAATCAGTAGACCGAGAGTTCTTCACATCCTGGATGAACTGGCCTACAACAGCAGGTCCCTCTTTGGGGTTGTGGAAACATATATATATTAGCACTCTCAAGAAATGTAATGCACAGCATTTAACAAAATGTCCCTTAGATTCCCAAGATAATTCTCTAGTCACAAGCTAGAGGATACAACAAGGTAATTATCATAAATGACACTGCAACATGTTTTTGTGTACTGCACAATAAGTCATGCCCTTAAAATTGAGCCTGTAAACAATTAGCATATATCAAATGCATAAACTAAAAGGTATAATTTTACTCAGCTTTTCATAGCCTTTTTGAAATATGGCACTATTGTTAATGTTTTTCCAACCTGATTGTAAACCTCAGAAAAACTATATACATCATAATAAAATTATGGTCACTCATATGGTCACAGCATAAATTGAAAAATTGGACAAAATTACTACTACTTTTACCTTTGGGACAAGCCCGGGTGAGAGCAGCCACGCACTTGGCAATGGAGTAGTACGACTGCTTGTGGGTAAGAGCAGCACTCTGTGCATACACAGGACCAGTCAGCATCCTCAGCAGGTCCATGTATCCCAAGCTGGCTGTGCCTGTGGCCACCAGTGCCTGAAAGAACTCCAGCATGGCACTGAGGGCCCCACCTTGGAGCAACGGTGAACGCACTAGTGCAATAAGCTCAGCCAGAATAGAACCACTGATCTTGGATAGTGAGTCTGGGTGCACACGGGCCAATGTGGTCAAAAAGCTGATGGCCATCTGTGAGACATGCATGTCACTCTCACTGATGAGTGGCGGCAGCTCAGCCAGCACGGCATCGATCATGGCTGGCGTCACGCTGTCACTGTAATTCTTCACCAGGATGTCCAGCGCCGCCAGTGTGCTCAGCTTCAGCGCCCGCTGGTTCTTGCGCAGGAAAGAGGCCAAGATAGGTACAGCCTCACCCAAAATGGGTCTCAGGTCAATCTTCAGTGGTGAGCCTGCGATTAGAGTCAGTGCTTTTACTGTCGTCAGCCGAGTGATCTCATTTTTCAGCCTCTCCAGGAAAATGTGCAGCGTGCCCGGTAGGTCAGCACCCAGGCTGTCCCCAAGATTGCAGATGATTTGGCCCATGCAGGAGATAGCACGCTCCTTTACCTCCTGATCAATGTCCGCCGCCTTCAAGCGCTTGATGGTGCAGGCAAACAGGTCGCTGATGTAGGGAGAGGCATCAAAGGCATCCGTCTGGTCCAGGGGCCGGATCACCCGAACCAGCTGCTGGGTGACCAGAAGAGCTTCAGAGGTGATCTTATAGAAGGGATCACCAACACAGGCCACAACTGGGGGCACCAAGGCCTGAACATGGGGGTGGAAGACTTGAGGCTGGTGGTTACACAGGATCACATATAAACAAGACAGTGCATCAATCTTCAAATTGGAGGAGCTTGATTTATCATTCAGAGAGAATATGATTCCTAGAAAGAAAAGAGAGGACAAAGGCATTTAAGATGACAGATTATTCTTTTGTTTGTTGCAAAAACAGAGTCACCTGAGTGCCCTTAAGACAGAGCATTTACATTTTTCAGAAAGCAAGCTTCAACTTTCCCCCTTAAGCAAGCGCTACTAACACAACTGACAACCGTTCTATAGCATAATGATCTATACTAGATGAATGGGCATGTCTGCACATAGAAAAAGGCTCTTGCTGTTGTAAAATGGAGAGGGGTGCCTAGGGCACATACCTGGGATGAGCACAGGGATGTGCTGAGTCAGGGCCCCAGGCAGCACGTTCACCAGCTCAGTCAGCATGTTGAAGCAGCACTGCCTGGTCTTTACACTCTTCTCCTTCATCTGTTTATGCAGAGCTTTCACGATCATGGGCACCTGCACAGACAAACAAAGCTTACTTTCTGTACCAAAAACATACACATAGGTAAGCAACAATTACCAAAAAATAAACAAATGAAAATTAAGGCAATGCTCAATTAAAAGCACATGTGAATGTGCATACAGGTGTGCACATCTGGGTCTACCTGGCTCTGAAGCATAGTGAGCGGAGTTTCACCCTGCTCCATGGCATCAGGGTCGCAGAGCCAGCTCTGGGCTGGTCGTGTCTGTTTTAGCAGGGACAGGTAGGCGTGAAACACGTCTGCCTTCACATTCTCCTCACGTTCTTTAAAACGTGCTATGAGTGCCGGGGAAACAGTACGGTAGAACTCTGGCAGCATCTCATGCCGAGTGCTCACTACAGCGTCCAGGCACTTGGCTGCTGCCCGCCTCACCTTCCAGCTCATATCATCATCATCACTGTACTCATCATCACTTCCTGAAAGGAAAGCAGAAGATTAAGTCTTCTAAATGTTGGCAGATGCACGGTCACAACTGTAGATCTAGAAACATCAAAAAACTGCTCTGACAACTGAAAGAACTGCTGGTTTGGAGATCCTCCGTTTTAATAATACCATGCATAATTTAAGTTTTATTTGCCAGGGTTAAATAAATGTCACACCACCAAGCCTAAGTATACAAGGAACTTGAGTGAACCATGTTCTAGACCACTGCCAGACTGCACAAACCACTGGGGATATTTACAAGAAAGCATCGAGCCAGCATGCTGCATTATTGAACAGGCAAACACAAAATAGATATGAATGAGTTATGGAAGACCGATGTGGACAGTCAGAGATGGACCACCTAAAACCAAAAACATCAAATGAAACAAAAACGACTGAATGTGGCCAAGATTTTGTAATGTTTTCAGTTAAAATTTATACCAGCAAGTTTATTTCTGTCACCTCCTTAAAAGGTAGCACTACAGAGGGGAGACTTTGATAAAGAACAGGACAGTTTTTTGTTAAGAAAATGTGCCAGTCTGAAATTTCTCACTGAACAGTCAAGTCATAACACTGCTCACTCATAGCCATTAACAACCATATAAACATGAACACAAATAAAAAAGGCAATAAACCTACCAAAAACAAAGAACCCATGACTATTAGTCAGAGTACCTTACATTAAAAGGCCTGTTTTAAAAGCCCAGTGAGAAGCTGTAGCTACTTTACCCAATACAAAAGCAAACAGTGTGTTTGTGCTAGGCCCAATTATCAGCTTTAAAAATGTTTAGAAATAAAAATGGTACATTTACATTTACTAAATATATTAATATAGTTCATAATGAAACACCTCGTGACACTGACAATGGCAAATAGTGACCATATGAATGCCAACAGCAGCTCATAAAAAAAAATAATAATAATTCCAGTTTACTGGCTGATTGACATAGGTATGTACCCTATGTAACCCTTAGTCATGAAATATTTGGAAAGAAAATAACTCACAAAGGTCAAGTAAAAATGTCAGTAAAATATGGAATACTTATAAGTGATGGTATAAAAACAGTGTGTCATAAATATGCCTCGGAAAGGTATAGTATACAAAGTTGTTACTTTTTAGCCCTGCCAGTTACGAGAACAAAACATGCCTCTTTTCGTCCTCTAAAATGTGAGTGTGAGACATTGCATTTTCATTTTGTGAATGTAATGGGGATGGGGGTGAATGTGGCCTCTTGAAGTCCACTCGACTCTCAATAATCACCCCCACCCATCACTGCAGGAGATGATGACTCTGCCACAGGCATGGCACCTCACTTTATAGCTCCTTTGCTGGTTATCGAGTAATGGGTCTCCAAAAAAAGAAAATAAAGCAATCTCATAGCCAATATCAGCTGTGAAAACTTGGTCAATCAAAAAGGCACCAGACTAGGCAAAATGCCTTTCATTCATTCCAATAATGAGCTGCTTCTGAGTGTCTGCCGCAGACCCTGTGCCTCCACGGTGCTCCCCCCCTCCTCATGAGTGGACAGTCAATACGATCTCCCAGCTAAGCCATTATAAAGCTACTGCTTCCTGGATTTCACTGAGCTCAAGATGGAGCATGGCTACCCAACCTGAGCCCAAAGGGACGGTAAGGGTCAGGCCGGGTTCAGACAAATATTTTAAAATGTTACTCGGGTTCAGTCACGTGATATAAACAGGCTATATTCTGAAAATCTTAAACTGCCAGCCACAGAGGACTGAAAATCAAGCTTGCATTCTCAAACCGCAGGATCAGTGATGACTGTTACTGTCTTTTTTTGGTCTTTCATTGGGAAAATTTACTGTTATTTTTCACAATGAATGATACCAGGCAAATCTACATTTGTAAAGCACACAGATATTGACTAAAGGAAAAACTATCAAGCTGGAAGTGCAGGCCAGGTATTGTTACAATAGAGAAAAATATTTATCAGTGTATGAGAACAGAGTGAGGAGTAACATTACTGTCTGTCACTGAGGTTAAATCATGGAACATATAGTTAGGCAGTTGAGAGAATCTTTTTGGACAATGGAGAGAGTAACACACTGAACACAGGCCTCTCATACCCTGGTAGTCTTCATCCACACCATCTGCATCCATGGCATTTTCGTCTTCATCCTCATCATCATAGTTGTAGTTAGGGTCATAGGTCAAGTACTTTAAGCAGATGTTGATTATTGTGGGGACATGGGGGTAGACTTCTTTTGGACACCTGAAGATGAGAATACAATGTGTCTGGTTGTTAATCTGCAAGACAATGTACAGAAGGCTCTTTATGTGTAAAGCCTGTGCCCAGAGGGGTTGCCACAAGCTGTGCTCTCCTATGTTCAGCTCTAGTGACGGCAAGCTTATCTTAGACAAACATAAGACGACACTCTTCAAATGGCAAAAGTCTCCACATGCTGTCCCTCTGCCCTGCTGTGCATGCTGCACCAACAGCAATATCGAATTTGATTAAATCCAAATGTGTCTATGTAATAATAGTACTGAACAAACACTCTAAAGAGAGAAGTGGACGACAAAAACTAATTTTGCCTACTAGAAGCCACAAAAGGACAAAGTGAATGCAAATAAGCCCAAGCCTGAGTTCTCAAGGTGAGTACTAAACATTCAAAGACATTCCTGAGGTTGGGTTCACTGAAATATGCATCACTCAGCACAGAGTCAACTCTCCCATCTCCTGTGTACAAGTGCAAAGAGCAGACACTCTGCCTTATACTTTAAGACATGACTAAACTCGTCAAGTAAACTTCTCTCCTCTTTGAATCACCTTATGTGGTGAATTCCCTAGACAATGTGATACATGAAATCAGAGCCATAATGACAGATGTATTAAAATATTAGATTTGCAAGTTTAAAATATTAGTGACTAATGCTCTGATTTTCAGAACTGATTTCAAAGGCTCTCCTTTCCAAGATTTCAATTATTGTAACAGAAAACACTGACAAAATAAGTTTGTAAAAAGGTTTAAAATAATCTGTACATTCATCAGCAATGATTAATATGCAAACATTTGAATCACATTTTTCTCAGTCCTATCAGAGTTTCTTGTTTTGTTAATGTCTTGTTAGTTTTAATGTGATCACCTACAGCAATAAACCACACATGGCCCCGCATTACTGGTAGATGAAGTCCCTGGAACACAGAAGAGGCGAACTGCTCTTGCAAAAATGGAGAAAACCTGGCACAGTGAAAATTTGCAGCTAATGTTTTTAAAAGAGTATTTTAGGTCTTTAAAAGTGAATTAAGAAATGAACACACGGTTTGAAAACGTCTCTGATAAACCAAGCGCACTGCCAGAGCAATTGCACAAAATTCCTTTTTAATCGAACCAATCCTGCCAAATGTAAACACACTCCGCAACAAATACTGTAATTCTCCAACAATAGGCAGCAGCCTATACATGAGTTTTACAAACTTGGTATTGGGTGCGGCTTCATTAAAATGGGGCAGCCTATCTAAAAACATGAAAATGCATTTGCTAAAAGTATAATTCAGTACACAAAAAGATGACGGCCCCAAAAGCTTAGTTGAATTGAAATGTACTGTTTACTGCAGCAATGAACAGTAAAAGCAACGCAAAGCAAAGATCAGTGACTATGTTCTGTCACTTAATCGCCGCTGCCGCATTCAGCCTCTCAAACTTTTTCAGTCCTTTGCTACATCACATTACATCCTAGTGTATAATGCAAGCTAAAGGAAAAAGCTCAATTTAACAGAAATTATAGGAACAAAAAGTTTATTGTTGGCTGGGAAAAGTTTTGTTTGAATGAACTGCAGTACAGCGATGTCAATTATCTGTCTACATGTAAATTCTTCAGTATAAAATAAGCAACAGGCTTCTAGAATGGGGTGGAAACAAGGTAAACACAAATGCGTAGGAGGATTTTAGCATATGCATTTTTATCACAACAACTGCCAAGTACTCAATGCTACTTCATTAAGAACGTCAGTTTTTAATAGATATTTTTTTTAATGATCATTTAGGTTTAATCAATCACGTTGGCACTAATAAATCATCAAAATACACAAACCTCCTGACGAAAGATTCAAAAGCTTGTATGCAGTATTCCCTCAACTCATCATCATCAATGTTGCAGAATTTCACCACCAGTGGAATGATCTTTTCCAAGTACTCGCCTGCAAAGGACAGGAACAGACTGGTTAATGTTCATCCAGAGTTTCATAAGAAAAAGTTGAAATCAGAAGTTATCATCAAAAAGCATTGAGAATACACAAAGAAATATGACTTTGGCGGCTGGCTGATAAAGGCTTCTCATTTAATCAAATAAATGATCTTTTAAAAGATGGCATGCACAAAAAAAACTTAATTAAACCAGTAGTGGAAAAGATAACTGCAAAATGGCTTTGAGTGCACTTCACTGAAGTAATCTTGCACATCTTAATCGTGGCTGTCTTTGTCTCATCAAACAGAGACGGTAATTGGTTGATGGGCGAACACACTAGCACAGCTAACCTAAATGACTTCTCACTTCATTTCACTTGCAGAATTCAAGGCTCTGCTTAGCATTGGGACTGCAGGATGCAGCATCCAATGATAAAGTGACAGGTAATAACAGCATGCCTGCAGATCGTCCCATCACCTGTCACACACTCTAATGTGCAAGTCACTTGCACAGTAAAACTCCAAGAAGTATCAACTTCTGCAATACACGCTTCTCAATCTAAACAGAATAGAATTTTGAGGGTGCCTCTGTGGGTCATGAGATATGCAAAGACAAACACAGATGTAAACAAAAAAATGACTCGAACGATATAACAAAAGCATGCTTCATATGGAATATACTTCTCACTCTAGGTAAGCATAATACAACCCATCTATAGCTTGTGTCATCACTATGGGTACAAACATTCCCCTCCAAATGAATGGACTGAAGCCTCTAATGAGAAAAGTCCTATTTTTAAGGAGAAAGTAAATTGGGTTTGTGATGTGATATATAAAACTGTCCTAGTATTTTAATCAAAGATAATACCATAACTATTTATGTTGCCATCTGACAGGAGATCCCCATATAGACCACTGCAGTCCTGGAATGCCTAACTGGCCTCACACTGTGGGTGAGGAAGGACGGACCTCCCTCTCCCGATGCTTAAATTTGTTATCTGATGGTGAAGAATTCACGGTATGTGCAGCTAACCAATGATACCGTTACTAGCAGTTTTAAAAAGAGCAATCACCATCTCAGCTTGGAAACATTAGGTGTTAGTTGGCGATTGGTGGTGGCAAAAACCAAACAAAGAAACTTCTGGGTACTACCAATGCCATTACTACTAGCTCAGTTACCACCCAAGAATAAGATGGCTACAAAGAATTTAAATGTGCCAGAATAACAATCGTAAATTTCTCACCAATTCTGTGACCAGCCTGTCGGCTGATGGCTGCGATGCACTGGATATAAGTGCGGGTGGTGGACATGGAGTCGTTGCGAGACAGCTCCGACAGTAAGTGCTCGATGAGGTCCACGAAGACCAGGTTGCCACAGCTCATGACAAGGTGACCAAGGGCTATGATAGTCCTCTTTCTCACAGCCAGACGAGGGCTCGTCAGCTGGGGTAGCAGGCAGCTCAGGATGGAGGGGTGAAAGTTCACCAACAGACCTCCTTGTCTGGAAAGTGGATTAGATAGAACACACACACTCAATGTAAGCATGTAAACAAGTATATTGTAAATATAGGTAAACTGAAAAAAGTGCATGTAAAAAACAACAAGAATTTACAATGAACCAAATAGGCTTTACAAAGTTAATCAATCTTTACAAAGTTAATCAATCTGAATTCTAAGCAGCATGTTCTACAGACACTGATATTCTAGCTGTGACCAAGGGGCTTCATTCAGCCCAGTGAATGGCTGCCTCACTGGCTTCCAGCATTATATTAAAACTTTACTGCTTGCCAACAAAGCCAGAAGGGGTCCAGCTTAGGGTTGGAAGAAATGGCAAAAATATTATATCACTATACTTTGAGAAACTTTCCCGATATGCGATGGTCATATGTTTTTTTCCACCACCTGTTAAGACAAAAATGAGCCACAAGTATATTTTGGTATAAAAGTATGAGTACAAGTTTTTGTTTGTCACACAGTACAATAAGCTCCCTGAAGTGAGACTAATGATGGTCTCTGAAATAAAACAACGTTTGACAGTGCTTTGCTGTCAAAGTACTGACTATATCACAAGCCGTTCAGTAAATCATATTGTGCCCATAACTTATCACGACAAATAATGGCATATAAACCATGAGTCACAGAACAAACTCTTGAGCATAAGTGGTAAATGTTCCCGAACTGTAAGAACTAGAGGCCCTTGCAGTCTTCAACCAACAACTGAACACCCCAAGCCCTTCAAAATCTTCATGTCTTAAATAAACTAACAGAATTTAACATATCAGTTTCAATGGTAAACTCAAGTGCTGTGAACTGAGATGAGGAGGCATTCAGAGCCACAGTGACACACAAAAATATCTTAGCAAGGGCATATTTTTGCCAGAACTGTCATCTCGGTCACTGATGGTTTGTTCGCACCTGCAGAGCATGTCAGCCATGATGTCCAGGGCTTCCAGCTGTACAGACACATCCTCCTGCTTGGCAATTGCGCTCGTGAGGCGGCCTGTGATCTTTTTGCACACACTGGCAGCAAGGGCAGAGCCTGTGCGAAAGACACAAACACACAGTTCAGCCAAGACTTCCTCCTACTCTGGAACACAGCAAGATCTGTAAATGCACATGATGGTCTCATAACACAGTGTGAGAGAAGAACCATGAAAGGCACACTTCTGATATCAAACATGTATTCAGCATCTTCACTGAAACCTGAAAGGGAAAAATAAGGAATTAAAAGGTCAGGGATGTTACCACTGGATGCTGGCGGGAGTTCCCCGATCACGGTCTTCAGACCAATGCTGGAAATGTCTCGAAGCTGTTCTTTGTCTGACAGCATGTTCGTGCACAATGTGTCGACAATTGTTTCAACCTGGTACTCCTTCACTTTGCTGACAAGAGGTCCCAAACTGCAACACAAATTATTACAATTTACCAGTGTTTGTTTTTCTTTAACATGAATAGGCCACTTCACTTAATTATTAAAAGTAGTAATCAAAGAACCTACTTAAAAAGATCATAGTGTCTTAAAAATAACAAAACCATCATATTCCATTTTGAATTGTAAGAGTGACCAGTAACAGATTCTGCAAATTGCCACCCAATAGCTGATTTATGATTTTTTTATTTTTCAGGCATGTTTAATTCAAGTATCCAAAATCAAATATTTAATTCGCACATCAACACAGAAGTTCATAATATTCTGCTTTATAATTATCGCTGTGCTGCAATAGGACACTACAGGCTAAACAGACGCAATATACGCTAATATAGAAAAAATCAATATATCTTAATAATCCATTTTATTACATTTATCACCAATTTTATTACAGCTTAACCTACATCAAAACCACAATGGTGCTTATTCAATAACATCTGCAAATTAAAAAGTCAGCAGAAGAATAAATTGCTGCTACTGTACAGTATGTGAACATCAGAAATTGAAAGATTTAAGGGGTCAAAGTACAATAATTCAGCAGTTATTGTTTTAAAAAGCTCTATAAATATGTAGCCTAATTCCTGTTCCTGAAGCAGTTTCAGCATGAAATGAACAATAACATGCAAGATATGAGGCAAAACAAATTGGAACAGATTGAATGCTTGGGATTAGAGGAATCTAAATTTGAAGGGAATATCAAGCTCTCCTCTGGGCCTATTAATCTCTTTGGTTTGCTTTGGAATATTTGGAATTTAGGGCCCACACAAAAACGTAATATATATCCTTTGAGTTAAATAGGAATAGGTGTTCTCATACAACACTTTAAATATCAGAAGAGTGCACGTCAATAAAAATTAATTAGGTTGGAAGAACTTTTTACACTGTGGAGAATTTCAGGATAGAAGCATTACAACACAGACAATCTGATTATTAAAAATAAACTACCTAGACATTATTACTCAGTTTAAATATGATTTTATTTCTTATTTGTTAGACATTGATTAATTGTATATCACACTGTTTTTATTCAAAAAATTTTTCTTTTTTAATGTATACTACCATTTAAAAACATGATAAGAGTGGGTATTTTAAAAATTAACATTTTGATGAGTCTGAAACGCCACTAGTTAAATGTTGCTCATACCATTTAACAGCTAGGTTCTGAACCTCTCCATTTTTGTCTTCCAGGAGTTTGAGGATCATCTTGACCACTTTTCGCTCACTGTCATCATCCAACTTGATCGAATCTTTCTGCAGCTCAGACATCAAGTCATTGGTGGCCATAAACCTGTAGGGGCAGAGTAAATTTCAATTAAATTCAATATGAAAAGTAGTGTTTTATATGAACAGGGACATGAATTAAGGTAATGCAGGTTCACAATCAGAGTTTTCAGTTTTTAAAGGTTAAAGTAATTCTGTATGGAATTACAATTGGAGGAGTGTTAAAAATCGTGTCTTTGGTGTTCAGTGAATAGACCTCTTTAAACAGTTTGACATTTCTAGTGATTGGCACTTAAAACAATACTAGGTTATGATTCAAAGCACGGCATGATGAATTTAAAGATCTATGTTAAAACTGGCACTGCCTTAGACTGAAGATGGGAAGACTTAATGAACTGTGTAGAATGTGCTACAGATGCCATGTCTGTATAGGGAGTAGGTTAGAGCAGACTGTATGACAAACGTGTTTGCCTTTCATCTTGCATGTCACGGTTTGGTTGACTCATCATAATCCAGTTTGGGACGAAACTGAAGTGGATTAGCTTTCAGACGCTCATCTCGTCTCTGCATGCAAACACCAAAATTGCAGTCTTTCAGCATTGTGAGAAAAGAGAGGAAAAAACCCACTTCATCTGAAAACAAGAGATATGCCTCCATCGCAAAAACGGAGAGCGCCCAACTGCAAAACCTTTGGCACTGTATTGATCGAAAGGAATCTCTTCTTCCAGCAAAAAGTCAAGACAGGATGAATAATGCATGGAGGGCAACCTCAACCACAGTGTGAAAGAATGACTGCCGAAAGAAACACAAGAAACTGTATTAAAAAAGCAGACAAAACATCCCAAGGAGGTAGCAATGCAACCGGTCTGATCAGAAAACAAAAAAACAAGTTGGTCTTCAAGCACATTGCTTTGAGTGTGTACTTTACAGATTTTTGTAATCCATGTAAAATTGTACATGGATTGCTATTTGAATGTGCTTGAGCCACAGGATTCTGATTAAGATCAAATACAGTGTCCAATGTAAGTAATTTGCCCAGGACAGTAGAATAGATTCATACTTTGGGCTGAGCAATGTGGGTAGGGGTAAAATCACTAAAAGCTACTTTAATTGCTTGTTTGAATGTGGCATGGTTGCTGGTGCCAGAAGGGCTAGTCTGAGTATTTCAGAAACTGATAATCTACTAGAATTTTCATCCACAACCATCTCTAGGGTTTACAGAGAATGGTCGGAAAAAGAGAAGATATCCAGTGAGCAGCAATTGTGTGGACAAAAATGTCTTGTTGATGTCAGAGGTCAGGAAATGCAGAGAGCAGAATGGTTCGAGAAAGAAAAACAACAGCAACTAAAATAACTTATTACAACGCAGGATACATGCAGAAGACCATCTCTGAACAGAACACGTTGAGGTTTGAAGCAGATGGGCTACAGCAGCAGATGATCACACTTGGTGCCACTCCGGTCAGCTAAGAACAAGAAACTTAGGCTACAAAAGGCTCATCAAAACTGAATACAAGATAGAAAAAACATTGCCTGGTCTGATGTAGCTTGATTTCAGTTGCGACATGCAGATGGTAGGGTCACAATTGGTCTTGGCAACATGAAAGCATGGATCCAGCCTGCCTTGTGTTAACAGTATGTTGGTGGACATTTTCTTGACACACTTTGTGGTCTATGGATCTATAAGTACCAACAGACCTATTGTTTAAACACCACATACTACCAGAGTACTGTTGCTAACCATGTCCATCCGTTTATGACCACAGCCTTCTGAGGGCTACTTCCAGCAGGATAATGCACCATGTTAGAAAGCGCATCATCTCAAAATGTTTTCTTGAACATGACAATGAATTCACTGTACTCCCAACAGCCCCAACAGTCACCAGATCTCAATCCAATAAGAAATCTTTAAGGTGTGGTTGAATGGAAGATTCAAATCACTAATGTGAAACAGACAAATCTGCAGGAACTGTGTGATGCTATAATGTCAATATGGACCAAACTCATTGACATATTGAATCTGTCACAAATAATTAAGACTGTTCTGAATGCAAAAAACGTCCAATCCAGTACTAGCAAAGTGCACCTAATACAGTGGCCATGGGTGTATGCTGAAATAATTCACTATTTCGTCCATGTTTAAATACTCCATTTTACTCCTGAGATTTTAAAATATGGCTAATTTTAAAATAAATTTGGTCAGTAGTACATCACAAATGCCCTTTCGAACACTATACAACGGGTTCAAAAACATTTTAGTAAACTCAAGTCTTAATTCTGACCAGTCAAACACAGGAAAATACAAACAGAATGAACTAAATAATTGTCAGTTATAGTAGTATATATATATATATATATATATATATATATATAAACTGTAAAGATAAACTGTCTCTACACTGCTTAGCTGGGGAAGCTGCATCTGAGAAAATGTTTACAGTAAGGGAGTTGGTAATGAAAGTCAGTTACTTTGATCAGCTGCTTAAATCCAACCATGTTCACTTGCATCATAACTGTTTGCAACAAAGCAAGTTTCTGCCTTAGTGAGATCACTATGATCACAGATGTGTCTGCAGTTTTAGGCTATAAAGCATGGAGCAGGAGAAAGTGGACACTAAGGTCTGGCACTGTGCATGCTCTAAAGAATGACACTGCTTCAGATGGCAAAACGATCAATGGTTATTACCCATTTTATGGGAACATGCTTTAGACAGTTTACAGCGCACACTACTCTGCTTCTTGTCAGACTTTGAACAGCCAAACACAGGCAATTCCTCAGACCCATCTTTTCAACATAGTCCTCATCTTTTGAGCCTTTATCTTCTTCAGTAATGCTTCTGCTACTTTTTTTTTACATTTTCTCTTTCATTCTGCTCACACTCTTCACATAACGATGCATCTTATTTTAACAATTGTTACTTTTTTATCGCCCAGTTCTACTTTTACTTTCCAATGGTTTCCTATTACTCTCCCCATACAAAAATTATTTCACCCCTCTTTGCTGTGTTGATCACCAAATTAACATAACAGTTGACCACAGTTAAAAAAAACAATGTCTACTTTCTTTTCTAAGTATTCTGTGCTTGTTTTTAAGAATGCAAAATACGTCCCAGCAGGAGTTCAACACAAGACTACATATTTCAACAAGATTACAAAATCATATAAAATCATATAAAAAAGGTTTCACATACAGGTAAACATTTAAGTAGCATATTGGTCCTGCTTCTAGAAACTCAATGAAATTCTGTGAGCATTACCAGACATGTCAGATGCAGGATTACACACATGCAAGCATCTCAGCTTTTGCTGATGAAGGAAATCTCTTCTGTAAAGATGATAGGCATCTTTATTGAGCAGACATCAGCAGAAAGTGCTGAATGGGACATCAGAAGGAAAAGAAAAACCCCCACAATCAATCTTGAAACAAATCTACAGGTCCTTCTCAAAAAATTAGCATATTGTGATAAAGTTCATTATTTTCTGCAATGTACTGATAAACATTAGA
>JBBIGC010000125.1:19825619-19838351 GCA_037576955.1 Lepidarchus adonis | reverse complement strand
TGTGTGTGTGTGTGTGTGTGTGTGTGTGTGTGTGTGTGTGTGTGTGTGTGTGTGTGTGTGTGTGTGTGTTTAAATACACTGCCATAACATAAACCCCACTTATCTAATATTCAGTGATTCTCTTTATGATACCAGAATAGCTCTGACTGTGGTGCACTGTGATCTGGCACCTATCTATCAAAGTCAGCATTAAGATTTTGTGCATTTGTGCGTTGTGCCTTTTTTCAGATTAGACTAGACAGTCTAGCCTTTGCTTCCCAAATGCATCAATGAGTCATGGGTGCCCGTGACCTTTCGGTGATTCAGAAGTTGTTCTTCAATGGATCGCATTTGGTAGGTACTAACTACTGCAGACCTTGAACACTTCACAATACCTGCTATGTTGGAGATGCTCTGACCGAGTTGTCTCCTCATCACTATAAGGCCAAAGTGGCTCAGATCCTTAAGCTCACCCATTTTTCAGCTTCCAGCACATCAACCTCAACAACTCACTCTTGCAACACACTTGCTTACTGAAATATTATAGTCCTGACAGGTGCCTCTGTAATGAGATAATGACATAATGCACTTTATCTGTGTACATGTGTATGTGCTGTATATAGTGTGGTGACTTTGGGGTTGGGGTTTGCCCTCATTGGCTGCTCTGCGTAGTGGGCGCACAGAGCATCATGGGAGCCGTTGTGTGTTTGTGTTGGGGTTGTGTTTGTGTGGGTTAAGAGCTGTGTTTAGCGGGGGAGATTGTTTGGGGGTGATGTGCATTTATTGTGAGTGTTTTATGGTGTGTGTGTTTGTGTACATGTGGGCTTGTCTGCTCAGTGTGGCTTGGTCACTTGAACGAGAAGAGCAGGCATGCTGAAATGGTGACCGGGGTGCACTGAGCAGATTTACGCTCACCAGGTGTTGTGTTGTGCTGCTCTGAAGCAAGAGGGCGCACGGGTTCCTTTAGTCTTGTTAAAGGCTGGTAAATAAAGGGTATTGGACGCTGTCCAATTTGCATCCAACTCTTGTGTTCGAGTTTCACTCGTAGTGGCTTGGGGTTTCCCTCCCAAACACTACAATATATACAGAGGGTCCTCATGTTACATTGCACTCGACATAAAGTGATTCGTGGTTATGTCGCTGGCTGCCTTTTTTTACACTGCTCTTGCGACATAAAAGCAATGTTTCTGTGGGAACTAGTTGGCGAGCAGATGGGATAAAGACACTTGCAGGCACACGTCGTATACGAGGGAGATGGTATTGTGCCACTCGCGCTCTTTTGTTTGCGTTGCTTGTTTGGAAACTTCATTATGCCTCCCAAGTGTAAGACAGACGCTACAGTAAAGGTCAGTAACTGTTTCACTTCTAGTAATGGGAATTACGGCTCTTTTAAGCGAGTCAGCGCTTATGGCTCAGGTCATTAAAAAGAGTCGGCTCTTTCAGCTCCCAAACGGCTCCTCAGATTGTTTGCTGCTTAAATGAATTTGTTACCAAAAATAATGTAAAAATAATTACTAATATTCAAACATACATTATATCAAATGTTTATTATTTACATGGCTTATTATACTGGCGTTTGTAGGCAGTAGTGTAGACAGGAATAATGTCATCTCTGCTTTCATTGCTGATACCCTAAACTTCCAGTTTAGAAGCTCCGCCCATAATCTGGGTGTCATATTAGAAACTGGTTTGTCACTCAAATCACATGCTGCTGTATCAAAGCTATGTTTCTTACATTTGAGGAAAATCTACAAACTCAGGTAATTTACCACTACAAAAGATGCAAAAAAGTTAATACACATGTTTATAAGCAGCAGAATGCGCTACTGTACAGCGCATGCTGAAAACTGCATAAAATCCAGCATATAACTCCAGCACTGTTCTCTCCACTGACTCCTAATTAAGAACAGGGCTGACTTTAAAGTTGCCCTTCTTACCCATAAGACACACTCTCACAGACTCTCTCTCTCTTTAAACTGTGACCACCATTACTGAGTCTGAGGAGGATAGTAGCTTTGTGTTAAGTATTTGTATAAGCTTACTTTAGGCACAAGAAACTATTTTGTAGCAATAGTGCTTGTATATTGTTCTTTCATGTACTGCTTACAATTATTAATTTTTCTATGCAGGTGCATTGTTTTACATCACACTAAAACATTTGGCTTGCTTTCTTTTCGCAGAGCATCCTGTTGCCCTCTCTTTCCCCAGGTTAGTGATGCACATGCAGCAGGCTGCACACATGATGTAAAATAATCCATAAAACAAACACCCTTATGTAACAGCCATCATCAACTTTTCAGTCATGTGTTTCACATTGTTGGCAGATAAGAGTAGTAGTACAGTGATGTCAGTCATGTGTCTACTTGTAAATTCTTTAATATAAAATAAGAAACACGGAAATGCAAACATTATTAGGCTTACCTTTCTTCAAATTCTCCATAATCAGATCCATAATTGTTGTCATCGCCGAACAACTTGATTTGTGCTGTTTTGCTGTTGCTGATGTCAAACATGCTTTTATCACTGGTATGACTCTCACATATTGCAGATGTTGCTTCTCGAACGCAACGACCTGGAGCTTAAATTCTGCAGCGTAGTTTTTGCGTTGTGGCACGATATTGGTACGTTTAAAAATCTATTAATTTAATTGTTTATGCTCAACTATGGTATAATGTCACCACTGGTATAGAGCTGCAAAAGCTTCCAGGGGCCAAATTAGATGCTTTTGGTCAATTGGTAAATTCAGTAATGCTGCGGCTAATAACGTGAGGGCGGCCTTTTGTTGGGGAAATACGGTAAACCAATTGTGTTGTATCTGGGGTCACAGGACTGGTCTGGGGTCACAGGACTGGTCTGGGGTCACAGGACTGGTCTGGGGTCACAGACTGCCACATTTAAAACGAAAGAACTGGTTAAATTCGGGGGTCACAGTCAAACCATTTGTTAAAGTATCTTTTTGGAGCTGAAAGTATCATCTTTGTCTTTCTCACAGGCTTATCAGAAACGGTCCTTAACATAAACAAGGATACACTCAAATCATACACACACAGACACCAAAAATCTCTCTCACACATACAATTGCTCTTTCTTGGTAAGTACTAACTACCTACTGTACCATGAAGCTATAAGCCACCTTTGGTAGGTTCTATCTACTGTATACCTGGAACACTCCATCCCTGACAGGTGTCACTGTTACTCACTTCACCATCTTTTTTTGTTGTGGCTGACCTGTGTACAATCATCACCAATACAGTGTCACAACTAACGTTCTAAAATAAATAAATGTATTAATATTTCTCTCTCCATTAATATATCTCTCTTAATAACAATGCAGCAACTGCTTATTATACTACCAACACATACTGCTATGTAAGGATATGTTCAATTAGACCTAGGCTATACTGAAATGTGCATGAATGTAAGCTTAAAAGGCTGCATTAAAGCAAAAGTATGCCTCAGGTTTGCAAGGAAATCTTTCTTTTACAGATATGGGTCGGGATACCAAGATTTGTGTGCAATGGCAGCATTTGCTTTTGGTTTTCAGCTATGCCCGAGCCTTTTAAACTGGTCAGATCAGTTTGCAGTTTTGTTTATTAGTACATAAGTGCTAACGAGAACACAGTCTGCTTTTCTAGCATTTTTTACATGGCTCCAGTTGACGAGTTATAATAATGTGTTTGTCACATTAGTGGATTCATGTCTGAGTCAGCAGCATTACTAAACACATACAATACAGGGGGATTACAGTGTATTTTAGTCTGTTTGTATTATGATACTGGGCCTGTAAATGTAGTGTTCATGCCAAACTCACATTCATGATTATTTCAGATCTCAAACTGCAATTCCATCTCCAGAGCTCATACATTTGAACTCATTTGCCTGTGACTCATACAGTTTATGACTCAATGGCAGACAAGAGGTCAAATGTGATTGAATTAATGGCACAGTCACGCAATGGGAAGACACACTAGCAAACATCTCTCATACACGGCCATACACGCATACATGCTCCAACTGAATATGCAAATACATGTGATAAAGTCTGGATCTCATTATGTAAAGGATATTAAAAAGTCAATAAAATAAAAGAGTGCCAATAATGAAAAATAATCATGCTGGCATTTTGGTCATTTGAGGCAATGGCAGGCAAACTTGTTTTCTGAAAGCCATTTGATTACACGCTCATCAATCCAATGCCAATTTATTTGCACTTGCAACAAGGAGCCAATTTGCCATAAAATCTGTTATGATTTCTAAGAATACCCACAACAGCTGTGTGCTAAATAGCTCTTAGATGGACAGCAGGTGGCAAACACATAAAAGGGAGATTGAGAAGTCAGATTAATGCCATGGTGAGGAAAAAACATAAGCAAATCATCACAAAGCATTTACCACTTCACAATATCAGACTGATTCAATGATTCAAATGTATTTTAAGATGGGCAAGCATACCTGGTCTGCATCTAAATAAATATAGAACAATGTCCAAATGAAACAAGTCCAAACAACATTTATACACAAAACAGTGCAAAAGCTGATTGTGAATGTTTACTTTTTGTTGGAGCACTTTATATTTTTATAGAATAATGATTGCATGAAATGGCATGGACAAGCAGAGCTCCAGCAGATGTCAGGAGAGTGTGTACTGTACGGGTTAATACTTGTCTTGGGGAAAGGGTTAAAATGTGAGAAGAGCATTAAATTAAATTTGACTTAGATCTTTGTTTAAAGCATACTCAGTTTTTTTACATTAAAAATGGTTTGTGATATTTACTTTTATCACTTGATGGTGGACAATATATCAACATTTCAAGATATCATCAATATCACATAGTAAATTGCACCACAACATTAGTGTATCATGATATCATCAGTACTTAAATTCAGTACTTATTGTCATAGTGCATGATTTAGAACAGAGAGTAAAATAAGTCTTGTTTGATTTAGAGCAAGGAAAAATCAGTACTAAAATCATTTGTACTCATAGTTTCTGACAGTATTTTGCAAATGTGACTACTGGCTCTTATTAGATTTGAGTAAAAAGAAGTATTGTGATATATCATGTGCCATAAACATGTCTTGAACTATCGTAACCTATATTTGCCGTATCACTCATCTCTAATAGATGGCACAGCAATCTGAGCTGCTACCTGCATAAAAGGCACCCTATTTGTTATTCATGTTGTTGTTGTTATTATTCCTATTATCACAATGTGTGTAGACAGAGTATGGGTGTGTGTACGCTCTGCAAGCACAGAAGCCTCCTTTCACTGAAGTGAAGTGGATTTATGTACAGAAATAAATCTTAATACTATTGCCTAAGAAGATCCAAGCCCTTTTCAGGCAATCATGCACATGATGTCCCAGTTCCATTGGCTGGCGGAGTCAGTGATGTGTGATGGAGAGTGCGAAGCATGCCCGCAGTGTTCACATAATAGCATGCTTTCCGTCTGTAGGCATTAGTGCACAGATGCTCCAAGCAAACCAGGACAAGGAGAAGAGCAAATAGGCCTGACCTCATTTCTGCTTAGGTGTACAAAAAGCACCTCTCATGGTCTGTCTGAGACAAGACAAAGCCATAGTGTTTATTCTGCTGAAAAACGCAAAAATAAGAGCTTCATGCAAATAGCTGCTGTGTTTCTATGTTGGTTAATTCCAATTTGTGGCTAAAAGATCTCTTAATTACACAAACAGACAGCAACCCAGTGGGCTTGAATGACAATGAGGACGAATGAACACAAATGGAGTTTAATGATGTACCTTCTGTTTACAATGGACCCTCAGGGCCCTAATCGATTATTGCATGGTAATAGCCCCCTTCTTTGATAATGTCACACAGTCGGTTAGCATGCCGTATCCCTCTCTCTCTTTCACGTTTTACCTTCTCTTTTTTAAAACTCAGAAAGGCATAGCAAAGTTTATAATGAATACTCAGTTTCGTCCAGCCTCTGACCTATAAAGCACTCCTTGCACATAAAGCAGCAGTATTCACATCCATCAGCAAGCCACTTTTTATAGCACTTAACATTTAACAAATGCCCCGCCCCAATCCACACACGAACGCAAGTTATTACAAATGGAGTAAAGGCATTAGCATGAAAAGGCCTTAAGCATATTCACAGCCTATGGTGCGATTACATTATTTACTTGCTGTTGAAAGCCTTAAGGCCCAATTCCCAAAGAGCACCGTCCATTAATACACATTCATATGCATGTGAGCATTTTAATGCCTCATTCATCTTCACTATCTCAAACAAGGCTGCTGATTCATGTGGGGGAGGAGCACAGCTCATTTCATTACATCCTCTTCCTCTCTTAACACGCTTTCAAGTCTGATGGAATGAAGGAAACATGATTCCAATTGTATGCCCATTCCAAGCTATGGAAAAAGAAAATCACACTTTTTTTACACAAAATTTGCATGGTTATCACATATGCAGGTCAACCATATGTCATATGCCTGACCATACTGCCTGTGAATGCCTTTTTGTAAGGTTAGAGCCTAATAAGTACAACCATTATGGTGAATGATGACCTGAAATGGTCAGGGAAGCATGCATCAAACCATTTCTATTAAACCCTTAGGTGCATTGGTTGTGAGCTTTTGTGAAATGCAATAAAAGCAAGAATCCCTGTGTACTTTTTCAAAACATTGGTGTGCACAATTTCAGATTATATTTACATGTCTGAAAAATGAAAATGAGTAATGTTTTGGAGTAAAACATCAAATATAATCTGGCATAACATTTGCACAGGCCACATTTGGATTTTTCATTTATGTTAAATTCAGCTGATAAAAAGCATGCATTAAACACTATATAATATGTTCAAAATATGTATAGTGGCTTGTCAATTGACCAGGGTGCCCAAACTTTTGCATAAAACCCTTTTTATACTTTCTTAATTTACTTATTTAATTAATTCTTTTTTCAGAAATGTTCCACTAGATCCAATTAGCCACAAGGGGGAAATAATTCATAAAGAATTGCGTCATGCTGGAAATACCTGCAGTGTTAATTCTCAACTGTTTCATTGACTATACTTTTACCTTATTGCTTTGTATGACCTTTTGAATGTTTGCGCTTGCAAACAAAGCACTTGTGCCTGCTCATGTATGTAATTTCAGTTTAATTAAGCTTTCCCTTGAAGCACAGATTTCCTTTTATATGAAATAATTTAACTGTCAGGTATAAAACAAACTATTCAAGTCATGCTATGTGCTTTATAAACACACAGCAGGTTATCCCCATGTGCTTATTCCCCACCTTTGACACACTGATCAATTATACATCATGGCTGGAAAGCAAGTTATATGAAGGTATGTTTTTTTTACTGGTGTTTAAAGGAATATTCCAGCATGTTTCCTTAACTTTGTTTTTAACCTTAACGCAAAACCTGTTTACACACACCTTATTACATTAGCCAGTGAGAAGCTGTTGAATTCCACAAATAAATACCAAATATACAAAACTATTCCATAAACCCACCAATCCATAAGTCAAGGGTTTGTGAAAACAAATGTGTATGTTTGTATAATTTATTCTTTCATTGAAACATCTACATTTTACATTTACATGTATTCATTTGTCTGATGCTTTTATCCAAAGTGACTTCCAAGCTACAGGAACAATCAAGTATCTAGTTTTCTATAATAACAACAATGACAACAATAAGAATAACAAATGTTAATAAGTTACCACCACAGAGTTAAAGAGCACCGGTAACGTGGATTTGTAAAGAATGCATCAGCTGCAGAATGACTCAGATAGCACGGATGGAAATGTCATAGCCTGGATGTTTGTCAGTATTTCGATGAAAATAAATGGGTCAACAACAAAAAAAGTAACCTCCAGTTACTGCCAGTCAGAAAAGCATTAGGCTGATAAAGTTCTCTCTAAAAAAAAAACACCAAGCAAGACAGATATGACACAGCCTTATATTTCATTTTTCTTCTTTTTTCCAGCTAGGACCACCACCACAGATAGTGTAGATTACAGTAGGCTTGTTTTGGAAGGCTTGTAAAGGAATGGTACCAAGTTATTTCAGCAGTTAACCTTGTCTTCTGGTGCATTAAATTATGGTATTTCTTTTACCTGGTTTTGGTTTCACATTACCATGAGATCCATTTAAACAAGACTATTATTACTGAGGGAACTCTGGATTCAACAAATTATAGAGTAAATTGTTCCAGAATTATTGCTTAGCCAGCTTTTAAAAACAACAAATATTGCTGTAATTCTGAATGAAATTGCAGACTTCATCAGATACTCTCAAATAACATTCTGTCATGTTCGTTGACCTGTGTTGTTACAGTGTAATGGTTGTGGTATCGGATTTTCACAGATCATATAATTGCACATTTCAAACATTCATTCAGTGAATCCAGTATCTTCCCATTGTCTTCTATTATGAGTGTTTTTTTCTTTTAGTGATACAGCTCCATGTTGAGGTCCATGTAAATTAACCATTCAATGCAGGTGTGACAGAAAGGGATTAGGTCAGCTATGGACGTCAGTTGGGTTGTGGTTTCATTCTGTCATTAACAACATACCCATATTGAAAATTACATGTCGTTTTCTTTATGAGAACAAAAAGGAAAATCTAATTTATCACAATGTTTTTTGCAATATGTATTTTTTTCTCAAAATGTTGCAGGATCATTTTGCATACCAAGTTGTTTAAATGTCCAGATATGAATATTGCTAAGTGCAAGTATACACTGCACTGGACACCGTAAGACTAGAATTTTTTTTTCTCACAATTTTCAAAAACAGCATTTTTGTCTAAGAGAAAACCAGCTTAGACATGGAGTTCTTAATATGGGAATGGCATTGTGACACATCACCTCAGTGGTCTTGTCCACTAATTCCAGGGTTCCACAATGTCAGCCCAGGGCATTTCTTGCACTGTACAGAAAAATCTTGTGAGCTCCTCAGGACTGGTATTGGAAAGCCCTGCACTGCACTATATGGGTCAGGAAGCTGCACTCACACTGGTGAGGGCATATTAGATGAAACATGTTGAAAAAGTACTGGCTTGATCCTTTTCCTCCTAGTGTTTGTACAGTAATGTACTATTTATTCCTAAACCTCTTTCTCTTCTCTGCTGCGCTCCTTTCTCCCTCCTTTCCCTTCTCTCCTGACACTTGATTTACAGTGAGAGAGAGCACACAGCTCTCAAGGGGAGTTTCTAGCTAGGGATGTGTGTGTGTGGGTGTGTGTGTGTGCGTGTATGTGTTTCTATATGCATGTATGAGGAAGATGGCCAGGCTTGTCGCAGATGTTCTCCTTGAATAATGGATGCTATAAACATTGTGCAGAATGGAATCTCCTGTGTCTCTCCATGGCGATGTGAGGCCCCTTCCTCAGAGATCCTGTGGCTACAAAACTCCGCTAAGAGAAGTGTTTTATGGCTCTGTGGACACCTGTGGACTGAAGGCCAAAACCTACAATGGGATATTCACAATCATATTATTGTATAGCTCTCAGGAATGCAGACAAATACTACATTAAATTTGAATGGGAAGGTGTCCCAGACATGTGTCACTAATTTCTGATAATGCACACTGCAAATGAATAATGCCCGCTGCCATGGGAACGCATTTTGTGCTTCAATTTTGCAATTTCATCTGCCATTAGTGCATTTAGCAAACATGGACGACAGTTTCAATATAAATCTTTTTGGAAAATATGGACATTGGAGTGCTGGGGGCAGGCCCAATTTAAAAACCAGGAAAGGGGGCAAAGTTTTGGCTAAGAAAAAGAAGCATAGCAAGTTTTGCACATTCTGAAGAACAATTTTTTCTGAGTGCATGCAATAAAAATGCAATAAAATCAATCGATATAAATACTTTTATTGTGTTTATTTTCTCTGATTCATATATTGAACGAGATATTGTATTGCGAGACACTTCACCCCATCAGGATGTATTTTGCCCAAAATGGTTGTCTCAGAATACTGTAGTGGAGCTGAGGCTTAAGGTGGTGGCTGCTCACGCCACATGGCCCCCTGAGTAGAACAGTTTGTGTGTGTTTGGCATAGTGTTGCAGATTTATTGTTTTTATTGGGGGGCTGATATCTGAATGCTCTGTGTATGCCACGGCAGTTGGGGGCACACTTGCTTTACAAGTTCTTTAAATAGCTTTAATAAAGCAAAGGGCCATTGTCCAGTTTGAGCATTAAACCCTGGTGTCAGTCTCTGTCTTTTCCCTCAACGATTATCCAAGCTGGAAAATGATCAAAATGCATTATCCATTGTGTATTTCCAAGCCATGATGTAACCTTGATATGTCCGATCAGAATGATCTTCATTCAGAGTTAATGCAATGATTTAGGCAGATCTCTTTCACTGGTCATAATAAAGTAATAACTGTGACAACCGCAGATCAGATTTCCCCCATGCCATTCAATAATAACCAAACCATACTGAGTTGTTTATGTGCTTTGTAATGCTGTTTGACATATGTATGTACTATGCATACTACTTAAGTTGGCAATGGTAAGCTTATCACATGTAAACATGCTGAAGATATTGTTTAACTAGTTCATCCCTCAAAACATCCTAGTATCGCCAACATAAAGAACTGGTTCCACTGGCTCATTATTTGTCATTTTATTATTTGGTGCAAGCTTGTAATTATAATGTAAACTGGATGAGCATGCACATTTTTGTACAGTTAACAAACAAACTTTGATTGTGCCTCTTTTAATATTAAATATTTTGTATTTAAAATGTGAGAAATCAGATAAGATATAAGACACAAATAAGATATTTGGTCTCAAAAATCAATTTGATGCTCTAAAATAGATTTGGGAGAAATACATGCCTATATATGGAGCACAATCAACCACTGTTGTCAGAATAAGAAACTGAGGCTCAATAGCAGTGCAAACAAGTTTATTTCGTAAAGCAAAATCCAAGTCAAAAACAGGCAATGAGTTGAAAATCCAGGCACGTCCAAAAGCCAGGGCAAAACAAAACTTTGCAAAGATCAAGTTCAAACTTCCTGCATTTATAGTCAGTGGCCAGATGAGGCTGATCTGCTGAGTGGGTGTCATCTCTGAATCCCAGATTGGGTGTTTGGATCTGAAGTTAATCCTTCTGACTCCGGATCCAGATCCCGGGCCTTCACAATTATAAAGCTGTACTACATCAGGGCACTTGATGTATGTTATGCATTCCAGTTACTCTGAACCTTCATCAAGATCTACAGATAGAAAAGGAGTCAACTTGCGTGCCGTCATTACTCAAGTAATAGAGATGATAGTGAAATTCATTTACTCCCTGCCCTCTATTTTCCATTACCTGCCATCCTCTCAGGAGATTCTGTTCTGGTCTAATTAGACTCACTGCAGGCCAGCCCACTCTTGTTCTTAACACATTTAGCTAATTAGGAAACTTAATCGAATTCACATTTGATTAATAAAGCCTCATTTGTTGACAGTGTGGGGCCAAGGATGGTACCACTTTACCAGGGCTGATGATTAAGTCAAGTTCATTTTGACATTCCTCTGTTGTATCAATGGCTAAAGCTACAATTAGATAGATTTTACTTTAAAAAGTTCAGTCTACAGTCTTGTTTTTCAGTTCCTCAAGTTTGCATGCTTTTAAAGACATGCAGGCCTCTTCAAGGGTATTTAAATTTCATATCAAAAATACTTGGAAACACATTCTCTTGCCATGTTCAATGGATATGTGACATCGTTTACTTCATGAAAGATCAGATTTTCACTTAGGGGCTCCTACAACACTTTTCTGAGAGGATAGGGTTCTTTTTCTTTTGGTTAAGAGGAGGGAATCATTCATTCATCACTAATTGAAGAGAGTCTTGCAAGATATTGTTGATTGCAGCAGAAGTTTTAGTCTGTTTTGGGAATTGTTGTATGTCTACTAGAAAACTTTAACTGGCAGTTTCCCTTTTTTACTCTCCCTTTTTCCATCTTAGCTTTTTAAAATATTATTTTACTTCGATGGTTTTATACATTTTATGGATATAATTTGTTATAACAGATTTTTTAAACTCAGTAAACAAAGTCAAATAAATCTTGCACCACATGTAGTTTCTTTGTGTGCGGTGCACAGAGCTGAACACACAAAGAATAGCTTGGAAGTGAAGAGTGTAAGCTTTTATAGTGGGTCTGTTATGGATGTAAGTTGATAATGCAGTGTGCGAAATACTTGTTAACAATCTGTGCCCCTAACCCCACCCTCCCAAAGAAACATGATCAAACTTTACAAACTTGGATGTGGGTGGTTGGTTGGGGGTGATTTCTTTTGCTGATAAAATGTTGAAAACAGGGCCACACTGGCAAACTGTCCAAAATGTATAAACTCTTCTCCTAGGAGGAACTTGTTTAAAGAGTATGTCATTTTATCAGATCTTCTGCAAGTTTGTTGTGTCAGCGCATTGACTGGCTCAGGACCGTGCCACCGTTGACCTTGCACCATCCTTTACTAAAGCCCACTTATAAAATATACATACAACTGTGCATAGGCCGCATCTGATGCTGCAGAAAAATTAACTGACATTATAAAATCCAGTGAGTATGAGAAGTGTAATTTTAGCAATTCCATATGCTAACAACAGTTTATAGTTTTGGTATAATAAATAAATAAACGGTATAATAAATTGTAAATAAAGATTAAAATACAAATAAAAACAAATCCCATAGAGCGTCTTTGATTATAATATAGCATCTGATGTTAATAATTCGATATGGACTCAATATCTCCAGCTTATGCTGACTGGAGCC
>JBBIGC010000125.1:19779255-19825519 GCA_037576955.1 Lepidarchus adonis | reverse complement strand
TGTCTACATGGAGGGGAAAATTCTCTCTCAAGTTTTGTTAAGTGTTACGTTTGTTCCAGCACTTCTAGGAGCCCTTTAGGCTGTTCTGGTATTAGCAACGGTTGGGGCGCTTGCTTCCTGTTTTTTTTTTTTTTTTTTAATATAGAAGCAAAAGACTTTCTCCACAGAATCTGTGAGTTAATTAAGCTTGATGGGGAAGAATTAAGGGACCATTAGGGATGCCCATGCCAAAGCACATACATTTCAGTGGAAAATAATGGTTTAATACATTAAATTGTACGCAAAATTATTTTTTTCAAAATGTAGTTATTGTAGTATTTTACAATTACTAGAGCTGTCACAGATTGTGTGACTAACTCAAATGTATTGTATATAATTTTAACAATCAAATCATTTAAGAAACTAATGAACAATAAACAAAAATAAGGCCAGCATGTTGAAGTTAGATCATTTTCAGCAATTCTGCAAGCAAATAAATGATTCCTTTACTTTGCACATTTTGTTTAAGCTTTTTATTCAACAAATTGGCTGTACATGTAAATAAATAAATAAGTCGCTAATTTAATGGGTGACAAAAATAGTGTCTCGATTGCCTCATGGGAATCCATAATGAAGTCATAACCCCAGACCAGATGGGCAGATGGAAGCCTGCCAAAATGCTGGTTTCCCCACTGCAGCAGATTTGGGGTGATAAATGGAAAACAACATACATTCTCTATGAATTTTATTCACTCTGTCCCCCCTGTTAACAAATCCATAGCCATTGCATTTCGATCTAACAAGTCATATGTCACAGTGGATGTGTTCATGTCACAGTGGATGTGTTCATATGTGTTCACACTTCATTTAGTCACATGTTTATGACTCAAGGTACAGACAAGGTTCTGGGCTTTTTTCTTTTTTTTTCTTTTTTGCTTTTATGTACTCTGAGCCAGCAGCCACTCTGGCTAATATCCTCATTTGCATTTTAATTTTAACGATGTAAACAATTAAGTTGCATCTGCACTTTATTGTGCATATTTTAATCAAGTAATCTGATTGAAGTGTCACAGCTAAGCACACAAAACTATTACAAAGCATATCCACCAAACCGCACACGCAGTTGTATCAATATTCCTGTGCATTGCCTTATACCAACCGCTAAAATGAAGATATATTCCATATATAAATTTTTATGAGAGCACTGGCAACTTCTTGTTTTCAGTAGGTGAAATTTTAAAGCATATGCACTATGCTGCCGGTTTACATTTTTATCAGTATGCCTACATATTGCCTTGTTTTGTTCAGCTTATTCAGAATACATATAAACTATATTCCAAATATACATTTTTATTAGTATTTCTGCAGCTTGCCCCAGTTTCAGGAATGTTCTGGCTACCTCAACTAAAATTGTGAATACACACTGCAAGTTGCCTTTTTCTAAAGGACACATATGTATAGGGCTCTCAATGACTTGGACCATCAGCACCTACAGTGGGGCAAAAAAGTATTTGTGAAGGTGATTATTTGTCATTGTGAACACACCACGACGAAATGTGTCCTCTGCATTTAACCCAGCACACGTGTACATGTGGAGCAGCAGGCAGCTATTATCAGCGCCCGGGGAGCAGTGAAGTGGGGACGGTACCTTGCTAAAGGGTTACATCAGTGGTGTTCAGGCTTGAACTTGAACCTGCAACCTTCTGATCTTCTGACCTATGTTCATTATAGGTTCACTTCCACTGTGAGAGACAGAATGTAAAAAAAATCCAAAGAATCATATTGTATGATTTTTAAAGAACTTATTTGTGTAATGATGCAGAAAATAAATATTTAGTACCTACAAACAAGCAAGAATTCTGGCCCTCACAGACCTGTTACTTCCTTAAGAAGCTCTTCTATTTTCTTAGGATTGGGTGTATGTCATGAGGTCAGATGAGACCAAAATGGAACTCTTTGGTATAAATGCCACTCACCGTGTTGGAGGGAAAAAAATGCTGAGTTACTTCCCAAGAACACCATACCCACTGTGAAGCATGGTGGTGGAAACATTATGCTTTGGGGCAGCTTTTCTGCAAAGGGGACAGGATGACTGATCCGTATTAGGGAAAGGATTGTGAGATTTTGGGCAAAAACCTCCTTTTTCATTGAAGATGAAATGTGGCTGGATCTTCCAGCATGACAATGATCCCAAATACACTGCCCAGGCAACGAAGGAGTGGCTACATAAAAAGCATTTCAAACTTCTGGAGTGGCCTAGCCAGTCTCCAGACCTCAAATCAATGGAGAATCTTTGGAGGGAGTTGAAAGTCTGTGTTGCCCAGCAACAGCCCAAAAACATTACATATCTTGAGAAAATATGCATGGAAGAATGGACCAAAATACCAGCTACAGTCTATGCAAACCTGGTGAAGACCTACAGGAAACGTTTGACCAACCAAGTATTGAGGAGAACTTTTGTTATTGACCAAATACTTTTTTTCTGCATCATTATACAAATTAATTCTTTAAAAATTAAAAATTTAAAAAAATTAAAGAATTTACATTTACATTCATCTATCTATCTATCTCTATCTGTCTGTCTGTCTGTCTGTCTGTCTGCCTGCCTGCCTGCCTGCCTGCCTGTCTGTCTGTCTGTCTGTCTGTCAATCAGTCAAGATAGCAAGCAAGCAATCCAGTATTACTAGGATGAAATTTTTTTTTTGGAAAATTGCATATATTTTTGCATATGTCACACTAAGAATTTTTATATCACTGTAGATATGAAAAACATTTTGAAGGATAAATGTTTGTAACACCTTTATCACCCATATGAGGTCCTGTCGCAGCATCTCGGTGGGGTTCATGACAAGACTTTCCCTCAAACAGCCCAAAAGCAAATTTTGTTTCATTTCAGCCATTCATAGATGGACTTGGACTTATTTTTGTCTTATCCTTGTCTTACTGAATAACCAAATTGCACTTTAAGATGTTTTCTAATAACTGGACATTCTGGTAAAGAGGAGAATTCACAGTTCGATCATTAAAGCAAGCAACCCAGGCCTTGATACAGCAAACCAACAAATCAAAAGAGCATTAAATTTTGTATCTTGTCCTTTTCTGTGTTTTTGTTACCTGTATTGCAGTAATATATTCTTACTGAACTGTATTTGGAGTGCATTTGTTAATGCCACACATTCATAGTGAAACCTTGCTAATACAGCATAAAATGCACTTTCAGTGAGTGCCCACAAATTTCCCATTTTTTCAAACAAAAAATCACATTTGTCAATTCAGAGTACTAACCCCTTCCTTTCCTTGATTTTTTCCCTTGCTTTTTGTTGTTGACTCTTCTCGCTGTATTAATGTCTACAGAGTGAAACTGGCATCCTGAACAGTGGGTTCTTCCTTGAGTAATGTGTGAACCTATGGGGCAAGAAACCTAGTGTATCACTTTCCTATAGATCACTTTGTTCCTCTATAATGCCTCGTTTTCCGATAAAAGACATAATGTAGCTTAATAACTTGATTAGTCAATTAATTAATAAATGTATTTTATTCACATCTGAACTGGCCAAACAACTGCAAACAAAACCACCTGCTCTGCTCACCTGTATCTTACGAACTATATTGTTCCGTTCTTTGCCAAAGCCAAGAGTAAGGGCAAATAAATAGCACTCATGAACACACATTTGAATGTCAATTTGAGAAATCAGACACCTTAAAATCTAGTTATCCATATAGAGCTGTGTGCATAACTGTGCCATTTGGGACTCATTTCTGAACATCATCTCAGATATTGAAAGCTGGGCCCACTTGCACACCTACGCTTGTGTTGTGTTGTGGCAGCAAACACCGGTATATTTATTCACCAGTTGATTCAATGTTTTGGGATGTAACAGAGGGAGGCATCTTTGAGACGGCAATGTCAGACATAAACAAAGTGAATAAAATGGTCTAGAAGTGCTCTGTCATAACAGAAAAGGTAGCATTGTAGCAGTGAGCAGTGGTTGTGCTTTGGAGCTGACTATGCACTGCACGTCCTCCACAATGACAGGCAAGCGCAACACAAACACCTGTCATGCCTCCTGATTTCACCGCTGCTGCCAGCGCTTATTCTGATTCATGAAACATCAGGACGGTTGACAAGTGTTATGCTACAGCACCAAATAAAGATAAAGGTAGAGCTGATTTTTCGTTGGCCATTATGAGTATTTTGAGCGGGGCACGAGGGAATCCGAAGTTGCTATATTGCTAAATAAAGATATTATGGCCAGGAGAGCTCAGAAGGGGGGTGGGCGGTGATTTTCAATAACAATTTCAAGTACCCAGCACAGAGAGTCCTTAGAGAACCCTGTCTAAAAACAAATATTATATAATATTGAGGTCCAAACCTTCTAGTGGCGCTTATGATTTTGGCACATATAGAGAGATTTTGATCTGATGATTTGTGTTTAATTTACATGTGTCAAAACAGGTTTGATTAAAAAAAAACATACAAACACACATAACTAACTAAATAATTTCAAAATTTCCGTCGACATCATGAGCTGCCTGTAACCAATACAAGAAAACACAGAGTGCCTGACAAAGGTCGCTGTGGGGTCTAGATAGACAGATAGATACCGGTATTGAGCGCGGCTTGCTAAAATGGGGCGGCCTATCTAAAAGCATGAAAACACATTAGCTAAAAGTATAACTGAGTGCAAAAAAAGATGACATCCCCAAATGATTAGTTTATGTAATAATGATTATTTAAATGTACAATTTACTGCAGCAATGAACAGTTTGAAAAGCAACGCAAAGTAAAGATAGATCAGTGACGATGTTCTTTCACTTTTCACATTTTCAGCCCTTTGCCACATTACACTTCATCTTAGTATACACTGCAATACAAGCTGGAAATTTAACAGAAATAAAAGAAACTGGGAAAAGATGTGTTTTTCATTTTTGTTTGAACAACTGGAGGGTGGGATACTGCAGTACAGTGACGTCAATCATCCATCTACATGTAAATTCTTCAGCATAAAATTAGAAACACTGAAATGCTAAAATTATTAGGCTTACCTTTGTAATAATGTGGGGCTACCTATCATTGGGGAAATATGGTAGATAGACAACATGCTTCCCACAGGCATTAAGAACCTGGTGAACTTACAGCTTTACTGCAGCAATGGAAGTCAATGAAGCCTTGACATTTAATGAAAACAATTATCATAGGTGTTTCCCCTCTGTGTGAAGAAAGGAGGAGCTGGAACACATTGTATAGGATGTAGTGCTGTATATGGATATCACAATGTGGAGGAAAAGGCCAGAAAAAAAGACACATGATAATGAGCAGAACATTAGAAGAAAAGAACTCAACAGTAGATTCAGTAGCAGCTCAGTCTACAGCAGGGGTCACCAACCATTTTGAAACTGAGAGCTACTTCACAGGTACTGAGCCAATACTAAGGGATACCAGCTTGATACACTTTTTAACGAATTTGCTAAGTTTACCTTTAGTTAAGTATTATAATTAATCATTAACAATACTCATCTATGTGAAGACACTGATAAATCATAATCTGATAAAATGAAGACACTGATAAAATCATGTTTATGATTTTTTTAACAATGTCTTAACAAGGTGGGAAACAGATAATATCACTATTCTACACTTTATTTACATTCATCTTAGCAATTGTTAACATTTCAAATTATCACTTCTACAACATTTTTGTAATATGTAGTGAAGTGTCTCCACATTGTGCCATTACCCCACAAATGAAAACACACAGGTTTCTGAAATTATTAATTTAAAATGCATTCATCTTCACTGCGACAGCGAACTTACTGTCCACTAACGGTTTGTAATGCGCAAATCATTGAACTAGAATAGAACAGTTTACCTAAACTTATCTAAACTTCATGTATAACAAACAATGTTTTAAATGCTTTTTTAAATTGTAATTTTCAAATCTATATAAATGTGAATGTGATTAAAGAAGAATAGGATAAAATTACCTTTTAGATGCTGCTTACTGGGGAGTTTTTGGAACAGGTCAGCGGGCACCTCATGTGGTCCTTGGGGGTGCTGTGATGCCTGTGGGCACCATGTTGGTGACCCCTGGTCTTCAGACTTCAGCTCCAATCATCTGCATTGGGATGAACAGGACAGAATGGGGCAACAGTCATTTGCATTACGTTTTAGGGCTTCATTTATTTCCTATGCTTCAGGAAATCTGTGTAACATTCACTGCCTCAAAGTGTGCAGACAAACTGTAAGAAGACAAATTGTAAGTATGACTTGACTCTGCTGATAAGCACCAGTGAATTGATATCAAATGTTTGTTTGATGGAAGGTCATCTTCACCAAAGGCACATCACACAACGAAGCATCTCCAGGACATTGCTGTTATAACGGCAAGGAGACTGCCTCAGAAAGTCAACAGCTCATCTTTTCCCAGACTCTACCTAGAATGATTGTATGACTGCATGCAATTTTCTGGCTTCCAGCTCATTCGTCTCTTTGCTCCTGGGCCCTGGCCTCCTCCACCTTTTAATATCTGTCTCTCAGCAGCTTTGCAGGCTGCAAAGGGGAAGCCGATTGACATTGGTGTTTTATTCCACCACACAAACAAGTGGTGTAATGGGCGCTGATTGAAGCAGAAATCATATTGCCTTTGATTGCCCTGAGAGACTTGAAGCGCTGCCACTGGCCCATGAATCACTTCGTGTCAGGCAGGCAGAGTAGAATAAGCCAGACCTCCTTCCAGCAGTGAATGCTGCCTCAACTGCATGCTTGGGATTTATTTGGGGTAAATGATCTCATGCCAGCCTTTTAGCCAGCAATTGTTGTTCATTCTTTCTTTCTTTGTGCTTTTATTCTTTCCCTTTGTCTTTCCTTCTCTTTGTCCCCCCCCCCCCTCTCTCTCTCTCTCTCTGGCTCTCTCTCTCTTTCTCAGATTCTCTCTCTCTGAAGTTGGTGTGTTCTATGCTGAAGGTTTAACCCAATTTTGTAATGTACTCTGTACATCTATTATACACTCCTTCGTTAAGTCATCAGCACCTTAAAATATTGCAAATACACATGAATCAGAGACAGAATGCCAGTATCATAATCTTTATTTGTCAAGAACAAGGTATATGCAGGGGATTATTGTAGTACAACATAAATTCCAGTGAAATTAAGATAATGTGGTTCTGAGCTTGTGTTGAGTAAATACATGGCCTTTGGCATTTTTCTTAATTGCGTTTTGGATTGTTTTTTTGCATCAAATGATCTTCATCCCATTGCTAACTATAGCCAACTTTCTATCTGTATGTTATATAATAGCTCAGTCCCTGACAGGAAATATTGTCTATCAACTGGCTCCTGAATCATTGCTACTATGTTTCATGGTGTACCCCAAGGGTCAGGATTGGGTTCCCTTCATTTTATACCAATATTGCTGTTTCTCATGGTTCTCCCAGGGGCTCACTATTAGGTAAACCTTCTTTTTGTAATCGCCCATTGTGACACATCACATCCACAATGCCTAAGTGATCTTCACATTTCTTTTACCAACACTACTTCAGTGTTAGATAAGACTTTGGTGTCATTTTATTTGAACACTATACTAAATGTCTCACTTCTTACTTTCATCTTTTTTTTTAACATTTCTTGACTTTTCCTCACTAAAACATGGTGTATACATGTGTAGCATCAAGACTGGAGTATTGTAATGCTCTTTTTGCTGGTTTCCAGTCCAAACATATTTACTAAATTTGATTGATTCAAAGTACTTAATTACTCACAATTACTCATTATTACTTATACTAATCACTGTGAGTGCGCTGCCCTTTTCCTCTGTGATTTGTAATGGCTATCTATAAAGCACAGCATTAAATAAAAAATTTAATTTTGACACATTTAAGGAACTTAAACATTTAACCCTTATGTTTTTTACTGGCTTTTTACAGAATACTCTCCTTCTGAAACACTACACTCCTCATTTACAGCACTTCTATACATGACTCAGTTCAATCTTTCTGTTATAGAAGTTGTGCTTTTAGTCCTTTTGCAACTTTTGTAAACTTATGGTGTACACGTTGTTGGAGGTCTATATTTTATTCTTATAGCCTGTAAATTATTTGAGGTCTTGAAAGATACATTTTAATAAAATGCATTATATAAAACAATATGTGTTAAATCTGATTACAGAAATAATGTTCAAGAGCTGGAAGGCAATAACTTTTCCTGCACATCACAAAAATTGCTGTAGTTTGCACTTGGTACGTGAAGATGCAGAGCTGAACCAGATGGAGTGGAGGATGTGATGATTATTCCATTATGGCTGTGTAGATGTTAAACCAGCAGGTCTTGCTAAATAGTAGCATCCAGGACTTGTGTTGTTCTGCCTGTAGAGCTTTGTTTTTTCCTCAGTAGTTCAGGCTTCATGACCATCTACTCTTTTTTAACTGTAGCTTTTTTGTTTATTGCCATTGTCAAGTATCATCGTTAATTTTGTTAAAAGCATTTTTATGTCATTTGAAAACATCCACTTTTATACTGTGTGTTGCGTAAGAGAAATGTTCCATATGTACATTAAAGTCCATTATTAGGTCAACTATTTTTCTGCTTTTGTCATTGTTTTAAGGATATGAGGTTATGTTCTAATAATGTCAACATGTCCCTTAAGGCTTCCTGCATCATTCAGCTACACAATAAAATTCTGGTTTGATCCAGTTGAGAGATGTTTTGGGTATTTATGGATAAGATTTGGGTGACAATTAACTTCTTGTGTCAGCACTAAAGAAGCAACATCTGGACACCAAATATGTCCTGATGGTTGGCTACATCTGAGGTACTGTAATAATTAAATGAGCCCATTTCCACAACAGTATCACGCACATACTTAATGCAGTGCAGCCTAAAAACCACAGGCATCTAATATTGATTGTCAGCCTTGAGAATTCCTCAGATTTTCCAAATATTTTGATGATTTTATGTACTGTAGATGATATGTCTTTTTTAGTATTTTTTCAGGCATGTTGCTGTCAAATTCAAAATGAGCATATATTTTTCATGCAATAGTTAATTATCTCACTTTGAATGTTTGATTTTCTATTGTGAATGAAAAATTGTATTTTGTTTTTATTTACACTTTACCTGTCACAATTCCTGAGTCTGGTGTTTTGTTTCGTCACGTCTCTTTGTCACACACTTGTACTGCCCTCTATCTACCTGTTGCTTATTTGTTACTCCTCCTGTTACCCAGGAGTCCCTTGTTTAGTGGATGTATTAATACCCTTGGTTTAAAATAGTCCTCGTCTTTGGTTTAACCTCACATCCCGAAATGATTAGTTGAATTTAAATGTACTGACTACTGCAGCAATAAACAGTTCAAAAAGCAACACAAAGCAAAGATTTTTCAAATCCCAAAATCAGATCTATAACTGTTGTCGCCTAACAACTCAATCTGTGCTGTTTTGCTGTTGCTGATGTTGTGTTGTGGCATGATATTGGTAAGTGACAAATGTTATCAATTTAATAGGCTGTAAAGGCCTTCAGGGGCCAAATTAGATGCTTTTACTTCAGATCTGTAAATTCAGTAACACTGCAGCTAATAACATGGGGTTAGGGTTAGAGTTTTAAAACATAAATTAGCATTTTCTGCGGCTTATAGAATGGGGCAGCCTATCGTTGAGGAAATATGATACAATAGGGCCCACTCTGATGTTACATGCCAAACAACTTCTGAGTATACATTACAGTAGCTGAACATCTTCAGCCTGAAAGGAAATGCTGGATTTAATGCTGGGATTTAAGCTGAACTGTGAATTATCTCATTGCAGTTTAATTTATACAGTATGCAATTTGCTACTCAGCATTTGTTCAGATGGTAAGCACAAAGTGCACAGGGGATTAATATGAATCAGGCTAAAAGACTGACATCACCATGGTCACCTACTTATATTATTACGTGACTTTTATACTTCAATGACACATTAGAGGATATTAACTTGCCAATATAATTGGCTACTGATGACGTCACTAGCTGCGGATAAGAAATGTTTATTTGTCTTTTCACTAATTTACTTATGGACAGTTCTAACTGACTGCTCACTATTGCTTGCCTGACTCAATATCTGGGCTCCAGACCTGCAGAGCTTTTAGAACTTAGTTTTTAGAAAGTGAGTTTTTAGAAAGGGGCAGAATTAATAACCAAACAAATTTTTCTGAGGCAACTCTGTCATCAGCTCTGCTTTTCTTCCACTCTCCATATTTGCAGCTGAGACAGCAACAGCAAAAATGTTCCTTTGATGATTTATCACATGAGGGTTTCCAGGAAACAACACGTTTGAGTTAATATCAATCAAAAAGTGACAATAATTGCCTCACTATCTGCCTGTGCAGTTCCAGCGAAAGTGCCTCATGCACAAGCTATATGACATGTTCAATTATCTGGAAGGTAAATGCTCTCCTTCAGAGAAAAGGCAAAACTATGGCAACACTGGCCCTGTAATGGAATATAAAACCATTGTGAAATGTCACTGAAATAAAGGGTTGTTCAAGTAAAGTTTTAGACTTTTTAGACGTTTCAAAGCCTTTAAAAACTGTAAGAATTTACTAAGATCACCTAGATGTTTGTTCAAGGTAGATTATGAACTGAGTCAATTTTGTAGAGATTATTCCATTCCTGGTGTCCTAATGAGCTTCTGATTGTTCATTAATTGATCAGCACAATGGAGAATAGCTGATGTTGGAATTTTTAAACATAGCTGCCACTTTTATTCAGATACCGACTTAACAACTATGATATGATGTTTACGCTAGGAAAGGAGACTAGAAGGTGTTAGAGTTTGTGGCTCCTCACATTCTGACAGGCGAACGTGAGGGCACATATTTTACAGCCGTGTGTCATGCTTCAATAACAAAACCATTTTCTCTGTTGCATTCACATCTGTGCTCCACTTCAGCATTCTGAACTGTATGCAGGTGGGAATTTGTGAAAGCTATCATATTAGCAGTCCAGCTTGAAATTTTGATGGTTCAATCGCATACGAAATAAGACAATGTGGACAAAATCAAGGTGTAAAAAGAATATATGAATGCACCTGGGGAAACATCATCATTGAAATGTTTCCTCTGCTAGTTTCAGCACTGTATGTCTGATGAGTTTTCAACAGCTTTCAAAGTGTTAAAATAATGGTGGGTGTGAGTGTGTGTAAGACATGCTGCTAAAGAAAGATATGGAACATTAATTAACTTCCACAGGGCATAAAACTGCATCCAGTTTCAGGTTCAAAATGATCTTGCACAGCTGCAAGCATTTAAGGATTTCAGCATTGCAGCAGTTCAATATTTTAACAATCACCTGAATTTGTTTGGACAAAAATCATTATTAACATGATGTACTTGCTTCATATATGGAAATCATATATGAAAAAACCCACAAAAATATAGATTTTTTCCCCAATTATTTTGAACAACCAGACATTTCAAGTCAAGTAGAGTCAAGTCAAGTTTATTATGTTGTCACAAGCCAAGGGCGACAGAGTCGAGGAAAAAGGTAAACTGTAGGAAGAAACCTTGGGAGGAACCAAGGCTCAGAAGGGGAACCCATCCTCCTCTGGTCGACACCAGTCAAATTTTTTAACACATTTTATTATAATATGATGCCTACAGTTTGGCATAATTGTACACCAGTCTCTAAAATGGCATTCCTTGGTATATTTGCTAGTGTTCTTAGGATCAGTATCCTGTTGGTTCAGTTAATCTTCAACCTTTGAACAGATGAGATGGCTTCAAATTATATTCAGTCACTAATTGATGAAATGTAGAATTTAAAGCTGAATGAATAACTGCAAGCTGCCCATTTTCTGAAGCAGCAACATAACCCAAATCTATGACATTTTCACATTTTCACCACCATGTTTCACAGTTTACATGACACTACACTATTCCAAAATGACAGGTCTTGTAGCCATGTTTTAATGTTCTCTCATTTGCTGGGGAGCCAATATTTTTCCTGATGTTGTTTCAATGCAAGTCAAATTAGTTTTATTTCTTTTTAGATTATTTGCCAAAATCATTGGAATCCACAAACTTTTTCAAAAAGAGGTTCTTGATCTTGGCATGGTGATGCAAAAATAAATTCGAAGGTGTAAAAAAATGAACTGTATCTGATCCTAATCTGTTTTTGTTTTTTTTGTGTAATTTTAAAATTATTACACTGTGTCAATTTTATGTGTAATGTGTTGGAGTATAGTCATCTTTACATACTTTTTTGTACATGGAGTACTTTACATTAAATCTGAGTAAAAACTGTGTTCGCTAAAAGCAGCAGGAGTATGTGTTTGCATAAGAAGACCAGAGCTATGAGGACAAACCTTTGAGAACACTCTGAGAAGCTGTGTGAAAAGAAGAGGAACACACCCTTTACATTGCATGCCCCATTGACAACCAATTGCAGTGTGTGTTATCTCCAGACAATATAAAACTAATCTTGTGCGGCACAAGAACATACAATGTTGGACATGATGGAGCCATGAAGAAGAGATTTAACAGTTGGGTAAGCTAATAAAATATCAGTTAAATCAGTTTGCTCCTGTGCTGCATTTGATCAGGAATTGTTCATCACACCTCACAAAGTCTCATTTATCTCATCGCTGGGGTTTACTTGTTTCTCCTTGAATGGTTAAATATATTTCAATATTGCATGACAAATGTATTGATCTGACTGGCTAATGTCAGCTAATGTTTCCTGGAGAGGGAGAGAGAGAGAGGTTGCTAAAACCAGTCTGTCCTGTTTTTAAAGCTACATGATATAGTGTTTTATGTTTTTAATTTTTATTATTTATATAATTGTTACAAATAAATTTAATTTAATGTTTGTAAACAGCTTGGGCCAGTTCAAGCCGCTTACAAATACATGCTTTTGTATACTTCATATTAAATATTTGTATATATATTTTGCATATGTTGTACCATTTAGATGTGTTGTTTGAATGATAGAAATAAAATATACTTTCTCTGATTAATTGATTAATCAAAGAAATAATCAACTAATTAATCGATTATCAACATAGTCTTTGCTGTAGCCCTTATTAGGAGTCTTATCATGGACTCTTGGTGTAGTGCACTTTACTTGCCCAGAAAGACGTCAAACCCCAGGCTGCTCACTGTGGTTGGTCTCTTAGGAATCACTAAGGAAGGAGATTCAATTCCCTTAAGCAAACAGACATGCCCCCTTACATTTCTTTTCCTGCATCCTACGCTGTGTGCTTCTGGATGTTGCCTCAGGGATAAATGGATGGATGGATAGATGAAGGAATGGGTGTCAGGCTGGGTCTGGGCCTTGCCGCGTCCTCCTCTGCCTAGCATCACTCATTAGAGCCTGGCTTTGCCCTGCAGCATGTGCTTCAGCCAGCACGAAGCTGCTAGGGCTCCTGAGTGGACTGAGTGAGGAAGCATGGGGGGAGGGAGGAACGGATGAAGAGGCAAAGCACTAGTAGTAAAAGTAGGCCGCTGATGTGCCTCAGTGGCCACCGAAATAGTCTCCTTTCAGTCAGTGACACTTATTTATGTGCCTTGTTTACATTGGATGGATTTGCGGAGAGCCATCTGCTTGACAATGTAAAAAAAAGAGCAAAGAAATGGCAGCAGACCTGTTACTGAAATTTAAAAACAAAACTGTAGTCAACATGTCTGGATAAATAGCTATGCAGACTCAGATATATGTATCTTTTAATGCACACTATTTGTATAAAACCAGACACTCCCTCTAATCAGTGAATATATCTAGTAGAATGTGCGACACAGGCATTAAGTTACGTACAAAGCTTATTCAACAAATAAGCCATTACATTATCACCACTGACAGGTAGTAAAGAACATTGACTATCTAGTTTCAATACATTGGTACCTGTCAGGGGGTGAGATGTATTAAGCACCAAGTGAACAGTCAGTCACTGCCCACAGTAATATGAAGTAATATGAAATTTTGGAATATACACACGTGTCAGGTCGATACATTGGATCATGCACTGTTTTGGTCGATGCACTGATATGGACTGATTCATTGTTATACCCCTGGTTAGTACTGACCATAAGTGATCAGAAGTAGCACAACTGGTGAATTGGTGGCGATGTCATGGGTACCTAAGGCTTGCTGATGCATTTGGGGAGTGAAGTCTAGTCCATTGGTTTAAAAAGGGAATAGTGACTTTGATAGACTGGTTTCAGAACACAGTGCACAAGAGCTGTTTCTTTCAGGATAGGTCTTTGATACTGGCCTCCATTCCTTTTATTTCTTATTCTTTCCATCTGTGTTTATTTAGCCATGTGGTCATGGTTTTTTTGTTTTTTTTTTACACCTGTGTCCATTTGTTCCTTTGTACATATCTGTATAAGATTAAGTCATAGCTTCAGCTCAAGAGAGATGGGTGTAATTCCACTAATTTTCCAATAACCATATCAAAATTGTTCACAGTGGTAATGACAAGAACCAGTGTTTGCCTCTATAAACTACACCATAGATGCATATTAGAAGTGAGTATGAATATGTTGTACGCTGCCTCAGGTATTGTTTTAGTATAGTATTGAGAAAAGGTTTTGGTGTAAAATTAATTTATTTTATCACTTGATAAACAGGACATAAGAAAACGTAAATCTTTGGCTGTTAACCTTTATTAACAGTACTCATTAAAAATAAGAAATGTGTAGGATCAGTGGTCATTTTGGACTGAAAATAGAATATGTATGTATGCTGCACTGCAACTGCTGACACCACTAGACTAGACACCACTAGACACCACTGTTTACCACTAGAGAACCAGAATGACCAATAAACACAGTAGTGCTCACTCCAGTGTCCAACACGCAGTTTCCCTTCTCAAACATACTCTCTAAACCTGTCAATAAAAAATATGTGTTTAGGCAGTAAAATCATCAGGGTGAGCTGGCTACTCATACACACACTTTTTAGGTAGACTTTGCTAGTACTGGTTTGGACCCACTTTCCAAATCTCCTGTTCCACCCCTTCCCAAATGTGCTCTATTGGATTGGATAATGTGAAGGTCATTGAAGTACAGTGAACTTGTTGTCACGTTCAACAAACCAGCTTGAGCTGATGCGAGCTTTGTGACATAATGCACTATTCTGCTGGAAGTAGCCATCAGAAAACGAGTCACAGACATGGTCAGCAACAACACACAGGTAGGCTGCTGTATTTAAATGAAGCGAATGTGAGGGGTTAAATGAAGGTCACATTTCACTGTGGTGCACCTTGTGTGTTGAAGAGTGCTTGCAATGACAGCGTTATTTCCACTCAGTACTTAAATTCCACTTGTGATCAATGAAGCATGTAGGCATCTATCTATCATATTTATAGAGTGTGTAAACAAGTAGTGTTATTCACTCTCCTGATGTTTGCACCTCTGGTTCTTCTGGACCATTTTTCCCTCTAACTGCTTGCGTTATTCCTGCTTAATCTCTTATTTATTCACCTTTTCTACTTGTGTATGATAACACTAAACTAAAAACTTTAACTAGGTTAGGTTTTTAGGCTAATAATTTTATCTTTAATTATAGTTTATTCTTGCACTGTCTTGAGTGGTCATTTCACTGCTTGTTGTAGGAGTATAGCTAGGCATGTGATGAATAAACAACTTGAATCTTGAAACAATGACAAATATATCACTTTCACATCGAAATGACTGTGAACAAATAAATAAAAAAGTCAACCTTCACTTTCAAGTCTAATTTGAATGGGTGAATCTGTTACACCACCTGATCAGTGGAGAAAAGCAGGACGGGTGTGACAATCATACCTGCAGCCATGCACTTCCCATGCTATGAATGAATGAATGAAAGGAGGATGCCATAGTCGACCGGAACAGACCATTACAACACGCGCGCACGCGCACAGGCGCGAGCGTTTACACATAATTCATGTGCACTGGTTTAGTAGCAAGTGCATGAGGAGACGCGCTTTAAATGCGCTATAAGTAGAAGTTAATGTTGTGCGACAATCAGCATATGGGCTCTACGAGGACACTGGGAATGTCTTTCGTGTATACATGTGTGAGTGAGTGAGTGTGTGTGGCTGCAGTTGCCACCACCTTCACTGCTCGCTCCCCCAGCTCCGCTCACTCCACGGCGAGGCAGAGGGAGGGAGACACGACGCGGCGTTGAATTACAGCGGCCGCTGAAAAAGGAAGACACACCGGTTTTGGGGGGAGAAAGACATGAACACGAGATGGAAGCCGCGGTTGGGCTGAAACGCTTGTGAACATCCTGTTTTCCTTAGTCTATCCCTGGAAAGCCGCCGTGTGAATACTCCAGAAATGCCGGGCTGGAAGAAAAACATCCCCGCTTGTCTTCAAGCTGATCAAGAAGGAGGTAGGGAGCGCTTTCCCCTCGCTGCTCGGTTCGGTCGGCATTCCCAGTTTCCAGTGCCTTCGCTGTTTGTGTATACGAGAGAAAGTTGTAGCTCGTGGTGTTTTACGCCCACAGCCACAGAGGGAGGGCGAATTGGTCGGTAGGCTGCGTTCAACACACTTTTCCGCCAGTTTCCCCTCCTTTTCACCACCTCGCACGAACCTTAAGTTAGCTTGTGCGGTCCACCTTAAAAGTTGCATGTCTTTCCCTTTTGACGCCTGTGCACGCGCCCCATTGGGAACCGCTGCAAAATTTAAGGTGGAACGGAAAATTCCCGAGAAGGGGGAGCCTAAGCCTAGGGGACAGTTTCGTGCCTTTTTTCTTCTTTTCTTCGTGTGTACTTGTTCGCTCCTTGTTCTCCCGAGGCTCAGGCCGTCATTCTGTTAATTGGTTTGCTTTCTTCATCCACCCACATGTCGCTAGCAAGAGGGCTGACAGACAGACAGTCGGGGTAGTAGTTAGCTCCCTCGCAGGCGCGACCATGCTAGCAGGCACATGCTGAGGGAGCTATCAGTGGCGATGAAATCCTTGGTTTTTATGCTTCTCTGCAGCTTTGGACATGCAATTCCAAGCAGGCATATCCGGGAGATGTGCAGCGTAAAATACAGCATTCCCCCGGGGTTAAACTTGTATAATTCAGCATCATTGTCACTGTCTGGGTCTTAGAAGAATGGCTTATGCCATGCAACAGCGAATGCTTAGCCTGCTACTCGAAACTGTCCATAGCTGCAGGGCATGCCTTACTGCTACAGTGATCGTTATTTAACACAGTCCTGTTTGAAGCTACGCCTAAACGCTCAGCTTTGCGGCCACTGTCGCTGTTCGTTGACTGTAAATGCTGAATTATGCACAAGATTGTGCTGAACAGACTCGAGCCCACTGTGGTTCGTGAGCGAGGGCAATCTAATCCAGCACAGCCATGCATAACGGGATCAGACCCAGGAAGCTGGTGTGTGTATTCCAGTGCATGGTCAGGCTGGTGAGTAATGTGCATTTATCCACAGACTGATCACGGTGTTACTACTGCATGGAAATGAACAGGGCACTTGGAGCATGGATGGGAGAGGGTCATGCATGTTGGTCTGCAGGAGTGCAAACTAATCTGAATGGACAGCATTTGCCTATCTGTCTAGATTTTCTAGGCATATTGGAAGGATTATCTCCTTTGGAAATAATCTGAGGGTAATTATGACAGCTGCCACCTTCCAGCTTGTCCCTGCTCCTTTTCTGGAACGTGAGTGGCCTGTACTGCGTGTTGATCTTCATGAGAAGTATGAGAATGCACGGGTGAACAATTCACCATATCCTCCAACTTTGGTAATGTGGAATCTGGAAGTGGCTCAGTGGAATTGTGGTTTGCATCGATCCATGTTGGGTAGATGACAGCAGTTATATGATCTTTCCAAGGCCATAATTCACTGCTCCTGATCTACTGCTCATCAGCAGCAGTGGATGGGCAGTGTGTATAGATTCAGTAGGGATAAGTGAGAAACTCTGTAATGGACGGGTCTTATGCCAGGAAACCTTCCAAATGTTTGCTGGAGATGGCTTCTAAAAAATGATTCTTTTGGTTGTTGATCATTTGTTATTTTTTTATGACTTTTTTCCAAATCTATTAATATCTGGTTACTGCATTTCATTGACATTTTAGATTAAACTTCTTTTGAAAATAAAATGTATTGTTTGGACAAAAGGAAGTCTCATTCACAAAGAGCTAATTTGCCATAGCAGACAATAAAATGCCCCTTTTTAAGCCAGCCCATCATTTTAATAGAATATTGCTTTAATGACCATAATAATACATGTTCGACATCGGAGACAAAATCAATAATGTAGCATTACAACATTTTTGACACAATGCAGTGGTACCGAGTAGTGCTGCTTACTTATTTAATATTTTATAATTAAAATGTATTTTAGATCTTTTTATTTCCGTGCTTGGCTTCAACTCTAGTGATATTTCTTCTTTATTCTTCTCTTGCATCACAGCAAGATAGGAAAGGAAATTGGTCACCAAGATGGCAACAGATTGTTGTATCCTGGGCCAAATATCCTGATAGTGTTGTATTGTACGGTGAGCTGTTTTTTACAGTGAGTTGCTGTGGTTTGGTTTATTTGAACATCAGAGTGGAAGGAAAGCTACTGACCACTCTGTTGTGTCAGCATCTACATGAGGTTTTCACCTGGTCAGAGGTAATGTTCTTTGGAAAGTGAAGTCAGACTTCTGTATATGTTGTCTTTTGATTACAGAAAATACTCCCATATTTGATTTTATTTTTGAGCTTTCAGCCATAGCCGTTCATTTTCTTTCACTTGGTGCTTAATGGTGATGCACCACACTGAGCCTCACCCACCTAACATTTTGTGAGAGCCATCCTGCCCCACCCAGTACAGTATGTTCAACAACACAAACACAACCTGAACCACAATGTTTCTGTAAGTTATTCATAATTTTGTCACTTTCTGAACCCCTCCACCCACACCTGCAAAATTTTCTAATAAGCTGACCCGAACATGACTGACCGGCAGGTTTCACCCACGCTTCATTAGTGCTCACATATTTTCCTTTAGGTGCACTTATGCCCTTTTTAGGTTATTTGTTCACTAGATGTCACATTAAATGTGTAAACAAAAGTATCTGTAGACACAAGTTTATTCATGTGTCAAATCATTGTTTAGCTTTAATGTAGTCTTGCTCGGGTGTGTGTTATAATTTTGGTGTGTGAGCAATATAATGTTTAGGTGTAGTTGTGGCTGGTCAGACTCATTATGGTTTAAAGCTGTGACAACACTACATAATCCCCCATTACTGTCTTTATAAAATGTGCGCATCTGGAATGAGCAATCACAACATCTGATGTATCCTCATGAAGTTGCAAATTCCACCTACATTAATGATGCACGTACAGATACTTCTTTAGCCTCTATCTCCTCCTAGTCTCTCAGTGAAAGATACATTGGACCTGTGTTTGAGAGGGAACACTGTATCTGGTGCAGGTGCTTGCACCCAGTATTTTTGAGCTTATGTCAAACTCACAGTCACAGGAGTATTATTTATAAAAATGGCAGTCTGATTAGGCTTAGTCAGGAAGTGTATTTAGACAGGCAGCTGAATAATTAAGATGTAATTTTTTCATTTTCTCTGATAAATGTGTTGGCATAATAACACATGCAGTATGCTTCAGAAATCTGAGCTTTCCATCTGTTGAGTTTGAATGATGCAAGCTTATGCTAAATTTCCCAAATTTGTCACAGCTACAGAAATAGACGAACATCATGCAGTGCAGTCAAAGGGATCAACAAGGAACCTGCTTGAATATAAAAGCGTATGGTGCACAGCAAAAGGATTAATCTCCCACAACCAGACGACTAACTAGCAAAATAAAAGGCTTACATCAGCACCTGAACTAAGCATCACAGTGAGGTGGTACAGTGTCTTCCAACACTGGTCCTGGAGGCTCCTGGCCCTAGTATTTTTCATGTATAGACACAAGCACGTCTTCAGCCTAGGAGAGACTTTGTTGATTACCTGATTAGTGGTGATCAGGTGGGTGGGGAGCATGGAACACTAACATGTGCAGAACATGGGGGTCCTTCAGGACCAGGGCTGAGAAATACTACTTTGGAGCATAGCAGAAACATGAGATGTTTAAAACTTAGTTAAGGTCTTCTCTTAATCTTGGGCAAATTTAATTGCCATTAGAGGGCACATAACTTGGTAACCCAATTTTTCTTTTTTAATATATTATTTTAAATAAAGAAGAATTTGATTTTTATGTGTAAACACTTGGTTTCAAATAACATTTTCTCTGCCCACTCCATACAATCTGTGCATATTAACTTGAATTAATTGTTTTTCATGAATCTGCCTTTTCGGTTTTACGCCGCTCTTTTGCACTGTACACAACTGTTGTTTAATCCCAGATTGCTTTTGGAATGTGGTGCAGTTAATGTCGTGCTCATTTAAATATAAGTCTTAAAGGCATAGTAACAATTATTTCTTGCTTAGGTCTAAAGGATAAGGAGGTGTTGCAAAATGGCAAGGAAAACATTTTTTTTTTGGCTCACAAAGCCATGCATGGGTCACAAGTGGACCTCAGGGGAGAAAGGAAAATGAAATTACATGTAGTATTGATATTTGTGTAAAAACATGACGAGGTGAGGATGAGGTGGTATCATCTCTCGCAATTTTTAATGCGCTTTAAGCAAAGTGCACATCCTTTTTCCATGTCCGGCCTCCCACCCACTCTACCCAGGCATCACCCCTTTGCCGAAAACAAACCTGGTTTTCCCAGGAGCAGAGCGTGCATCTGTCTTGGGCTTTCTCCTGCTGTTTGCAAAGGGAACTCCATAACAATATCTGGACCTGATTCCTTGGCCATTTTTGGACTTTATATAAGAAAATGGCATTTAATTTACTGAAGAGATACTACCAAAGGTGGGAAAATTATTATTGAAATAGCCTTGCTCATGAATAATTTATAAACTCTTCAGGATAACTACTGTATCCCTGACTACTGCATTTTTCTGCTTGGCTTGAAAGCATGCATGAGTCAATTCTGGTCTAAACCATTTGGGTCATAGGTGGTGAGGTGTGTGAGGGTAAAGACATTTTTACTGCTCTTTTTTCAGGCCTGAGTATATGTGGACTGTAATGATACTGTGGTTTCACACAAACATCATGACTGCGTATCCAGTGGCTAATCTCGAGTGCCGATAGTGCCCAGCTTGCCAGCCCTCCGATCTGCTGCACTGCAGCCTGCCAGTGTGCCATGTAATTGGGTTGGAAAAGGAACGAGGCAAGGAGGGGTGATGGTGTAGCTGAGCGGACCCACCTAACAAAGCGAGAGTACTGCAGAAAACTCTTAGATTATCTCACAGAACAGCTCACAGAGCAACCAAACATACACACACTTCATCTTAACGCAAATTTCACTGATCTGCCAAGACATGATTGGTGTCTGAAGTTTTACATTGGAGCCGTGAGGATAATATAATGAAAGTCCATATAATCTACAAACTTTTTTGGTTATTCCCTGTGTTGTCAGTTTTGGTGGAGGGGTCTGTCACAGTTAAGTCTGCAATGATTTGCTTTGTATTAAAGACTACAGTCTGAAAAAGCAGCATACAAATAAAACTTAAGTGGTTTCCATTTGTAATGTAATGTGCTCTTTCGGATTTGTAGTTAAAAAGCAGAGGACAAGTGCTTTCACACATCTGGACTAATGAATTAATTAATCAAAGTCTTTCTAAAATTACATTTGAAGTATATCAGTATTGGCAGATACTTGCTCAACCCAGTGTTAACATTAGACAGATGTTTAGATTTGACTTCTATTTCACACTCTTATTAAATGTATTTATCTCAGTCTGGATAAGGCAGAATGTTTAGATGACACTTGAATACCATGCTGGGACACTTTCGTTTTTCTCATTTTAATCTTATAAAAAAATGTTCTATGTCTAGTGTCCCCTTTCCCCCAGTTTGTGGTCCTTTTCCAGTCATTTCTTTAATTACGTGGCACCTGCTGAGTTTTTGAACAGGTATGTTGGAGCTATGCAGACTGCTCACTGACACTGTCTGCACTCAAGCTGGTGAAGAGAAGCCCCACTAGCGTTCCTGCATTTGAAGTGTTGTGTCCATATGCACTGCATTAAAGCCAAATCAGGGAGCAGTGGTGCCAGGCCAAGTGCACCTACTTCACATTGGCTGATACTATTTGGCTGGTTTCACACAGTCTCTCGCTGTGGCCAAATGCCAAATGCTTACTGTTATGAACTATAATAAAACAGAAACAAATAAAATGCATCATGCATAATTTATAGAGGGTTGTTGAATTTCAAGTACAGAAGAGAGCCGCCGCACTGAAAAATGTCATTTGTCTCCTGGTGGTGAGATTTTTACGAGGGAAATCACATTTTAAACCTGCAAACAAGATTCTCTTCTTATCTCGCCATTGTTTTCGTTTCTAACACATTTCTCTTGGCTCTGCTCTTGCTGTGTCTGTGTGGTTCGCTTGAAAAGAACTGATTAAATGAGTGATGGAGGGAGAATTGCTGGATGTGTGCTGGCGTAATCTGAGAACTAGAATAATTGTATGCATACTACATCACTTTGTCACTGCAGCGGTCCTGTGCTGAGATGGCACATGGGCAACATCTCATAATCCTTATAAAAACGCTTTCTGAGGAGCAGATGTAGAACACGCATTAAAAAATATTTACATTCATATTTGCATAATTTTAGTTTGCATCTGCACCACCCCAAATCAATTATGTGTTTTGATTTCCTACATCTCGACTTTGAAAACTAATTACACACTTTACTTCTTCTAATTAAGCTAAAATAATAGCCTGAGGAATGTAAAAATGGACTACATTAGCTGTGAAACAGTTTTGTGCAATGAAATCTCTTTCCACTGCTTCTGTCAATGTGTTTATTTCCACTGAAAGGTCGCTAACTTGAGGTTGTGAAAATAACAGGTGAAAATTCCCCAGAGGTCTTTGCAACTTCAGCACTATGAATGTAACCGCGGCTTCTGTTTTCATTTCTGACTGAAAACTTGTCCAAGTGAGCTTTTTGAATGATTGCTTTTTGAAAAGAAAGGAAATTGCCTTTTGTCGTGCTCCCTTTCCCCTCAGGTTTGTCGCTGGTGTCATTTGTGGTCGCTGCAAGTACATACAAGTCTCAGTCCACAAAGATAATACAGCCGAATGTATTCTGTGCCCGTGTTGCTGGGGGCAAGAAATGTGTTGTACAAGTCATAAGAAAACCAGAGGATACTACAGACCTCGATCAAAATGTTGCTGCTGTGCTCCATTCATAGTCTAGAAGGGATCTGATGGCCTTACATCATGTATTTACTGAGGGATATTGAGGTGGAACTGCTTGGCCCAGTGGCTCTTTCCTTGGAGAGAGAGGTCATCGCTGGCATTGCTCAGCATTTATCTCGCTGTTATGTCTGAGTAAAATGCCACTGTCCTAAGCCATTGGAGTCACATATAACCTGACCAGAATGCTATGTCATTGGGCTGTCTAGCATGGGTTGGGCCTGCATGTGCTAACCTTTGGCCTGGGGCTTATGATGTGTTTCCAGATTGGAAAACTGTAAATTCCACTTTTACAATATTATGTTACAGCCATTATGATCTGTAGGAATTGAAATACTGCTAATGTTCAGTAAAATTGGAAGACACATTTTACTCAATGTGTCCTTTTGATTTTAAATGCTGTCCAATAATTGTGGCAGAATAGTTCCTTTGAAGGTCAGAAGCCTTGACTGGTTCTTGATGGTTTTTTACTGTCAGAACAGTGCCAAAATTCATGATAATTTTTAATAAGCTGACAGTGTTGCTGTGATAATATCCTTTCATCCACACTGTGACACTGCAAGTCAAAATCACTTCATGTTTCTGTAAACAAGGAAGAAAATGTCAAAGCCTTGGAGCACAATTTGTACCTTGTACTGCATTCTGCCATTGTGCCCTTGAAAAGTTGTCCTTTTTAATATTGAATTTTCTTTTTCTGTATTTTTGCAATCTCGCTTACTTTTTAATATATTATTATCTTATAAAATGTATGTTTATGCATGCAGTAAAATCTATTTCTTGTATATCTTTTTGGTATAGAGGAAGGTGACATTAAAAACAAACAAACATAATACTTAAATAAATTTTTCCAGCTCACAAGATTTCACTGTCACTGTATTTAGTTTTTTTGTCTTAAGTTGGAACAGACAAAAATAGCACAAATGAATTTTATGTAACATTATTTTTACATTACAATGAAAAATCCAAGTAACCCGAACTGAATGATGCTGAATACTCCGTATTCACAATATACAAGTATTTACAATATGCTCAGAGGAGGATATGAAGACATGACAATTTATAACAGTAATACACAATACTGTCATATTGCCCAGCTATAGTTAAGTGACATTACTGGACCAGATTCCAGTGCTCTACTCCAGAGAGTCCCATAGTAATTCAACACTGAGGCCCAGGCTGCAAAAAATACTTTATTGCAATTGCATGTTGAGAAAATGTCATGTTATATGATTTCTCATAGGCACGTGGGAGAAGCCATGCTGTAACAAGTTTAAAGAAAACCTGAAATGAAAATTGACTCATAGTTTCCAGTGATTATGAATTGAAATATTGAGGCAGCTGAAATATCTTCCCTGATGAGATTTTCCTTATGAACTACATCACTGTTCAAAAGCATAGTAACTCTAGAGAGGCCTGTGCAGAAACAGCTGTTTTCTATTTACAGCACACTTTTTGTAACTTGCTCAGGCTCTCCAAGCTAAATTATTCAATTAGGTAGTCAACACCTAGCCCTTGTTTCAAGTGTAAATGCCTAATACACCTAGCCAGAACAACTTAGCTCGGTTATACTGCCGTGAGGACAAGATCAGCCATTCTAATCGAAACTCGCTGTTCCTCCATGATTTATGATAAAGGGTCGAAGATTAATGACACAATTTGTCAGCATGCAACATGAGGGAAAGAGGACCTTTTTTAACTAATGAGCCACAGTAAGAGACTGCAGCCCAATCAGTATGTGGAGAGCTGATATCACTGCCACACTGAAGCTCTCTTTTCCTGGTTAATTATGGCTGATAATTGCAGCAGAGTACATCAGCGTGGACATCTAGCAATCACAAGGAGAACCCCTTGCCTGATTTATGGCTGTGTGCCTAGTACATAAGCTGGGAGGTCTTACTATGCAAGGCTAAATAAAATGGCTCTAAAGCAAATGTGGTCTGATGGAGATAAATGCAATAGCTGCCATGTACTGTAGCCAAAACCACAAATGGCTGTTAAGGGGGATTTTCAGAACTATTCAAGCAGTCCGGAAATACAAAAAATCTCAGCCTGTAAAATGTTGTTCTAGAACACTTCATTAATATATATAGATTACTATAATAACAATATATTATGCAGCAAAATTGCATATTGATATAATTTTGCTGTCTTGATTATTAGGCAGCACAAGCGGTTCTAAGCATATTCTACATGTACATGTTGGTAGGGATGCACCAATGAGGGATGTGTAAGCTAAAGTCGATATCCGATATGAGGGGTTCAGTGGGTTCATTAAAAAGTCCAATAATCTGAACTTTAGGCCTTAAAATGGATTGGATTATGAAGTTGCAAAATTGCAAAAACTTGAGTCCTGCTTTTAAATGTGTTATTGGAGAAAGTTTGTCTTGAACTTGCTATACCAAATCTGCAAAACCTCAAAACCAAACCAACATGGAGGCAGTGACCACTGTTCTAGACTGGGCATCTCGGTCAGGGTTTTCTTGGAGCACATGGATCTGATATGATCATGTTCCTCTTATTAGAAACCTTGTCCTGTTTTCCTAATTAGAAAACAACTTCCTGTTTCATTAAATGATGATTCAGCAGATGCTGCAAGCTTTAAAGGTGGCTCTACGGTCTACTGTACATAATGTCTCGTCCAACTTGGCAATTATGGGGAAAAAATAACAAAACAAGAAAATGTAAGTATATTGAACTGAATTATCAGCCACAGTGTCTCAATGTGAGCAGGTGAGATCACGTCTTACCTCCATGGTGACTGTGTGTGAGTTGAATGACAGCACATTTCGCCCCGGGATAAGCTATTTATCTCCATATGACCTCGTCAGGTAGAGGAATGTTTGAAAGCAAGGTTATACTGATTTGTTTTTCTGTTTGCTTGTCTCTTTGGTGTTAGAAAATAACCTTCGGACAGAAAACAGATTGGCAAACCTTTTTGATATAAACCTACTAGTGAAGATGTGGAAATGCAAATGGTGTCAGATTTGCGTGCACAGAACGGAACACATTTTTGTGGACGTTCTTTAGAACATTTATCTTCACTTAGGTTTAATACACTACCAGTCATATATCTGAACACAGTTTCCCATGTCCAAACTTGTGACTGGTAGTGTGTGCTGGAGTCATTTTAAGACGAATGGGAGCTAATTGTCCCAACATGACCAGGCTTGTGGAGTGTCACAAGTTTGCATCGGATGATGCATTGGCTCAGTTTGACATTGCTAAAATGTATTCAGGTAGGTAAGGTGACATTAAAAAGGGACTAAAGCTGTCCTCCCAGTACCATTACCCTCCCCCTCAATGTCACAATTGCACAGTGCATGTCTTTTGTACTGTCACAATTGTCAGCTAATGTTGCTATTGATTTCGTCCTGGATCTCAGAGGGCGAGGACTCCTGTCCACATAGAGACTGACTGTGTCGATGTTCTCCACTGCCATGAAGCACTTAAGAGACCAAGCAAATGATTATTTAGGGGGATAATATTACAGCATGATAAATGGCAGTTGGACAGTAATCCACGACTTTCAGGTTTAGAGCCTCCATAAGACGTCTGTGTTAGGACTTCAACCATTGCGCTATATGTTTATTTTATAATGGGCAGTGCTTCAGAATAAACTAGGCATTCATTTTCTCTATTGCCTACTAGTGGGGTAAATCACGTTTCATCACAATTTGACTCTATCAATTATTTTAGTCAACGGTATTTTAACATTTGCAGCAATTTAATTCAGTTTGATATTGGAGTCTGCAGTCAGTATGAAATATGACAATTTCACATAGTCTGCTACATTTCCATCACCACTCACATGCAAACACAACCTGTTATTAAAGGTCAAATACAGTGATGTGAGCAAAAGCAGCTCCTCACTGCCCACAGTTAAATAAAGCAAGTTTATTAATGGAATGAACACACATTGATAAAGATTGATTAGTTGTTACATCCCTATTGCCTATACTTTGGGTGGTTTGAATCTTATATTTTTTGTTTATTTTTTTTTATTTTAATGTTGGAAAACAGTGTAGCCAGGGTTCTTTTTGTGTGGAGTTTGCATTTTCTCGTTCTAGGTTTCCCTCACAATTGCCAGTCTCCTCCAACAGTTCAAAGACATGTACAGCAGGTAAACTAGGGATGCTAAATTCTCCTTCAGTGTGAAAGTGACTGTTTGTCATTGTGAACACACTCAATTACATGCAAAGTGCACCACAACAAAATGTGACCTCTGCCTTCAACCCATCGCACGTGGAGCAGCAGGCGGCTTTCATCAGCACCCAAGGAGCAGTGTAGCACAACAGTACCTCAGTGATACCTGGGGTGGGACTTGAACCTGTAACTTTCTGATCCCTAGGGCAATATCCTAACCACTAGGCCTATTTTCATCAGTTAGTTCATAGCAAAGTCTATATTTCTTATTTGTTATATCATTTATGCATAACTTGGTTTGGTGATCATTCAAGGGCAGCACTCTTTCAGCCCTTCCTGTTCCCCTGTCTCTTTCAAAGCACTCCTAAAGCCTGACATAAGTGAAGTAAAGGGAGCTGAAGACAGATTGGAGGCTTAAATGTTACTCCTGTATCCTGCTGCTTATTTAATATTGACTGTCCTTTGACTTCTGCTGCCTATGGTGGCAGTAGCTGTATAGAAGTTAGTGAGGTACAATGGAAGCTACCTCAACCAAATCACCTCAAGTCTTTTTTCACTATTCTCTTTCATGTCAAATGGAGCTAATTTACCCATGTCACACAGAAGCTTGCATGAACATTCTCCCTTAATTACAGGCTGTGTTTGAGTATGATGACTGCTGTTATCGGTATTGTCATCAAAACAGAATGATCTCCAGATAGAATGAAGATGGCAGCTGGAGGCGTTTTTCACAGACGAATGGAAATAGCATAGCGAGGGCTAATTTTGAATTCCTTGGCCCAAGGAGCCCTTTTCCACATCACCATCGCTTGGGAAATGAATAAAGTGGGCCTTCTCCAAAGAACTCTATGTTTATCAAATGATAGTTGTTGACCTAAGCAGTGCACGCATATGCAGCTCATGAATGGCAAATCAGCTGAAGGGTGCTGACTGGTTGAGTGCTGTCTGCTTTCTGTCCACTCTGTCATATTGCCCCTTAGAATCCAAACGGCTTATGAATGTGGATGGCATAGGAAAAACTGCAGAAAGATCATTGGTCATTGGTGAGGTAGTTGGTTTTGCAGGTTGTAAGCTTGGAGAGGATTTTTAGTGAGCACATTCAGTGCTCAGCAGAAGCATTGCAGGCCGTTGCCAACATGTTTAAAACTGCTGCACATTAGCACCACAGCTGCTGGAGTAGAAAGCAAGGGGAAAAGTGGGTCTTCACTAGCTTTTGGAATCGCTCCGAGGAAGAACGTGTCCTTTGTAAGGAACTGCAGATAAGTGTCTGTGTTCCCTTAAACACAGACACATATTGTAGCATTCGCATAATGTTGGGGAGGGAAATTATGTAGGAGAGAAGGGACCGATAAGACTCGGGTAGGCTTAAGTTTCTTGTGGAGTGGCTGGGAGATATGCAGGCGAGGTAGAGCTAACCAGCACTAGTGGGCAAAACCTCCTGCATAGTTAGGTGTGTATGGATGCTCCCCATCCTATGATTTGTTTTTATTAGCAGTACCGGTCTCACAATTGTAATATTTTCACAATATTTTGATAAAAGTATGAAAATGAAGAACTTCACTGACACTAAAAGGGCAGACTAAGTGCTGACCAGTACTGTTTTTGTTGTTGTTGTTGTTGTTGTTTTTTTGTCTTGAAACAGTACAGTATTGATTGTACTGTCACAATGCACTGAAACCCCATTAAAAAGTATGAAATAACATCCATAACTTCTAGCTCTAAGAGCTTTGGTTAAGGTGGTTCCTCTTCCAACAAGATATGAGAACAAACTGGAAGGGATGTAGCTTCTGATTTAGAGGTAGCGGTGCGTCCTGATGATGGGAGAGCTAAAAAAGAAAACTAGATATTCAGGTTTGAATCACATGCTCACTCTTGACCCACGTATACTTTGTAATGGTACAGCTCAGCTGAGATTTGGAAAGAGCTGTTATGACCTAGTTGTTTTTTATAAAATGACTAAAGGGGTGTGTGTGTGCACGCGTGTGTGCATGCGCGTGTGTGTGTGCGTGAGATAAGCATAGCCTGTCTGGCAACCATAGCCACATGTTTTAATACAATTTTACTATAATTTCATTAATATACACCTTGTATACATATGACCACAATTCATGTTGTGCTGGAATTAACACACACCGTGGCAATTGGATTCTTCAGTGTCTTAAACAGCACGAGAAGCAGTGTGAGAGGCAGTGTGTTTCTGAATTATGACATCTGTGGACCCCGTATGGGAGTGTAATGGATCTTATTCACTTTTGCCCCTTTAGCAAGATGCAAGCGCTCATCCTTATTCTGGTTAACAACAGAGTAATGATGCTGCTTGATGGGTGGTCCCCTGACAACGCCGTGATAGATGGGTTTAAATCACAGATTGTCAGATTGGGGTCAGTCAATGAGGATATGTCATCATGACCCTTCCTTCTCCAGTTCCCCATCTTTGTCGCTCTCCAGTGCTGAATCATCGACTTTCTGCTCTTTAGCTTTATGAGTATTTATTACGAGGAAGAGATTGTACTTAGTACCTGAGGCGGCATTAGACAGCCTGGTATTGGAGAGTACCCATGAGCTGGAAGTGTGAAGGCTGTGCCGGGAGCCGCTGTCAGTAGCTAAATTGCCTGATGAGCCATCGTCAGTTTGCCAAGACCAAACTGTACTATATAGATTAGTCGATATTGCAGACATCAACTTGGCAGTGAGTTTAGGATATAGAAGCTGCTGTTTTTCCCTCCTGTCCAGCTGCATCATCAGGAATTCTGTTGAGAACCTGACGTACCACTGTCAGCACCAGATTCTTCAAACTAGAAGCAAATATGGAAGTAACCCTATTATTATGCTGAACAAAGTAATTACTTATATTGTGTAATGGGTTACATTGACACACAACATAATACGAGGGTTAATAAGAGATGGCTGAGGCTGAGAAATATCCTAGGTGCCCCTTAGTTTATACCTTTGAAAATGATTCTTCCTATGTTGAGTTTATTGTTAATTTTATCTGATCGAACCCAGCACAGAATCAAACTTTTGGTTACCTGATTTATGTTTGCAAGTAGCAGAAGAGATTTTTATGGCAATTAAAAGTTCACTTTTTAGACATACAGTCTTGTTCAACAGTTTGGCCAACTCTTGATAAATAACAAATTTAGGTGATTTTGAAATTGAAAAGATATTACCACAGTCTCTCTAGGACATGGAAAAAACCCCACAAATATTAATGCATAGTTGCTTTTTTTGCCATAAATTGAACAAAAATAAAAACATTATGGCACTGTGCCAAAGCTTGTCCAACCAGATTATTTTTACAAAGCTTGTTAGATCTGATGTATGGTAACCGCTGTCTTTAATAAATGTCAGTTGGTGCCAATTTCAAAACTTTACTAAAACTCTGGCTCTTCAAACATTGTGCACACACTTGTGGACACTCCACAGCCATGGGTTCCTCTAAGCAGCTGTGTAAGACTCTGAAAATGAACGTTATTGATGCCCACAATGCAGAAGAAAGCTACAAGAAGAAGTGTTGTCAGCTTGCAGTTTCCACAGTGAGAAATGTAATTAAGAGGTCAAAATAAGATCTGTAAGACCAAGAAAACTCTGAGAGACCTGCTTATATGCTGGTCAGAAAGACAAATCAAAATACCTATTTGACTACAAAAACTGCAGGAAGGTTTAGCAGAGGAGTGGTGGTGCACTGTTCCACTGAGTAGCGATGTTTGCACGAACAAGACCTTTATGGAAGAGACAGTAGAGGAAAACCTTACCTGCATCACCATCATAAAATCCCACATCAGAAGTGTGCAACAGAACATCTACAGAAGCCTGATGTCTTTGAATATAAATAGACAAATATATGATAATAATCAGGTTGATTATTTATTATTTCTGACTTCATTACTGATTGTAATTTTAATCATAAATAACATGTTTAGCATCACCGTACCCCATGTATAAGCTAAATTACATTAAATCAGCCTGAAGGGTATTACAGCTCAGGAAACAGTTCCAGGGTTACTGTTGCAAGTCTGAAATCCTGTGAACAAGAAAAGATGAGTAGAAGTGTGACCTCCTGTGCCTGTGCTTCTTAAATACAGAGATTCTGGGCAAAGCCCTTGACTTGTAACACCTGCTTTCGATTTTCTCACAAAGATGTCATCTATCCAGGGGGCAGAGAGTTTGCTGAGCGTACCAGCTGCGTGCCATGGACGCCGAAGATCTCTGAGTAACTCATGAAGCACTAATGTCATCTCTCTGAGCTGGGGAGTCAGGGCTTACATGACTTAGCCAGAACAGTAATGGTCCATTGAGATTGGAGATGGGCGCCTGCACTTGCAATATTAATGCCCCCCTCCACCCCCTGATGGACCTGTGGCCTCTGTGAGTGACTCATCGCCACCTGATCCATGAGACTCTGAACAATTGTACATTGTAACCTTTCTGTGAAGTCACGGGGTATTAGCATTTAGTATTAGCTCTACTGGCCGTTAGCCTCTGATGGCCAAGGCAGCAAATTATCCAATTAAAACTGGCGCTCTCTAGGTATTCTTTCGAATAGGGATGCAGTGATATATAATAGAATTTCAGGTCTGATAACAATAAGAATTTATTTTCACTGTTATGTCTGATACTGAGATCAACAAACCATTATACATGTTACACTATATCACAATAATGCTCTGGTTAAGATAAGACATAGACAATCTCTAATCTTGGACTAAATTGCAGTGATTGTATATCACAAATTCCTGGGTCTGGAAAGCTGACTTGTAATATGTGATGTGTTTAATGTAATATGTTAGCTAGAGAAGGACACTATGGCAAAAATATGAAATCTAGGAAATTTTAAGTTTTTATGATTCATAATATTTTTATTATTTTTATGTATGATAAGGAAGAATTGACAAAAAACAGGGCCATATTTATTAAAAAAGACAATTGAGAACCTTAAGAATTGAGAATACAACAACTAATGAAATTACATCTATTAAAGAGGACTGATCATGCTCTTTGTTACAAGTACTGATTACACCTAAGTGGAGTTGGTGAGAAATTCTTACTGAGGAATTGAACCTTCAGCCTTCCATGTGTGGGATGGAATTACAATATCTGATTATATATATTTATTAAATTCTTTATCTTATTTATCAGCATTATGTTGCACACTCCTACTTTTAGCCCTTTGCCTCAGAGTGTCTCCTGCAGCTCTCCTGTTGAGCCCGTTTTGTCTCCTGCCATGACACAGCATGGGCTGGGCATCACACATGCAGGGTGCCTCTAATTGCTAATGAACAAAGCTTGCTGGGCGCATCTGCGCCAACTGACCTCTACTAGTTCCCACTGCGCTCGGCTGCTCTGCATTGCTCTGCTGTCCCCCTCCCTCTCTTGCATGCGTTCATGTCCTCTGAGATATGCTGATGTCAGCCTCTGCGCATTCCTGCCACCAGATTACTAAACTGAGGCAATTTGCTAAGCTGAACTACTTGTGAGCATGTATGTGCATGCATATATGCATACTAACCATCACGAAATGCAATGCGCCTCCATTGATGTTCGGAATTGGTCATGGTAACATGATAATGGTCGCACTTAATCACGTTTGTCACTCGTCGCATGTATATGTGTACAGTCTATTTACCCCCTGTCAAGCATTATGTCCTCATGACGAAGGTTCCTGTAGAAGAGGGTCTTTATGGGAACTCGTTTACTGGGGAGCATGAGTGAGCGATGCCTGACAGGAGTGGGACCCCACAGCTCTGCTTCTAATTATTCATCAGGAGAGAAAAGCTCACGAACGGCTCCCAAGGCTTACTGTAGGTTGATAAATGCTTAAGCAAGAAAGGGGAACTTGTAAAGAGTCCAAATGGAAATAAACCGCCCAGTAAAGCCATATATTTTTCCTCCTGAGATGAGCTACAGTGCACTTCCAGCCACACTCGTTTACGCTCAGTGGAACGGATTAAGGAGGACTTTCTAGCATCGCTCTGTCGCTCATGTTTCAAACACTGGCTTCTTCAGGAAAATTTTTGTGGGCTGTCTGTCAAAAATTATTTCTTTTTTTGGGTGTATAATCAAAGCCATGGCATTATCTTCCTTTCCTGTAGCAGGTAAATTCTTAGAGCAGCTCAGTGTGGACATTAGTATGCTGCCTTCAGTGAGCCTTGCTGTAGGTAAAGACAGGTCAGCCATCTTGAGAGCTTGCAGTGGACGTGCAGCCGTGACTATAATAGCAGGTGGACCTGTTTTGAGGAATGGATTATGTGGCATGTACAATGTGTCCCTAACTGTTGCCAACATTCCAGGAGGTAAATGAAGGTCCATTGGAAAAATTACATACCATGTAAATAGCCCCTAATGCACATATAAAAATGCTAATGTCTATGTTTGTGCATTCATGTTCTTGCATAATAGTAACAAGGCTCTTCGCAGCTGTTCAGTCTCACTGTTGAGGGTCTTCCCTGGGACTTAAAGGCAAAATCCTCTCTAATTGGCCGTTTCATGCCACGTGTGTTCATACATACACACAGCTGGGCTCATGCTAGATAAGCCTGGAGATAAGCTGCAGTGTGAAAAGTGACCCAGTGACACAGTTCTGTTAGCGCTAGACTAACCTCCACCCCACTCAATCCTTTCACAATCTTTAACACCACTGAAGAAGCCAAAGAGCCTTAAATTAATAGCCAAAGTGCCTTGTACATTATATTATGTGTAAACATATTTACTCACTGGATTTTTGTTCTAAAACATGGCCATCCATAATATTATAATCCTGAATACTGAAATTGACTGACAGAGTTAATGACATATTTGTCATATGAAAGCTTTATTAAAGTCATACTGTTTTAAGTTGCTTGTAAGTTTTAAGCTTTTTTAAGTTGCAGCGCTACAAACTGAATGCTGAACCAATTAACTTTGATGACCTCGTCTGCAAATGCATTTGCCCTAGTGTGTGGAGGAAACATGTCGGATTCTTTTGTTATTCTCCTCATTTATTGAAAAATGGATCCTCTTGACTACTTGACATGATCTTTCTTCATTACTTGACAGCTGACGGAAATCCTGCCTGTCGGATTGATCCAGCCTTGTCACTCGGGCTACTCATGGCCATCCTTCAAACTATCCTGGGACTGTGGCCACAGTTTCTGGATGGCCACCGAGTTGCCTTTAATTTGTTATAAAGCATGTGATAAGTAGCTCGTTGATAGTGGTGTTATCCCTACATTGTTGCCCTCCCCTCAGTGTGAGGTTAAATGGGCCCATGTGGGAGTACAATGTTTGCATTACTTACATTTCTGGGTCTTGTCCTCCTTTGAGCCTTTTGAAGCTAACTGGAAGAGTCATAATGCCTGTAGGGGCTGCCTAAAATACTCTTCAACTCCCACACCCCTCCTCCCTCTCCTTCTTCCCATTTTTTCTCTCACAGTCAACCAGAAAGACCACCCTTTAATCCTGTTGAGCTGCTGTGTTGGCTCTTACTTTTCTCCTCTACCGAATAAAGTGTAATCAGCATCTGAGAGCCCAGTGAGGTAGTACAGGCAGATCCAGATGGGAAATTGTTACCGGAATCATTTTTGTACTCTTTGAAGAAGGTTCAGACGTTTAGAAAACGCATCGCTCTGACAGACAGGGAGCGCATGTGTTGCTCAGGGCTAATTTGCTGTTGACGGGTGAAGACCGTGCCTGGTGCTTCACATCAGAGTGCACGAGTGGGCCAACTCGCACTTTCGCACGCTCTTCCTTTTCAGCTGTGCACAAACGTGTCAATTACTTTGCCTCTGAAAATAAAGATATGTGGAGCATCGAATCGAGCCTTTGTGCCACAGACTGATTAACAAGAGCAAATGGTTTGTTGTGGGCTCCTCAAGGCCTGAAATGAAATCGTTTGCTCAGGGTGTCTGTTTCACAAGCGACAATCAAACTCCTGAATCTGCAGGTGATCAATAATCAATAGTCTTACTGTCAGTGGGCTGAGAGAATTAGGCCTCTGGTCTCGTTAATAAAAACACGTTGATGATGTGACTCTGAAATTAGGGGATTGCCTTTTGCCAATTAAAGGAATCTCAACAGGAGCTTTCCATTCGATGCATGGGTGGCCCAGGGCTTGTTTAAACACAGTGTGTTGTGCAGAGGCGTAGTGAATTGTTCTTTTACCCCATATACATGAAAAGAGTTTTTCTTGGCCCCCGCTTCAATAATCCTTCCCACATTGTGTGTTTTGCTGCCTTTCACTCTTCCTTTCCTTTCATGTCCTGTACGCTGTGTTGGATTCCTGTGTCTCTGTCTCCCTGTTAATAAATTGTTCCATGCTGCTGGCTGTCATAACCCCTTTGATCCTTCTTTTTTTACGAAGCCACCTTCTGCAGTGGTTCTGATGCTGCAGGGAAGGCGCACACCAACTGTGGAGATAATGTGCCCCCGTACCCTCAGAAAGCTGCATGGATATAACCCAGAATGAAGTCTCTCTCTCTCTCTCTCTCTCACTCTCACTCTCACTCTCACTCTCACTCTCACTCACTCACTCACTCACTCACACACAAAAATCCATGCCAGCTCATGAAATCCTGCCTCTACCAGGACTTGGTAGAGGTCATGAAAGCAAAGAGGGAAAACTCCACCTCTTCTGGGAGCCAATCTCTCAGGGGCTGTGAGAAGACACCAGAACGAAAAGCTCCAGCCGTGCAACCCCCCTTCAACCTTCAAAGCTCCCATATTTCAGTGGAAATATGTGTGGGAAGTACCATTCCAGAGCAACTGCGGGGAGGATTAAGCACTAATCGTGTTGCCTCCCTGGTTATGCTGTCAAACAGACACTGATGGATGGGTTGTTTTCAGAGGCAGGTTGTTTGCCTCGCAGTCATTTTACAATTCACAGCAGTGTTTTGAAGACTTTGTTTTATGCCTCCAAAGTCATTTTTCTGCCCCAGACGAGCCTTTGTTTGCCCTCTGCGGTTGAATAAAATCACTATGGATTGCTTGGAGAAGAATTTATTCTTCACACTTTTTGTAGATCACACTCGTTCCAGGCAATCATTTATTCTTGATTGTTCTCAGAAGGCAACATTCGGTAATTTGTTTCACATAAACAAAGAACTGAATCCTGCTTAAAAATCCTGCCTCTGTGCAGTATCATAAAAGCTAAAATGTCAGGCAATTTATTCAAAGGAGCATTTTCTCTAGACGTGGCTGCAGCAGGTTTGTTTACCTGTGCATTGACAGAAACTTGGGTACACATGGAGGTATGCATCTGCCTGATAGCAGCTGGCATACTGATACTGGCATAGCCGTCTTCATATAAACTTTCACTGTGAACTTTCCTAGTGTGAGAAACTTCAGCTCATTCTTCTATTTAAATACAATCAATGGCAAATGTCAGATCACCTATTATACATATTATACATATCAGCTTTTCCCATGTACTTTAAAAGCTTCTTATTTGTGCTTCGTACTGTATTAACATGATCTGCTTTATATAGTACTAATCGCACAATATAGATCGAAATCCCAGTATCTGGAAGATTCTGATGGTTTCTAGACCAAAAAGGATCTAGCTAAATACATTTTTGTTGTCCTAACCTGCATAACTTAATTGACTGATATATGTGGCTTGTATACCGCCAAAGCCCACCAACTTTATCTATGAGTAATTTGTTTTAGAATTCATACCATTTTGCTATGTTTTAGCTTCCATCAATAGCAAAGACCTTCAGCTCAGTTCTGGATTTGACAATGTTTGTGGTTTAGGTGGATTTGCTACTTTTTATTGGTTGCCTCTCTCCGTGTTACCCTGTGATGGGTTCGCCTCCTGTCTGGGGTGTATCATGCCCTGGCCCATAGTCATATGGGATCAGCTCCAACTTTCCCATGACCTGAAAATGATTGTGGTTTGGAAGATGGATGGAGGGCAGTATCACAATTATGGAAAACCATTTTTAAACTGTACAAAGCAACAAAGGAAACAAAACATTAAGATGTCATGGGAGAAGATGAGGTCAGATTAGACTAACACAAATTAGAACTGCTGCTATTGAAATCGTAGAAATCATGTACTGGAATTTACTTTGTGAGCCATGTATTAAACATTGGTTTAGCTAGCCAGACTAGCATTCCCATAGGTCCTCTTTCAGCAGCCAGCGCCATTTGGCATTTCCATTGACGCTTACAGGGCTCCTGAGATCACAAGCTTCAAAGCTGAGGACAGTAGTGGGGAGGACTTCAGATTCAGCTGCTCCCCTCCTCTGCCTCTGTAAGCAACATGCTGATGCACACAGTCCGCTTTGACTTGTTTGATTTATTTCCACCAGAACTTGGTACATTGCCTTTTTTCAAGAATTTCACCTTCGGGCCTGTGGTCTTCACTGTGGAGCCTAGACTTGGGATTAGTGTTGAAGCTTTTGACGAACGTTGTTGTTTTTGGAACAACAAAATATGTTCTTCTCAACTGTTGTTGAGAATCTTCTTTTACCCCTAATTTTTAAAACTGTTTCTTTACAGACAACCTCATTTAAAGCATTAGAGCAAAGATGGTTTAAATGAATTAGTCTACACATATACATACATGCGAATATATATATATATATATATATATATATATATAATATGCACACAATATAATTATGCTGACAATATAGTTTGATCAATACAAATATCTGTATTGGCTTCTAAAATTAATTTCTGCCAGCAGAGTGGAGACCAAAAACACTAAAACCAGGCATCAGCTGCTTGTGTTTATTTGGGTTTGGGTACTTTTTCACCAGCTGCAATTTGCATAATTAGTGGCCATGTTAAAAATGCAATTTCTAATTCAGTGCAATTAAATCAGTCACTTAACTGGCTGAACTAAATCAATGTTTACACAGAAATGTTAGGCTACAGCCTAATTCTCATTAACAAGGCCAATGGGACACATTCGGGCCTTGCATGAAATTCTTCTGTCTCCTTAGCAGCATACCATGAATAGTGTTACTTCAGCAAGAGATGCTGATGTAAGGTTTTATTTTTCTTGTAGACATTTTTCTTTGCAGCCTAACAAGGCTGAAGAAAGGCTCAGTTTTTGGCCAAGTCTTTGCAATCAGTGCAATCAGCATAAGAGGTGGTCTAATGTGAACTTACTATTGACACTACTTGTATTGATCTACTTGTAATAATACTCTTAAGTGCTGGATTGTTACCATATTGTTGGACACAACAATAACTTTAAGATTAAATTGCATTTATGCAATATTCAAATTTTGGACTACTCTGAATCTTTTTAAACCCTAAAAATCAGTTTCTTTTCTTATTAAGTGATTAGGAGATGATGCTCTGTTAATAATAATTGTAATTGATTTCCATTTGAATCTACTCAACCACTGAATGACAAATGAAATGTTTAGTTTGGTGTTTGGCTTTGATATATTATGCCCTGATGATTATGGAAGTCCGTTAAGCCATGCAGTTGCCTTCTGGTCAAAACGGAGAACAGCCGAGTGGTTAAGTGCTTTTAACTTCATTATAACAACTTCATCATTTGTTCACAGGCCTCTGATCTGGACTGAAGTGCACTAGAAATCAAAAGTTTAGACACATCCACTGAGCTATTAATTTTTACATTTGAGAATAGTAAACGCCATGATTAAAAAAAAGTGACTACAGTCAGACCCCCTTTTCTTGCCCCTTTTGGTCTGAGTCTTAAATCTGAGCAGGGGGGTGGGTATCAAAACGGATTAGTGGCCTACGCCGACTAACACGCTGCTGAAAGCGAGCAGTAATAACGCAGCGATCTCCTGCTGCGTCTTTGTCAAGTTATTGTTGTGATTGACGCAAATTTCCTATTATTGCTTGTCAGTCAGAGAATGCAATTTTCGTTTACCAGACATTTTGGGTCTAATTCAAAAACATATAAGCAAACTCAGAATCAAAGCTACCAATAATACTGTAGTAGTCATCAAGCTGTAATTAAAATGTAACATGCAACTGGGCATATTAGCAGAGGTGGCCTGTGGACAGATGGACCAACCAAACAGTGGGGCTTCCTGTGTTGATTGGTGGGTCTAGACACCAAGCAGACCATTGTCCATCATATGTTAGTGTCATCCACCCAACAACAGCAGCAGCAACAGCCGACCTATAGAATTAGCACGACCGTATATGTATATGCTTGTATATGTTAACACACCGCATCACACACAAAGTGCAATTCTGCATTTAACCCATCATTCGTGTACGTGTGGAGCAGCGCCCAGGGAGCAGTGTAGCGGGACGGTGCCTTGCTAAAGGGCATTCCTGGGCCAGGAATTGAACCTGCAACCCTCTGATCACAAGGGCAAGACTCCTAACTACTAGGCCACCACTGGCCCTTAGGGACTGAAATTAACATTGTTTTTTGACAAAACAATTATATTTTTATATTTAATTTATAATTCAGTTTTGGTCAAACCAAGACACTATGTTCATACTACATCACTGAACTATAACATTAAAATTTCCTGCCTAATATAGTGTAGGTCCCCCTCGTGCTACCAAAACAGCTCTGACTGTGGTGCTGTGTGTTTTGATCTCTTTCTATGAGAGCCAGCATTAACGTTTTGTGCTACAGCAGCTCTCCTGTGGGATTGGAACAGACAGACTAGCCTTCTCTCCCCACAGGCATCAATGAACTTTATGCACTCATGTCATTTTTTTTGTTTTGTTTTTTAGGACCACTTTTGGTATGTCCTAGCCACTGCACACTGGCAAAACCCCATAAGACCTGTTGTTTTGGAATTGCCCCAAACCATCTTCTAGCCATCAGTATTCGGTCCTTGTTGAATAAGCTCTTGTTCTTTCACTTGCCCATTTTAACTGCTTGTAACACATCAGCTACAAGAAATAACTGTTTACTCATTGGCTAATATATTTCACACCCTGTCATGTGCCATTATATTAAGATAATTTTATTTATTTCAGCTGTTGATGGTTTTAATGCTCATATATGTGAGAGCTCTGGGGCATATTTGTGGTTTGTTTATCACTTCATTTTCTTCTTTATTGTTATCATTAAGTTATTCTCCTGCTAAAGTACATTTTTTTCAGTGATGTTTTGTTTTCAGATTCACCCATTGAGCCGGTGTTATTATAAAGCTTAAAAGAGATTTGTTATTTCATTGAGCTGCTCGGTGGCATTACTGACTAGGGTTTTGCCTAATTATCAGAACATCACTGGCAGCAGTATGACCAAAACATAAAGGACTAATTATCAGTATCATTCTGCAATATTACCACTGATGTTGTAGCTGATCTGGCCAAGCCTTGGCGAGGAATTATTCAGTGACCAAAAAGGGTTCAACACATTCAACACATGCACTGTTTTTAGACACACATTAGCCCCTCCTAAGCCCTGATACAGCTTTAACACACTCGACGTTCTTTCAAGCTCGACTACCTGGGATCCTTATTCTGAAAATTCTGCTTAGACAGAGCACTTCCTCCTCCACTCCAAAAAAATAAACTGATATATTAAAAAACAAACAAACAAAAAAAACGTTTTGGACATATAGTATATTATACACATTAATTTCACTGCAATAATATTTGTCTTATATTGAGGGATTTGAGCACTGAAGCTTTCCATAAAAATATCTGAAACATTATTTAGAAAATCCGCTGGGTGTCTACACTTTTTACTCGTAGTGTAACTACACTTTGTTTCCATCTGCTAGTACCGGGGGACCTCGTGTTATATGTCGCACTCGACATATGATGATTCGTGGTTGTGTGTTTATTTTAGCCATGCTCTTGCCACTAATGAACTATGGCTCCCAGAAAGCAACTCTCTTTCCACCTCTTTTACTATAAGCTTTCAGACAGTACATATACCACAGTGCATTACTCCCCATGAAAAATGCCACATCCCACAACAAACGCCTACAAGAGAAACTCATATTAGCTATTAACATGCTACTCGTTCATGTTTAATAAATGTATGGCATCATTACACGTATGAGTTCCGACTTACGGAAAAATTAGTGTTGCGTCACGTTTGGAGGAACGGAACCCCGATGTATTTTGAGGTTGTACTCTGTATAGTGACAAAGTTGGATCTAATGTAGTGTAAATCATAAAAGGCCGTTTGTATTGTTGATTGAGGTTTGAAAAAGGCCACATAATGCTGGTAGTGGTTTCTGCACTGCGTTTTGGTGAGCGTTAGCAGCAGGTTCTTCACAAGCTGGACAGCCCACCACAGATGGAAGTGGATGGGCGCTTTGCCGACGTCAACTGGAGAGGAGCGCAGGTGCAGCACTCTAACCTGGAGGGAGCCCATTAGAGCACATGTGATGGAACATTCGCAGAGGGGGAGGGGATTATACCTGAAATGTGCACTCTGTCTGAGTGCATCTTAACCTCACATTTATCACATCACAGAGATTATCCTGTGAACGTGTACAAGGAGCATCACTACCTTCTACTTCTGTTACAAGCAGATATTAGTCTGAATATGTAGGCTGTGTACTCCAAAGATGGCTGCCAAATTAATGTCTATGGCAGGCATGGCTAATGAGATTTACAACTTGGGTAGGTTTTCTCAAAAGAATGCTGTGTAAGAATGGCAGCTTGATTAATTTTGTACATTACAGACCTTAATAATGCACCTCTGTAGTCTAATACAGGGCGTAAGAGCAGGATTTTGGAGGAGGAGTGGGTAACCCATTATAGTAACATGATGAAGCACTCTCTAGAGCACATTAAATCATTTAGTGAAATGACTCAATGGGACATTGTGCCCGTCTTCTGGTCACTTTTTTTGTTCAGTTTTTGTTGTTATTATTTTTAACAGTCGTGAGAGAAATCCTGAAATCTGAGATTTCAAGATGCATTGAATTTCTAAAGAATAATAAAGGATGGCACAAATAATTAGACTATTCCAGTATTTGTTTATGTTGATATTGATGTTTTAAATTGACTTTTTGCAGAAATATTTCAAAATTATCTTTTGTTAACCCTTTAGACTCTGGAATTCTATACAATTTTATTTTTAAACCAGGAGGAAATAGCCAGTTACTGAACGTGAATAAACACACAATTATTTTTTTATTTGCCCTGTAACTTTAATTTTTTCCCTCCCCAGTTTGTTCATGTTTGGTTCCACCAATTAGCTAGGCTTTACTCTAGTCTATACTCTAAGTCATGTTGAGCTACTGCCAAAACAAAGTTGAAATTAAGGCCAGTTATCCAGTTATGCTCTCTTGCACTCTGCTTAAAGTAAAATTTTGATCTAAATTCTACTGATTAGACCTATTATAACACATCTGTTTCTTTTGTATCTTGGAGAAGTTCATGGTAACCAGAGTATGGATATTTACATGCATTAAACTGTTGCAAATTGGAAAGTGTGGTGTTTTGATTACAAATTTACTTAACACATACATACCTATGGTTAATAATTAAGTGTGGATAGTGTTGTATCTGAGTATTTGAGTACTCATTGTGGATTTTACTACTTATTGGGAAGCAGCAATATATTTTCAAAGCTTGCAAAATGGTTTCATTGATGGAGACTACACCATTAGAAATGTTAGAAGCTGTTTTAATGAATGTTAGTTCAAGTAAATTCCAGTCACGTTTAGCTGGTCGTGTATACTCTTCACTCCTACTGTGGTGCTACTGTGCCTTGGCCTTGTCATATAATCCTCTGACCTCATATGATCCACATGCACTTTATGGCTTATCTCTGTTTTGCCATCTCCAGAGACCCAGCACACAGAAACAAGGGACAGTGGAATGTTGAATACGCCCCATCTACAATGTGTGTGTTGGGGTTTTTAGGAAAAATGACCGTGTGATGGCAGAGCAGTTCTGGCAGGCAGGGAATGGTGAAGTGCATCGCTTAGACAAGAGCACATAGAGCCAACAGTGCAATCCGACATCGCCCAAATAGAGCGCAGAGCTGAGGATTAATGAAGTCCCCTTTCTGTTTTATAAATCTTTTGCTCAGCATTGTGTAATGTATTCCAATTTGCTCCTTTAGTCACCAGTAATAAATTATTTCCTAAACTATAGTGTCGCAAATCAGAGCATGCGTAAAAAGTCTAGACTTCTCTCATTAGGTCTAATGATTACTCCTATGTCTGTCCAACTGGCATACGAAATCTGGCCTGGCAATGTCAACGTGATACCATAGAAATTTTAGTGTCAATGGGGTGTTTTATAGTTTAGGGCTGGGAGATGAAGAAGTGATGGATGCAAAGTCCAAATGCCTGAAGACGGAGTCTTAAATCAAGTGTCAAATTGCCTCATACTTTAGTGCGAGAGGAGAGAGGAAGCTCATAGGAGAGAACCCTTGTTTCTTGTAAATCAGTGAAGAGGCAGTTTGTAGAGACAGACCATAAAATCATGTCAGAAATCCTATATCATGGTTTAGAGGTTTGATAAGCTAGAACAGACAAAGATCTGGAAATGCCACATTTAAAAATACTATGAGTACAATGACCTTTATTCATTCATTCAAACATTGTGCTGTAGGGCTGAACAATGAATAATTTTTATATTAAAATCACAAATTAAATGAGTAATCTTCGAAATGTAAAGCTGCACTTCTCATATTTTATTTCAGAGCCAATTTAGTGAGTTTTAATTGGGTTAGTAAATAATGTAAATTAAATGTAATAATAAGAGCTTGTCAGCTGATGGTCTAGCATGGCACATTAAATTTAATACTCCTGCTTAAGTTTGAATCAAATTAGCTTTTGGGGCGAAATAAATGGCCTGGAATAATGTTAGAATAATGTTAATTTGAAGAAATTTTAGTAATTGAAATACTGCTAAACAAATAACCTATGAAATATTTGAATTTTTTTTAAATTGGGATATTTACCTACTGTGCTGCACTAAATTCAGTTAATCTACAGTATATACATTTTTTTCTTTTCTTTAATGGACCAAAGTGGCTTACACACACATCAGTAGCTGTTGAAAGAAATAGGCAGCTGGGTTTTTATCAATATGAATCATGCATAATTAAGCTACAGTGTTTTAGTACCGGTATAGCAGTGCTCTTCATCTGGCTCACGCTATTTTCTTTATGTTGAAACAGAGGTTTAACAAAATTTTAACACCAATTCCAATTCCTGAAAAATTGGCTGATTTTTCTGTGGACTGACTCCAAATGTGTATGTCTGATTGACAGTTGTTTAATATGATGATAAATTCTCAATTATGTTTTTTAAAGTCAAAAACAGCAGAAACACCACGTCTTACATAAAATGATTATTGTAATACAGAGGCAGAGCTTTTTCCAGTTCTTAGCAGTTTTGTTGATTTCTGTTAATTGGGCTTAATATGTTTGTGCTTGTATGCTTGTGTTGGACTGAAATTGCTGCTTGTCATGTTGTTGGTGCTTTTTTCAGAACCTGTGTGGCATTTTTTTGTATTTCTTTTTTGCTGCCGTAACATCAGTTAGTCTTTTATATCCAGAGGGACGTATGTGGTCCGCAAGAGTGACCTTGGCTGTTCTGGCCACACAGTTTTAGGACTGTCTGTCTTGTTGTTGATGACACCTGTCAGTCACTTCCAGCTTGAGGCTCTGAGACCACTCGTCCACCTCTGGCTGAGAATGAAAGACAGATGGAGGGTACTGCATTATGCAGCTCCACTAACCAAAGAGCCAAGACAGAACAGACAGATATTCACACAGCTACAGCCTGTCGTTTAATCCAGAGAATACACTGTAACCTTATCACTGATCATATTAGTTTTGTCAACAACATTTGCCCCGAGTTACTGTTTAACAATGTGTTGTACATGCAGTGTTTTTCTTTGCGAATTATATTATACAGGAGTGCTGTTTACAAAGTCCAGAGATGAAACTCATTCCAAAGAAAACTATGATGATTACTAATGCTCTTCTGCATAATGATCTAATTTCCCTCCATTTATGACCAGCTGCAGAGTGAGAACTATTCAAATCAGGGCATCAGTGTGTTGTTCATCATAATCTCCACCTTGATGTATTTGCATCAGTTCATTTTAAATGCTTATTTTATGGCTCCTGAGGTCATGAGGCATTTGAAATGGGCTCACTCTTTCTCTTATGGTAGTGGAAGTCACAGAGGACTGTTTTAAGTGCTTTAACTTAATCTTCCTTCCCACACTTTCTTCTCTAATTCTTCCTTTTCTGAAGTGTCTCGTTTAAGCATATAATTATTTCCAATCTGTATAACTCATGCTTAAATCTCTATTCGCCCATGAAAGATATTACCATTTTGCCATTTCACCCCATTTATGGAATATGGAATATTTGACTGCCAATTGGTCCGTTATTTTATGTAGCTGGTCTGTGTTATTATATTACATGGTAAATAATATGAGCCAAAAAAACTGGCACATACAGAAAATTACCAAAAAAGGTTCCAGCTTTGTTCTAGCAATATTTAATTTATCCACTCTTCCTCACAGTTCTCCCTACTGTCACTTTAACTCTTCTATCCTTCCAATGTTAAATCCCACCAGCTTTTTAGTGAGAGAGGACTCCTCACAACCATGCAGATCTGTTAAACCACCAAAACTGTCCTCAAGTAAACAGCACTTAAACATATTAGAGTAAATAGAGTTTTCATTGTTGTTTCAGATCTAAAATTGATTAAAGGTTCTTCTGTTCATACTTCCACTTTATAAAGATAACTGAACACTGTGGGCAGAAACAAATGTGAACCTCTTAAATAAAGAAAATCTTCACTATTCACTAAATCTTCTACAAGAGATTCAACTACAATTTTCACTAAAAAGTTCAGTATTTGCTTCCAAATGGCGTATGTATGATGTGGAAGAAGGTTTAATAGGCTGAGAATTAAACATTTTATTAAATTGAGATGGTGAAAAGCATCTTGCACCACTACATCGGCCTCCACCACTCACAGGATTCCGAGTTACAAAACAGCTCAAATCAACAGTCACACACTAGTGGATTCACATAAGGCGACTAG